>CM043020.1:100677681-101135222 GCA_023690525.1 Holotrichia oblita | reverse complement strand
CAAAACCAATTTCAACGCCTCAATTGGAATTGCTGAAGAAGATTTGGGAATCAGTAGGTCTTCAGTACATAAGATTTTGAAGAAGCAAAAGTTTTACGATTACAAATTCTCTCTAGTACAAAACCTTCATCATCAAGACTCTAGACGACAGAGTAATTTTGAGATGCAGTCATAATAACCATATCTGGGATGAAGTCAATCCGCATGTGAAGAATTTTTTAAAGGAATAATCACATCAGGTTAAGATCAATGTCTTGAATGGCAGGTTGATGAAAAATGAATTCTCTTACGTCATTTATTAAAGCGTATTGAAGTTTTTTGATAATCTGCCATTTAAACTGAGAAGACGCTGTTAGTATCAATTGGATGGAGATCAATAGCTCATTGCACTCAACAGGTATGCCTAAAAGTCAACCCAATGTTCGAAGACAGCTTGATAAAGAGACTAGGATCGTGGAATTGCCCAGCAAGATCTCCAGATTTGACGCCCATGGACTTCTTCCTTTGGGAACGTATCAAGGACCTGATGTCAGTACTCTTCGTACTTGATTGGTATATAATTACGTTTTTTAATAATGGACGTCAATGCAATTCGGCCCTTCATCAGGTGTGCCGAAGAGTCTAGCCTTGGTCCTATCCTATTCTACTACTATACATCAAGAACTTGCTGAATGCACTGAACATGCCCAGTGCAAGCGTAGGCCGAAACTTGAAGATCTACAGTCCTATATAAACCTGGAATGATGTCGTCCACCTTCAAACTATTGAATTTTTTAACTGATTGGTGTCACCTATAATCTTACACACGCAAAAGTAAATTACATTTCATCAGTATACTTTCTGAACAACAATATATTGTCAAGAGTCAGCGATATTAAATACTTTGAGGGTGTATTTTAACTCTCGACTTAGCTTCTCGAATCGATAGACTTGATGTGTGCGTCTGCCTATGGGTTTTGTTATGCGTTGTTGCAAGTTCTTCAGTGACATACAGCTTTAAAAACATTATATCTTAGTCTGGTTGTTAGGAAATTGGAGTATGATTCTCAAATATTGGTCTCCTCATTATTTATATCTACAACTTTCTGTGGAAACAGTTCAACGACGATTCTTAAAATATTTATCTTTTAAAAATTCTGGTATTTATCCTCAACGTGGCGTAGATTATGATTTCTTGATCGATTCGTATGGAAATTATCGCATAGATGAGTTGATTGTCCCTATCTCCTCTGATGCCTTAACTTCTTTATCTCTAGAATCTCCTGTTACTCCTCCTTCTTGCTCCCTTTTTCAAGAACCAATATTTTTCAGATCTGGTTCCTGGTGACGATGTGTCTACTAATCTTTATTATAAAGATATATTCTCCCCATTCATCTAAATCAATTATAACCCCTTCAACGTAATTTATATTAGACCATCCATGAACTGTACGTTGTACTTGGAGAAATAAATATTATTATTATTATTAATTTTAATAATAATTCAGTTTCTGCTTTTTGTTTGTGAAGAATAGCAAATATTGGAAAAAATGTGATCATTGCCACGCCAGAAAATAGTTTCATTTCAAGATGGCGGTTGTTGAAGAAAAAGATTGGCGGTTGATGACCATACTGTTCATCTTCAATTATTTCATAATCTTCAACATTAATCCTCACTCGTGTAAGTTGATCATGAGCAGCTCATCTGCAACTAGATTTGTCATGGACGAACTCGGGGCCATTACTATCGCTATCCGAACTTCATTGCAGTCCACTTCTAACACTACAAACTTTATTCAAATGCGACGAATATCCCCAGTTTAAAATAAGCAAAGATTTTTTTTTCAGGGAAAATCGCAACTTCAATGTGCCTATGAGAGTGTCGGGTGCTAATCCGAATAAAAATCCCTTATTGAAAACCCCTCTAGGCATTTCGGATATTATTTCATATTATCGGAATCACTTCCTTGTTTTGCAAAAGTGTCCTAGACTAAACTGACTAGTTGGTGGAGCGCTATTTCTGTCGAAACTCCTGTCCTGATACGGTTTGCTAAACCAATTATTGTGCTTTTTTATAAGCCATAGGTGGAACTGAAAAAAAGTTCAAATATCAAGCGTCCCGACCATATAGGTTTGGTATACAGTGGCCCAGATCCGGATTCTCATTATCATGTTTGATTAGTGTTAAGTCAAAACACCCTAATTAGTTGATGCACTCGATTTCTAGAAGTAAATTGTAATTTATTGTAAACAGAAATTAAATTTTTCATGAAAATCAAGAGCAGATTGATAGGCACTGCTGTGAGAAATTATCTAGGGTATCGAGGAAAGAACGGTAGATTCAAATTATTTTTCGCATTACTGTTTCTTCTAGGTCCAATCCATAACTAATTGTGCTATTCGGTAGAGATAGGCGAACATTAACAAAAAAGTTTTTTTACGAAAAATTTATTTTGAAATTGAAAATAGGTAGATGACAATGTAAGCTTCAACGTTTCATTAAATCGTCAAGTGGTAGATTAGTGCAGGTCTTTAATTAGTATAAATTTTTGTTTCATTGTTATTGCAAGATCGGTAGGGATATTGGTGTATAATGAAGCAAGTAACGAAATCAGATTGTAATTGTTTGTTTAACTATGGAAAAAATCTCACTGTTAGGCCGTTACGACAAGTTCCTTTCACGAAATATTTAAAACAGTCGCGACCATAATGAATGAGATGTCATTGGTTTCGGCGAAACTTGAAGGAAAAACCATGGGGTACAAATGGCATTTTTTATTTAAACAAGAAAGGAATGTCTTCAAACGAGAGGCCGGGCCTGTGCATTGGGAGTGCACTTAACTAAAGTAATTATTTTGAATGCTGACTAAAAAGAAACAACTCGCAGAAATGGTTGTTTATCAAACGAAAATGTTTTTTCGAAATCCTCTACCATCATCACAAAATTTGTTTGTGCATGTTTTTGGGACGAGAATGCTCACACAGGGCAAAAACAACAGCGCGATGTTCTTCCATATGGACCTCTGTATTATGCAAAATACAGCAAATATTTGAATACAGAAGTTGTTTAGTTTTTTATGAAATTTATAAGATAAGATTATTCTATGATATCCAAACAGACTGTTTCCTTTGTCCATAAAAACCGCCAGTAACTTTACATTTTTTAATGGAACAATCCTGGGAAACTATGATCACGGTTTTTGAAATTCCGAAGGAATATTGTTGATTGATTATAAAGATAAAGGTGTTTTTTATTAACTTGCAGAGATATTACATTTCAATATTAAAGTCAATAAAAGACAATTAAGGAGAAAAAGTGTATCAATGTCGGAAGATTTCCTGCTTTTGCTGTCAACAACGTAGGTTCCCAAAAAGTTATCTTGCGATTAGCGAGCCGTTATCATTTTGAGGTGGGCTTCGAAATTGATGAATCACCAACCCTACAGCCCAGTGGTGTCCTCTGTAATTAGAATAAACCGAAAATGAAAAAACAGAGCAGAAGAAGGTGGTTAATGCAAATGATGAAATAAAGAGGGTCCGAGGATAGAACATTTTTTTATGACGGTATAACTTCAATTGAAAGATGCCAAATCTACGTTTGCCAATCCTAAAACATTGGAATCAATTGGTAAGGAACATTAGCAAAAAAAGTCATTCAACGAACAAGCTCCCTCGTAGAATTTCACATGAGGAATTACTCATTCTTGAACGGTGATCAATATGCAAAGTTTTAATTATACCACTCGATATAACGTCAATGTTAATTTACCATCATTGACTTTTTGACATTAAAAGCAGTTTAAGTGAAACAAAACTAGCAGAATCTATGTAAGTGATTAGCTTTTAGAAATAATCAAATGAAAAATCCCAACATACACAACGGTATTACACGCGAATTCGACACCAATTGGAATGATCACCTCAAATCTAATCCACGCCGAAACTTACCTCGTTCCAAAATTGACTGCAATAGATTCCGCTGGGAGAAGGAAACCACATCCTTGTTCTAGAACTAGATCGTACGTTCAAATTAAAAATAATTGCTTCCTACCATCCTCACATCCTCGACGTCGTATACGACTTACAGCCTTTCGTTTTAGCGCGAATGTATCGGGAAGAAAGTGCGGTTCTTATCGATTACCGCCACTACTTCACTCCAGAGAGACAGTCGGTCCAATTGTTCGACGGGGGAATTGAATTACAGAGGCACCGCACGGCCTTCCCTCCAAGTGTGTGTGTCTGTGTGTTGGAGGAAAGAGCACGTTAACGCTGAAAGTGTTGGGGCCGGGTTTCACTTTCCGGAAAGTAGCAAGCTGGGAGCAAAAATGTAAGAGGAAGGCGGTTAAAGAATAAGTTCTACGTGAGCGTTATGTCTTGATGGGTAGATGTTTCGTAATGTTTCGTTCCTTTGAGAATCAAATCTCGAGGATATTTCCTTATGAGGATAGCTGTCAAAACTGTGTCACATTTATTTTAGATAGCAACGACCTAAGCCTACTTGTAGTTTATTGCAATAATTAATTATAAAGATAATCCTTAAAATTCGATCTAAAAATAAGACTTCTTTTATAAAGGGTTTTATTAATTTAAAACACATTTCTCCGAATTTAGTCGTCCAGGTAGATACCTCGTTTAAAAATTAAACCTATTTCTAACTCGCTGTCAAACTTTACAAGAAAGATTTCTTAATCACACTGGGAAATTTTATTTCGGTCTCTCATTTAGTAAATTGAGATTACTCCCATCGTAATCAAAATGATCTTTCCTAAATTATAAATGCAGAGATAATTTCCATTAAGATTCTAAACCGACATAAAGAGGAATTAAAATTCGATAAACACACATTAGCATTATCATCATCATGATCATACAAACTCCCAAACCATTCGTCGAGAATTAATGTCGTCAATAACAAGGATCGATTGCTTTCGTTTCCTAAATTAAGACGGGCGTTGCTAGATTCCACGGTGCCGGTATCGTTCTTTGGAAGGCGAAAAAGAAACTTCATTACAGAGATATGAATACAGAACACAAAGTAATCCGGGATAATAGGTTTCCGTTCGGGAACGTATCCTTGAGCGTCGGCTGAGGAGAGCAATAGGTTCGCATTGACGTCGGTCGCGGAGGTAGCTCTCACTATTGAGGGGGAATAGGGGAAGTACAAGAGCAAAGAATCGAAAGTAGAAGTGGAGGCGAGCATTTGCCTTACGTAATCGCGACCGTTTTAATTAGTTATCCAATTAGTCTTGTTCAAGATACGACATTGTATTTTCCTTTACAATAAATTTACATTCTAACTATATGCTAATTAAAGGATTAGTACAGTTGAGGAAAATACGGTTCCTGACTGTTCAAGTCAAGCTATTTTCGTCTTATTCTCTAAGACGAGCGAAACAGCAAACTCGGGGTAGGTATCACACGGTTATAAATATCGTTAAAATAAAGTAAAAATGGTAAGGGACCCAAAATACTGCCTTGGGGGACGTCTCTATTAATTTTCAGCCCACTGGAGAAAATTGTTTTGGTTTGATGCTGCAGCTGAATAGATTGAGGTCTGTTTGCTAATAGGATTGAAATCAAGAGATAACGGTTCCGTTAATTCTGTAACGTTCGAGTTTTTCCATTAGTCTTGAAAGTTTCTGTCTTTTAGAATTGTCAGAGTGGGTGGTATGAAGTCAAATAAAGGGGTGTCGACGTTTTTCCTTTTCAAGAAACCATGTTGAGAGTGAGTGATAATCCTTCTCGACATGTTGGAAACAAGTAAAAGGAGACGGAGCTGCTGGTACAGTATCTGTTGTATTTTTTTCCAATGTGATGGTCTTCCTGTTGTTATGGTGTAGATAAGGTTAGTTTCGAGGTAGAGTCTTTCTCCACAAGTGTACTAGTAAACGAAGTACTGGAAATCATCAGACCAGGTTAGTACCAGAAGATCTACTAGAATTGGCTAGACTTTCCCTTATCTCGACATATTTCTTTTGGAATGGAAACTTTTATGAATAGCAGAGTTGTGCATGGGATCACCATTATCGCCAGTCAACGCCAACATACGAACGAGACTTTGGAGGAATTTCTGCAGCATTTGAACAGGCAACGCACCAACATTAACTTCAAAACCTACGCTCAATATTTGTTTTGTTTAATATAAATTACTAATTAATTTAACTAGAGATTATTATACCTATCATTGCTCATCCCAGTAAGAGCGGAAAGATTACAGCGTAGGGGTTGGTATTTATGGAAAGAAGCCTAGCAGGGCTCTTTCCCTGAGCTTCAGCAAGGATTCGACCATATTCCAGGCTGAGGTTGCAGCGATTCACCATTGTGTCAGAGAAGTAGATAGATGGACCGAACCAGGTAAAAGTGTCTTTATTTATTCCGACAGTCAGGCAGCACTTAAAGCTGTTTTGGGATTGCATAAGAGCTTACTATAAAATTATGTATAAGCCACCGTTTTGGTTCGCTTTCAACCGTTTGTAGAACTATTGTTTCTATAGACACCTTTTCGTCCAGACGTCTCTCCAAGTCCATCCTCTCCTTGGTCTCCATCCAGATTGCTATCTTCGTCAGTGCTTCATTAGTCTTAAACATCAGATCTCTTAAGTCTTCGCCTTCCACAAGAACCATCAAGTTGTCCGCATAGGCAATGACCGTCACGTACGGCTAATCCAGATTGAGAACCCCGTCATACAAGAGATTCCACAATCTAGGTCCTAAAATCGCACCCTGCGGTACTCCGGCTTCTACATACAATTTCGTTCTTCTATTCAGGACAATTTTTCTACCATTGAAGTAGTGTGCGATGCTACTCCTCAGATATGGCGAGATGCTCCTCCTCTTTAGCCCCTCCATAATTTTACTCCAGGAAGCAGTATTAAAAGAATTCTTTATATCTACCACCACCGCCACTACCCACTTTTCTTGTGCGCTCTTCACTATGTCAACCACCGCGAAAATCCTCCGGTTCTCACAATTTCATCCTCCAGACTCTCGTATAACTTCTCTAGGATGCTTAACAAGCAGATAGGTCTAAAGTCAGATGCGGGTTCTATCGATTTACCTTTCGACAACACCACTCTCGATTCTTTTCACTTCTTAGGGAAACGCTGTTGCGACAGCAGCGCGTTGAAAACATCTAATATCACTTCAACCATTGTGATCACTTCAACCATTGTCTTCATTGCCTCCGCTGTAAGTTGGTCTGGTCCTGGAGCTTTTCCCAGTGTCATCTCAGACACAGCCTCGGAAAGATCTTCACTCGAAAAGTATACTACCTCTTCCATCGGCTATTATTATTACGAGTCGGTACGAAACGGGTCGATGGCCGCAGTGGTAAGGCGCCTGACTATCGTTGTGGGAGGACGATAGGCGCCGGCGTTCAATTCTCTGGAGGGGCAGTGACATTTTTTCAGAGAGTTCGGATCGACTTGCCATTCGCTGTTGGGAGCAAAGTGATTAACAGCGCGGCATCATAAAAGGCGATATGATGCTGTCACAATTCCAATTGAACACAACTTACACACACAAAACTACACCGCGAGAGTTGCAGTGATAGCCAGACAAGCAATACAGCTTACGGAGTCACTGCAACTAAGCACCCACGACACATTAAAAAAAAGTGTTATCATTATCAGATTTTTGCGTTAAAATGGTATATGCGTCATTGTCTATGTTTCTGGTGTCCCAACGAAACGTTTTCGTCTGAAGTTTTTGTTTGAGAGATGGTATAATTTGTAAGAACGGGGTCGATGGCCGCAGTGGTTAGGAGGTTGACTATTGTTGTGAGAGGACGATAGGTGCCGGGGTTCAATTCTCTGGAGGGACGGTGACATTTTTCAGACGGTTTATCCCGGATCGACTTGCTATTCGCTGTTGGGAGCAAAGTGATTAACAGCGCGGCATCATAAAAGGCGATATGATGCTGTCACAAAGTCATTTAAACACAACTTACACACACTAAACTACACCGCAAGAGTTGCAGTGATAGCCAGACAAGTAATACAGCTTACCGATTCACTGCAACTAAGCATCCACCACACATTAAAAAAAAACCAAAGGCTGGTAATACTGAGAGGGCCTAAGCGCACCTGTGAACAAGAGATTTTTAACTTGATTGAAATTTAATATCTGGTTGCCCCGTCCGAAAGCAACCTGTGCTCGATAAGTGCGTTTTATTTCCATATGTTGGAAGAAAAAAGATCACCAGGACAAAAACAGGCAAAGGAGTTCCTAAGGGAACACAGGCCTGAGTTTACTGAAGACCTACTGAGTAAAGACAGGAAAACTGTCAAAGTGATAGTAGGTCTGTTGACTGAATAGGCATATGTTTAACATCGGCCTGGTAGATGATGCTCTCTGTAGATTCTGTCAAGAGGAAGAAGAAACGCCAGTTCATGTTTTGTGCTATGCAATCGCCTATGGAGGACAAAGTTTCTAGCAATGGGTGTAGAGAACTCCACAGCTAACGGCTACAGAAAAGAGCAGCTCTAAGAAGGTAAAATTAGATAGTGTCCTCTAGGATAGAAGGGGATCACAATAGACCTGCAAAGGTCGCGTTGAAACAGGTTCGCATGGCCACCCCATTCTTAATCTAATCTAATCTATCATTGCTCAAGCTCAAAAGCAGACAATATGATTTATTCTCCTTCCCCTATCAGCCCCTTACCAGTAAGTTGGCGAATAGATTAGGATGTTATCATCAGACTAAGTGCTTTGACATCCCAGGCATTCCTGTATACAGATGATACTACAATACTGATTCGTCGAAATGAAGACATGCATGACTGCAAAGCAGTGGGCTAGAGGATGGTGTAGCAAGAGTTTGCGAGTTGTATCCCACATCAAACATGGTGAGAGCATATTGATCAATGGGTGCCAAAACTTTCTCCGGCCATTTATGCAGTACGACGAATGTCCTCCCTGCTCTCTTGTCTCTCTTGATTTGGACCAAATCATTCTTGTATACTCTGGAAAAAAAAAAGTGACCCTGCATATAATTTTTCTATGGTTTTCCATCTCTCTTTCAGTGCTGAACAAAAATCCTTTAGCCCTTTAATCTCTGATATTCCTCCAAAGTAAGCTGCCAATCCCAATTATGGTACATTTTGGTACTTAAATTTTATTATGGGTGGTTGTAGTGGTGCTTACCCAAAAAAATAATAGTGAGCTATATTTTTGACAGCATTTTTGACTGCAAGTCCTCTCTAATAACGTTTTAGTTTGCACCACTCGCTTCAATGATGATCTTTATATTCTCAAGCTGCTTAATTTAGATAAAACTGCACTAAAACGGGCAAATGACAACAATTGAAGATTTACTACATCATTCAACGATCCCATAAATTTTTTGATTACATTTCGTCTACAACGATATAATCTCCACGCATCCATTTTCCTGTAGAGTCGTAAATTCCGAACTTTACTACAAAATTAATACGTAATTGTGACTCTCATCAGACTAGCGAAAATTCACTCACTCCGCCGTGGGTAACCTTCCTTTACGCGTCGCTCCCTTTGCGACAGTACTTGTCTTTTAAAATTTATGCGTCCTGTGCGCGTCGCTTTGCCCACGTCATCCCTTTACAACGTCTTCGACGAGGACCATTGTGTGTTTATTTGCCCCTTCGTGTTCATGGCGCGCAGTGAAAGAGAACGGGGAGAACCCCGTCCAAAACTTAATACAATACACGCGCTAATACGATTTGGAGTCGCGATTTTACTTCTTGCGCTCCCTGGCGGCGCGGCGCGAACTTCCACCTTACTTTGTGTAATTAAGTTTGTACTCACAGCTCGTTAGCCGCGTGTGCGGAGCGGAAGAAGTTTTCGGTCCTACGTCCGCTCGCCTGCTTCGCAGCCTTTGCCTCCGCCACATGCACACGGGGGCGCTTATTGAGTTTTAAACACGCGTAATTCATATTTCACATCTTCCCTCGCTATACATACTTCGTCGGAGAGGAGCTCGTAAAACCTTTCGTTTCATACACGGGAACTATTCCTCTAATGCTGCTCAGCAATGCTGTAGTGTAACTACTATACGCGGATGATTCAATTCTGTTCTTGATTATCAAGTGGAATGAACGGGAAGTACGGGCTAATGAATTTATCTAAGGCAGACGAGCGCATGATGTCTTTCCCGTGTGTGTATGAACTTAAGAGCGGAAGTTTGTTCAATATGCAGAAAAATTAAGGCGAAAATAAGATCCTAATCTAATCTTCGGTTACTTTCAATTTGAATCGCCGCAATGCGCTGCGATTACTCTTTATTATATTTCCTGCTATGTGCATTACAACGAAGCATTCAAGCAGGACAAGCATCTTCCTTCTATTACTACTGATTAGAGTAGATTTAGATTTAGATATAAGGGTGATATTGCACCGCGACCGTGGGTCTATTGTGCCCCCTTACATGAGGTGTAAGCTGCTGGGTTTTGCCCGCAGTCACAGCTCCCCATCCAGCCTGAAAGCTTTAAGAAACTGTAACAATGTGATAGTTTCAGAGAGAGTATTTCTTCCTCGTCTATAACGCCTTTGCCAAGATAGTTGGCGCGAATTTCTTCAATTGCTGTGCAGTTGGATATCAGGTGTTCCGGACTTTCATCTTCCGCCCCGCAGAACCTGCAGTCGCTATTCTGTTTCAGACCTATTCTCCTCATGTGCTCCCCGAGGTGACAATGCCCTGTAAGGAAACCTGTGAGAATGCGTAATCTGTTCCTATTTAGTTCTAGCATGGTTTTTGCTTTTTGCTTGTTGAAATTTCCAAGGAATACCTTGGAATGTCTCAGACCAGGAAGATTGTGCCAGAGGGAAGCTCTGACGTCCTCTTCCCTGTCTTTAAGTTCTTTCTTATAGGTGCTCATCCCTATTCCACAGAATGGTTCCGGTCCCACAAACGATGTTGTGTGTAGATTAGCTTTCTCATTGCCACTGATTCCAGTGTGTCCTGGTACCCAGCACAATGCAACTTTATTTTCCTTGCCCAGGTTGTTGAGTTTATCCCGGCATTCCCAAACTAACTTGGAGCTGATGGTGTTAGAACTCAGCACCAGTAAGGCTGCCTGACTGTCGGAGAAGATTGCAATATTCTCCTTCCGATAGTTCCTGTCAAGATTCACCTGAGCACATCTTCCAATCGCATTAATCTCTGCCTGGAAGACACTGGGGTATATTCCCATCGGCTCTGAGTATTTGGTTCCTGGCCCGAATACCCCTACACCTGTTCCTTTTTCACTTTTGGACCCATCCGTATACCATTTGATGGTGTTTGCTTTTAGAGAGTAGGTGGAGGATTCTCCTTCCCACTGATTAGAGTAATAAAATATGTTGAAAACCCGGTATCCCCGATATCGTATAATGTGGATGCGAATGAATTGGAACATTGTACAGTTGCGAAGCTGGCTATGGACGTAGTAAGTAAGTTTTTAACGGAAAAGCTTCATCTCCTACAACGACAAAATGTAGTGGATCGCTTTCACCGGGCAAAGGACTATTAATGGGGGAATATTTAATTTGCCATTTTGTAGTACTTCTCTAAGATTCGAATTGGCAAAAATTCCACCATCGCTATTTTTACTTTGAGAACCTACATCTACACAAATAAATTTATATTAATATAATATACAGGGTGTTTAAAAAAGATGCGGCAATATTAAAGGGGGTGATTGCCTAGGCCATTTTATACAAAAAAGTTCCTATAAACGTCGGTCCGCAAACGCTTCGTTACCGATCTACAGCGTGTTGAAGTTTAATCTAAAAAAAAACAGTAAAAATTAGATTTTTCCAAAACGACTTGAGATATCATAATGAAATTTTAGGGATGTTAATAGCTGTAGGAGACACATACTTTGCAACACAACACGATGTTTTAGTCGTACCAGTGGCGCGCGTATTGGCACGTCACAGGCTATTTTTCAAGAAAAAAACAGGACGCCGGTGATTTCTCTAAAAATAAAAATGTTTTTATTTTTTGTTCAATTGTGAAGAAAAAAGCTCTCTTAACTTTTTATCGTACGACGTACTGTATTTTAGTAAAAAAAACATTTTAGTGCCATTGAGGCATTTTTTATAGTATTGCAAAAACAGTAAGTAAGCTTAAGCCAATAAATCAAAATATTATTCGGTCACAGATTTATTCTACATTGTCAAATATGGAGTTAAAGAAATTACAAGAACATGATGTAGTCGATGCAGCAGTTTTCCAAGCTTCTCAACGATCGCAAAATTATATCCTACCTATGCGAATCTGCAATCACCATTGAACGAATTTTCTTCATCATGTTCTACATTTTATGAACAATTTTCAGTTACCTACTGAATTGTACAAAATTTAAATAATATAATAAATAAATTACCTGAAACATACAGCTAGTTTTTCTTTAGGTGATATTGTCTCCCTAAAAGTTGTATTTTGTTTTGTAATAACTTCTGCAATTTTATTTGGTAAATCATTGAATTGGTACAAACATGTACACCCTGAAATATTGATAGAACTTGGAATCATCGTCTTGCAACTCTTTCCACAGTTTATGATATTCGCCTTCTGTTCTCTTTTTTTTAACATCTCATGCACCCAAACTCGTTTCCTTTTTTAAAAAATAATTAATTTTACACCTGATCGAATATACAACGCTGATGAATCAGGTTTGTCCACCGTTCGTAGTAAATAACTGAAAATGTTATCTCCAACTGGAAGCAAAAGAGTGTTAAAAGGGGCTAGTGGTGAGCGTGGCCGAAACACGACTTTTTTATTTTTGCTGGGGTTAGAATGCGTCCTGAGTTTTTATATGGATGTCCCCCTAAGTCCGAAGGTATAGCTCAACAAAGTGGATGGATGAACACAAATGCTTTTGTTCAATATCTTCGTCATTTTATTAAGTACATCTCCCTCCCAAATACACTCCAATATTATTAATTGTTGATAATCGTTTATCTTATACTTATTTAGAAGCTATCAACTTATGCAGAGAGAGTGGGGTCATTATGATTGGTTTACCTCCTCATACAACGCACCGATTGCAGCTTTGAGACGTAGGATTTTTTTGGTTCCTTTAAAACATTTTGTAGCCAGGCTTGCGATGATTATTTGGTAAACCATCCAGGTAAAACAATTACAGATAAAGACGTGTGAACAGCTTTTCGGAAAAGCATATTTTAAAGCAGCAACTGTAGGAACCGCAGTTAATAGCTTTGCTTAGTATGGCATTGAACCATTTGATCCAGACATATTTAATGAGGCAGATTTTGCACCAGCTTCTGTTAGTGACCGCAGACATATCACCGCAGAAAGTGAAGTGTCTAGTGATGATGAAAAAGAAACAAGACACTAAAGCGAAATCTAAAATTCCACCACATTCAGCTAGTTCATCGGGCTTGCTAAAAATTGCAGAAGATTTGGCTGTTGCAAATGTATGCGATCTGCAAAACTCAACTAAAGTGAATCAGCAAATTAAATTTGTTGAGATTACACCTTTGCCTAAAATCATTTGACCCATTCTGAAAACCAACAAAAAGAAACAAAAAGCCTCAGTATTAACCTCAACTCCCAATAAAGAAAATCTTGAAGAGAAAGAAAAAAAAAGAATAGTAAAAATGAGGCTAAGAAAAGAAAATGCGAAGAAAGAGTGAAAAAAAACGTATTTAATGAAACTCGAAAAAAAAAAAAAAAAATTGAAGAGGTTCCAAAAAAATCTGGTGAAGAAATATTATGTCCAGGCTGTGAAGAACGATACTTTGATCCTGCAATTGAAGGTTGGATCAAGTGTGATGTGTGCGAAAGTTGGTGGCACGAAGCTTGCACGAGTTATGAGAATCGATATACACATATGTCTTGCCCCGATGTGTTCGTCATCTTGCCCCACCCCCACTTTGTTCATGAAAATTTAATCAATGTTCCGTTGTTTTCTTACACATGTTTTTTTTTAAATATCTATTTGTACTTGTAGTTTATCTTTTGAGCGTTTTTTTCCTGAACCTCGTCAACTTGCCTCACTTTACCCACAAAAAGGAACAAAACCTAAATAACTATAAAGATGGCGTTGACGTAATTTTCGATTCTACCAGATTACTCCGTTAATATTGGAAAATAAACATCAACTGGTGAAATGCACTTATACTACATACAATATAGCAACGTATTAACGAAGTACGAAGCAATGGAGGAACTATTGTAGAATTCTATTCGTTCGAGAACTATAATAACTGCTACTACATATCGCACAACGCGATGACGGAAATGTATTTCACCAGTTCTGCGCCTTTGTTATTCGCGGATTCCACTATTTCAATTGGTCTTGTTCGACGCGACGCAGTGATTGCGACAAGTAGTGAGTGAATTAAAATCAGAAACTCCGTTCTTCAGCGATCGCTAGAGGAGGCAACAAGAATGTCGTCGCAACCGGAATAATGTCGGATTTGCATGCAGAACTGCAGTTGAAAGTTTGCTCGATATAATTCCATGCAATTCTAAAGTGTACATTTTAAATTGTCGATATCGGAACTGGATTTTATATGTGCAATTTTCAATAACGTTTATATTCGCAAGTTAAAGCTGTTTTTGAATAGATTTTGGAATTATTTCCAATTTAGAACTAGAAATAAAGTTATATTTGTTGTTGTATGCCTTATTTAGTACATATATACAAAGAGGTACTGAAACATTTTTAGCCTACTATAGAAACAAACAAAATTTATACTTATTACTGTCCTGTGGGCTACCCTTGTTGACGACCTAATCCAAAAACTGACCAGTAAGGGCTTTTATTGCCTGGGATATGCCGACGACCTTACAATAGTCGTTAGGGGTGATCTCCAAAAGTTCTGATAGAGTAGATGCGAAGACCTCTAAACACGGTAGACAACTGGTGTAAACAATCAGTCAATGCTCAGAAAACACAAGTTGTCTCGTTTACAAGAAAAAGATCGCTAGAGGGTCTGCAACCACTGCACCACATGATAGATGGGGAAAGAAGACCACAGGTCAAAGAGACGAAATACCTGGGGGTATAGTTCGATCAAAGGCTTACGTGGAATACACATATCAAAAAAAAAAAACAACCATCAACGCCACTATTGCCCTAGGCAGGTGCAGGGAGTTATGTTGAAAGAATTGGGGCGTTAGCCCTAAAATGACTCTGTGGCTATATCAGCTGATTCAGTTTCGTATTCGCCCACCTGTAACTTTTTTACCTTTAGAAGAAAGTATAACAAACCATATATGTATATTCCTAATGCGATGGCAAAGCATATTGGATGACATCAACAATTTATCTTTGCAATGACATCTGTCAAAAAAATGACTCTCAATTTTTTTTTTTTTTCAAATGACATCCAGTATATTTTTTTGCACCATTTAATAGGTATTTTATTTCTAATTCCAAATATGTATCACTATAAATACATATAATAATAAAAGTAGTATATGACGATGAACAAATTGCTAGAAAAATGTATTTAAAAATTTTAGCAAAAAAACTTAGTTCATCAAATGCTCGAAATGTACATCGTTCATCTCAAGATACATTTCTGCCCTATGTAATACAACACCTTTCCTCCGTGAGTGTGCCTTCATAAAATTTTGGTTCAATAATTTTTCGATTAAGGATGCCACACCACACATTTATTCCCCAAACATTTTGAAAATTGGTTTCTCGATGCCAGTGGGGATTATGTTCTGACCAATAGTGGCAATTATAGCGATTCACTTTTCCATTGTTATGAAATCGAGATTCGTCTGACCACACGATAAGATGTAAAATCCCAACTTCGTAAGCATAGTTCAGCCAGGCTATAAAGTTTACCTGTTCGTCGTAATCTCGAGGAAGCAAAGCTTGCTGTACGTGAATTTTAAATGGATGCAGTTTATTATCTTTCAAAATCCGTTGAATTGACGAAAAAGAAATATCAGTTTCGTCGGCTAAAACTGCAATTGCATTGTCTTCATTTCTTGTAGTCCTTAGTCTAAAAGCATTTTTCTTCTTGAAACTTCCAACTGTACCCAAATTTCTTGCAAAGAAATAAAATACCTATTAAATGATCCAAAAAAATATACAGAGTGTCATTTGAAAAAAAAAGTTGACAGTCACTTTTTTGACAGATGTCATCGTAAAGATCCTATCCGATAGATTTTGTCATCGGATTTACGAATATATATGGTTTGTTATAATTTTTCCCAAAGTAAAAAAGTTACAGCTGGGCGAATAGCAAACTGAATCACTAATTAGACCCATGATAGCATAGGGGAGCAGTAGTATGGCAGTAGCGGGGCTGGTCAAAACGCTGGGTGGCGTACAAAGACTGGTCAAGGCGGCGCCCCTAACGGGGATACCAAGCGACGCCATGGTTCAGAAATTCAACCTAGATAAGAAATATCAGGTTATAATACTAGATAGGAAGGATTGGGACCATTGCCCCCAGTAAGAGCGGACTCAAACCGGTACACAGACGGCTCTAAAACTGATTACGGCGTAGGGGTTGGCATGTATGGAAAGAAGCCTAGCAGAGCCCTTTCACTGAGCTTCAGGAAGAACTCGACGATATTCCAGGCTGAGGTTGCAGCGATTCACCATTGTGTCAGAGAAGTAGATAGATGGACCGAACCAGGTAAACGTGTCGTTATTTACTTTAATAATCAGACAGATGCGATCAGTTTCGCAAGTGCTGACTCCTGGTTTGGGATTGCGTAAGAGCCCCAAATGAGGTGGGGATCCAAAGAAAATTAATTTTGGTCTGGACCCCACCCACACAGGCGTTAAAGGAAACGAGGCGGTGGATGAGTTGGCTAAACGAGGTTCGTCAAGGCCCTTCATAGGCCTCATCACCAAATCGCAAACTAAAAAGTCCATCTACAAATGGACTCATAACAGATCCAAGAAATGGTGGAAAAGATTACCAGGACAAAGACAGGTAAGGGAACAGGAAGACTGTCAAAGTGATAGTAGGTATCCGTCATTGCAGACTGAATAATAATTCCCAGTTATTGTTCCACCATTATCCATAAAATCAATCAAGATTACTACGTGGCAATCCCCAAAAAAACTGAAGCAAGAACTTTCAAGCATATTTTTGAACACAAAACTTCTTACCACTTGCACAACCAGAGTGTCTTCATTCCATCGATTGTTGCTTTGTTTCTGGGTCGTAGAAATGTACCCAACTTTCATCCATATTAACAGTGCGGCTTAAAAAGTTTGCATCATTTTCAAACGGAGCACAGATCGAACGTGATGCTTTCACCCTTGCACCCTTCTGGTCAACATCCAGATATTTAGAAATCCATTTTGTAGAAATTTTATCCAACAGTGTAAAATTAAGGCATAAAGATTTGACAAGACGACGACGAATTTAAAAATTTTACGTCATTTTTAATGACGACCGTAGGACCACTCGTAAAACTAGGATGGGACGATAACACGGAGAGTATCGCGTTCCCTACAGATACCGCACATGAGGTGAGGATATAGTAAAATATTAATACCGAAGGAATCGATAATCTAGTGCACATCGGCGAATGTAGAATGTTGTAGTTTTATTGTTCGTATTCCTTTTTATAATGGAGTAAAATTGAAAATGTATACCGCGAGAGGAAGAGAGAGAAACAAGCAGGATTCGCCGACAGAAGGAGAACATGAGAATTTTGTTAATAATTGAAGTGATATTGATTCCTCTATTAATGCGGTGAATCTAAATTGGAAACGTGAAGATCTTGTTCATGCATGAATCATATTTTAATTATGAGATATAAAAATATTATAAAATTGGTGGTAACATGTATGAAATATATTAAATGTATTTTTAATTCCATTGCCGTGATATCCTGCCCGAGTCAGCTGAATACATTAAATTCTAGTTTAACTTCAGCGCCAATTAAACTGATGCGAACCTCATCATACCGTACTACACAGCAAAATTATTTATTTTTATTGGAGGTATTCAGGCTAATATTGCCATCATAAATATTTTAGAACGGACGATATAAAAAAAGAAAATAGAAAAAAATGAATAACGCTGAAAATATTCACCGGCGTTATTGCTATTTCATTTGGAATAAATTACTAGTTGTAATGGTTGTTGTGTTTCAGCAAATGAAAACATTTGATCAGGTTCATATGTGGGTGTATTTGTTGGTAGTACTGAAACAACGCATCGTGTTGGCGTTATTGGTTATTTATTTTGTTTTGATACAATATAGAGTTGTTTAGCGTTGATGCAGGTCACCTGATTTTAATAAATATTCAGGAGGTGGTGGCACTGATTTTAATATCTAACCTACTACATAATTGACATGTTAAATTTGGATGTAATTATACAGGCTGGGTCGGCTCTCAGCCGTTTGAATTTGATAAAAATATTGAAATGGAGTAATCGGTGCTGTGTATGAGTATGTGTTAGAGATCATTTCCCAACTAAGAATGCTGTTTTTTGTAGAATACCTTGACACGTACGATGGCAGTTTAAGCTTTAATACCCTCAGAAAAAAATGTTTTGTCTTGGGCTGCAAACCACTCGTTCACCTCTATCATCGTCGCGAAAATGAATCCCATGAAGAGGTTCTTTGTGTTTGGGCAATACATGAAAGGCACTAGCGGCCAAAACTGGAGAATAGGGTGGCTGTTGGGAAATGTCGAAGCCTGCATTACGAATTGCGACCATTGAAAACACAGCTCCAACTCCCCTGGGCTCAGCCCGGAGCTGGAGCCCACGATAAACCCAAATATGAAAATAGCCAAACCCTATGTGGAACATGTGCCCCTGGGGTCCATGCCCAAACAACAACAAACATTTTTAAAACAATTTTGGGGACGTTTTTGGATATAAATAAACTGATTCCAGTAGTCAAAACAATAAAATTCGAAGAAAAAAATCTTGGACATAAATGGGTTAAAACAGCATCATATTGCCCAGTGATAAAATCTGACCACGTTGTAAAAAGTCTATAAGGATAATTCTTTCGGTATTCTAAAAAACTGTGGCCATTATCTTCCCGGCAGATGCTGTTGCACGAAAGTTTCGAGGGGGTGGTGAACTCCTCTGCCTTCACTCTATGCTCCGCCTTCCTGGTTCAGGATCATAATGACGAACCCAGGTTTCATCATTCGTCTATCTTCTATGGACCAGATCAAGGTTTTGTTTGCAAACAACAGTTTTCGGCTATCCAGCACCACCACCTTGTTCACAGGTCTTTCTGTCAATTTTAAAATCTTTTGCTCAATTCTTCACCATCTGATATGAAGGTGTAGATTCACTCAATATTTGGGGGAGAGGGTGGGGACGAACAAGTTTGTATATAAGTTTTAAATCGTAATAGTTTTTACCTCACACTGAAGCAATCTAGTAAGATATATCTTTTGATATGATTACTTCGTTTAATTTTGCAATCAACATTTGAAAAAATTCCACGCTTCATAATCTGGATGAGATCTTGTGGCACTTCTACTTCAGCATGTCAGAACCACAGTTAAAAAGTTAAATAGCAATTTAGATTGACCTCTGCAGTTTTTCAATAATGATGCTCCAACCACCCATTTTTGTTTATAAAGTTTTCGATTTCTTTCGGATTACGTCTCCAATCCCCACCAATTATATCCCCTAATTAATTAATTTGATGAATTGATTAGAAGTGATGATATGAAACCTTCATCTTCTCTTCAATTTTTGTTTGTATCTTTTATATTCTTATGGTATTTGATCGTTGTTCACTAACAGATCACCTAACAATTTGAACTAATTTCTCAAAATTTCAAAATTGTTGTTATTTTTTTGTTTCAAAACTGTTAAAAAGTATTTCTGTAGAGTTTGGAGTTAGAACGTCAACGGTTTTTGATTTGAAGATGAATAGGAAAAATATAGTAGAGTTTTGTTATAAGATGATTAGGAATCAAAGTTTGGACAACCGTTGCAAAATAAAAAAAAAACAAAGAACGAGAATCGACGACTTGCTTTTTGTTAGGTTTTGTGCCGAAAGAGAGCCTGGTTTACCAATATCAGGGCCAATAATCCAAGAAAAGTCTCTAAGTCTAAACAAAGAGATACCTCATGGTAACAGCTAAGATTAGACGGATGGAAAAAAGGATGGCTAGACGGATGGAAAAAAGACGTTGCTAAAGAAAATTTGACGGTTGACTAAATTTACAACGCTAATGAATCAAGTTTGTTTTATAGAATGCTGAAAAGTAAAACCTTGCATGTAGCAATGCATAAGGAAAAAACAAATTCCTACTTGTTGTAGTCGGGAAATCTAAGAATCCCTCTAGACTCAAGACTTTATGCTTGCTGTTTACCGCTCCTAGAAAAATGCATGGATGGACGATTTTCAAGGCCTGGTTATTTAAAAGTTTTGCACCAGGTATTGGGAGCAAAGTTTTTAAACAGAATGACTTACCCATCAAAGCCATTCTTTTGATCGACAACGTCAAGTTTCTGCCTCCTACTGTTACAGTTGTGGTGCCGCTAATGGACTAGTGGCCTTCACCACTTTAATAAAATCGTGGAAAAATCTTACGAAGAGCTAAATGACGCAGAAATTATTGCCTTCTCTTCATCTATACCAAAGACGATATGAATTCACTGGATGAAGAAACCGTCAATAATTCGTATGCAGTTATTAGCCACGTCGTAACAACTACCCAATTGGATTCACTAACTTAAATGTCTAAAAAAAAACCTCGATTTTACAGTCGAAAGCAGGAAAAAGTCAGTTTCGATTATCATCATTTTATCCATCGTTGACAGTTTTGACAGCTGTCATATTAAAAATATTTAGCAGTTTCACCGCTTGCAGGTTCCACAGAAATTATAACAATAACTAATTAAAGTTTTTGAGCTGTTTTATTATATAAATTAACTATCTAATCCTAAGTATAGGAAACGGAATCTGCCACAACGTCACATTGTCAAAACAGTACTAATTGATAGATTTGATAGTTGTAACTGCCAAAATACATCTGATAAAAAATGACCGAAACAGTTAATTTTGCCCTATTTTAGCTATAAATACATTTCTCATAATAGATAATTTTTTTCATTTTGGACAGTTGGTTTTGCAACAGAAGAAATTTCGACTGGCAACTATTTTCAAGTATAGTAATAAATGATCTTCTCTTCGATGCTTCGAGCTTAAATATTTCGTAAAAATACAATAAATAAATGATGCATTGATGCAGTAGAGTTTTATGCAATGCTAGCAAACCTTTTATAATTCTAATTCACTTTATTTTGTTCCAATCTCGATCCAGATGAAGATGAGAAGATGATCAAGAAGAACCGCCGACAAAGCAAGAAATACAGGCAATAATCAAGAAGTTCAAGAGCGGCAAAGCACCAGGAGAAAATGGTATAACAGCGGAAATGTTGAAGGTAGGAGGACAGGATTTAGAAAACAGCCTATATAATATAATAAATACAGTGTGGAAAGACGAGATAATGCCATGCAGATGGAAAAGAATCATTAATATGTCCCATACACAAAAAAGGGGAAAGAACTCTATGTGAGAATTACAGAGGCATTGCACTAATGGATGTGGTATATAAAATAATGGCCGTCGCAATCAAGAACAGATTAAATGAAATCACCGAAAGAAAGTTGGGGGAATACCAATGTGGTTTTCGGGAAAATAGATCAGTCATGGATCAAGTGTTTATATTGAAGCAAATCATTGATAATAGTATAGATCAAAACCTACCCCTCTATATGGTGTTTATTGATTTTAAACAGGCTTACGATAAAATAAAAAGGAACAAATTATATGCCGCGATGGAAAATTTGGGAATAAAGGCAAAACTTATTCGATTGGTAAAGATGACTCTAACAGAAACAGAATACAAGGTATTGATTAAAGACCAAACTTCAGAAAAATTCAGAGTCAGTAGAGGTGTAAGACAGGGCGATCCGCTATCCACAACATTGTTTAACATCATTCTGGACGCAGCAGTAAAGGAAAGTGAGATTCCAACGAAAGGCACAATTTACAACTAAAGGAACCAAATTATGGCATATGTAGATGATATAGTGATCCTGGCAAGAATAAAAGAAAATCTGATTACAGCAATTAAAAAGATAGAACAAGCAGCAAAAAATAGAGGACTAGAAATAAATGAAGGCAAAACTAAACTTATGTTAATAGAGAGAACGACGGGGGACATAGGATTTACAGGACTTAAAATAAGAACAGAGGAATCAGAATATAATTTCGATAAAGTGGACAATTTTAACTATCTAGGTGTTACAATAACAAGTAAAGGCGAAGAAAAAGTAGAAATACAACAAAGAATTGCTAAGGGTGTAAAATGTATGGGAGGTCTGATGCATATGCTACGGTCAAAAAATATCTCGCAAAATGTGAAAAAAAGAATTTACAAGACGATAATAAGACCAGTGGTTATTTACGGAGGAGAGACATGGAAATTGAATAAAAAAGAGCAATCATCACTAGACATTTTTGAGAGAAATGTATTAAGAAAGGTATACGGTGGCAAAAAAGTAGATGACGTTTGGATGCGACGAACAAATGAAGTGCTAAGTGAATTATATGGGAAACCGTCTATAACTAACGTAGTGAGGGCAAGTAGAATGAGATGGTTAGGACACGTATCGAGATTGGACGCTTCTAGACCAACAAACCAAGTTTTGACAGCGGGAATAACTGGAAGGCGAAGAAGAGGCAGGCCACGAACGGAATGGTTACAGGCGGTAGAAGCGGATTTAAAGAAAATTGGAATAAAGGACTGGCACAGGCGAACTGGAAACAGGAAGGAATGGAGAACCATTTTCAACCAAGCCATGGGCCTTCTGGGCTCGTAATGCTGACATATATATATAATCTCGATCCATACAAGAGGAACGCTAGCACAAAGAGTAATATATTAGTTTGACGCTGAAACTTCAAAAAGTTCATTGAAACGAGATATAAAAATCTTCACTATGTATTATTCTTTACTAGCTTTACAAAATGCATTATTTATAATATAGTAGGTACTCTTTTCTACAATCTATAATCTACACGATTTTACACGACTTTATTTTAAATACAACATACATTTCATTCTCCAGAATTGGCTTGGAAAACTTCACGCTCTTTGTCATACGAATTTATCGTATATTGTATGTTATATTGGCTCGCTGAAAATACATAAATCAAAAGATGCACCGGCCAATAACGATTTCGATTATTGGAAAGCAATATTTGTCTTGTGTACTGTACTACTTTATATCTCGACAAACTTTTCGTATATTGTTGGTATGGAACGATAAATTTTTCCCTTTTTTAACGTTTCTATTTTCAACCGTACGTTCAAGGATAAATTAAATTCCTAAATTTAAAGCGCGTATACAGGGAGAAATCGATTCATAATTTGCATTATATCCCTTTTGAAATATTACAACATAAGGATCATATTAATGATGTAGTATTAACGTCATTTCTAACACCATATTTCTTAATCTAACTAACAGAATAACAAAGCATGAAGCATAAAGCATAAAGCAGGCTATGGAAAACAATTGCGGTACGATTTGTATCCGACAAAACGTGACGGCGCCATCTGGCTAGGAAATATGAAAATTGAATTTAATGTCATCATATCCCATGTATGTATAATATATATATTTATATATAACGACATACATACATATATAGTAGGATAAGCGAGAACTAAGTACATTTTCATGCTGAAGGAAAGATTTATCGCTGTTTCATTTTTATCTTGTATTCATCGTTAAATTGGAAATATATATTCTCTATTAGCATTAATTTTTTTTTCCTCGTCGAATTCCACTTATAACGTCAAACGCTACTGCGCTAACAAAACAAATACGGAATTCGAACTGTATTGTAATGTTATGTGGATACTGTGTAGACGTCAAAGACAAATATTTGAAGCGTAAACAGGAAAGGAGGCTGCATGCGTAATGTAAATGAAGAATTCCTCAATCATAGCATAACAGTTTCAGTTGTATAATGAAAAATGTTACATTCTATGTCTCTGCAGTGACTTCGGTATATGATTGAGTTGAAAATTCGAGAAAAAAATTATTAAATTCCATATATTTACTTGATTTGTTTGATATGATAAGTACGAAAATGATTTATTACGATATAAACGTTATTTCTACCTCCCCTAAGTTTTATGTTTTTATGGTTTCCATGGGGGTGTAATAGTTGAAATAATTCTAAAAGTTTCAAATTGTGAACAGTTATTTTTAAAATAATTTTGACTCTTGGAAAATTTAAAAATTGACGACACAATTTCTGGCAAGTGTCATATTTAAAATTCTTCACATTTTCAACGTTTGCAGGCCTTCTAATTAAATTGAAAATATCTACTTGAAAAATTTTTTAACAGTTTTATAAGTACCTGTCAAGATTATATGTCTGATATTGCCAAATTATAATTCTAGAAAGTTTTTGACATTTGACAATTTATTTTGAAAAAAAGTTTGAGTTTCCTATTACAAAATTTAGATAGCTCTAACATTCAAAAAATTGTTTTTAGTATCACAGAATTTATAATAATTACCAACTTGTAAAAAATAGTCATTTTTAAAATTTGACAGTTCTAGCTGTCAAAAATGGTAAAATTAGTGCATTCGACAAGTTTATGAATGACCAAATTGTTGAATTATATTCAGGAAATTTGAAAATTGTAACTGTCAAAATTAGATGTCTTATTTTAATAATTATAACTATGAAATTATATCTGACAAGCTGTCATTTAGAGGTGTTACAAGTTTTTATGAAACTTATCAAATTATTCAAACAAATTGTTTTCCTACTGCTTCGGCGGATATAGTTTGACAGATCTGAAATTTAGAACATCGTTTTAACAAGCTTAACTGTCAAAATATTTCTGACGGATGTCAAAACATTCAAATTCTAAAAATTTTATGATTACTATCACAAAATTTATAATAATGACCAAATTGTAAAAAATTGTATTTAGTTATAAATTTGACAATTGTAACTGTCAAAATATAGATGTCAAAATTGTAAATTTACAATTACGATATTTCTGACAAGTCTCAAATTGAAAAATTCTACTTTTTATCAAAATATTTCTGACAGCTGTCATATTTAAAATATTTCATATTTTTAATAATTGGAGGTGTTATAGTTTCTATGAAAGTTATCAAATTATGAAAGAACTTGTTTTCTTACTGGTGCGGCGGATTTAGTTGCGATAATGCGTTTGACAGATATCAAATTTAGAACATCGTTTCAGCAAGAGTAACTGTCAAGATATTTATGACCGCTCTCAAACATTAAAATTTCTAAAAATTTTCTGATTACTATCACAAAATTTGTAATAATTACTAATATGTCAAAAATACTATTGGGTTTTAAATTTGACAACTGTAACTGTCAAAATATAGCTGTCAAAAATTGTAAAATCAGTTGCTTTTTACAATTACGATACTTCTGATAAATGTCAAATTGAAATTGAAAAATTCTATTTTATCGCCTATTTTAACAGTTATAACTATCAAAATATTTCTGACAGCTGTCATATTTGAAATATTTCATATTTATAATAATTGGAGGTGTTGTAATTTGTATGAAAGTTATCAAATCATGAAAGAACTGGTTTTCTTACTGGTTCGGCGGATTTAGTTGCGATAATACGTTTGACAGATCTGCAATTTAGAACATCGTTTCGACAAGAGTAACTGTCAAGATATTTCTGACCGCTCTCAAATACTCAAATTTCTAAAAATTTTCTGTGTACTATCACAAAATTTATAATAATGACCAAATTGTACAAAAAAAGTATTTAGGTTTAAATTTGACAATTGTAACTGTCAAAATATAATCAAAAATTGTAAAAGTAGTTGCGCTTTACATATAATTACAATATTTCGGACAAGTGTCAAATTGAATTTGAAAAATTCTACTTTATCGCCTATTTTAACAGTTATAACTATCAAAATATTTCTGACAGCTGTCATATTTGAAATATTTCATATTTATAATAATTGGAGGTGTTGTAATTTGTATGAAAGTTATCAAATCATGAAAGAACTGGTTCGGCGGATGTAGTTGCGATAATACGTTTGACAGATCTGCAATTTAGAACATCGTTTCGACAAGAGTAACTGTCAAGATATTTCTGACCGCTCTCAAATACTCAAATTTCTAAAAATTTTCTGTGTACTATCACAAAATTTATAATAATGACCAAATTGTACAAAAAAAGTATTTAGGTTTAAATTTGACAATTGTAACTGTCAAAATATAATCAAAAATTGTAAAATTAGTTGCGTTTTACATATAATTACAATATTTCGGACAAGTGTCAAATTGAAATTGAAAAATTCTACTTTATCGCCTATTTTAACAGTTATAACTATCAAAATATTTCTGACAGCTGTCACATTTTTAATAATTGGGGGTGTTGGAATTTATATAAAAGTTATCAAATCGTGAAAGCACTTGTTTTCTTAATGGTTTGGTTGCTGTAATACGTTTGATAGATCCGAAACATGGTTTTAGTAAAAGTAACTGTCAAAATATTTCTCACCGCTGCCAAACTATAGATATATAGTAATTTTATTCAGATTTGATAATTATAATTGTAAAAATACATTTTTCGCAAGTGTCATAACCAGCAACAACAATAATTTGTTTGAATTTTGACAGTTCAACTATTAAAATATTTCTGACAGCTGTCAAATTATAAAAATAGTGAGAGTCTCGTCACAAAATCTATAACACTCATCTAACAAAAATTGTAAAATCATTTATTTTCTTTTTACAAAATTATTACATTTCTGACAGCTGTCAAACGATTAAAACTATTATTATTTTTGTTATTTATTCTGGGGGATGTACCTATCAAAATATTTCTGCCAGTAAATTTGAAGTCCAGCTGTTACAATAGTAGTGATGGAGATAATTCACCGTATATCTCGTTGCCACTTTTTGACAGCTGTGAAAACTCTTATGTTTCGCGTAGTTTTTTTGGATTTGATAATTGTAGGTTAGGTACAAATTTTGAGTGTTCTTTACTACCAGAGTGTCAAATCCGTTGTTTTCTTCTCCTTCTGATAGCTGCTAAATTGTAAAACCGTTTTTTTTAAATTTAAGTCTTATAGTTATTGCAAAAATTCTGGTATATTGTTGACAGCTGTCAAACAGTATTAAAGCTTGTCGAGAGGGGTGTCCAATATCAAGTTCCAATCTTCTTCTTACTTTGTGTAATGCTTATATGTAATGCTTGTAGCTCGTCGTATTTCTGCACCTTAAAGGCTATTGTGCGAAATACCCACAAAATCAAGTCCTTTGTCCTTTGTGCGTAGTTCAAAATTTCCTTGGAAATACCTGATGAATTCGATGAAGCAAAGGTGTACAGCAGACATTCAATTTAACAATTCTAATCCTACTAAAATATTATGATTATACTAACAGCGTTCAATTTACATATTATAAAGAGAGCAATTAAGGAAAGCGACAGTGTATGTCCAGGTAGGTAATACATAGTAAATTGTAAATACACATCGAAGAGTGTGTACTTTGAATGTCTGTATTATCACAACAGAGCCTTCCTTTTCATATACATATATATGCACAGCAACGCTTCGATATGTTTGCAACGAAAATAAATGAGCTTTTTGACCGTTTAGAAGTCCCTACAAACTCAGGCACCACGTCATAAATTTAACCGTTTCAGTTTTGTACGAAACGGCGCCGAGCGTTTTTCTCACTTAAAACGATTTTTGTTAGGCATATATAGTACGTATGCGACGCTTCAGAATGTATGACAGTATCAGAAAATACACATCGAACTCGGAGAGGGAAAAAATTAATAACACACAAAGGGGATGGTTACCGGCGACGCAATATTCTCCGGACGAATGTGTGCGTACGTGTATACTTTTCGAGATGAAGTTCGGTTAATTAATATCTGTGTTGTATCTCTATTTTGGCTTTTTTTGGAGTGGTGGCGAAATTTGCGTGATAAATGTTTATTTTCGTTTTGGCGTGTCTCTTTGTTTTCCATATCTTCCGTTTTGTTCCGCATCGGATGTTTTTGTTTTGTGAGAGTGAATCAAATTACATTGACATTCAACGTGTGTTAATCTTGTAAATAAAAATATAATATTTATTTTAAAAAATAACATTGAATCTAAAGCTTTTGTCATATGCATAAACAGTTAAGGTTAGGTAGAAGTGAAAGCTGTGTAAATTGTTACCAAATTTTTGTTAAATTTATATTAGTCCAAGAGCCTGTGAACCCCAGACTTACGTCATAGTATAAAAGCTGAATTTTTTTCTGTGTGAAGACATTATAGTAGGTAACAACGTTTGGCTACTATGACCTTCGAGTCGTGGGCCCTTCGACAGATATCAGGTAGCAAAGGTGTGAAAAATCGATACTTAATTACGTCATAGTATAAAAGCTGAAAATTTAATATGTTGTAGGGATAATTATAATAAACCACCATCCTCATTGCCAGACACTTTGCGTGGGCCCTTCCCTCCGCCAGACATCCTTGAAGTTTATCATGACGTAATTGTACTTACGTCATAGTATAAAAGCTGAAATTGAAATATGTTACTTGAGCAACTATTTGAAGATGTTCCCCAAGCAGACAGACACTTTCCATGGTCCTAAAGTCGTGCCAGACAGTTAAAAAAAGACTCAATATTTCTTTGTATTTGATTTTCTAGAAGAACGGTAGGTCGTAGAGACAAATTTTATGAACAAAAATTGAGCTGCGACCAAAATTGCACGAACTAGAGGGCGCTGGAATTTCTAAAAATCACTTTTTTCGTTTTTTTCACATTAAAACATGATTTTTGAGGTATAATTTGAATGAGAAAGTTGTAGAGCTAAAAAATACCTACAAAATCGTTTATACGGGGTGACATAGAAAAAAGTACATTGCTTTCAAAAATGGTTCACTACACTTTTGAAGAATACAGGGACATTATGTGTTATGGCGAAGCTAGATCAAATTCTTACGAGGCTCAACGTATTTATCGAGGAAGATATCCTTTAAGACAAGTTCCTAATGTTCGAACATTTATTGATGTGCATAGGCGTTTGAGAGAAGATGGCTGTTTTAGAAAACCAAAATTGAATAGTGGGGTTTCCAGAACTCGTCGCACTGTGCGAAACGAAGAAACTGTTTTACGAATGGTAGAAAATAATCCAAGAACAAGCACCAGAAAAACAAGTTCAGCGGTACGAAACCTTAACCGTGAATCAGTTAGACAAATTTTCAAAGAACAACTTCTTCGCCCATATCATTTCCAAAAAATTCATTCACTATTGGAACATGACTTTGTTCCTCGTGTACAATTTTGCAAATGGTTGCAAAACCAAATACAAAACATTATTTCATCAATTTTGTTTACTGACGAAGCTGGTTTTAGTCGTGATGGTATACTGAACCTACATAACATGCACCATTGGAGTGATGAAAATCCTCATCAAACTGTAATTCGAAGTCACCAATATGGGTTTTCAATTAATGTGTGGGCAGGTATAATTGACAATTATTTAATTGGCCCATTTCGATTGCCCAATCGATTGACAGGTGCACTGTATCGAAATTTCTTGGAGAATGATTTAAACACATTATTAGAGGATGTCCCATTGGCCATTACTGGAAGAATGTATTACATGCATGATGGGGCGCCAGCTCACTTTTCTCGAGTGGCAAGGGAATATTTGGACTTTGGAAATATGTGGATTGGTCGAGGGGGTCCTGTACCCTGGCCAGCTCGTAGTCCCGACCTTAATCCCCTCGATTTTTCATTTTGGGGATTTATGAAAAATGAAGTTTATGCTGTAGAAATACATAATGAAGAACAATTGCGGATAAGAATTATGGAATCGGCAGATAGATTTCGTAATAACCCAGGAATATTTCAAAGATGCCGTCAATCATTAAGAAGAAGAATGGAAAAATGTATTGAAGTACAAGGGCAACAATTTGAACATCTTCTAAAAACTTAATTTTTTGTTTTAATTAATCATTGTTTTTGCAAATAAATTAAAAAAAAATTCAACACCCCGTATCTTTTAACCGAAAGTCTTGCGGACCCATGTTCATAGGAACTTTTTTTCTTATTTTTGTGTCATCTATTGTGTGGCGCTATGCAATGTACTTTTTTCTATGTCACCCTGTATACTTTTTTCTTATACGATGCAGCATTACAGAGATACAGCGTTTTTATTTATTTTTTCAATCTTTCCATGTACCATCGGTGGTTTTTCGTGAGTATCGACTCCATAATAAAGAATATAATAAGAAAATAGTATTTATTCATATATACAGTAGAGTCGCGATAAGGTGAACACCCCATAAGATAAACAGTGCGGTAAGGTGAACAAATAAATTTTTATATAGAGTATTCTATAAGGCGAACAACAGCCAACTCAATAAGATGAATCAGTTACATATTCTAGATGTGTACTCCTATATTTAGTAGCGAGTGCGCGCACTTAGATGACTCAATCGGGGGCACCCCCTAATTATGATGGTACAACGTGTTTGTGATTGAACGCCTGCATTTTACTCGTGTATTTTGTTGTAAGTACAATTACGTCATAATGAACTTCAAGGGTGTCTGGCGGAGGGAAGGGCCCACGCAAAGTGTCTAGCAATGGGGATGGTGGTTTGTTATAATTATCCCTACAACATATTAAATTTTCAGCTTTTATACTATGACGTAATTAAGTCCCGATTTTTCACACCTTTGCTACCTGATATTTGTCGAAGGGCCCACGACTCGAAGTTCGTAGTAGCCAAACGTTGTTACCTACTATAGTGTCTTCACACAGAAAAAAATTCAGCTTTTATACTATGACGTAAGTCTGGCGTTCACAGGCTCTTGGACTATATGTATGTATTTTGTATCCAAACCTGGATGGTTCCTGAGATAAAGGAATAACATAAAAAATCCCTTACAACCAGAGAAGGCCTTTATCACGTGTTCCAGATTGTAATTGCACGTCAGTATAGCCTCCACGATGAAATCTAGTTTTCAGAGCAAAATATCAGCCTTCTTTCTTCTTTCTATTGTTTTGCAATACGTTCTTCATATGTTTATTTTTTAATTAAATAGGTAATTGCTGTTACTGTATGTACCTACTGAAGAGGCATCTAAATTTAGGACATCTATGACTAATTTGGGTTTGCACCTTGCAGTTGAATTATATTTAGATCTTTTTGGTAAGAGAGCTCCGAAATTAGCTGATAATTTTTAAGGTAACGATTGGGTTTTGGACCACTCAGGCAGAAGTAAAACAAGGCTTCTTCAACAACTTCAAAAGAAGGATGAAGACACTTTATACACTGTCTACAAGGGACAGATACTTTTCTATCCTTGTAAGAGAGCTAGTTGATGAAATCAATTCCACCGATAAGAGAGATATTAAATTTGCTTTTCGAGCTTGTAGAATAATACTCTTGACATTGACTATAGAAGAAGAAAGCTACCAGCTAACTATCAAACTTCGTTGCCAAAAGAATTGTGTTTGCGTTCCGTTATAACACGCGTCTCCCACCTCACACCACCACCATTGCGCCTTAATTTTTTTTTTATTTTCAATGGAATTGAAACGTGTTAATCCGTGTTATTTGATTAGAAAACCAAATCTATCTATTCAGATTGGAAAATGACTACTGGTCCAGATAAGATTCAGAAAGTCAAGGCTCCAATTCAACGAAATCCGAGGTAGAGTGCTGCAGCAATGGTCAAGGAAATGCAGATATCTGACTGAATAAGATACAAGACAACAGTTACTTACTGTTTGTCCACGTGAGTGTTATATTTTCGAGTTCTTTATTAACTTTTTTAATAAGATTTTTACTATTTTAATGTCATGTTTTCAAATATTAACTGCACATGAGTCTTGTGATGTCGCCGTACTATAAATTACCATTTGTTCTCTGGAGAAGCTAATAAAGAATTAGCGAAAGCTTAGATACAAAAAAAGATTCACGTCTTCTTAATTCTAACGCCAATACCTGCATTCCCATTAACTTGCCTTTTACACCAAGATACAAGAAGTTAATTGGCTCAACTCTACATAGATGAAAGTACAAAATGGAAACTGTCAAATTGAAGTGAAAGAATGGAAAAACTTTAATAATTAAAACGATAAAAAAGTTGTCATCCTGCTCAGCGCTCTGCACTAGTGTTTCTGGAACTCAACATCGAAGCTAACGTCATCTATGAAATCTAATGGTCTTGGAAGTTCTTTTAATTTTTTTTAACTGGACGGGGGGTGGAGGAGGTGAAGGGAGAGGTCTCTGCTCATAAAGACTACCTTAGCAAGTCTTCTTTTTCATTTGGGGGGCGGTTATCGAGAGCTTTACAGTGTCTCACACCAGCAAGTGCATTTTTTTTTAATGTGTGGTGGGTGCTTAGTTGCAGTGACTCCGTAAGCTGTATCACTTGTCTCGCTATCACTGCAACTCTCGCGGTGTAGTTTTTGTGTGTGTAAGTTGTGTTCAATTGGCTTTGTGACAGCATCATATCGCCTTTTATGATGCCGCGTTGTTAATCACTTTGCTCCCAACAGCGAATGGCAAGTCGATCCGGGATTAAACTGAAAGAATGTCGTCCCTCCAGAAATTGAAATCGTCCTCTCACAACGATAGTCAGCCGCCTAACCACTGCGGCCATCGACCCATTCCAGTAGAAACAATGCCAAGTAGCGAGTTCAGGTCTGATGAAGACTTCGATGCTGCCATAAGAACTCCCACGTGTTGGCGTTGGATCTATGATTAGTCGTTCAGTGGCAGTTCTTGCGAACTTGTTAGCTATTGGCTTGGCACCCATCTCAGCGTAGTGCGTAGTGATGTTCTGCCAGTTTTTTGAGCTTCCTACGGCAGTCAGGTACCAACTCGAAATCAAACTTGATAGCCTGTAGCGCTCTCAGGGTAGCTTGACTGTCGGATAAAATTTCTACCAATCTGTTTATCTGCCGGTAGTTTAAAATGCCCTCTGTGTAGGCCTGAATGGCAATTATTTTGGCCTGGAAGATGAATGGCTTGGAAGCTTTCGAAGCTTATGGCCTCTCCATCGGGTCATCGCTTCGATTTGGGAACGAGGATTTTTGCAGTCTCTCTGCTGGAGATGTCTACACGGTAGCTCTCAGTGAAACTGAAAAATCGCTAGATCTTGTGCGGCCTTATGGATGGTGGTGCCGTTTGGGCTTGGAGGGTTGCTTTGATAATTTATTTGGTATCCTCTTTGTGGATGGCAAACAACCCTTAACTCGTCCATTTTAGGAAAATGTGATCCCAAAGCTTAGAGCTTTTCAAATATTTGCAGATTAGAAATCGTGAAGGACTATAATCTTCAGCATCGGTCTTTGATCAACCAAAAGAGAACAAAAACAGTACTCTTCATCGAAAAGAACAATATATCAATAGAAAGAAGAAGAATGACCGATTTGAGGCATGGGTTTCTGGAGTTTGGGATTTTAACTTGTCTGAAACCAATATATAGAGGTTTTAGTAAGCTGCCAAATCTCCAACTTGTTAGTTGACAATAACCTAACAACTGTCAGATTTTTATGCAAAAGAGGAAATTTAATCTTCTGGTTTTATAATCAAGTATTCTGAAATGAGGAAAAATAAGATTTTATGTGTTAGGTATCTACCTATCCATCACGTCACGTGACAACACTGTATTATAATTAGCAGCGCGTCGTGTACTCTATACATAAAGCCCTTCAAAATAAGCTGTAACACGCATACACGCGCGATATTGTATGCATCGTGTACCTCGTATAATGTATGCTTAAAGAGAGGTAAACACTTGTGCGTCCCTCCGGTAAACTACCTTCATTTAATACAGTAACATCCACATATATTTGCTGTGGTGTAGACAGGAGACAACATGTATATTAAGTTATTTGTAATACGGGAGCTTTGTAATACCGACTACAATAGTTTGCAGTGATGTACTCGTTGGAATTACATGTAGAGGACAGCGGTTCCCTCAGATAATAAACGTGTCTGTGTGCTACTGCATTGTGCTAATACCCTTGTATATTACATGTTTGCGGTTTGTAAAGAGGGGAAAAAATGAATGGGTCGTCGATTGAGATATTATCAAAAGGGAGGAGAGAGAGAGACAGGATTTCAAATTTAAATTTATTTATTTTAAATAAATTTCGTGTTTGTAAACGGTTTTAACGACCAAAAAAAAAAAAAAAAAAAGAAAAAGTTGAAGCGGAATCGTCTCCATTTGTTTGTCTGGCTAAAACTACAAAATCACAGTTCGGCATCGCTACCCCTTGCGATTATTTTTTTGTCACGCGCCGCGTAAAGCTTCGCGAAGCACTATTTGACAGCTAGATGATGGATGCGGCTGTTTTCTTTTGTATCCCTCACAGATAACGATTCGTCCGAACTGGAACGGGGAAACTCTCACCCTTTCCAGGATTCCCTGTTGGAAGTTAGGAAGAAGAGGCAGTCGGCTTATAAATATGCCGTCTCTGCCTCTACGTTGAGACGAACGAACCAAGGAGTAGAAAAAATAAAGTGCAAATCTACCGAGATCTGACGGGCTTGGGGTTACGTGGTATTCCGATACGTCTAAGTTGAATCACGTCTAGGGGAGAATTTTTCATTTATGGAACGATGTATCACTTTTGAAACGAAAAAGAAATAAAAAATAAACGTGAGGTGCATGTAGTGATTATGATACATGTCGATGTAATCTGTAGTTACATCAGTGATGTTATGTGTAATAGTGTATTGGTGATTATAAAGTCGTTTCTTTAAATATTGTTTAGTTTGATTTGTTACAGTCTTTTTAGTCTAATTTATCGACGGCATGACTTCGATTATCTCTTTTAAGTGGTTAAAAAGCTCAAAAAATGCCAGTAGTAGGCCAACCCCATGTACTCTAGTGGGCAAGTTCGGAAGTAACATACCACAGGTCGCACAGGTCAGCACAGGTCGGTAAAGCAGATACTGATCTAGTTCGGACAATTCGTAGATTGTCATTCCAGCTAAATGTCTCGATCAGCTAAGCAGTTTAATGATGAGGAACCATGAGGATGAAGGACCATGATTACGTATGCGTTTTTGAGGAAAGATCAGCCGACAAAATTATTTCTTCTTTCATATGAGCAATGTGATCACATGTTAATTTCCTTGGCTTGGGTTCGTTTTCCCGTCCAAAGCTCTAAAAGCTGTCAAACATGAAGCCAAGCAAGCGAGAGTGGTACCATAGTCTTGGACTATTTTATCGAGTATAAGAAACCTTCTATTGAAGATCCAGTTCTTTGAGACTTGAATAATGATGAGAGCCATTTGGATACTTGTTCCATAATTAAGTGTAAATAAGCAGGCATAGTTTTATTAATATTTTATCCTCACACTAACAATAAGATGCAACCATTTTATTTAACCGTTTTTGGAGCGTTTAAATGTTATAATACTATTGTTCATAACTGGAGCTGGTTAGCTGGTTCAGGGCTATTGATTTTGTTTCTACTGCATGTCAACATCTGTGGAAATGATGAATTATCTCGCTGGCAGATCTATGCCTGAGCAAACAATAAATCTTGTTGATCAACCTCTGGTGTCGTCCTGATTCCCAAAGCTTAGCTCAAATTAGAATTGAATAGCGATAGGAGGAAGACAAAATCTTGACGAAGAAGCTGGAACGATTTAAATTATTGAAAAATATAGTAAAGAAGGAAAGAGTGACTGTTGTAAAGAGATCAGGTTCTTCAGAAGCTGATACATCTAAGATGAAAGTGTAATAAGCCATTGTGGTAGCTCGGGATATTATGTGGGGAAAAAGTAATTTCGACTGAGTTCTAAAGCACTTACCCCCAATGCCCAAATCAGTGATATGCTCACTAACAATAGCGCAGACCAGCTAGCGAGGGAAGGTTCCCAAATTAAATTGACCGAGCCGGAGCCAGGTATCACAAAGAGTGCAGTACGTGGTGCAACTAATGAGTGGATTATAAAACAACACCAACTAAATTGGAACCATGTAGCTGGACAAAGACACAGCAAACGGATGATGGAACGACCGTCACAACGACTAACTGCTGACTGACTTGCATTAAACAGGACTCAGCTTAGGGCAGTGACATGTCTATTAACAGGACACGGCTGTCTAAGAGGTCATCTGCACAAGATGAACCCCTATGCAGACTCTGCAATAAGGAGGAGGAAACAGCCTTTCATATCATATTCGAATGTGTGGCACTAAGTCAACGTAGGGTTACTTTGCAAAGCGCATTTGATCTACCAGTGGAGAAAGATTTACCAAATAGGCTTCTAAACCTGATCGAGGGAACTAACCTGTTTGAGTAAAATGGAATCAAGGCAGGAATAACACAATAGGCCCAGTGGGCCGCAGTGTTAGGGATAATTAGAGACTGCCCTGCCTTGATAGCAATCAATCAATCAATCAATCAATCAACAATAGCGCAGAAAATAAACTATTGCAAAAAGTGGCAAAATCAGCTGATGAAATTAGAAGAGTGTCAAGTAAATTCACACAGCTTACAACGACACCTACTTAATTGCTTTTTTATGTGTGGCATGAGGTCGCCTTCTATAATGCCGCGCTGTTAATCACTTTGCTCCCAACAGCGAATGGTAAGCCGATCCGAATTTCAACTCTCTGAAAAAATGTCACCGTCCCTGTAGAGAATTGAAACCCGACTCCTATCGTTCCGCCACAATGATAGTCAGCCGCCTAACCACTGCGGCTATCGACCCGTTTAATTGAACTCATTAAATATACAATCTGTCAAATTTAGTGTCATTCAGTTTGCACGTTATATAATGGCCAACAGTGTATAACGACGGTGAATATTGGATCACGAATAAAAATGGAGTTAACAGGTTGGAAACATATCCCAGAAAATGTTGAGAAGAAGAAGAAAGGTCGATGATTTCTGAAAGAACATAAGCAACCTAGATATGAAAATTTGTTCATGAGATTACAAAGAACACTATTTAGGAAAATTCTCTGAAAAAAAAGTTAACAAAAAGAAATATGAACTTTAAATTATTAGAAGGAGGTTGGAAGTGTTTGAGGGAGACCTAAGGAAGATGAATGCTAGTAGCAGGAAATAGAAGATTAGAAGAAGTGGAAATGCATGTTGGTTTAATGAAGTCATGGTTTGAGCTGGTGAAAGAACCCGAAACTAATATCCATTCAGAGTTGCCTTAAAAAGAGAAATATATCAGAGAGATAAATGCTCCACATTATATTTTTAGACACTTCAAAGTTAAACCCCATTTTGGATTGCAAGGACTTTAATTGGGTCTACAACCATTCAAATCGAGTCATTCAACTTGCAAAGCTCTCACCTTATTTTCAACTATAGAATTATATATTTTTTCCTCGTCTTTTACTTCATATCAAATATATGTAAAGACCAGGATATATTTTATAATACTAAAAACCTTCTTTTGTCGAATTTTATGAAAAGAAACGATACGAGGGCTGTGCATATTCACCATTGAATACATTATTATCGATAAAAGCTATATATTCCACTAAAAGAAAAATAAACATAAAAAAATCGCTATATTCGCGCAAAAATAATAATGTAAAGGGAAACGTTAGGATATGTTTATAATATATATGTTTTCTTCCAACAGTCGTACGTCAATTTCTTCGTTTGGACATCTCGCATTTGGATATACACATTCACGCGCAAGATGTCTCTTATTCGTATACACACGCGCGTAAACCGTCCTGAATTCAGAAGAAAGCCTACGATATACAAGATGCTATGCATACATATGTTTACAGAGTTTATAGAGGATGTTTTGAAAAAAATATTTCTCTAGTCGGTTGAGAAAGCTTGAATCGTTTTGAAGGGATAAACAGAGCTAGAAAAATATTTTAAAATATTATAAACTGGAAACGTATTTATTATTAAATTTATTTATTTGGTTGTTAATATTATTAATATCATCAATCAGCAAAGGTTTGATGATATCTGCTCTATGAATAACTGGCAACGTTGCTTTTTATCAAATGTCATTCATAGTAGGTACTGCACGTCATCATATTTTGATCTGGTCAAGGAATGTATGATGATCAGGTATTGAACGGCTTTGATCAGGTATTGAACAGCACCGTGTGCTGTTCAAAATATATAATTCTATAGTTGCAAATAAGGTGACAGCTTTGCAAGTTGAATGATTCGATTTGAATGGTTGTAGACCCAATTAAAGTCCTTGGGGTTTGACTTTGAAGTGTCTGAAAATATAATGCGGAGCATTTATCTCTCTGATATGTTTCTCTTTTTAAGACACCATTCATTGACCAGCATTCAGCTTCCTTAGGTCCCCTCAAACTCTTCCAACCACCTTCTCCACGGCCTTCCCTTTTAATAATTTAGAGTTCATATTTCTTTTGATTAGCTTTTTTCAAAGAATTTTCCTAGATGGTGTTTTTGTGATCTCATGAAAACATTTTCATTTCTAGATTGCTTATCTTCTTCCAGAAATCACCAACCTTTCTTCTTATTCTCAGCATTTTCTTCGATATTCATTCTTCGATCAGGTATTGAACAGCTTTGATCAGGTACTCAACAGCACGGCGCTGTTTAATACCTTATCAAAGCCGTTCAATACCTGATCATCATACGTTCCTACCCAAAATTAATGTTGCGTAAATTCCTTCGTGGGGCCAAAAGTCAAACTGTGCTTAGTTTACCTGGAGGTTGGGAAGGAGGAAGAGATGGGAGGGCGTTCTATTAAATCCAAATGTCTACAAAACAATGTGTCCTGAAACGTTTGATTGCAATGCTTTTTGTCACGACAATTGTCATTGTTTTGTTGATATTGATTCCAACGACTTTGATCTGAGTTGTGTCAAAGTTGTTGCCAAACAATATCGTCTAAATATTTTCTTCTAGATTCTAGATTCTTCGAAAGCATGCATTTCTGTAATATCTTCAATAATCGAATTACGAGGTGTGGCAGAAAAGTAATGAGACTGGCAACATTGCAAGTGATCTGGCAACGCTGCGCTGTTGTCCTCGATAGACCTCATGTATCAGTGATCTCCAATTAATAGCTCTGTGCGACTTTCAACTCGTTGCATTGACGACGTGATTTTTATCATTGCTATTAGCGAAATTGTGTTTTGGTTATCCGTCAGGCGAAATGGAACAGCGGAATTTGGAGCAACGTTGTGCCATTAAATTTTGTGTTAAGCTTGGGTAATTCGCGACATTGCAGACAAATGGATGCTTCAATATGACAACGCCCCATCTCACACCGCTCTTTCCATAACAGAATTATTGACTTCAAAGGATGTCATTTCTGGACTTGAGACAACATCCAAAAAAAAAAAAACAGTGTTAGACCATATCGGTTGAAGACTTCCAGCGCTGCTACCAACAGTGAGAACAACGTCTTCATCGGTGTGTAGCTGCCCAAGGGAACTACTTTAACGAGGATAACATTCAGGTTTGAAAAAATTAAAATTTTGGTAAATAAAAAATCAGTCTCCGTACTTTTCTGCCACACCTCGTATATTTGGAACAGCTGAACACGAAATAGACTTGTTATAACACGCTACAACAAAACTGAGTACTGAAGCAGTTGAAAAGCAATAAATGCATTGCGATGAATGAATTCTGATGAAATTAGATCTTGCGTTCGGAGTTGCCCTGACAAGACCTGGAAGGTCGAAACCATTCAATTGCTCTGGTTCGCAAGGATGATTTTGCAACAATATACCACCTTTCTTTTGAAAGTTAATGGTTGGAGTAAAGTGTTTTCGAAGATTGGAAGGGAGTTGGTGAACTGTGACAGTATAGCTTGAAATTAACTGACCTTAGACATTAACTGTGTGCATTTTACCTTGCAAACGCCACCCACTTATTGCATTCGTTAGATGAGGCATATTTTAAACCATTAAAGACCAAAGATCAGTTTACGGCATAATTAGATGATTTTGATGCAAAATAAAGCAAGAATACATTTTTTCGATTTGCAAAAAAGAGTTTCAAGTCAACTTCCTGATACACAACCAAATACAGATGCATCAGCAAATTGGATTGATAGATTTGTTGAAATTTCTAAAGAAACAAGATTTCCGTTTAATTAAAAGACAAAAATTTTAAGTAAAGCTTCGTCATCGCATGAGCTTAGAGGGTAGAAGAGAAGAAATAGTATTGGAACAAAAAAAGAATAAAATGATAACTGATGAACATGAGATAACAGAAGTGGAAAGGGACGGAAAGGCAGAGACAGAAGAAGGTACACAGCGTAAAGGTATCCAAGACTGCTGTTCTGAAAGATCTGAAAGAACTTGAGGTGTCAGAGACTACAAATTAGTTTTCTAAAAATGAAACATCAGACAGTAAGATTATCAGTGCTAACAAATTTTATCATTGGAAAGATTGAAGATAAAATTTATAGGTTAAATGACACACTAGATATTACAAGAGGCCACATTGTTGTCAAATGTCGCTAAAATATCACTTAGTAATAAAATTTAATTAAATGAAGCGTCTAAAAAGTTTCCAGCGTTGCCACGTTTCATAATAGCTCACAGAGCTGATTTTAAGCGAATGAGATGGATCGTTTGCTGACTGTCTGTGCAAGAGGTTTGCAGAGGCATTTTTTATTGAGTGGCCCCGACAGGTGCAACATAATGGAAGGCCATTCGCGTTACCCGAGCGAGTTTGAGCGAGGAATGGTTATGGGTATGACCCTCTAGGTGATGGTAAGTTATGCTACTTCTATACCAAATTTCATTGCGTTAGAATTACACGTTCAGATTACATAGGGTGTGGTTGTCACTTTTTTCCAAGAGTGTATTGATTTAGCGATTGGTTTATATAGACGTCACTCCTACTATTGTTGGTAAGTAAATACAATTTTTTTTAATATCTGTTGTCATTTACGTGAATTTTGAGGCAAATATTGCAAATCTAGTGATATTAATTATTTACTACAACTGTCAACAACACTGCACACGTGGCGCCATCTATTATATATAATTCAGTACACATTAAAATGGATAGCGATATTAGCGAATGTTATTAAACCGTTATTAAATATGCATATATAAATGCAATTGATTAATGTTATAGTTTGTATATGACAAGCTGGAATTACCAACAACTGTAATACAGTTGTTATAACAGCATCATAATCTTGGTGCAACTTTACGATGGGAACGTTACGTGTAGTGCCGCTAATTTCGCCCCAGTCAATTTAACTCGAATACTCATCGCATACTATTGCGACCGTTAAATTCGCCCGTTGTACTGTATTTACGTGACGCTCAACGATGAAATAGCATCGACTATAAATTTAACAAACGCCATTCTGTTCGATCAATCGAGAATTTTAGATAGGTACACGAGATCGATGTGATCGCTGCGATTCCCATCTGATTGTACAAGATGGGAAAGCTGCTCAAACGTAATTAGAACATGACTTTATTTCGTGGATCTGCAGCCGTTCGTTTCAAGGAAAACATTTCGGTGAAATGCAGCGCACAATCTCCAATAAACATCGTTGGTGAAACTATAAACACTGCGGGTATATTCGCGAACGACTGCACCCCCATCTAGCGTATAAAACAAATAATTGTTATTCAGCTCGATGTCGAGTTGTAATTTTCCATATTATTCACTATTCACTGTGGAATATATAGATGAGGGAATCGAGGACAGCACAACAGGCACCGACAATGGAGAATATAATAATTTTGCTGTCCGTTATTTAGGTAGTCACGCATCAGTTGTTTTTAATGTCGACGTGTACACAGGGGTAGACGCCAACGGCAATAACGAATTCGGTAAAATTTACGTTTTAAACCTCTGTTTTGGTTACTATAATAATAACACAATTATTATTGGATTAGATCGAATTTTATTCTTATTATTAAATTTGTCTACCGAAGGGAAACTTTTAATAAAATCTTTCCACTACCAAAGAACTTACGACCGTCCAACTCCCTCCAAGACATCCATAGATAGGATAACCTCAACTTGTGTTCGTTCCCTCACGATTCTACCTGGAATCCTCGCGTGTTGCGCGTAGTCACCCCATTTTCCGAAGGCGGTAAGTGCGGAATTGCGGAATTTCATAATCAACACTCTTAGTTGGGTATGAATGCCGGTGATCAGTGTTCGAAAGTTTGCCGGACTGAAAAGCATCTAATGAACCATGAATGTAACAGATAGTTTCGCGTTGGCGTTGATTATTTTCTTTTGTCGACTGTTGGGATGATCTTGAAGAGCTACGATTTTTCTACGTGCATTTAGACGATATTGATGTCTAAAGAGTATTTTTTTAATGTGTGTATGTCGTTAATCCGGCTTTTTAGCCGGTTTCAATTGATTAAAGTTATGTAAGGGTTGAGAGTCGAGTCAGCCCTTGTTTAAATTGCTGGGCAAGCTATTGAATCGATATTCATGAGATTGGTAATTCTCTACGCAAATGTTTGTTCGAATTAAGTTATTGCGAATGTACCGGGTGGATTTTTCAATTTTCTAACCATAGTTTTATTCATTTAAATACATAAATTAAAGAAATTACATTAAAGGATGATGATACAGAGTGAGACAAAAGCACACTTAGCATTGTAAAAACATTCAACAACAAATTCAGGCAAGATTTAAATTTTGTGCCATTCGGGAACAAGACATAGACTCTTTATATACGCTTTGCCCAATCTATACCGAGTATTTAGAAAGTTATGACCATTTCTACGTCTAAATTAAGGTGTACCTATTAAGAGAGTTAGTTCCAGCGAGAAACAAACTTTTTCGTACCATTACATGATTTGGCTACATCTTCTCTTTCCGTTAGTTCAAGAATTTAATTAAAAAAAAAGTCATTTATACAGGGTGAGTCAAAACTCGGGTACTTAATTTTCTCATTAAATTTAAATGGAAAACCCTATTTTTTTTTGATGGTTCGATAGATATTTATCGGCTTTTTTATTTTTGTGAACCATTCCCTATACCTAACTCTTTAGGTTTAGAAGATATGATGATGATTTAAGACTTCTACAAAATCTTTGCTGACATCACTGAATTATTAATATGTCATGAGTCAGAAATGTCAGTCACGGTAACGCAGTGATATTTGAGAATTAGAAACGACAACATTATTAAAATAATAAAACTGGATCTTGATGAGATTGATTGAAACTATTGATGATGCCCAATGAATCCATATTATACACAGTGAGTCGTTAAGAATGGGAAATCTGGAAACTGGGAATGGTAGAGCCTAAAATATGAGGATTGACCGCGGCATGCCTTATACAAATGTTGCTCGTTTAAGAGATACAGGGTGTTCAAGTTAATAATTTCATTTCTAAATTTTCCAATAACTCAGCAAGTTTTTCTAGAATCAACTTGAAAATTGGTATTATTATGTTTCTCAGCATGACGAATAAGAATTTGACATAAATTTTAACGTTGCTCATAGGTGGCGCTGATTACACACTGCTGAATAGATAAATCGATGCTTATCTTTTTTGTGCGTGTAGAATCACATAAACTGAATGAAAAATTTGAAAGAGCAACCTTTTTTACATGAAAAATACATACTTGTTTGATGTTGATATCTTGATCCGTTTTCGAGATATTTGCCTTCTAAAATTTCAATGCAGTTCGGCCTATTAATACAATTTTTGATTTTTGCTGAGCTATTGGAAAATTTAGAAATTAAGTTATTAACTTGAACACCCTGTATCTCTTAAACGAGCAACATTTGTATAAGGCATGGCGCGGTCAATCCTCAAATTTTAGGCTTTACTATTCGCAGTTTCCAGATTTCCCATTCTTAACGACTCACTGTGTATAGTAATATTATATATATATTAATAATTATATTATAATTAATTAATATATTAATATCGCTCATATATATATATATTATATATATACTCATTCGCGAAATATGATTTCACGCACTGGGTTCGTAAATAACTATTTTAACACACTATGTTATAAAACTCAATTTTTAATCCAAGTGTCACTTTTAATGACAGTTGTATAAAAATACATTTCCACGGTTGAAGTTGCAGTTAGACCAACACAAAAAAATACCCTATGGCACTGCGTGACGTCAGTAGTCTTTGTACTTCAATATTTGACCGCGTTTTTATAGTGGTGCTGAAAAACGAAAGTGTTGCCAACTAGGAAACAAGAAAGTGTGATAATTGACATTTTGATTTAACTTCATCAATCATCATCAATTCAGGAAGCCTGGATAAATTAATGATGTTAAACACTCTGGCTATCCTTCATTTAAAACAAAACATCGAAGCAGCTCGTGCTCAAGCTTCGCTTGTTTTTTTACATTCTACAGTTAGCTACATTGAATAAATATGTACTTTCATACTGTCATTTGGTTGCTGTCATTTTGTTGTTTTCGTTTGCTGTCATTTTGTCGTTTCCGATTCCATATTTGTAGATTAACGAAGCAGTATACCTAACCTTTACAGAATCTGTCAAAACAATTTATGCATAAGTTAGTTCGCGTTATCAGTGCTGCCAATTACTCACTGTTCTCAATTGAAAATTTTAGATGACTTACCCTTCACTTGACTTTGTTCACCCTGTATAAAGTTCAATTCACTCGACAACTGAAACTTGTTGACCACCCACAGCAAAAAGAGTTCGTTGAATGAATCATGGAGCAACAATAAGTGGATATGGTTTTTCAATCAAAATCATTTGCAGTGATGAAGGTCATCATGTTACTGTTTGGTGCGGATTTCGGGGTTGGCGAATCATCGGATCATATTTCTTTTTTTTAATGGTGCATGCTATCGCAACATGATAATCTAGTTTATTTTTGTGCCCAAATTGCAGGATATGCCACATGACCAATTGACATCAGAATTTCGACTGATTATTTGATTCGAAACCAAACGTCGTCCATGTCATCGTCTTCAATTTGTGGAAACAAAAAATTGTCGAGCATGAGACGGTAATGATCGCCATTGACGGTAACGGCGGCTCCTTCCTTATTTTCAAAGAAAAAATGGCCGAATGATGCCACAGTGCTAAAATCCGCACCACTCCGTCACTCGTTTTGGGCGCAGCGTCTTCTCAATTCTGAGCCCCAAATGCGACCATCTTGCTTATTGATGTAGCCTCCGATGTAGAAAATGGTCTTCATTTGAAAAGATGATTTTTCGGTAAAAGAGCTTATCTCCAGCCGAAAATGCATCGGATGATCATGAAGTTTCAGTTCTTGGACTAGTTGAACTTAGCCGTTGCAATTAGGTCTTGCATTCGAAGGGGCGCTGACGAGACCTGTGAGGCCGAAACCATGCGGTCCACTTTTTACGCTTGATATATTTTCATTACACACTTCTTCTTCTGCTTGATGAAACGTTGATATATCTCAATAATTTATTTGGTACAAAAACGCAAACATTTCAGATGGCTGCAGTAGTAAATCTCTTTGAAAAATTCTCAAACTCCAAACTGAGCAACTAAATCTATATTGCAGAATTAATAAAATTCTAAAATCTCCCACCTACTCTTATTTCATAGTAAATGAAATTCAGAAAAAAGTATGAAACAGTAGGTGAAAACTGCTCTTCAACTTCAGCATCATAAATATATTACCTAACTAATTTAAAAGTACTAAAGTAATTTTAAAAACACACCGACCGAATATAAATTTTTCCACGACGCGAGTTTACATTCTTCCTCCCACTTACGTTTTACCGCTTTACTACGACCCCGGAAGAACGCTTTCGAAAAGGAGGGGTGCGGGGAAGAGGTAGGGGGAGACCCCAAACAAAGAAAACACGTACCTTACCTTACAGCTCCGGAGGTGGTCGTACCTCTTAGAATCCCGAGGTGTTATACTAGAGTGGAATGAGCTCGGAAAAGGCTGGCAAAACGATGGTGGTAGTACAGACGCGAGTTTATCCGGATGTTTGCAGAAAGTTTTCACGTTTTCACGAATTACTGCCGAAATAAGTTAACGCGGACCTACTCCCGTCGCGCTTTCAAACTCCACCGTGTAGGTCTCTCTTTCCGCTGAGTAATTACAGTTCTTGTTACGACTTTCGGCGCGCTGCAGCGATTCTTAATAGTCATTAATTGTTAGGTATTAATTAAAGCATTAAGACAGTTCAATTGTTAAAGGAGGGTGGCGAGAGATTAAATTACAGAAAACGGGCGCAACCTTAAGCGGCAGGTAAGTGAAAAGGAAAAAGTTAACGGGCGAAAACAAAACATCGAGACAACCGAGGGGAAAACGAAAGAGGAAAAGTAAACGGTAGGGGAATAGAAAGAAACGAGTTTTAAATTAAAAAGTGTTAAGAGGTTTTAGTGTAAGTTTAAAATTGCTTGAATTGCATTTTTTGCTTGGAGAGGTCGCATGCTATTTAGGAAGTCTTCATTTTGAATCAAATCTTGCTTCTAGAGGTCTCTGCACAATTTGTGTCATCATGAATTGATTTTCTGCGTCTAGTCTAAAGCTGCTTTGAGGTTTTAGTTCAATTAATTGTTTAACTTCATCCTTCATTCCAGTTAAATGAGATTGAAGGCTTCCACGATTCGTGTCTCTATTATCAGGGTTTCCAAGTTTTTTTCTCTCACTAAAACAGCACCACACTATCTCAAAACATCTTAAGACGAGCTAGTCTAGTGTTATTCCAAATATTTCCAACGTGAATTTGGTCTTGTATTCAGGAAACTCCTCTTCCTTCATTTAGAACTCTCCTACACCGTTTCTATACATGATTAGTCCCTATTAGATCGCATTTCTTCTCTCAGAATCCATTAAGAAAAATCACATTTGAAAATTTCAATTGCTTGCGCAAGCAAAATAACCATAACCTATAATAAACAGTCAAAAAATCTATGGTCACAAGGGGTGTTGGAAGCAGCATTATCCGAGAAGCCTTCTCAACAGAAAGGGTTAAAATAGAAGGTGCAAGGTGGTGTTGCTTTCACTTGTCGCATGATCGTACTTCAATATTTCAGCAGTAAATCTCTTCATTAATTAAGTCTTCTGATATTCTTTCAGATATAGGTATGTACAAAAGCGGTTAATACCCAAAAAAAAAATCCAAAACACCTCGACTGTACGGTCTTTTAAAAATCTACAAACAAAATATGCCACTCTGTTAACACAATAGCTTCGCCCATTTATGGGTTGGCCAAATAGCTGGCAGAAATGTACAGGAACTGCTGTTCCAGTGTTTCTTTTGACGTTAACTCACCTTCCACAAACCTGCCTGTCACCGATTCCGTCGCTATAGTCCACCAATTATTACTCCAAGACAATTAATCTTGCCAAGTTAGCCAAAAAAATAGATTGCTTGAAGATACTTCATCTTTCAGGGAAAATGCTATCAACAGATCCCTGGTGCCGCTATAGCTTCTGCTTTCGTGTTGTGACGAACATTTTCTTGAAGAATTTGATACCTCAGCTTCTGAGGCTTGAATTTCCTTAATAATTAACACCCTGGCATCAAATTCGCCATAGAGATTGAAACAAACGGTTAACCTTTTCCTTAAGGTATCAGTTAATTGCCTACTAAATGGTCACTAACTGATATCATCACCCAGCGCATAAGCAATGAGTAACCATTTCCTTTGTACTCCTAACTAATATATACAGAGTATTTCAATGAAAACGATCCACCTTAAATAAGTCGAAAACGACAAGAAATACGAAAAAACGCCGAGACATGTCAAGACTTTTTTCGTGACTTCAAAAAGAGAAACCCAAATTTGGCATTGCGAACTCCTGAGGCGACAAGCTTAATGCGAGCTACAGCCTTCAACAAACCTCAGGTTGATCGATTTTATGAACTTCTTTCAGAGGTCCAACAACAGTTCATGTTTCAAGCGTCTCAAATATACAATACCGATGAAACAGGAGTGTCCACTGTTCATAAAAATGAGAAGGTATTGTCAGAGGTTGTAATATCACTGTCATGTTTCCAATGAACGCTTTGGGGTCATTTTTTCCACCTATTTTCTTTTCCAAGAAAGAAAATGGATAAAAACGGCCGTTTAATGGTTGGTCCTCCTCCGGGAAGCATTGGTGTGCCTTATGAAGTGGCTGGAGACATTTCTTCGATGGCTAAAACATTTTCAGCAGTATACCCATTCTTCTGCAACTCATCCGATTCTCCTGATGTTGGATGGTCATGAAGTCACAAGAATCTAAATGCCATTGAGTTTGCTCGGGATACTCATATCCACATGTTAAGTACTCCTCCACATAGCCGCTTGACCGTGTATTTTTCAGGCCTTTTAAGCAAGCGTATGGGTTAGCAGCCGCATCATGGATGCGTCAAAATCCGGGGGCTCGATTAACAGATTACGACGTCGCTGGATTACCAAAGCTGCTAGATTGGAAACAGCTCAAAATGGTTTCCGTTGTACAGGAATCCACCGTTTCAATAAAGATATTTTCACAGATCTGGACTTTTTGGGTTCTGCTTTAACAGATATTCCATTGGGTGAGGAACAAATTAACTCTTCGGCAAACGAGGCGTCATATCATGATAAAGTTTCTTATAGGATATCAGAACTATCGACTAGATACCGTTCAGGTGGAAATTGCAAGCCCATCCTTCAGTAATGAAACAGTAAGTGAAGTGTTCGAAGTCATGTCGCCTCTCCCAGATGCTTCAAAAACAAGATTGGCAGTAAGAAGAAGAAGAACTCAAAACCAATAATAAAAAGTAGATGCATAAGGCAACAAAAGGTGTAAAGAGTGTGTTTCAAAAGTCAAAAGTCCTACATCTGTGCCCAATTTCCAAGAACAGGAAAGAGCATGCATCATTTGCAGTAAAACATTTGATGAGGACTGGATTCAATGTCATAAATGCCAAGATTGGGCTCATGAAGCGTCATAAGAGTCATAACATTATTTTCCTCGAAAGGTAAGTCAAACGATCGAGATCCAAAGACATCCTTAGAATCTCAACGATGATGGTGGTTACTCACTCTCCAGGATTTGGAAGCTGATCCTGTCCGCTTCATTAGCCAGTGCTTACTGATGTGCTTCCGTGTATTGTGAGATTTCCTGTTTGGAGCACAAAATTTTGGTCCAAATTGCCCAGAAAAGAAAATGAAATTGAAGCTGTACAAAACTTTGTTTTGAACTACAAAAAACTGGCACACCATTTTGGATTACTAAAAATGTTGATTTATAATTAGTTAAGGAGTTGTAGACATTCTGCCTGTTTGTATAGCCATGTATTTTACTTTATTAAACGGATTTTTTTTTATCTTGTAAAACAGAATTTATTTTATGAAAAATATAAAATTAAACATACAGATTAAACGAACAAAAAACACATAGGAATCCAGCACCTGGAAAAGCTCCGAAAGCTCTTTTTCCGGCGGTAATATTTCAACAACGCTTTCAGATATTTATAAGCCCAGTCAATTTACACGTTTTAAAACACAGATTAAGCGGAAACAATTAATGTGTTGGTAAAAAAGAGAAATAAAGCATCGCGTGTCAGCAGGGGCTCAATATCCTCTTTCATCGATGGACCTCGCTGAGGTTATCAGAAAAAAAAAATAAAAAAAAATATTCACCTCGTACAAATATGCTGTAATATGAACATTTTTCGAATATTTTCACCCCATTTTTATACAACTAAACACACGTAATTGCATACACGACACGATATAGTCGAATTCTCTCCTTTGTTTTTAATTAAATCTTCTTCGAAATATTCCAGTCGATGTTGATGTTCAGAAATACAGGATTTATATTGGAAAACGTTAATCAATTCCACTAAATATTGTGTTAAATCCGAATTTCCCAGTACGAAAAGGGGAGAAATCAATAATCGCGATTTTTTTTTCGCGAATGTTGTCGTCTGCCGTTTCAATTTCAATTCCAGATCGAAAACAATACGTTTTTTTTCCTCTCCTATTCAGATACTCGAATACATCCCGGTTAAACGCCAATTGTTACCATATCAATCGGGCTCATGTTCACAGAACAAAGAGGATCGGGAGTTATCAAGTCCTATAAATAGGACGTTAAATCCATATGCGTACATATGGTAGCAGCTACGTAGCAGTAACATTTATATATATATGTTGTACGTTACTAATACACACGTACCAGATTTAGATTTTACGCCCTTCCAGTTGTTGTCGTTTCTTTTTTTTATTAAAAAAATAGCGCTTTCATGTTTTTAGCTACATAGAATAGGATTATATTAAATATTGATGGTAGTATTAATCACTGTAATGTCTCTAACAGCCTTTCAGTATTATTACTAGATTAAATATTATGCGTAAACACATGTTTTTTGCGGATACAGTTCATTAGGAAATCGGATTTAACTCTAACATACTGATAATGGAGCTAGTAGAAAAGCAGACCACAAAATAGCACTCATATAGGTGCTGAATTGAGCTAATGGTAAGCTATAAAAGGCATGTTGTACAATAATGCCCAAGAGAAATTCAAATTTTGTTTCTAATCAGAATGATTTTAACGATGACGATGAGTTTTTGCACGAAGTTACATCAGAAGTTTAGACAGCAATGTTCACATGTCAAATTGGAGTAATTGTTAGGATCTAGTTGAAGAAGAAGAGATGCCAAGTGCGTACCATATCAGTGAAAGACACTTTCATCAGTTTTTCCATTCAACCCGCGAATATTATTCAACACGATCGACAGTGGCCAAGAAACTTGTAAAATGCAATTCCAATGCAGCATGCTTACTAGAGCCACAAATTCTTTTGGTATTTCTGGTACAAGAGGTCTTAATAGAAAAACAATACCTAAGAGATCGAAAATGTAAGGAGCTAATGACCATTGACATAATTTTATTTAAGGTCATCGGTACAACCTCAAGCACGGACTATAAATATGACCCCAAGACAATCACCAAAACATAACAGCAATCTGCACACTTACTACATCGATTATCGTAAAATTTTCAACAAAATCCCCTAACCATAGCTCATTCAAATACTTGAACTGTTAGAAATAAATTTAATCATTTATCATGTTTCTACAAAAAGCCATGTTCAACTGAATAAATTCCAATCAGGTTCTGTATTTTCTAAAGGAACCTCCTTAGAGCACAAGTTCTTCTTATTGGACTAACCTCCATTGGTCCGATCTATGTCCAAATTGGGAAGACTAGATTTTGATACTCATGTGTCACTAAAACTAAAATAAAATCAAGAATGCATCTTAGGAAGAGAGAAAAATATGGAATGTGTTAGTAACATTGGATGTCAGAAACGCCTTCAATACAGCGGACTGACAATTTGTACTACAAAGTTAGGCAGGAGGAAAAGCCAGTAAATGCTGAAGTGCTACAGGGCTCCATCTCCTGATGAAGTCCTGATGATGTTTTCAAAACAGAAAAATTATTGGGTTCGCGGACGACCTCGCATTAATAGCTACTTCAGATAATAAATACGCACTGATGATCAAAACAAATGAAAACATGAAAAGAATGGCTAGATGGATGGAGGAGAACCACCTACAGGTCGCTCTAGAAGAAAAAACTGAAGCAATTGTTGTAACCTGCTGGAGGACAATAAGTGATATCAAGTTTAAAATAGGCAACGTGGAAATCTTACCAAAAAAATTGTATTAGATATTTAGGAGTATACTTTGACACATTGGAAAACTGCAGGGAGCATTGTGAGAGATTATTTAGAGCTATACTGGCCGGAGTTGCTCATTCTATTTTACTGTATGGAGCACCACTCTGGATGGATGCTCTTCAGGTTAAAAAAATATATTACAGCTTGGAGAGGACTCAACGTACAGTGCTGCTGAGGGCGGCGAATGAGACGATCTCAGCTGTAGCCGTTCAAGTTGTAATCTGATGGCACAGGAATGGAAACTAAGGTATGATGGAGCGAAACAAGAGGAAATCAGGTCATTAACAGATATCAACAGAGATGGGACAACAATACAGTTTAGGCAGAATGGACGAAGACTTTGATATCCGACATAAAGAAGTGGATCAAGTGTGGCTATAGGTAAGTATAGTAGACATTTTAAAACATATGCGAAGCGCATTGGGAAAGAGGAAGACGATGAATGCATCTACTGCAGATGGCTGGATACTCCAGAACATAGATTTTTTCAATGCCAACCGTGGAGATTGATTAGGCAGGTTACCGAGAAAAAAATTAATAAGCATTAATAAGTATCAGTAAATAATCTAGTCAACACTATGGCGGAGACCGAAGAAAACTGGCAAGCCATACAGACTATGACTAGGGCATAAGCAGAGCTAGGCCAGACAGAATGGCTGAACGCAATTGAAAAGGAGGTGACGACTTGTGCCTTGATGGACCTGTCTATGGTTTTAAAAGGGACAAGCTTGAATCAAGTCATACTTGAGTAATAGAGAGCAGTGTATAATGGTAAATGGTGATTCGAGATCATAGATCAGATCTTCATGTAAAAATATGTACCTACTATGGGGTGTCTTAGAAGTCCATACTTGGACCTCTGTTGTTTCCATCAGGCTTAACGCTCTATCGGATATAATGAACGATCTCATGGTTGTGTATGTTGATGATGTAGGACTGGTAGTACCAGCAAATACGTCTAATAAATGAACTTGAACGTAGCTTGAAGTCTGTGGTTCAAAAATGACAAATGAAAAAAAAAAAGAAAACATGATGCTTCAAGAGAGAAGAGGAGAGAAGAAGCGAGAAATCTTGTTGATCACAAGCTGCTATTTTGTGGATAATATTAAACGTTATTAAATGTAGATAATGAAATGACATGTCTTATCTAAAAAGTGTGCAAAAGATGTGTTCTCCAGTTGGCGTATATAAATTCACACCAGTACAAGAAATTTGTTTAAAAATCTATGAACAATAACCGTTAATTAGCAGATCTTTGCTGCTATATTCTTGCTTTGGTTCGTGTGTATGGTGTTCAGAAATTGATACTTTCGGCTTCCACAGCCACTTCGGCCTTAATGCACCATGTGACAAAGACTTGGAGAAAAAAGGAAGGGGAAAGTACGATTATTTTTTTGATACTATACATAAATTAATGGTAGTGAAGTGGGCCGACAATAAAGCTGTTACATTAGCCAGCACTTTTGCCGGTATCGAACCTTAGAATCAGTGAAAGATGGAACTGAAAAGAAAAAAGGAAAGTGTCGGTAGATTGTCGAGCAATTGGAAAGTCTTACAACCAGTATATGGGAGGTGTTGATTTGGCTGATATATTGATTGAACTGTACAGAGTCCCTTTGAAATCACGAAGATGGTATCTGAGAATATTTGCTTACACTATTGATCTTGCTGTTGTGAATGTTTGGTTAGTATATTGGCGTGAAAGCACGAATAGCAACATCTCTCTAAAGCGATTTCGTACCTCCATAGCTGAGGCCCTTATTTTTTTTTTTATTATTTTTTTTTTTGAGTGAGGAAAAATGCCTTAACGCACCATCAGGGACGAGACCCGTCCCCGGTGTGTGGGGCTCGCACCCACTAAAAAACCTCACTTTGTCAGGTGTAAAATCCATCCCGGAACCGCTGGTCGCATTACTTCAGGATGGCACCTCGTAGTTAGCCTCGATCGGCTGCCTCCATTGCTTGGGTCTCTCTCTTCTCCTTCAGCACCTTCTCGACGAACGTGGCGATCTTCTGCCAGTGGTCGTGTCCGGACAGCATCGTTTGCACGACGTTATCCGGCGTTAAAGGTCCTACTTCGTCTTGTAGAGCGTCTCTGTAGTCACTCCACCTCTCGCATTCGAAGAAGGTGTGGTGAGCATCATCTTCCGCAGAGTCGTCATACTGGCATGTCGCGTTCTCTGCTATACCCATTCGAGCCAGGTATGCGTTGAAATACCCGTGTCCGCTAAAAAACTGGGTAAGGTAGTAATTTACCTCGCCGTGGTCTCGGTCCATCCAGTCCGTTAGGTTGCGGATGAGTCTGGCCGTCCACCGTCCTCTCGTGTCGTTCTGCCAGCGCTCTTGCCAACATTGTCGTGTGAGCGCTTTAGCGTCCGCTCTTGCTTGTCGTGCACCGACGTCTCGTCGTGTCTCGTAGACTCTCTTCTTTTCTTGAGCCAGTAAGTCTATCGGGGTTACTCCTGCAATCACGAGCACCGCCGGTTCGGAAACCGTACGGTATGCGCTGGCGATCCTGAGTGCTCCCCGTCGCTGTACTGAAGCCATCCGCTTTCTGTACTTGTCCTGCTGTAAAGCGTCAGCCCAGATCTCACTTCCATACAACAGTATGGAATGGGTGACGGTCATTAGCAGCCGGCGTTTACTCGCCGTCGGTCCTCCTACGTTGGCCATTAGTCGGCTCAACATCGTCGTTACCTTAGCGGCCTTATCGCTCGACGACTGAATCTGTTGCCAGAAGGTCATCTTGCTGTCGAGCCGCAGTCCTAGGTACTTCACGGAAGTTGTAGTGGTTATGACTTCCGTATCCACCGTCATCTCGATCTCCCTAGGGATTCTTCTCCTGGTCAGTAGAACGACCTCGGTCTTCTCCGTTGCCAGGGTCAGGCCGTGTTCGTCCATCCATGTGGTGACTCTTCTCATTACCTGGTTGAGCCTTCTCTGGGCATCCGCCTCGTCACGCGCTAGGATGACTGCCGCTACGTCGTCTGCGTATCCTATCAGATACGCATCTTGCGGCAGCTCCATTCGGAGGATCCCGTCATAGGACACATTCCATAAGTCGGGGCCCAGTATGGAACCCTGCGCCGCTCCTGCTGTTATCTTTTTCGTGCACGGCCCGCCTGCGGTGTCGTAGACCAGCTTCCTGTCGCTAAGGTAGCTGCGTATCATCCTAAGCAAATAGGATGGCGTGTCGAACGTGTTCTGCAAGGCGTCCAACATGACGTCCCATCTCGCCGAGTTGAAGGCGTTTCTTACGTCCAATGTGACGAGCATCACCAGGGGTCTCGAGTAATGATTTCCCCGTTGAGCGGCTTCGAAGGTTTCCACTACCTGCGCTACGGCGCCGACGGTGGAGTGTCCCTTCCTGAAGCCATGCTGTCTCTCGGACAGGCCTCCCGCGTCGTCTATGCTGCTCTCCAGTCGCGTTTTGAGCAGTCTTTCTAGTAGCTTTCCAGCCGTGTCCAGCATACATAGCGGTCTGTATGCCGATGCCGTGGACGGGTCGCCTTTACCTTTGCTTATCAGCACTAGTCGCTGTACCTTCCATCTCTTGCAGAACGCTCCTTCTGTTAGACAGCGGTTGTACATGTTCAGAAGCAGATCTGGGCAGACGCGCGCCACAATCTTCAGAGCTTCCGTCGGAATTCCGTCGGGTCCAGGTGCCTTCCGGTTTTGTAGGGAGTTCGCCGCTCTTGACAGTTCATCTCCGCTAAAAAGCGGGATGTCGTTCAATAGCTCGTCCTCCATTTCCGCAGTTCTCTCCGGATGGGTAGGGAACAACGTGTCAACGATGTTCCGCATCCGATCGGAACATCGGCTGAGGCCCTTATAAAGCATCGTAAAAAAGTAGGTCAACCATCATCAAGTGACACCATTACCTCTACAAAAAGGGCATGTTTACCTAAACCTATTGAAGACATAAGGTATAACGAATACGGTGATTGGTCTATTCACGGTAGCAAAGGACGCTGTGGTCACTGCAGTAATGGTTTCTCAAGAGTCCATTGTCGGAAATGCAATATTTATTATGAATTATTATGTTTTGTACAAATAAGAAATTGTTTTCTGTCGTTAAAAGTCTGTTTATTGAGCAATGTTGCCTGAGGGCAACATATCATTTTTTGTTTTTGTAAAAAGATATACAGGGTGTTTCCTAATTGAATGTTAATATTTTAGGGGACGATTTTTTGGTCCATTTTAAAAAGAAAACTTCATATGAACGTATGACCTAAACGTCTTAACTTTTGAGAGAGGAGGTGGTAAAGTTTTCAAAAATAGTTTTCATTAATTCCTGTAATAGTAGTTTAGATATTTTAATGAAATGCGGTATACGTGTGCTATGTATCAAGAGGCATTATTAAGTCCACCACATTTTTTTTAATTCCACCAGACGTTTAGGTCATACGTTCATATGAAGTTTTCTTTTTAAAATGCACCGAAAAATCGTCCCCTAAATATTGACACTCAATTAGGAAACACCCTGTATATTTTGTTTCGCCAACAAATCGACTTATAGAACCATATTCAACATTTTTTTTAGTGATTTTCAATTTTTTGTAATCGTTCATTTTGTGTTGCCAAATAAAGGGCTGCCATCTTGTACGTTTCCCCAATGTTGATGTTGGGTAGATTTCTTCCTCTTTGGCATCTTGTAAAGTAAACTTTCTGGGTCCACAACTAAGAATGGTGTGTAATTTCTAAACCAAATGGGTCATGGGAGAGATGTTGATCAGTTCAAGATTTTATATCATCCACTGATGAGGACAAAGTAGTCCGAAACACGATTGTTTAATAAAAGAAAATGATTCGATTGTAAATTACTTTATTAAAGTTTTCAATTCGTTATTCGCGTATTCTCTCAATTTCAATTTATTCCATTTGCGTACTCCCTTCGATTACTTTCTCGAACGACGAAATTAGCGTGTGTATTTCGTTGTAACTCGTAACTAGCTCTTACATCGACGGCAATAAATTGCGAACGATATAAATCTTCGCCGGTGTGTGTGTGTGTTTACGGAATCGATACGTGTATGTGTATGCATGCCTATCTTTCGTAAACCGAACGAACACTTTCAGGGTAACGAATTATTAACAGGTAGAACCGTTTTTCCGATGAAATTTTAATCAAGCTTGTTTACCGGGTGTCTATCGCGGTATTTAATCACTTCTACCGAGACCAGTTTAAACGGAAATGTTTACGCAGGCAGAACTATGCTAATAGTTCACAGCCATTCGAGGTTTTTCTCTCCGGTTTCCGCAAAATATCGTTCGTAGATTTTTCCGTTATATTTCCGTTTAGCTGTTAAAGCTGGAGTTGGTAAACGATTACGGAAGTCAATATACAAATATAGTGTATTGGTTTTGATTTATCCAGCATTTTCCTTTAAAAATGTCAAAACGTCATCATTTTTAATTTCAATTACTCGAAACAATATATTCAGGAGACAACCGTAGAAAAATTATAGCCGAAACGTTGTCTCAAGCGGTATTAGACAGACTGAATACGGGCATATGTAACTCCCAATACAGGCACAAAGATCGTTAGCCTGGAAAAGGCTAGCCAGAAGCTAGACCTGGAAGATCTGTATCTTGTAAGCTCTCAGGTTTCGGTTCCGGATTAAGATTTCATCCCCCACCAAGCCCGCTTTAGCACGGCGATTCCATTTCGCTACATTTCACTGTGCATACACGTAATGTTAGATTCTCCATCTCTTTGACACTTTTCCACGAAAAAAAAAGAACATGTAGAAAAAAAAAACAAAGACAAACAACGCCAAGAGGTACATAACAGAATTATGCATAAATATACTTTTTTCTACATTGATATCCATCTCAGAATTTATACACGAGGAGAGGAAATGATATAAATTCTGATTCTAACACGAATAAGGACTTTTCCTCGAATTCCTGCTCGTCTTTTATATTTCACTTTTTAATTTCTGTTAAGGATAAGTACCTACAAAGCAACAAAATATTCAGGGGAGCGTTATCTACCTTGAAAGCTACACACATTAAACATTGCAACGTTCTTTGTTAGTTCTCCCTCTCCCTTTTATTTATTTATTTTTTTGTAAATAAAGTACGACTTATTTGGTATGGACTCTCCTTTGATCTTCGCAAAACAAAAGGAGACATAAGGTAGAGGGACTTTTACTTCTTTCTAATTAATTTTCCAGTCAATTCTTTTCATTTAAACAGGAAAAAAAGGTAAGAGACGTCGTGGTAGAACAATAGTAAAGAAACGTTGTAGATAAAGATCTCTTATTCACTAAAAAGTTTCTTTTCCTTTAGGTATAAAAAAAGCGAAAAAAAAAGCTTGGGTATTATGAAATAGCAATTTTTTTCGAAGATGTAGATTAGGTATCTAATAAGATACAATCAGACAGAGTACGAGGGCGAATCAAATATGAAACAAACTTTTCTGTTTAACGCTCTCTAGATGAAGTGAGTGGTGTGACGTTTTGATATGTGGTGAGACGTGGGGTGGGGTGGGGTGGGGATGTAAGACAATGAAGAGTAAACCAGTTTGGTTCGTCAAAGCAGATGAGGTGATAGTAGCGTTAGGTTTGACCAGGAGTTGCAAGTCTACGATGGACACAAAATTTTTTTCGATGGCTGAGAGTCAGTAGAAAACGAGAGCCATGCAGTCGAGGTGAGTTCCTCGACTCTTAATGGAAGATCAGGACGCAAACAATTTTGCCATGTGTGAAAGACTTTTGGCAAGATATCGAGCACCACCCCACGGGAGAGCAGGATGATTTGTTGAGGCACATTATCACCTGTGATGAGACTTGGGTGCACCACCACACCCCGGAGTCTAAGCAGGCGAGCATAGAGTGGTGCCAACCTGGAGAAGCAGTACCGCGGAAAGCCAAGTCACGTCTTTCTGATGGAAAAGTTCTTGCAAGAGTATTGGGCCAAAAAGCGCGACCTGCGGGTCGCCATTCCTGATGGCAGGAAATTCTTAACCCTGACTGCGAAACTGCGACTCCGTAAGTAAAATTATGCGACATTGAACACTAAACACTTTAGTCATAATCAAGGCGATAATAAAGCAATTTTATTATTGCCTTGATTATGACAGCTTTGCTGTCGAAACCTGGCGGTTTTTTTTGTGGTGGTGTTTTGTGGGTTGAAGTGTTTAGTATTCTACTTCTACACCAAGAGAACCAATGAAGAACTTCTCATACGACATTGACAACCCCGGAGTTGAATCTCACCATCACCTTCTTATAAATGAGACCACGGCGCCACAAAACGCGACCAAACTCTAGAAACACCGCACCCATCGTCTCTTTCGCCTCAAAAGAGTTACGGATAATCTCCTTGACACAAAAGTGTCGGAAATCGGTAGATAGTCCTTCGCAAAATCTAAATTGCTCATCCTGGATGATATTATGAAAGATGAGCTCGTCCTGGAGGCGGCTGAGGATGGTAGATTCAGCAATTTTGGAGAGATGTGGTGGAGATTCTGTGGAAGTGTCGAATTCTGACCTCTTTTTGGAATAGCAATGATCGTGGCATGTTTGCATGCCTTAGGAAGATATCCAAATTGCAGGATGGCATTGATGATGGAGATCAGGTTATCCAGAATAAGGTCAGGAAGTTTCGTGATGGCTACGTTAGTGATGTGTCCCGGACGTCGTCAATTTTTCTTTTCTAGGGCCGAACGAGGGTTCTTGAGCCCTTTATTTCTCATGCAAAGCCTCTTATAGGTTGAGTGTTGGTGTTACGTTTGGTAAAAAATGGTCTTCCTCGATATCTGGTTCTTCATCAATAGCTAGGACCCTTCTGATGGTGACTTTCGGAGGGGGGCTATCTGGATCAAGCTCGGCTAATCCCTTCACTAATGGGTTATTTGATCTTCCAATCCTTTCCTCCGTCGTTGTTGCTAAATTTGTGAGATACCATCGTAATGATAATACCCCTAGGTCGTCGCGGAGTTGATGATTGCGGACAAACCATGGTGCCACCGATATCAGCCTCAACACGCGGTTCTGTAGTATCTCTAATCTTTTTAGGTGAGACTTCGCCATACTTGATAAAGGTACGGCGGCATAGCTGATGATGGGACGTAAAAAGGTGTGTGTGGACGTAATCTAGTTGTAAAGCGTATTGCTACACATTTCGACTCGTTGATTTTCAGACGCCAGCGAATGCTGGAGCCTACGACATAAGATATTTTCGTCTGTATCCGAGGTATATAAGGCCAACAGACTTGGTGCAAGGAGAGAGCCCTGTGGAACACCGGCGGCTATTGGCCTGCTAGAGGAGAGATCGCCAAAATGCCGTGCAGAGAAGGTTCTGTCCCTAAAGTGAGATCCCACAATCTTTATTAAATTTGGATTTTAAAGAGTAAGCCCTTATGCCATACGGTATCGAATGCTCTAAATGTGTCCCGGCTCTAAACTAAGTTGAAACATAATTGTCTTGGGTAGATGTTGAAGCAGACCAATCCTTTGAAATGTTATATATGGCAACGTGTTGAGATTGGATCTCCTGGAAGACTGTAAAACTATCGCGTACGCCGACGACTTAGCTTTACTCGTGGAGTCGGATACGAAAGAAACCTTGTGTTTCGCCGCGGACATCTCTTTGATAGGCATTCAGAGATGGATGAAGGACAACTATCTAAATCTGGCACCACAGAAAACAGAAGCCGAGGGACGGGGAGAGGATCACCTTCATGATCGGCGACGCTGCAATACCTGGGTATCTGGTTGAACGACAAACTAAGTTTCAAAGAGCACATCAGGAGAACAGCCAAGAAGGCTGAAAAGAGTGTGGACGCACTGTCCAGGATAATGCTAAACATTGGAGGTCTATCATCAGAATGGCGCTCCAAATTGGAGAGGGGTGCTACAGCACAAAGAAAGGTCCTTTTAAGAACAGCCTCAGCGTACAGGACTGCATCGACCAAGGCACTCCAGGTTGTGGCCGGCGCAGTGCCATTGGATCTGCTAGTTGAAGAAAGGACGAGATCACGCGGAATGGAAATGGAACGATTGGAGGAGGAAAAGAGGCAAGACAGATGGAATAACGATGACTGACAATATCCTTGTCATTGACCAGAACTAAATCAAGTAGAGAAACCGAAGTGTCGCTTAACCTAGTAGGTTCGCGAATCACTTGGTGAAGACCGTAAATTTCAATAAACTCTAAAAATGAATCAACCACAGTGTTTCCGAAGCTTAAAAGGTTGATATTAAAATCACCCGCACATATGAACACATCACATAAAGGCAGTAAGGAGACAACTACATTCTCAAGGCTGTCAATAAAGATGCTACTTTGAATTAGGTTTTCTATAGATTATCCCAAAAATAAAAACTTTAGTATTGAGTCTAAACTTTATATAAAGTTGTTCAATATCATCATTAAATGGTGCATCATTAATCTCGAATTTAATAGAATCATTAACGTACATGCCCACACCGCCACCTCTGGAGGGTCTGTCTCTGCGTGGAGCGTCCCTTCTTATACCCATGTTGGCCATGTGCCAGGTATCCACTCCTTTCGAGATATCCCACCAAACGTGTCACAATGATTCGTTCAAAGACTTTTGACACTGCCGGCAGGATATTTATGGGGCGGTAGTTGCCACCTTTATTTTTATCCCCCTTTTTAAAAACTGGCACAACTCTTGCAAGTTTAAGTGCCGTTGGAAAGATTCCCTGCTCAATCTCCTTATCTAGGGCAGCTAACGCAACGCGGCTCTTGTACACGGGCGCGTTGTCGTGCAAAAGCAGCACACCTTTCGTCAATTTTCCCCGTCTTTTCTCTTTAATGGCTTCTTTTAGTCGCTCTAATATTGAAGCGTAATATTCTCCGGTTATAGAAACACCTTCAGCTTTATAATCAATCAACAATATTCTTTCCGAGTCCCAAAATACCGTTGCCATGAGTTTCCCAGCTGATTGTGACACTTTATATTTCTTGGGAGGTGCTGTGCCCTTTTTATGCCACTGCATGGAGTCTTGTTTAGACTCAGGTTCATAATGATGAACGCAAGTTTCGTCTACAGTAACAATTCGACTCAATACACCATCCTTGTCTTCATTACCGAGGTCCAAAAATGCACGCGAACACTCTACGCGCTGTTGTTTTTGCGGCGGCGTGAGCATTCTCGGCACCCATCTTGCGCTGACCTTAGACATGCCGAGATGATAGGATGTAGGATTTTAAAAATTGTTGTATCGGATACTCCAACCATTTCTGCGAGTTGTTTCTTCTTTAGTCGAGCATCTTCGAGTACAATTTTTTCAACTTTTTGGATAAGTGGTGGCGTGGTCACCTCAATGCTCCTGCCCGGCCTCGGGTCGTCTTCAAGGGATTCCCTTCCTTCTTTAAATAAACTATGCCACTTGTACACCATGGTTTTTCCTGGACCATAACCCTAGGTGGGGGCCTATCGGGGTCAAGCTCGATGAGCCTGCTCAGCAGCGGATTGTCAGATCTCGCAATTCTTTCCTTGGTCTTCGCTGGCTAACTGTCTAATAACAATGAAACTTCGTATTTATACTAATTATGAGTCGCTGCGCAGGCCACGCCCCCAATGCGCCTAATCACCCCCCTACAACCCGCTCATTCCGCGAATATAAAAACGCTCCCTCGTACGTCTTTAGCTTGCTTGCTCTGTTTCAATATTTCTTCTACTTCTGCTGGGGATGTTGAAGTTAGATAGAAGGAGTTTGTGTTTTTTATTTTGTGATTGCGCAGCATTTCATCACAAGAGTGTGTTGTTATTACGTTAGTCGCAATTTTCTTCCCGACTGTGCAGAAATAGTCATTAAGTTCATTTGCTGTGAGTGAACAATCATCTTGAATACAATGATTTCCGGTTTTAAATTCATCGTTTATCACACGGAGAGACGAGATAGAACGAGCGGTATCCTGAAGTTATGTCTATGGACCAGTACCACGATGCTGTAGTGGCGATGGGGTGGTTTTAGTTGGTACACACGGAATTATAATTTTTTTGCAAGTTTAGTTAACAAATGTGAGCCAAACCTTTTAATTTTCATAAAAGACACTGATAACGTTTAATTCCTTTTTCTGGAGATTTTAGTTTCCTGCTCATGTTTGGTCCACGCTTTGGTAATAAGCTTAACAATAAATCGAGCTTCTACTTCAATATTAGTGCAAAAAAAAACTACAAACGCGTCATTTATTGCCATGCATCAAATAAACATAGTTTTTCCTTCATTAATCCAACATAATTGCGTGACATGTTAGTTGTACAACGTCCACAGAAAGAGAGATAAAACAAACTCTTCAAAACAAACGACAATTTCGTATAATCATCTTTCATAATTATCAAGCTTGTACTTCTACCCTCCCATTATTACACCCATACAATGGGTCTCGATTGGTATGGAACAGGTGCCAAATTTTCCACGTCCCCTACCGTACGTGACATCGTTCCGTGAAAACATGTGCGCTCATTTTTAATATTTCGCATTAGTTAAATTAAAATGACCCTTCGCCATCATCGAAATTTTCGGATATATACACGACCGTCCCAACGAAACAGAAACAATAATCATAATAATAAAACAGCGGACTGGGCCGAAAAGGTGAAACGGGAACGAGCTGGTAAAATTATACGAGACGATAGGGATGAGGTCCTACTGTACGTACACAAAAACCAGCTCGTAAATTCTCCACGGTTAAACAGAGAAGGAGGCAGAAAAAAAAATGGAGGGCGAAAAATTTTAAATTATAGCAACACTTTCGCGCGTAGAAATTCACCGGAAGTGGAAGCACGCGGACAATAAATGGATGATGAAAATGTACCAGCGGCGACTCGTCGTTTCGAGTTGGTTCGACAAATATTATAAGGTGCGTCAGTTAATTTTCGCAATCGTTTTAATCCGATGCACCGCCACTGGTTTAAACGTAGAAAGGGATATAATCATAATTAAAACTTGGGAACTTGGCACGGTTTTTGTTATATATCTATAGACATCTCGATGGTGTAGGTATTACAGTAATAAAGGCAGGGATGACACACACACACACACACACACAGAACCACGGTAGTAATAGAGGGGTAGATAATATCAGTATTTACCGACGTACCACCCTTTCCGCGGAATAATCTTCTCGTATTACCGAAAACATGAAAACCTTCGTCATTTACGAGGGGTAAGCCCTACCTCTCTAAGTAATATTTTAAATTACATATATCATTTGGTTTAATTAAGGTATATGTGCCGACACTGTGTACATGTATACACAGTTTCGTGTTCCTTGTTAAGTTGGTAGTCCTCTCGCCGCGTTAGAGGGGAGGAACATAGTGTGTGTATGCGTCGTTAGGTCGTATACGAATTTGTGTTATGTATGTATGGTGGTATACCTGCGATGACATCGGAGACCGCGTGTAGGAGGTAGTATAAATAGTATTAGACATTTGAATAATAAAGATTAATAATAAACCTCGAATAGAAACTGTAAACGTGAGGAAGGAAAATTAATATGTGTGTATGTATTATCGTTAAGGGGAGGGATAAGGGGACCTCTGTAATTAATAATTTATTATTCATAGTTTGTGAATAGTATACAGGGAATTAAATAAAATGAAGCATCAGAGCAAAATCAAGGAAGCCATTAATTTTTGCAGATTTTCTATAATTTTTTAAACACCCACACCTAATTCCACTACAAGCCCGAGTTCACTCCGGAAGACATCCTTTATCTGTTTATTTTTGGCTTTCTTTCAATATGAAACAAACATTCCAGACAAAGTGTCCATATATGTCAAAATTTTGGTCTTAGGGATATTGATAAATCATTCATTTGTGATGAGATCATGGTCTAGTATTTTAATCTTCTTTCGGCAGCTTCTCCAGAAAGTGTTCCGGTTTAGGTGGTACAATACTCATTGTTTGAAAAGATAGTTTTCCTTCTATAACCGATTAGTGCCCAGTGGGTCGTTAACGACCCATTGAAGAACAACGCACCTGGCTCCCTCTCTTTTAATACTAATTAACTTTTATGCCTGCTCAGTTGTCACGATAACGTTGATCTTTGTGTGGTTGTGTTTTTCCTGTCGAAACATGTCGAACATTCGAGACTGGTAAGTAAAGATTTTGAAGTATGACTTTAAATTTTGTTAATTGTTTAAGCGCAGCTTACCATCAATACCTTAATGGTAAAGCTGCGCTTAAACAACAATGCAATGCAATGCTTAACATACAAAGCGGTGCAAACGGCCATTAGATGTGTAATATAAACTTCAAAGTTAAAAGCAGTTAATTAGTTATTTTTAATCTATTAAAAACTAAACCATTTTGATTTATACGGCCTACAATGTTGATGGGTCGTTAACGACCCACTGGGCCTCACAAAACATTTGTGTGGATTTTTAATTTTTAGGAAAAACGTGCTCCTACGGCCGCTGAGTTGCTAGAATTAGCTGAAAATTTGGATGAAGAGGAAATAATTCCATCATTACACCTTCAGATGAGTGCAACGAATGTACAGATTGCGATTCTGGTGACGAGGATAATAAATAATAATAATCTAAACCATCGGAATCACAATCAGTTACGAGCTGAAGCAGAGTTTTATTTTAGTAAAGATGAGGCTGAAACGCAGTGGGATGAAGAAGACGATTTGCCTCTTTCAACTTTTATCAAAAGATCTAAAGTTGATTATCTGAAATATAAGTGGCACAAAGAAGACTTGAAGGATCTACTTTTCAGTTTTTACCCCCAATTCGTCTCAGTTCAGAAAATCATTCTTTAGAGTACTTTTTTTTAATGCTGACCTCAGAAATTGTTGAAATGATAACAAATTTCACGAATATCTATGCTAATCAAAGAAATAGACAAAATTTTGATTTGTTTCAAGAGGAGGTATATACTTTTATCGGTATTCTTTTGCTGAGTGGCTTTGTGCCTTTACCAAGACATCGGTGTATTGGGAAGAGTCTGAAGACGTCCACAATCATCTCATCTTCATTTTTGCGACAATTACAATTTACCCAAAAATGATAAATTAGGAAAAATTCATCCTCTACCTTGAATAAACAGTTTCTAAAATATGCACACAAATTGAATCTAATATTTCAATAGGCGAATCTATGATACCGTATTTCGGAAGAGGAAAGCCTGTGCGGTTTGGTTATAAGGCTTCGGTCGCAGCACGAAAGCTAGGTTACAGCTTACAGTTTGAAATTTATCAAGGCCATAGAGGAGATAATAAAAAACAAGAATTAGGACTTGGCGAATCCGTGGTTCTAAAATTTGCCAATACTTTTGAACATATTTTCGGGAAGAAGTTTTCTCTGTTTTTTTGATAACTTTTCCACAGCGGCAAAACTAATCCGACGTTTGGGAGAAAAGGATTTAGAGGTAGTCTAAACAGAGGCGTCTGACAGAATCAAAAGAAGTGAAAAAACGGAACCGAGGGGAGATGGACTGCGCAAAAGATAGTAAGAATAAAATTGTTTGTATACCTTGGAAAGATAACAGTGTTGTCACAAAAATGTCAAACGAGTACGGTATGAACCCAGTAGAAAAATGCCAGAGGTACTACCCAAAAGAGAAAAGAAATAAAGATAAATCAACCCAATACAATAAAATGCTATAATAAATTCATGGGAGGTGTCGACCAACTAGGCAACCACGTGCCCAATTACAGGATTGCTTTTCGAGGAAAAAAATGGTACAGGTACACCGGTTGTTTACAACTTACAGTTTAGAAGAGAAATTGCAAGAGCGCTTTTGACAAACATAACATAACATAAGGCAGAAGAAGCATTTAACTCAATTCCAATTTATAATCGCCCAAACCTGTATTATCGAATCTTGGAATTTGGTAGCCACTCCATCAGGTACCAAATTTGACTTCGTAAACACAGGATTTGCGTCTATAATAGCCACATTTCATGCGTTTGTAACTGACCAACACATACAACGTAATCGAGACAAATGCAGGTGCTTCACGTACAAATCAAGATAGATATTTAGATAAAACAGTTTCCTAAAACTGGTGAAAAGTAAAGGACAAGAAATTGGAAAGAAAACAGATGCAGAATTGCAATAGAAGCAGGAATTTAAACTTCAAATTGAAAGTAACACATACAGTGCCGTGATTAGTGATTAATATTTACCAGAAGTCAACTCTATTTTTGTTTTGTTTAATTTGCAAAATTATTTTCAAAATATGAAATTTTCGTCAAAAGAATGCATGTATAAAATAAGAAAACAAACAAAAGAGGAAAAAAATAGCGACTAAAGGTTTATGATCTCTTTCTGCAAAACACGATACGCATAATCTTTATCCGGACAATACTTTTCATTAATTTTGAAATTAATTTATTAAATATTCCATGTTTGAAAGGGTCTAAAGATGCTGGTTGTATTTTACCAGTACAGTCTAAAGTCATCCAACACTTTTCATTAATTTTGGAAATTAATTAATATTAAATATTCCATGTTTGAAACGAGTTAAACTGGTTTTATTGGCAAAGTTTTTAGACAATCTAAAGTATCAATATTTTTTGTGTTTAAGGGTGTGTTTTGTGTAGCAAGCAAATGGATAAAATCAAATTTCGTGCAGTGATAGAACACTTCTGGATGGTTGGGAAAACGGCCACAAAAATTCGAAATATTTTACTAGAGGTTCATGGCGGATCTACTCCATTATTTTCGACCATCAACCTCTAGGTGAGCGAGTTCAAACGTGGCTGCACAAGCACAGGTGACGTACCACGCGGTGGACGACCAAAAACCGCTACCACCGATGAAATGGTCGACAAGATTCATGATGTTGTGTTAGTCAATCGCCGATTGAAACTGAAAGAGATAGCAGAGACAACAGGCATTTCAGAGAAACGCGTTGGGCATATCCTACACGAAATTTTGGGCATGAAAAGTTTTCGACACGATGGGTATCGCGTTTGCTCATACCGGAGGAAAACTAAATCGGGTGACCGTTTTGGAGAAATGTTTGGCCAGGATTCAACGCAATCCAAGGGATTTATTCATCCGTTTCGTAACCGATGGATGAGACTTGGATTCACCACTACATACCGGAGACCAAGGAACAGTCGAAGCAGTGGACTTTTCCTGGCGAATCAGCTCCGAAGAAAGCAAAGACCGTTCCATCGTCCGGAAAGGTCATGGCGACCATTTTTTGGGATTTATCCTCATCGACTATCTGCAGATGGGAAGGACGATTTACTACAACGATTCATTGAACCGTTTCGATGCAGTATTGAAGGAAAACCGGCCTCGTTTGCCTCAAATGAGGAGGTCATCGCTACTACAGATGATTATTTTGCAGATCTCAAAACATCCTACTTTTCCGACGGATTGGAGAAACTGGAGCACCGTTTGATAAAGTGTATTGATCTTCGAGGAGACTAGATCGAAAAATAAAAATTAAAAACCACACCAATACCGTGTTGTTCTTGTCGATTCTGGAAACATTTCAGGTCGCCCTCGTACATATGTTGTACTTCAAATCTATTTTCATATTCTGTTGTTATATTGCATGTTCTTCCATTTGCTCCCATGAACTTGTTAAATACTAATATGTTTTCTCTTTTATTGAACTTCTTATCTTTTATTTCTTCAGGATTATCCTTTAGATTAGCTCCCAACCTCCCTGTGCAGTACCTACGTATTCATGTTGAGTAGTTTTTGTGAAAGCGCATAGCTATTGTAATAATTATCCATCCATAGAGCATGGCCTTGGTCTAGTAGCCCTTTCATTAGCTTCAATATTACCTTAGGAGCATGTCGTATACCGCTTTTGAACGATTCACGATTATTGGCCCCCGTGTATACGGGCTTCGGCTGCATGCTTCTTCTTCAAATTCAGAGAAAACAGTTTAGCCACCATTTTTTCTTTGGGTGGCGTGGTGACCATGATGGTATCGATTATTCAATCTACTACATGAAATTCTGTATTCTTCTTAAGCGCGACAAAGGGTCCATCCCTCATCTAATATCTTACGAAGGGCAGTCTCTATATGTTGTCCAGAATAATTTTTGTGCGTTCTGGCTCCAAGCCTTCTTCCTTGTGAACTCTTACCATGGCTAATTTAACATCTGGGGAGTATAAATGCAGAAAACTGTAAGGTATCCTAAAGAAATAATTATTTCCTGGAGCGAAATTGATCACAGACTGCCACGAACGATACTTTACAGTGATTAGAAAGTGCAAAATCAAAATCACATTGGTACATTTGGTAGGTCTTAAATAACTGATCTGGTGTAGAACTGCGCCAAATCGAGAACGGGTCACCTCGACATTTTTACCACACCCCACTGTTCTCCTTTCCCTAAAGCACTTATTCACTTTAAGGGAAGGGGAGAAGCGGAGTGTGGGGAAAGTGTCGAGGCGACTTGCTGTCGATTCGGCACAGTTCTACCCCTGGTTCTCCAATTGGTCTACAGTAACATGTTGATGATGGGCTGGGATTCTTCCTAACAGATTTACTATTTTCCCATCCAATTTTGATCGATGCGGATGTAGTCATGAAAACAGAAGAATCGTCAGCATCGCTTTCAGTTTAATTAAATTTCTGTTTATACAAGCTTTAACTAGACGGTAAGATCTCATATTGGTACCTAGTTTGACCTTCACATCTCTGCTTGTAATTAAAACATCATCCTGGACACCAAACGTTGTCAGTGTCTTGTATTGCTAAATTACAAATTATTACCCCCAACGATTTCTTTGCAGTTAATATTCGAAAAAAAAAATGTGGAAAGTTCTTAATTGACATTACCTGGACTACAGAGATCGTAATAGGGCGAAAACTGGAATGTAATTTAGAGTGCATTACTCACCCATCATAATTCTATTTCTATTCTATTTTAAGATTGAATAGAAAACCGAGGTTCCACAAGCAAGAGGATCAAGGTGTGTTATCTGGTTTAATTTAATGAAACTCTTCTAAAGTGTAGTTTGTTTACAACTGATCATGATTTATTTTTTAAGTTAAGTTCAAATCTAAATTAAAATAATAGCGACACTAGTTTAATGTGTACGTATACAACATTACAGAGTTAGTTAGTTCTATCCTTGTTTCCATACTCCATTTTTACCTTTTTTTTTCTCGCCCGTCTTTCTCGCGGTTTAAGACCCCTCTTAACACACCTAATTATTCGCGAAGTAACATTTGTTATTCAGCAAATTAAAATGAACTCTTCAGACCGGCTTAACTTTATCCTTTTACAATGAAGTCCGACCCTATCTCTCCTTCCGTCCCTGATACCCTTCCGTTGCCTTTCCTTTTCACTACCTTCTCTATGGGGCGGTGGGGGCGTTCATTCTCTTCAGTTCGTGAAACTTTATAAAATAAAACACTGCCGCCTGGTGGTGGAATATAATAGGTGCTACTACCCTCCACCTCCACCCTCCACCCTCATTCTGCTCTTAACGGATTATCATACAAGCTCCGCTGCCGAAAGAAAAATGAGAAACGAAATAAAGAATAGCCTTTGGTGAGTTCCAGTTGTTGTAAGCTGTAGGTGGATTTTGTTTCTTTTTTTTTTCGTGTTTCATCCTTTTTCCCCCCTGTGTTTTAATGAAAATTACCGTAGGACTTGAGCTCCTCTTCCTGTATTATACAGCATCGTACCGAGATCGTCCACGTACTTCATTATTATCTGCCTTTCCACTAATGCCTCTCCGAACATGGAGAATAATGAAAATTACATTATAATACAAATGCGTTTGAATATTTAATTAAACGACTCAAGTTGAGGGGGGACGAATTCCGACGTGTTAAGACACGCGAAATTTAATTTCTAGCGACGTTTCCGCCAGTTTTGGGGAATTCGCCTGCTCCAGTTTGTCTCTCTTAACGCTCACACCTTCTACTAGACAGTTGCGCACGTATTAATCGCTTACGTACTGGTTATGTTGAAATGTGAGCGAATACATCGAGATTTCACGCTATTATAATATTATAAATGTGCTCGGTGTTGACTATAATCGAGATAAATTTTTAATTGTGATTTGAATCGTCGACTAACGCGATGACAGCACGTTCTACCACGGCTTAAATAAATGTTTGATGATTTTTAAATAATTGTCTTTAATTTGATTTACAAGTGGAAATTACAAGAATTAATATCTATGTTATAGTTTTAGAGTTTTACCTACCTACAAAAAATGGTTTCTAGAACAAATTTTATTAAAGTAATCACGTGAGAATACTTCTGCAAGAGCGCAACACAACTTTCTAAAGCGTATTTTTTTACAAATCAAACCAATTAATCCCGCCATTTTACCGCGATTCATTCCGTATTTTCGCACCGGTACGAAAATTCCACAGAAGAAGGAGCAAAAAGAAATTAATTTCACGATCATTTATATTCGTGTACCACCATGAAAGTTCAAAATAGTATCTGTTCAAATCTGAAAAGGAAAACTATGCATAAAATGTGTTTTAAACTTCATGCACGTTTCCCCCTTTTGTGTCAGTTTCTGTCGTCCGTTCTTTTCAGTGCAACCCGGTCCGCACTTTAAATTCATGGAATAAAACTCTTGCACTTTGTTCGCGTCGAGTAATTACCAGAGTTACCAGTCCGTCTCGACGCCTAGCGCCGCGCCGTTTTTCAACGTTCAACCAACTCGTCGTTCGTTGGTGTCCGGTCAGATATCTCTCTTGTTGACTGCTTCCTGAAAGCTGACTTGTATTGAAGTGTATTCATCCTTTTTTTCTTTTTCGTTAAAAAGATAATTATCTTTTTAAAGAACAAGATGCTTCTGTGTTGCTATTTTCTAAGATTTTATTTACATTGCAACAAGACTAATTACACAGAACAACAAATTTTCATTTTTATTCATTATATACAAACTTATTTTGTTTTTGTATTCTTAATAATTATTATAAAAACAATAGCGTTCTTCAATAGTGGAAATAACTTGATGAAATCTTTCCCCATGCTCGTCACTAACATCGCCAAGATTCGTGGGAAACAAGTTCAGGTGCGAATGCAAGAGATGTATTTTAAGACTCATATTACAGCCTAATGCATGGTAACTTCTAAGAAGTTCACTAACAATTTCCTCGTAATCTTCAGATTTTTTATTTCCTAAGAAATTCTTTGTCACACTTTTAAATGCATCCCAAGCAGTTCGTTCTAAATCGCTCAAGAGTACGTCAAATTCTCGATCCTGTTGTAACAGATTGATCTGGGGTCCTATAAAAATCCTCTTTTAAGTTTTGCCTCAGATATATTAAGAAATTTTTCTTGGTATCGAAATCCTGGTCCCTCTTTGTCCAATGCTTTGACGAAATTCTTCATCAGAGCCAATTTTATGTGTAATGGAGGTAAAAGTATTTTATGGAGGCTCCGCCAACGAATTATGGACTACGTTCTTTTCTCCAGGAGTATATTATATTCTGATTGGCCATTGCTTAACAGTATAGTGCAAATTTCTTGCTCGACTATCCCATTCACCAAGAAAACAGCACTACTTTGTGAATCCAAGTTGTAGAACAAGTAGAATTGCAACTACTTTGAGATCAGCACTGATGTACCATTTATAGATTTTGTAATTGATTTTATCAAGGAGACGTGTCATAGTATCCATATGTTTCCTTCATGTGTAGGACATGACCAATAGGAATGGAGGGGTTGATGTTTCCTATATGTAGAAGGACAGCTTTCAAACTCAATTTAGAAGCATCTATAAAAAGAAGCTTTTCTTCTTCTTCTGGTGTTTGTAATCTAATTCTCCCATTAAACCGTCAACATTTTTGCGAAATGAAAGACCTTCTTCAGTTGAAAAATACTGTGACAGTTCTTTCTGGCGATTTCGATATACAGAAATACGCGTACCCGGAGCTAACAACTTCCATCCTTGCAGTCTTGATACTAATATTTCTGCCAGAGTTTTTGATAAATTCAGATCTCGAACTAGGTCTCTTAATTTAAATTGATTTATGAAATGAGGCGTGTCCTCTTGAGATGGCAAATATTCTTCATCTTTGTCCGACAATTCTGAAATGTATTCTTCTATCTCGGTTTCAACATGTTCTTAGTTCGAAACATCCATAGGACTTGGTACTGGCAAAGCTTCCGAATGAGGAACTGGACGAGTGGCAGAAGGTAAATTAGGATAGGGAATTATATCGTTATTTTTATTGGAAAACCCGAAGGTCTTTGTACAGTAAAAGTAGCAGTCTGTCGAATGATCCTTTTGTTCTCGCAAAATCATAGGCCTACCAAATTGCATAGCTATCCTCTTACCTTTTATCCAGCTCCTCAAAGTAACATTGTGAGGGGTCCACAACTTGTCTTGATTTGTAATTTTTAATTTAAAATAAAGGTTATACGATTTTTCTATTAACGGTGCACTATTTCGTCGATGCTGTTGAACGGTGAATCCTCCACATACATAACAAAAACTGTTAAGATCGTTTACACACCTACGAGTCATTGCGAATTCAAATTACATTTAACTAATGTTACTACCATACATTGAGTCAATTTGAGTCGAATAATGTGTGTGTAGGGTCTTATGTGTACTCACATGTGCACAGATCTATCAATTTCTTGGTTTGATTGGTTGTAGAGAAAAAAGGAAGTGGTTTAACGACTATGACGTACAAATGAAGCCCAAACATCCTGTTCAGACATGCCCGTTAGCATGATAATAACTTGATAGTTTATTTTAACTTACTCATAAAAAATATATTTAGACATACAGTACATTTAATACATATATGTATAAAAAAAACATTTCTCAGAAACCTGACGTGATGGCCAATTTTTGAAAATATTTTCGGAATTACAATGAAAAAGTCCATAACGTACACGTATCAGAGTGTAAGAAAAAGAGAACCCTGTTGACCAGTGATTATCTGCAGTTGAAACAGCTTTTTTTTCGGAAATATTGTCGAAGCAATAATAATAATAATAGCATGTCTTCGATCCAGTCGTGAACTGAATGCTTTACAGTCACCGAGACACTCAAAGACATGCTGAATCAAATTGAACAGTTTGCCTGCATTAACACCACCAACTGATCTTTGGAACAAAGCAGTTGAATGATTAATCAGTAACATGAAATTTACGAAGCTCTATATTCATCTGCAGCAAAGTTTCTGTTATATCTGAATGTGAGATTAATAATTACATAGGGACATAATTAAATAAGGACAACACCAAAAATACACAGAGTAAACTTTCTTAGAGAGGAGTATGCTCTCCGTAAAAGGCTGGGTGAGAGTGTACTCTAGAATATCATTTGTGTACATAATAAAAAGAATCGGTCCTAGGATCGACCCCTGAGGGAGACCTGCGTAGATATTTAGGCCCGGCGCAAATTGAACCTAGTCCATGCACATCCCATACTTAGCCGAGACGCAGCCCAAGCACACGTTTTTTTTTTTAGTAACGCATATTGAACACAGCACAGACCCAAACTAGTTTCACAATGGCTGCTAAAACCAAAAGCCATATTTTCCGTTTTCCACAAAATGGCACCACATCTGCAACAACTTGTGGATTTAGAATCTGAATCTGAGGAGGACGAAAGATTTATGTTACTCCATTTACTCAACAGGAAAAGAAAAAGGAGTACAACGAATGCCTATTTACGAAAACGTATTTGTCATGGAGAGTTTCAGTTATCCAGTGAAGTTCCAGATAATGTATTTCAAGAATCATTTTTTTTTCATGAATTAATTAAGCAGGATATCACTGGTCAAAAATGCAATGCGCAGAAGCCTATCGGAAGTGAAGAAAAACTAGCAGTATGTCTCGGGTAAAAGTAATGTAGTCGATGGAGAAAATAATTCAGGGTACTCTTGCGTAATGCTAGAAGAGAATGTACTACTAGCAAGGGCGGCTGATGAATGAGGGTGTTGAATATTTATCAGTAGATTCTGATCAACTTCAGTTTCATCCTCAGCTTTATCTTCGGCATCAGAAACGGCTTGAAATAATTTTCTTTTTACTTGTTTTTGGTACTTAACTGGAAGACCTTGAGTTGAATGGTACATAGACAAGAAGGGCAGCAAGAAGGTTTTTTTGACGAACCTCATCCCTCTGCTGAGCTCTCTTGTTACTATCTTCAATAAACTTTCACATAACAGGATCGGTATTAGGTGTCAACTTTTTAAAATTTTTAGGTGGGGTACTCTCTGAGTGTTCAATTTGTTCGCCATCATTTATTACTTCAATGTTAAGTGCAGCTGCTTGCAACTGAGCTTCTTCAAGTGGTGATATGAGATTCCCAACAGTTGTTCTGTTTTTCATAAATGAATGCCCGTTGCTCACTTTTTTTGTTGTCTTCTTAGAGCGTCTCGATAATATTCTCTTAGCTTTTGCCATTGTTCCTTGGGAGCTTTGGCTGTAATAAAAAAATTGATAAACAAGGATTTTTTAGGTATTTTCTCACTGGTGATATGTTTAAAACTATAGCCATGAGGTACAGAATAGTGGAGAGAACCGTATCAAACTATTATAACTTTAGAAAGCTCTAATAGGATACCAGTGATTCTTAAGTTAGACTAATATATAAGTCTAGAAACTTTGGGGAAGGGGAAACCTCGTCATTGCAAGTGTTGGTATTAATATTTATTCAGATACAAGCTGAGCCAAACAGATTGAAGACAAGCTAACTTTTTCCACTTTCCTTTTTTAATCTTATGTTGGTTAAATTGATTAAAAATGGACTGGAAAGCTTTCGATAAGGACGCAAAAGAATCCGCCAACGGGAACAATATACAAGAAATGTAGCAAAACGGGCAAGGCAAGTAAGCAGGGAGAATGGAAGTTGACTGGAAAGTGTATGATTGGAGAACACAAGCAAAGAGAGCAAATAAAGCTTCCTTTTCCATGGCATTTTGAATTCAACAAAGTAAAACGTTTTGTCTTTTACAAAACAACAACCAACGTCTCTTGTGCAAGGTGAGCCAAATTACAGGTCTGACTTGGGTGCACCCAAAAGTATCTGCAAAAAAGTACCTTTAGGAACTCAGCTGATGTAGGGTGACAAAGCCAGCATTAATAGTCTCTTGATCAAATATTATGGGGAAAATTGGCCAAACCTTTCAGAGCTATATTTATACAAGAACTACATCATTCAAAAAGATTCTGCCAACACAACAGAACATAATAACTGTCTCAAATATAAATTTATTATGTCCTTTGATTCTATTTCAGTGGGATTTTTTGTTAAATTTCATTAGAGCTGTTTTTTTTATACAAGTACTGAAATTGTGTCAAATAGAAACTATTTTGTCTTATGAAAATATTCTCAGTTAGCCACAGCGCTTTAATAATAATTACCTTGATGTCAGTCAAAGGAGCATGAGCATCAAACAAGACAGTGACGAAATCTTGCTACTTTATTGTAGCATTTAGTAACATAAGGTGATCAATGTGTTGGTTTGGTAGTGTTTCCATATTAATTGTTCTCTTTCAAAACCAGCGCTTGGTTAGGATGGGTTCTCAGAACTTCTTCCTGTTCTTCCTGTATATTGTTGTGCACTCTGTCCAAAAGAGTACTTCCCCTCGTAAGTTACAGATAAAACATCGGTAACATTAACACCACAACATTTAATAATTACTCGGTACACGAGTTTTGAAGGCTGATTGGCTCTCATCTTCTTTGGTCCTATAAGACTTAACTTTTAATGTCGAACGCCAAATAGTCTAATTAATGTTGAGAGCTCATGAGTATTCGAAGCTTGTGTCCCGAGTAATTAATTAAATGTTATGGTGTTGGTTGGTACCGATATTTTATCTGTAAAAAGTTACACAATCCAATCAGGCTTAGGTGGTGAATAAACTCCAAAGCATCAGAAACAGGAAACTTAAAATTTATTGAGGGACAATCAAATGATTGCACAGCACCTGTGACAACTTCTGTTATCCGCTTCTTAGTTATTATTTGTTCATTTAATAGAGCTAGATAATCATTCCCATAAGCGAGGGTATTGTTGTTGGACTTGAGATCTAGAAATCTGAAGAGAATGTCTCTGTTCAAGTAAAAAAAATCATATAACACTGGATATATACAATCCTTAAGTATCTTCTGTTCAAACATACAATAAATTTTGTTGAAGATAAGATCATAAATGAAGCGAGAGTTTGAATCTGACGTTCCTTTGAACTCGTTTTGAGAACAAATTTCTTACTACTAATTATCCAGGAGTTTCCTCACTGGAATCGATGGCCAATGAACGTGCGTACAACACGTAATTAGCGACAGGTATCTATTTTAATTCTTTTCCCCATCTTGCTCACCGTACCCGTCTTCAGTTTCAGCTCGTTAGTGTTTTCTTCGCGCAGTAAAAAGAAGTATTTAGCAATTTAAATTTGTTATTTCAACGATGTATTTTCGCAAAGATAAAACAAAGTAATTCAATTGGACAAATTACATTCGTTGCTTATATGAGATACTTTTAAGTACGTCTTTAATCAACTTTCGATGTTATTTACAATTATCTCGAGGCTATTCCTTTATTATTCATTGACCTGTTTCCTGAAGTTTCAGCGAGTAAATTCTGCAGGTTAACGTCGAAATTTTCATAAACCGCGTCAAGTTCGGAAGTTTTCGCTTTAAAAGCATTGATCGCCTCATTTAACTTCCAAAGATGAACTTCCGATAAGTAAAAGTTGCAAAATATTTATTATCATGAATTAGTTACTAAAAGAGAAAATGTTTACATAGGTGGTTATAATTTTTTCCCCACCCTAAGTATAATTTTTAATACTTCACTTGTGTTTACATTTTAAAAGCTTCCTCTCCTTACACACCAATTTATTTAAAGCCCTACTAAGTCTTTAAGTAAACAACGCCTCCTTTGTGAATATTCAAAGATGAAAAAGTTAATAATTCCAACGCAGCGCATTCTTCTTCATTCGGAGTAGAATGTTTGTTCTCTTCCTTACATATTATACACTCTATATACATATATATGTATACATTCTGCATTCTATTATTTCGGTCCCTTTTTAATCATTTAAACCTGGCATTCGTCGTGGAGATCTTCCTCGTATATTATTAAGCGGACAAACGAACACCACAAGCTCGTAAACAAGGAAAATAAAAAAATAGAGGAACGCAAAAATGCGTAGGAGGTTTTTTTTCGCGAGGTATTTTTTTTAAAGAGCTTCTAAGTAAATTGTAAGGTCGCTTTCCACTATCTCCACCCCCCTATAGCTTCTATTATATGCAGCTCTAGAGATATGTACATTTAAGCCGCAACCTAGCAGAATTTTTAACATTTTTAGGTTATAGACACACCAACTTTTCAAAGAGGTGCCAATAAGTTCTTCGTCGATTTTATATTTGATTTTATATTCAGAATTTTGGGAAGTGATAGTTCCCAATCTATATACTGATCTCTCTCTTAAGCTCAGAAGAAGATGCCAAGAAGAACAAAATCGATCTACAATACATCCTGGAAAGAAAAACGTTTGCTCAAAGGTTGAGGGAACAATTTCATGAAGCCGAAAGAGAGGACTAAACAGAGAGTGGAGCCAAGAGGAAGGAGTCCCACAGTTTTGGCCGAAAGTGGACAATGAGAAACAGATGTCACATCCTTCCTCAATTCCTCAACCGAAAAAGAAACATCTAAGGAAATCAAAAATGTCCTTAAATACCTGATTGTGAGGGACTGGGTAAATATGATAGAATATCTTGACTTAAGCATCTAGATTGGAGTGATGCCAGCTTGCAACTGCCATATAACTCACTCACTCAAAAGAGAGAGAAAAATTGTTTTTTCTAGTCCTTGATGAGTCTCTAATGAAGGTGAAAATATATAAAGCCCAACAAGTTATTGCTGAATGTGTTAAACCAATTTCTGCGGCAATAGCGATTTCCTTCGAAAATTGGAGAGGAAGCCCTAGTAGTATTTGCTAAGCCAAAAAGGATGGCCTTTCTGCTGTTAGACTCATCTAGTTCGAGATAATTTTTTAATTGTGATTTGAATCGTCGACTAACGCAGTGACAGCACGTTCTACCACGGCCTAAATAAATGTTTGATGATTTTTAAATAATTCCTCTTTAATTTGACCTACAAGTGGAAATATACATGGAATTAATATCTATGTTATACTTTTACAGTTTTACCTACCTACAAAAATGGTTTCTAGAACAAATTTTATTAAAGTAATCACGTGAGAATACTTCTGCAAGAGCGCAACACAACTTTCTAAAGCGTATTTTTTTACAAATCAAACCAATTAATCCCGCCATTTTACCGCGATTCATTCCGTATTTTCGCACCGGTACGAAAATTCCACAGAAGAAGGAGCAAAAAGAAATTAATTTCACGATCATTTATATTCGTGTACCACCATGAAAGTTCAAAATAGTATCTGTTCAAATCTGAAAAGGAAAACTATGCATAAAATGTGTTTTAAACTTCATGCACGTTTCCCCCTTTTGTGTCAGTTTCTGTCGTCCGTTCTTTTCAGTGCAACCCGGTCCGCACTTTAAATTCATGGAATAAAACTCTTGCACTTTGTTCGCGTCGAGTAATTACCAGAGTTACCAGTCCGTCTCGACGCCTAGCGCCGCGCCGTTTTTCAACGTTCAACCAACTCGTCGTTCGTTGGTGTCCGGTCAGATATCTCTCTTGTTGACTGCTTCCTGAAAGCTGACTTGTATTGAAGTGTATTCATCCTTTTTTTTCTTTTTCGTTAAAAAGATAATTATCTTTTTAAAGAACAAGATGCTTCTGTGTTGCTATTTTCTAAGATTTTATTTACATTGCAACAAGACTAATTACACAGAACAACAAATTTTCATTTTTATTCATTATATACAAACTTATTTTGTTTTTGTATTCTTAGTAATTAAAAACAATAGCGTTCTTCAATAGTGGAAATAACTTGATGAAATCTTTCCCCATGCTCATCACTAACATCGCCAAGATTCGTGGGAAACAAGTTCAGGTGCGAATGCAAGAGATGTATTTTAAGACTCATATTACAGCCTAATGCATGGTAACTTCTAAGAAGTTCACTAACAATTTCCTCGTAATCTTCAGATTTTTTATTTCCTAAGAAATTCTTTGTCACACTTTTAAATGCATCCCAAGCAGTTCGTTCTAAATCGCTCAAGAGTACGTCAAATTCTCGATCCTGTTGTAACAGATTGATCTGGGGTCCTATAAAAATCCCCTTTTTAAGTTTTGCCTCAGATATATTAAGAAATTTTTCTTGGTATCGAAATCCTGGTCCCTCTTTGTCCAATGCTTTGACGAAATTCCTCATCAGAGCCAATTTTATGTGTAATGGAGGTAAAAGTATTTTATGAGGCTCCGCCAACGAATTATGGACTACGTTCTTTTCGCCAGGAGTATATTATATTCTGATTGGCCATTGCTTAACAGTATAGTGCAAATTTCTTGCTCGACTATCCCATTCACCAAGAAAACAGCACTACTTTGTGAATCCAAGTTGTAGAACAAGTAGAATTGCAACTACTTTGAGATCAGCACTGATGTACCATTTATAGATTTTGTAATTGATTTTATCAAGGAGACGTGTCATAGTATCCTATATGTTTCCTTCATGTGTAGGACATGACCAATAGGAATGGAGGGGTTGATGTTTCCTATATGTAGAAGGACAGCTTTCAAACTCAATTTAGAAGCATCTATAAAAAGACGCTTTTCTTCTTCTTCTGGTGTTTGTAATCTAATTCTCCCATTAAACCGTCAACATTTTTGCGAAATGAAAGACCTTCTTCAGTTGAAAAATACTGTGACAGTCCTTTCTGGCGATTTCGATATACAGAAATACGCGTACCCGGAGCTAACAACTTCCATCCTTGCAGTCTTGATACTAATATTTCTGCCAGAGTTTTTGATAAATTCAGATCTCGAACTAGGTCTCTTAATTTAAATTGATTTATGAAATGAGGCGTGTCCTCTTGAGATGGCAAATATTCTTCATCTTTGTCCGACAATTCTGAAATGTATTCTTCTATCTCGGTTTCAACATGTTCTTAGTTCGAAACATCCATAGGACTTGGTACTGGCAAAGCTTCCGAATGAGGAACTGGACGAGTGGCAGAAGGTAAATTAGGATAGGGAATTATATCCTTATTTTTATTGGAAAACCCGAAGGTCTTTGTACAGTAAAAGTAGCAGTCTGTCGAATGATCCTTTTGTTCTCGCAAAATCATAGGCCTACCAAATTGCATAGCTATCCTCTTACCTTTTATCCAGCTCCTCAAAGTAACATTGTGAGGGGTCCACAACTTGTCTTGATTTGTAATTTTTAATTTAAAATAAAGGTTATACGATTTTTCTATTAACGGTGCACTATTTCGTCGATGCTGTTGAACGGTGAATCCTCCACATACATAACAAAAACTGTTAAGATCGTTTACACACCTACGAGTCATTGCGAATTCAAATTACATTTAACTAATGTTACTACCATACATTGAGTCAATTTGAGTCGAATAATGTGTGTGTAGGGTCTTATGTGTACTCACATGTGCACAGATCTATCAATTTCTTGGTTTGATTGGTTGTAGAGAAAAAAGGAAGTGGTTTAACGACTATGACGTACAAATGAAGCCCAAACATCCTGTTCAGACATGCCCGTTAGCATGATAATAACTTGATAGTTTATTTTAACTTACTCATAAAAAATATATTTAGACATACAGTACATTTAATACATATATGTATAAAAAAAACATTTCTCAGAAACCTGACGTGATGGCCAATTTTTGAAAATATTTTCGGAATTACAATGAAAAAGTCCATAACGTACACGTATCAGAGTGTAAGAAAAAGAGAACCCTGTTGACCAGTGATTATCTGCAGTTGAAACAGCTTTTTTTTCGGAAATATTGTCGAAGCAATAATAATAATAATAGCATGTCTTCGATCCAGTCGTGAACTGAATGCTTTACAGTCACCGAGACACTCAAAGACATGCTGAATCAAATTGAACAGTTTGCCTGCATTAACACCACCAACTGATCTTTGGAACAAAGCAGTTGAATGATTAATCAGTAACATGAAATTTACGAAGCTCTATATTCATCTGCAGCAAAGTTTCTGTTATATCTGAATGTGAGATTAATAATTACATAGGGACATAATTAAATAAGGACAACACCAAAAATACACAGAGTAAACTTTCTTAGAGAGGAGTATGCTCTCCGTAAAAGGCTGGGTGAGAGTGTACTCTAGAATATCATTTGTGTACATAATAAAAAGAATCGGTCCTAGGATCGACCCCTGAGGGAGACCTGCGTAGATATTTAGGCCCGGCGCAAATTGAACCTAGTCCATGCACATCCCATACTTAGCCGAGACGCAGCCCAAGCACACGTTTTTTTTTTAGTAACGCATATTGAACACAGCACAGACCCAAACTAGTTTCACAATGGCTGCTAAAACCAAAAGCCATATTTTCCGTTTTCCACAAAATGGCACCACATCTGCAACAACTTGTGGATTTAGAATCTGAATCTGAGGAGGACGAAAGATTTATGTTACTCCATTTACTCAACAGGAAAAGAAAAAGGAGTACAACGAATGCCTATTTACGAAAACGTATTTGTCATGGAGAGTTTCAGTTATCCAGTGAAGTTCCAGATAATGTATTTCAAGAATCATTTTTTTCATGAATTAATTAAGCAGGATATCACTGGTCAAAAATGCAATGCGCAGAAGCCTATCGGAAGTGAAGAAAAACTAGCAGTATGTCTCGGGTAAAAGTAATGTAGTCGATGGAGAAAATAATTCAGGGTACTCTTGCGTAATGCTAGAAGAGAATGTACTACTAGCAAGGGCGGCTGATGAATGAGGGTGTTGAATATTTATCAGTAGATTCTGATCAACTTCAGTTTCATCCTCAGCTTTATCTTCGGCATCAGAAACGGCTTGAAATAATTTTCTTTTTACTTGTTTTTGGTACTTAACTGGAAGACCTTGAGTTGAATGGTACATAGACAAGAAGGGCAGCAAGAAGGTTTTTTGACGAACCTCATCCCTCTGCTGAGCTCTCTTGTTACTATCTTCAATAAACTTTCACATAACAGGATCGGTATTAGGTGTCAACTTTTTAAAATTTTTTAGGTGGGGTACTCTCTGAGTGTTCAATTTGTTCGCCATCATTTATTACTTCAATGTTAAGTGCAGCTGCTTGCAACTGAGCTTCTTCAAGTGGTGATATGAGATTCCCAACAGTTGTTCTGTTTTTCATAAATGAATGCCCGTTGCTCACTTTTTTTGTTGTCTTCTTAGAGCGTCTCGATAATATTCTCTTAGCTTTTGCCATTGTTCCTTGGGAGCTTTGGCTGTAATAAAAAAATTGATAAACAAGGATTTTTTAGGTATTTTCTCACTGGTGATATGTTTAAAACTATAGCCATGAGGTACAGAATAGTGGAGAGAACCGTATCAAACTATTATAACTTTAGAAAGCTCTAATAGGATACCAGTGATTCTTAAGTTAGACTAATATATAAGTCTAGAAACTTTGGGGAAGGGGAAACCTCGTCATTGCAAGTGTTGGTATTAATATTTATTCAGATACAAGCTGAGCCAAACAGATTGAAGACAAGCTAACTTTTCCACTTTCCTTTTTTAATCTTATGTTGGTTAAATTGATTAAAAATGGACTGGAAAGCTTTCGATAAGGACGCAAAAGAATCCGCCAACGGGAACAATATACAAGAAATGTAGCAAAACGGGCAAGGCAAGTAAGCAGGGAGAATGGAAGTTGACTGGAAAGTGTATGATTGGAGAACACAAGCAAAGAGAGCAAATAAAGCTTCCTTTTCCATGGCATTTTGAATTCAACAAAGTAAAACGTTTTGTCTTTTACAAAACAACAACCAACGTCTCTTGTGCAAGGTGAGCCAAATTACAGGTCTGACTTGGGTGCACCCAAAAGTATCTGCAAAAAGTACCTTTAGGAACTCAGCTGATGTAGGGTGACAAAGCCAGCATTAATAGTCTCTTGATCAAATATTATGGGGAAAATTGGCCAAACCTTTCAGAGCTATATTTATACAAGAACTACATCATTCAAAAAGATTCTGCCAACACAACAGAACATAATAACTGTCTCAAATATAAATTTATTATGTCCTTTGATTCTATTTCAGTGGGATTTTTTGTTAAATTTCATTAGAGCTGTTTTTTTTATACAAGTACTGAAATTGTGTCAAATAGAAACTATTTTGTCTTATGAAAATATTCTCAGTTAGCCACAGCGCTTTAATAATAATTACCTTGATGTCAGTCAAAGGAGCATGAGCATCAAACAAGACAGTGACGAAATCTTGCTACTTTATTGTAGCATTTAGTAACATAAGGTGATCAATGTGTTGGTTTGGTAGTGTTTCCATATTAATTGTTCTCTTTCAAAACCAGCGCTTGGTTAGGATGGGTTCTCAGAACTTCTTCCTGTTCTTCCTGTATATTGTTGTGCACTCTGTCCAAAAGAGTACTTCCCCTCGTAAGTTACAGATAAAACATCGGTAACATTAACACCACAACATTTAATAATTACTCGGTACACGAGTTTTGAAGGCTGATTGGCTCTCATCTTCTTTGGTCCTATAAGACTTAACTTTTAATGTCGAACGCCAAATAGTCTAATTAATGTTGAGAGCTCATGAGTATTCGAAGCTTGTGTCCCGAGTAATTAATTAAATGTTATGGTGTTGGTTGGTACCGATATTTTATCTGTAAAAAGTTACACAATCCAATCAGGCTTAGGTGGTGAATAAACTCCAAAGCATCAGAAACAGGAAACTTAAAATTTATTGAGGGACAATCAAATGATTGCACAGCACCTGTGACAACTTCTGTTATCCGCTTCTTAGTTATTATTTGTTCATTTAATAGAGCTAGATAATCATTCCCATAAGCGAGGGTATTGTTGTTGGACTTGAGATCTAGAAATCTGAAGAGAATGTCTCTGTTCAAGTAAAAAAAATCATATAACACTGGATATATACAATCCTTAAGTATCTTCTGTTCAAACATACAATAAATTTTGTTGAAGATAAGATCATAAATGAAGCGAGAGTTTGAATCTGACGTTCCTTTGAACTCGTTTTGAGAACAAATTTCTTACTACTAATTATCCAGGAGTTTCCTCACTGGAATCGATGGCCAATGAACGTGCGTACAACACGTAATTAGCGACAGGTATCTATTTTAATTCTTTTCCCCATCTTGCTCACCGTACCCGTCTTCAGTTTCAGCTCGTTAGTGTTTTCTTCGCGCAGTAAAAAGAAGTATTTAGCAATTTAAATTTGTTATTTCAACGATGTATTTTCGCAAAGATAAAACAAAGTAATTCAATTGGACAAATTACATTCGTTGCTTATATGAGATACTTTTAAGTACGTCTTTAATCAACTTTCGATGTTATTTACAATTATCTCGAGGCTATTCCTTTATTATTCATTGACCTGTTTCCTGAAGTTTCAGCGAGTAAATTCTGCAGGTTAACGTCGAAATTTTCATAAACCGCGTCAAGTTCGGAAGTTTTCGCTTTAAAAGCATTGATCGCCTCATTTAACTTCCAAAGATGAACTTCCGATAAGTAAAAGTTGCAAAATATTTATTATCATGAATTAGTTACTAAAAGAGAAAATGTTTACATAGGTGGTTATAATTTTTTCCCCACCTAAGTATAATTTTTAATACTTCACTTGTGTTTACATTTTAAAAGCTTCCTCTCCTTACACACCAATTTATTTAAAGCCCTACTAAGTCTTTAAGTAAACAACGCCTCCTTTGTGAATATTCAAAGATGAAAAAGTTAATAATTCCAACGCAGCGCATTCTTCTTCATTCGGAGTAGAATGTTTGTTCTCTTCCTTACATATTATACACTCTATATACATATATATGTATACATTCTGCATTCTATTATTTCGGTCCCTTTTTAATCATTTAAACCTGGCATTCGTCGTGGAGATCTTCCTCGTATATTATTAAGCGGACAAACGAACACCACAAGCTCGTAAACAAGGAAAATAAAAAAAAATAGAGGAACGCAAAAATGCGTAGGAGGTTTTTTTTTCGCGAGGTATTTTTTTTAAAGAGCTTCTAAGTAAATTGTAAGGTCGCTTTCCACTATCTCCACCCCCCTATAGCTTCTATTATATGCAGCTCTAGAGATATGTACATTTAAGCCGCAACCTAGCAGAATTTTTAACATTTTTAGGTTATAGACACACCAACTTTTCAAAGAGGTGCCAATAAGTTCTTCGTCGATTTTATATTTGATTTTATATTCAGAATTTTGGGAAGTGATAGTTCCCAATCTATATACTGATCTCTCTCTTAAGCTCAGAAGAAGATGCCAAGAAGAACAAAATCGATCTACAATACATCCTGGAAAGAAAAACGTTTGCTCAAAGGTTGAGGGAACAATTTCATGAAGCCGAAAGAGAGGACTAAACAGAGAGTGGAGCCAAGAGGAAGGAGTCCCACAGTTTTGGCCGAAAGTGGACAATGAGAAACAGATGTCACATCCTTCCTCAATTCCTCAACCGAAAAAGAAACATCTAAGGAAATCAAAAATGTCCTTAAATACCTGATTGTGAGGGACTGGGTAAATATGATAGAATATCTTGACTTAAGCATCTAGATTGGAGTGATGCCAGCTTGCAACTGCCATATAACTCACTCACTCAAAGATAGAGAGAGAAAAATTGTTTTTTCTAGTCCTTGATGAGTCTCTAATGAAGGTGAAAATATATAAAGCCCAACAAGTTATTGCTGAATGTGTTAAACCAATTTCTGCGGCAATAGCGATTTCCTTCGAAATTGGAGGAAGCCCTAGTAGTATTGCTAGCCAAAAAGGATGGCCTTTTCTGCTGTTAGACTCATCTAGTTGTTTAAGGGTCATATTTATAGTTCATGCTTGAGGTTATGTTGATGTTTGAGCACGCTATTTTGACAGATTTGTAATGACATTTACGTCAAAATCGCGTGCTCAAGCACCGACACAACCTCAAGCACAAACTATAAATATTACCTTAAGATTCTAATCAAAACATATGAGAGGCTTTTGAAAACAGGTTGATGGGAGAGTTGTCTAAAATGGGTGGAGTCACAAAAAATAAACAAAGATGGTAGTGAGGTAGTAGAGTGTAAAACAAGAGGCACTCCAAAGTATTTGAAGATTACTTCTGCTCACTAAACGTCCTATTCCTTCCTGTGAATAGCATGCAAGTGATTGTTGGAGTATTGCAGGATTCTGTGCTAGGGAACGTCGCATATGAACAAGCATTGCAAGTACAGCTCGAGAAGGGGTTATTACAACTTGGTACATCTACGATCTGGGGGTTGGTTGTAGAAGCTGGGGAATCAAGAGACTTTATGATCAATACCAGTTAATCCTTGGAATTAACAGCTTGAAACTGCCATTTAACTCACTCACTCAAAGATAGAGAGAAAAAAATAATGTTTCTAGTCCTTGATGAGCCTCTGATGAAGGTGAAGATATATAAAGCCCAACAAGATATTGCCGAATGTGTTAAATTTTTGCGGCAATAGCGATTTCTATCGACATTGGAGGAAGCACTAGTAGTATTGCTACTCCAAACGGATGGCAAAAAGCAACGCTTTTCTGCTTTTTGACTCATCATCATATTTAGTGTTGAGTTGTTTAAGAGTCATATTTAGTGTTGATGCTTGAGCACGCTATTTTGACAGATTTGTAATGATATTTACGTCAAAATCGCGTGCTCAAGCATCTAAGCAAAACATATGAGAGGCTTTTGAAGAACAAGCTGGATGAAGAAATGAGAGAGTTGTCTAAAATGGTTGGAGTCTCAAAAAAATAGGCTGGAGTGGTAGGGTGGTAGTAGAGTTTAAAACAAGAGGCATTCCAAAGTACTTGATGGTTATTTCTGAGCACTAAACCTCCTATTCTCTCCAATGAAGAGGACGCAAGTGAATATTGGAGTATAGCAGAGTTGTGTGCTGGGGAACGTCGATGATCTGGGGGTTGGTCGTAGAAGCCGAGGAACCAAGAGAGTTTATGATTAATACCAATTAATTCTTAGAGAAGATTGTGGAATGAATGAAGGAAAGCGATTTAGCCTTAAGAGTCCTGAGAGGTAAGTAAGTAAGTAAGTAAGTAAGTAAATTATTTATTTAGCGTTAACTATTAGCATATACATAGATCAATACATATATAAATTACTAAATATTTCTTACTAAATTGTATTCACCTTATGCTAGTATATCATGCCTAATAGATATAATTACTACATTAGATATGCGCTAATGTGTATCTGTACAGTAAATCTTTGAATAAATTGAAATTCATAGCATTTTTAATGTCATGCGGTAGGTTATTATAGAGTTTTAGTCCTTGAATAAATACATTTTTAGAAGTTTGTGTTCTATTATAATGATTTATATAAAAATTATTTATACTTCTAGTTTCGTAGTTATGAATCTCATTGACAATTGTTATTTTTGATTTGTATTGTTTTTCAGTTTGTGCACAAATATTACACTTTTGAAGTAAATTCTTTGTCTAACATTCATAAATTGCAGCGCATCTAACATAAGAGCTATTGGAGTATATCGATCACATTTCAATATAACTCTCATGGCTCTATTTTGAATTTTTTGGAGTTGCGCAGATTCATTTTTATTGAGATTTAATAATATTGTAGTACAGAACTCAATGTGTGGTGCAATGATAGCCTTGTATAATAGTGTTTTAACATACGTCGATAAATATTTACCCACCCTGTTAAGAAATCCAACCTTTTGAGACATTTTATTCATTATATATTTAGCATGTTCCTTAAAAAGTAGATTGCTATCTATTATTACACCTAAATATTTTATGCTATCAACTCTCTCCAGTTTAAAATTCCCTATTTTTATATCAATGTTACTTATCTTTTAATTCCTGATTTATTTCCACTTAGAGGTCAATAAAACAATAAATAATTAAATACCAATTTATTCCATAACATATAATAATATGTTTTCGTTAAATAACTTCTTCAGTGGAAGAAATTGACATTTAATGTGTCAAATTACTAATAATATAAATATAAATTGCCATGCCTATCAACAAAATTATCTAAAAAACAAAGAATTCATTGATATATCGAATTTTAATTATATTCACAAGTAATAATGAAGGAATAATGATTTAATACAACATTAGAAATTGAAATGATTTGAATTATTCGTATATCAATCTATTTTTTGTCAAGCTCTAACAATTCTGTTCAAGGACTAGGGAAAAACATGGCAAAAAATAAATCAGGAATTAAAAGATAAGTACATAAAGGTCAAAAAGTACATATATTAATCAATGTTACTCAAATCAATATTATTAAGTTTATACATACTAGCTAAAACCATACATTTGGATTTCTCGATATTTATACTCAAACTATTACTATAGAACCATTTACATAATAAATCAAGTTCATTATTCATTGACTGTACCATTTCATTTAAATTGTTACCACTAATGTAAATCATAGTGTCATCAGCAAACATGCAGATGTCTGATTTATTAACAGTTGTGATCATATCATTAACGTATAAATTAAATAGTAATGGTCCCAAAACCGTTCCTTGAGGCACACCGTGACTCACACTTTTTGAACATGATTCAACACCATTGTATTTCACTTTTTGAGTTCTGTTATTTAAGTATGAACCAAATCAATTAAGCACTATACCTTTCAAACCGATTTTGTCTAGTTTTTTTAATAATAATTGACCATTCACCGTTTCAAACGCTCTTCTAAAATCAATAAAGACAGCTAATACCATTTTTCCACTATCAATTTCCTTTAGCCATCTGTCACAAATGTCAGCTACTGCTGTTTCACATGAGTGTCCTTTTTTGAATCCCGATTGATTATGCACTATGACGCCATTTTTATCACAGAAATTGTCCAATTGTCTTTTCACGCATAGTTCTAACACTTTCTCATATACAGGAACTGTATTAATCGGCCTAAAATTTTCGCACAAGTTAGTTCCACTAATTTTGGGAATCGGTGTTATGTACGATGTTTTCCAATCATCTGGAACTTTTCCTGTTTGCATAGAGTTGTTGATTACATCCAACAACCTATTAGCAGAGACCAGGCATATATCCTTAAGAACATTTGAATTTATTCCATCACCAGCCACGTCTCCCGTATTCTTGAGTGATTTTATAATACTTTTAAGTTCAGTCATTGTTACTTCTGTAAATGATGTTAACTCCTTGTGTTTAGTTATGTTATTCAGAATAGTGTTGTCATCTAGATTCTGTATAGGTATGTTTCTTATAATATCATCTATGCTCGACACAAAGTATTCATTGAATTTGACAGCTATTTCAAATGTGTGATGCACTTCTTTATTATTAAAAATAATACCTTTCTGTTGCATATTTCTTTTACTAGGTAGTAGTATTTTTAAGTTCTCCCAAAGTACATTCGAATTGCTTCTATTTTCATCTAACATGGACGTAAAATATTTTTCTTTTTTTTTTTTATCATATTAACAACTTTATTTCTAGACTCTTTATATTCTTGCCACTTCTCTGTAGTTTGACAAAATACTGCGGCTCTATAATGTGTATCTCTAATGTTCGTGGCTTCTATTATTTCAGTGTTAATCCACTTGTTCACTAAATATTGCTTAGGTATGACAATCCTCTTCACGGGGCACATTGTATCTAGAATATTCTTAATTCCATATCTCCAATCTCGAGCCATTTTATCTATATTTAGTGAGTTATTCCAATCTAACTTGAGAAGCAATTCGTGAAATATATTTATATTGTAATCCTTAAAAGTCCTTCTAAAAATTTCTACTTTGGTTCTATTCTCAGTGTCTTCATAATCAATTCCGACGCCTATCGTTAATATGGAATGGTCACTGATTTTTGGCGTTAGGCAAACTTTGTGTTGTAAGTCTTTGTTATTTGTAACGATATAATCAATTAGTGTTGAACTTGTGTTCGTTATTCTCGTAAAATTACTGACTATCTGGTTTAAATCATTTCTATAGAATATATCTTTCATTTTCTACTGTAGTACGTATCTTTACTATAATCTATATTAAAATCTCCTATCATTACTGTGTTTCCTCGAAAATTAGCAAAACCATCTATACAATCTTCAACCCATTGAAGAAACTGATGGTCCACAGTATTGGGAAGATGGTATAGAATGGTAAATAAATATTTTTCATTGCATATAATCAATTCGACACCCACCATCCACACGTAAGTATCTACATGTATATTACGTATTTTATAGTTCAATGTCTTATTAATATATACCAGTACTCCTCCGGTTCTTCTATTGTTTGTTGATGCTTTTATCACTTCATATCCATCTATATTAATTTCATTCGTGGTTACTTGGTCGTCTACATGTGTTTCTACCAAACCTAATACTAACGGTTTCCACTCATTATATAAATGTACGATAGAATCTTTTTTATTTAAGAATCCCTGACAATTGAAAACAACAACTTGTTTATTAATGTTTATTTCATCTAATTGCTATTCATATTTAACTTTTGACTTCACCCTTTCTAGAACCCTCTTATAGCATAAACACTCTTTGTCGAACGATGAATGGTTATAATCTAAATCAATATTAAATTTTTCGTTTGTTTTCACGCAATTAATACATTTCTTCAAATCACTATCACAGTCTTTTGTTTTATGATCTGATAAAGTGTTGGCAAAACAAATCACCTTCAAGAAATAATTTAAATACCACACGTGTAGCAGATTGTTGCTTGCAGACAAGGATGTCCGCTAAGGCAACACTATAACCTGTGTTGCCTTAGCAGAAGTGGCTTCAATTCAAGACTTTACAATACGTGCTTTCTAGAACGTAGGAAAGAGGTCTTACAGTAAGAACAATACAACTGATTACTGATTGGTGATTGGTGTTACAATTCCATGGCTAAAGTGCAACTCTAGGAGGCTATATTATTACTTAACACAGTTGGGAACAACTTGGGAAGCTACCTTCAAACATTTAAGACTGTAGAATGACAGATACACTTAAGTATAGGCCGTTTCTCTGTCAAGACTTGCTTGCAATGCCTCCTAATTGTCAGTGCTAGATATTTTACAGCCGCAAGAAAGAAAAAATGATAATGCAGAATACTTGGCACACCACCGTTTCCTAAGATCGTTTTCTAACATCATTTAGAAGATGGTCGTGTATCTAATATTCCTCGGTAACATTTTTTTTTCTTCTTGTAAACGTTACCAATTCTGATTAGGTCACCAATGCTGGTTGACTTATTTTTGCGGTGTTGCCATCGTTACAGAGTAATATTATTCTCGCAGTTTTAATAACAATTAAGCGTAAATTAATTATTTTCCACAAGTATGTATGTACGTCAAGCTCAAATCGAATTATCTTTGCGATCTTCATGGATCATCCCCAATTAAAACGAATAATATAATAATACCTATATCCAGGAACGTAACATCTACTCCATCTTATCGGATGAGTGGCCCATAAATCCGCCAGTGACACGTTATATCCGTCGGACGCTGGCAATACTAATGCCAGGCGTCCATACATACATACATATATACCGGATTTGATTGAATAGCGAGCACTTAAATTACCGGAGGCGTTAATATATTATCGAAGCCTGTATCTATTCGCATCAGTGTCTGAAATTGTGATGAATTATTACTTATTGTGTGTGTATGTTACATGTATTAGTTAGGTAGTACATATGTACATACGTATAGGTACCTGCCATTGCTGATGTGATCGTCGGAGAACTGATTTTAACCAATTTGCGCGCTGCGTATTGCTCCGTCGGTAATATCGGGCGCATGGGCATCTGCCGAGCTATTACACGTTCAAGATGATGGTATTATGAGTATGCTCCGTTGATTATTAATAGTACCGAGTTGGGATGTATTAATAATGGATCGGGATGGATTATTCGCGAGATTATTATTATATTGTTGTGGATGAAAATGAACGGATTATAAGAACTAGATAATAATGTTCCTGATACAGTTTGTTCCTTCAACGTTGAGGTTAAGGTATTGTATTAGAACGATTGTGTGAGTTTAGTTAACAAAACTTGTGAGTTAACTTTCAATCCTAGATATATTTCCATTTTCAGGTCGAATGAATTAAAAATTGATTTAATAAAATAACAATTTATTCCAGATTGAAAATTTGGAACTAACAAAGTAGGGATTAACAAGTTTGGAGTACAAGATTGAAGACTGAAAACTTTGCAATTGAAGAATGTCATTGAAGAATTAGTGGTAAAAAGCTATATTAATTGCAACTCAAAATTTCATGACTGAATTATGGAATTCAAAAATTGTGGTTGAAGCATTTGTGGTTGAGAAATTTGGAACTAGAAAAGTTGATACTTTGTAATTGACGGTTTAAACAATAGATTTGTGATTGAAAAATTGATGTTAGAAGAACTTCTGATCGAAAAAAAATGGATGACAATCTGCTGGTAGAAGATCTGTGTAAGTGAAAGTCCTATAACTAAAAGAAACTTTTACTTTTAAAATGATTGTGTGGTTAAAAGATAAGTGACTGAAAATGTTCAACTCACGAATTTATGTCTCAAATAATTGTGATTGAAGCAGATAATTCGAGAGTGTGGCAATAAACAGTTTGTAATCTGGAACTCGGGAATGTTCAGCTCTACAGGGTGGGGCACATAAAGTGTTACAGAGCAATAGCACTCAAACTATTAATCATATCGAAAAATGTTTCAGATAAAAGTTTCAGTGTTCGGAAAGGCGGTCATACTGGGCCACCCAGTTTTTTGATCGGTGTAGGCGTAGAAGCTACGTCAATGTCAACTCCAATTTTTTAAATGGAACCATGTATTTTCGTTTCAATAATTTTATTACGGATTTTAAGACGAATTCAGCGACCTACAACATAAGGTCATTCTAGTCACGCAAAGTATGAAAATAGTTGAAAAATCGCAAAATATCGGAATAATCAGCATCAAAGGATCCACTACCTTAGATTTTGGTCTACCTATAGAAAATGCTCGAAGTGACCACCCTCCGCTTGTAAGTAGTGGTTAGTTCTCCGGGGAAACGACCGTCTAACGTTAGCCAACATTTGCGGTGTAATTTCGGTACGTGCTCAGCGTATTGTTCTTTCTCCCATGTCGTCAGGCGTAGTAGGTGCTTCCGCCATTACGTGTCCTTTGACAAACCCCCAGAAAAAGTAATCCATTAGTGTTAGATCTGGCCAACGAGATGACCAAGCAACAGTAGCGCCTCATCTTATCCATTTTTCACAAAAAATCTCATTCATCACTTGTCTTGCACATAGAGCATAATGGGATGGTGCACCGTCGTGTTGCATCCACATGTTTCTGCGAACTGCAGTAGAAGCTAAGGTAGCAGCCGCATTTTCATCAACAATCGGTCGACGTTTGGCCCATGTTTGTTTCATTGTACCGAAGCGACAGGAACGGTCAGCTAATCGCTTATATGCCATGTGCGAAATTTGTTGTCTGTCCGGATAACGAGCTGCGTACAACTGCTCCAACACCATTAACATATCAAAATATTCTTGATAATCATTCATTTGCGTGACTAACTGACAGCCGTATGCGTTGACAGTTGATGCTGATAATTCCGATATTTTTCGATTTTTCGACTATTTTCATACTTTGCATGACTAGAATGACCTTGTGTTGTAGGTCGCTGAATTCGTCTTAAAATCAGTAATAATGTTATTGAAAAGAAAATACATGGTTCCATTTAAAAAATACATTGACATAGCTTCTACGCCTACACCGATCAAAAAACTGGGTGGCCCAGTATGACCGCCTTCCAGAACACTGAAACTTTTGTCTGAAACCTTTTTCGATATGATTAATCGTTTGAGTGCTATTCCTCTGTAACACTTTATGTGCCCCACCCTGTATATGTAAGCGTCATATCCGACTTCCACTCCACTGAACAGGAAAAAGACCAGAAAGATCGGAAAATGATTACTTATCTTTCTGATGTTACCATAGTAAAAAAGGTGAGTTATCTAACAATTGGAATTTGAACTACCGATTATTTTAACTTTGACAGATGTCAGAATGACATTCACGAATTGATAGAAAATTAGGATGAATAAATGATAGGTCTTGGACTCACTTTGTGGTTCAGTTTGTGTAGCGAGTTTGTGAAAGTGAATCTTTATTGGACAAAACAACCCGTTCACGTTCTCATCCAATGCGCTCAGCCGAAAATATAGCTGCTGTTGCTAAGAGCTCGCGTCAAAATCCATCAACATGAACTCGTCATCGTTTAATTGGTCCAAGAACTAAAGCTTTATGCCCATCCGATACGCTTTCCATTCGTCTAATGGGCTGGAGACCACTTGGCCGCAAATGAGAATTTTTTTCCACATCGGAGGCTATGTTTTATTACAATCAACAATTTAGTAATTGTCTGAACCAATGGATGTCTTGACAACATTACCTGTAAGCGACAACTTTCTAAACACCCTCCTTGATATAAAAAAAAAAATATTATTTTTTTGGTGTCAAAGTAGCCCCATGCTCGGGGCTATTTTGCCATGGCACTGTTTTATACTGGAGGTCAAATTAGTACCATTCGGGGGCTAGTTTGACACAACATTTTACAATATTTTATGGGGTTAAACATTAAATAATACAGGCTTTTATAAAGCCAGTATTATTTATTTAAAATTATTATAAAGATTATAATAATGTAGAGAAAGTGGCACGTAACAAAAAACAAAAAATGGTTACGCTAACAAAAACAATATTCTTTAAATAAATGTTTACATTTACATCTTCATTCATCATCATCACATCTTGGACGTTCAAACCGAAGATTCTTGGAGCCCTTGTTACAATGTCCACAAATCCAATTTTTGCAATTGATGCAGCAAATCCAATCCTTTCCAATATAGTGTTGAAAATCACACAGGCAGATCGAGCAGAGGTTTTCGTCTTGACCTATTTTTTCTCGCTCACTGGTCTGCTTGGAGGATGAATTTAAAACCAAATTTATAAGTAGAAGGTCTTCATCTGAGGAGGTAAGTGGAGTTTGATTCTTGGAACTGTCTAGTGAAATGCGAGTACCTGGCTGGAAGCCTATTTAGAACTACATTTGGGTCAAATGGATATAGACCAGTTTCTCTGAAAGCACATTGGAGATTGGATTCTATATTGGCTGTTATACAAGTCCATAGTAGCACCTTAGCAGGTGCATGGGAAATTATTCTTCCTCGACGCTTAGATTCTTGTCTCCATTTATCCAAAACTTTTAGCCATTGCTTTTTAATGGGTCCAAAAACTCCAACGTCCATTGGCTGGACAAGGTGTGTGGCATTAGAGGGAAAAGCACTGAAATAAATGTTGTTTTTTATTGATGCCCTCACAACTTCTGGTGAAAAGTGTGACGTCAGATTGTCACCCAGAACAACGACCGTTTCATTTTCCTCCCGATTGGCATCAACATGCGGTAGCAACAATTAAAAAAAAAATACTGTTCAAATAACTTCATATCGAACCATCACGATTCGCTGTGATTATATACAGAACCAACTGGCCCTCCTTTGATCCAATTTTCATATAAATTTTTTGACTTCCACAAAACATTACGCTGATTGATCTTCTTGAATGCTCTCTCACTCGTTCCACTCGTTTTCTTCCTCGTGGAACGAGAACTTTAAGTGATCCTGGATCATCTGTAATGTTCGTTCGTCATCGTAATTATAAATATTATGAGTTTTTATAGTAACTAGAACATTACGAATATTTTTATAAAACTCGGTGGGCTCAGGTTTCCCTACCGAAGCTCTCTGTTTCTTAATATTTGTAGCTAGATGAACGGAAAGACCATTTCTGATGGCAAAAGAATTTACAAAATCAACACCCTGCACGTTATTTTCCCATTTTGGTACAACTTGTTTATTTACAAACTTCTCGATTACACCTGGTATATCTGATTTGGTCATAGGGAACCCCCAATCACTAACAGATCCGACTATCCGACTATCTCAGTTTCTTTTTGTAGGTTCTAATCTAATTTTTACAAAATGTTTTTTAATATTTAGGACACAATAACACCTTAATATAGAGCGGAATGTTCAAACACGCGCGTATACTAATAATAACATTACCATAACCTCAAAGTGTCTGACATTTCCGCGTGTACGGGGGACGTTGTCAAAGTAGCCGCAAAAAGTGTCAAAGTAGCCCTCGAAGTCAAAGTAGTCCCAGCTTACGATATGATGGCATCATTGGGTCATTTTTGTTCGAAAATAATAATAGAGTTTATTGCCCAACAGTGAATCCAATAATAGGACAATATACAATATACGGAAATACATAAATAGAATAACAATAAAAATCAAAAATATATAACAAGAATGTATAACAAAATGCACATCAAAATATATATCAAAATCACAATGCGTACGCCTAACAGATAAGACACAATATATTCAACATTGTAATAAATAATAAATAGTTAGCCTTCTCCTTGCTTCAATAAATCGCGCAAAGTACAGCAGAAAATATCTATATTCTGGGTAATTTTATTATAAGCGTTACACATTCTATAAATACGAGAGCGCAACAGCATGTTTGATTTGGGGCAATTAGTGTAGAAGGTACCTGAGATCTAGCAGACTGCCTGGGAACAAGAAAATTTATTTTTTGTAGTAAAGATGGGCAATCAATCCTGTTATGAAGTAACTTAAACAAAAATATTATGCCAGCTGTGCTTCTACGTGCATCCAAAGACTACAGTTGAAATGTCTCCAATAACACACCATGGGGAAAACCAATGCAAGGATATTCACCATGTGCCCTGTACCACAAACCCTTAAGAAATCGCCTTTGGACGCTCTCCAATTCCGCTTTGTGATTATCGTAGATTGGCGACCATATCAAGGAAGCATACTCCAATCTGGAACGCACTAAGGACACATATAGAGTTTTCAACGTGACTAAACTGGTAAAATGTCTCGAATGGCGAAATATAAAGCCCAGCAGCTTCATGGCCGAGGAACACACTGAATGGACATGATCAGTAAACGTAAACGCTGAATCGAAACGAACGGATGGAATAATCATAATTAACAGGGTTCTTACATCTCGAAAAAGAAACAGTACTACACTTTGAAATGTTTAAAGTAAGGCCATTAATGGAGCACCACTGAGAAATATGGTCCAAGTCACGCTGAAGCATCTCACAATTACGCCTAGATGTAATGGATGTAAATATCTTGACATCATCTGCGAATAATAACACTTGACAGTTCGATTCGGAAGGTAGATCATTAATAAACAGAAGAAAGAGCAGGGGACCCAAGTTAGAACCTTGAGGTACTCCAGACATGCAAAGGCGATGATATGAAGTAAACCCATTATACACAACATAAAACATACGGTTCGTTAAGTACGATTGAAGAAGGATAATGAGTGAGCGAGAAAATCCGAAGACCTCAAGCTTGCAGAGAAGCTTACCGTGATCTATTCGATCGAAGGCCTTAGAAAGATCAGTATAGACCGCATCCACCTGACCACCAGCATCCAATACCTGGGACACGTACTGGGTAAATACCGCAAGATTAGTTACAGTAGACCGGCCGCTAACAAAACCATGTTGATGTAGAGAAATGTAAGGCTTGACCGTAGTATACACGTACCCATACAAGATCATCTCAAACACCTTCGAAAAGTTTGATAGCAATGATATTCGCCGATAATTACCAACATCAGAAGTATCACCCGACTTAAACACTGGTGAAACTTTGGCCACCCTCCAAACATTAGGAAATACTGCATTAACAATGCATAGGTTAAATATGGTACACAGCGGCTTGGCAAATATACTAGCGCAATCCCGTAGCAAGAAACTAGGAACCTGATCAGGGCCTGACGTCATTTTATTTTTCATACCCTTCAATACTGCTAGTACATCCGATTCAGAAACCTGAGGAACATTCACAGGGGGGTAGTTGCTGCTAACCTTTGAAGAATCTATCAAGAAGGGTGAGGAATTCTGGTAAGCACAAAAGAAGTGATCGCAAAATGTATTAACTATATCTTGTGGATGTACCACGCCTACAATTGCCAATGTAAGACCAAAACTGTCTGCTATCATGACTAATGGTAAATTCAATATGCACGATAATATTTGTACTTCAATTCAATATTTCTAATAATTTCTCTAGTGTACCAACAAGGGTACTTGCGCTTGGTATTACACGAGCGATAACAAGGCACATGCTTATCAAATATAGAATATAACATAGAATAGAATGTATCACATACATCATTTACATCATTGCAATTACTTAATACACTCCAGTCTGCTAGCAACAACTCGTTGTAGAGAGCATGAAAGCTTGCCCGGCGGAAGTTATACTGCCTCACTAAATTATCGGTTGGAAAGCTATTGCTTTTTTTAGAAAAAGTAAGAGTAAACAAAACTCTCAATGCCGGATGAAAAGCAGTATCCTCCCGGACAAGAGGTAGGTAACTCATAACGTTCTACTATGCAGTTAAAATTTGAAAAAACAAGATCTAAAAGTCTGCCGCCAGCATTCAGTACCTGATTGTACTGAACTAAATTCAGAAAATTACAAAATCTCTTCAAAAATAGGGCCTGTTTACCGCCACTTATATCATCTAGGCCATAATCTGGTATATTAAAATCACCCAATATCAGCAATCTTTCTGTAGAAATATAAAAATCACATAAAATTTCGAGATCATTGATGCTAGGCAGCCCAGGTATATAAATAACAAATACAAAAAATGATGCAAAGCCCAAAGAGCACTTACAACCTACAATATCAACAGACACTAACCTATTCAATAATCTAGACATATCTAACTTCTGTGGCATGTAGCGATTGCGGCAAGCCAATAACACTCCTCCTCCACGCGGAACACCCATGGAAGCGGAATTCCTATCACACCGCGTCACAACATATTCATCGGGAAAATACTCTTCCGAAGAAACTTCAGCATTCAACCAAGTCTCACATAATGCAATAAAGTCATATTCTAAATCACCAACACCGCATGCAAATTCACAAACCTTGCCACGAATACTTCTTACATTTTGAAAATACCTACAATAAAAATTCAAAACTGCTGGGCTGAACTAGTTTTTTTCCATTTAGAGATTTCGATACAATTGTAGGAATTCCATTTTTGTACTTTATTTGAAGATTCGTTTCACCATTAGATTAACGCGCAAGCAGAGACGAGCAGAAAATGAACAAGGAGCCACCGTTACGGTCAATGGCGACCATTACGGTGCCATGTTTAATTTGTTTCCACAAATTGAAGAGGATGACATGGACGATGGTTGGTTTCAACAGGACGGCGTTACTTACCACACAGCTAACGTAACAATTGAACTTTTGGGCAGTCGAAATTCTGATGTTAATTGGCTGTCTCGGAGCTGTGATTTGATCCCCTTGGACTATTTTTTGTGGGGAGTTAGCCAGACGCGATTGAAGACTTGAAACAGGGCCAGCCGTGGCAGTTTCTAATAAAATCACACATTTAAACAAATATCCTATCCATTTAATTTTTTTTATAGCAGATTCAAATTCCAAACGTTAGATGGCTCACCCTCAAATGAACAAATTTTAGGTAAATACATTTTAAAGATTGGAAGGATTATTACCATTTCCCAGAACTCGCTGCTTTAAAATGTTTTATATTATTTTATTCGAATTAAAGAAATTCTAATTAAAGAAATGGTACGAATTTAGTTTGAAGTTTAGACAAGGTAAATATGTGCTCTAGAAATAATTAAAAAATAGGAGAGGAAATTCTACGAAATATTAATTATATACGTCCAGTGAATTAATGAAATTGACTTTTTTTTTAATTTTTATGCGAAAGAATGATGAGCGTAACAGCGAAACGTTAGAGAATAAGAGCCTCAGAAATGGTTATGATGACTTACAGCAACTGACAAGCGTAGTGGATTTTATTTTTTGAACATATTTCAAAAAAATCCCCCCAGCGAGCGTCATCTATTCCGTACATATTTCACTGAAATAAAAGAAATAAAAAGCAGCGGACGCCAGCAGTTGTTAGGAGATGCGTTTTAATTAAATCTATATTCATTTTCGTTAAGCGAACGAGCTTCGAAAAATGGACCAACAAGAATTTAGAGCGAATATAATACGTAGCCGACGTACTACATACAGGTGACCCTGAATAAGCGAGCGTAAACTAACGCAATATGACAAGAGAAAGATAGAAACGGGTGCCGTATTGGTCTCGTTGGTGTTAGTACTCTGTTTGTTGGCTTGAATTCAAAGCCCGGAGTCTAAACGGCTGGACGTAAATTTCACGACGAATTACAGGAATGAAAATAATCCGCGTCCAATAATCGGACTAATAAACAGGAAGCGTTCTTTATGCATTATTTTTTATGAGCCCCTCGGCAATTAAGCGTCGGATGCACCAAAATGCGGAAATTCCACTTCCGATGCAGTATTTTGGGTACGTACTGGGTCACTATTTACGCTACAAACTAAACGGATTCTTTTAATTAATTAAGTATGAAATGGTTGTTTAAACACATTGTTTACTACTACTATTTTAATTCCAGATATATTTCCATTTTTCGGTCGACATAAACGTATTCATTTACTAACTATACATGCAGGAAATTACCCCAACAACCTAGAGTAAACTCCGTTGCAACGCTACTTACTTACTAATGACAACATCGACCATTCTTAGGAGAAAACCGAGTGATATTAGTCTACGCCATTTCTGCGGTATCGCGTTGTTAGTGTACACGAATCTATTTCGCGATGCAACTCCATACCAGCGCTCGTCCTTAGCTTACTTACAGCTGAAATAGTTAATTTAATTAATATTAAGTTTGTTCAAGTAGAAATTTCTATAGCCGCAACTTGCACACACGCGGTCACACCGTTGCACTTCGCTAGCGATCGATTTAAACTCCGCAGACCGAACCTAATTCCCAAATGACCCGGGAGAAACAATTGATTATTTTGGGGCGACTGCATCCCACGGTCAAACGAATTAAATGCGCTTCGCAAATGACTTGAGATGTCTTCTGGTTAAACACGCGTGTTAGTTAACTCATTAATAGGATCCAACAAATAGAAACGAAACCATAACTAGATACGTCAGATTTTTCAATAAAGAATAGATCAATTTAATGAATTAACTTCTCATTCCTTTTTTATATTTCCTCACAGGCTTTAAAGAGACGATCCCGTCAAAATCAGATGTCTTCAACTCACTCCCTGCGTAGAAGTGGCAATATGTTCGAAGTGTCAAAGTCATTGTCTTCAATTAATTGGTCTGTTGATAAATTAAATAGATTTACCCACTGCTCTTGATGTCTTAGATAAGAACGATCCTTCATTATTTCTAGTAGGTCCGAAAGCTGTGAAACAAGCGTGGGAATCGTAATTATAGCTGCCAAATCATTTAGTACTCTGGTGTGGGTAGATTAGATTAGATAACTCGTTGGTTGTTAAGAAATTTCTGCCACTCTTCTCTGTGACCTATCTATTGCAAATATCCTTAATCTTTTAGTCCCAGTTGATCTCCAAACTTCTCAAGAAATTCAAGATCTTCTTGGGGGTTAGAGGAAGCCGGGGCATTACGGGCCCCATAGGAGTTAACCCCTTAAAGGTTACTGGTAACTATGTTTACCACTTGTCGCCTAGATTCAATTTGCAACAGTAAGGGTGGGTTTATCAATGTGAGGATAAATAAATTAACTTGCAGACAAAATTTTATTCGTAAGATTATTACAATGAAACGTTTATTGAGTGTTAAATAGAATTTATCTGCAAGATAAAGCATTGTACTTGCTAAATTTTATCTGCCAGTTAGCAATATGTGTCAGTTACTTACCTAACACTTTTATCCTCACATTGATAAACCCACTCTTAGTCTATGGAAAGTGACCCTAAACAACACGCTCGGTCTCTGAAACGATCTCCTGTAAGTTTGAGTACCATGTTCTAACGAATTAGCTAGCAACCAAAAAAACATAAAAAAGTGGTAAATTTAGTTACCAGTGAACGTTAGTTTACAAAATAAGTGATTTTTTCTGAACTGAAGGAGTTTATTTTTTGTTTGATAGGTAAGTAGACCTTTGTTTTATTGTTTTATTTTGAAATATTAATGGAGATATAAAAATTTTGATCAAATTATCCATTTTATTAAAATGTGGCAAAAGTGAGGTTAGAATAGGTACCCATTTCTGCATGCCTCAAGTTTTAATTATATTTTATTTTTTTCCTAAACGCTTCTGAAACATTTGTTTATATTATTTGATGATTTTTGTGATTTTGGTTACATTTTCTCATCTTGCCTTAGGGATATATTATTCGGCAAAGATGTTATTTATGTATATTTGTACAATTATACCGTCATCATCGACAACAATGCTATACTTTGATATTGGTGTTTCTTTTTAGAAATGGACAAGAAAACACATTTTAATTTGGAAAACGCGAAAGATGTAGAATATCTCCTAAACTATATAAATGACGTTATGGCAGAAGATTCAGAGGCTGAGGGCGACGAAGATGCTGAAGACAATTTGACTATTCCTGAAAACACGTGACGCGCATTACCTTCGAGATAGTGTGTAGCTAATATTGAGGAAGATAATACCTTATGTGAAGCATCGTCTTGACCGTCCTCAAATAATTTCATTGATGATAATATAGATCCGGCAATAAATATTATACTAAACGCAGAGATTGAACGGAGAGAAAATCAGTGCAGAAGAAACGATCGTAGTGAAAGCTCTAGCGAGGAATGTGACTCTGAAAATGAAACCGATATGGGTCATGATTGGAAAAGACATTTTCGTCCACCACACACTTTTGCAAACACAAATTTTGATCAGCCGTTTGGCATTTCTAATACATAGTTAGACCTACAAAAACCCTACCAGATTTTGGAGATCATATTAACGGTGCCTTTTCTCCAATACATTTGCGATGAATCAAATATATATGCTCAGCAAAAAAAATGCCGTTTTGAATTTATCGATACCAGAACTTCGTGCCTTTATTGCGATACTCATTATAATGGGTTTTCATGTTCAATTTTCAAATTGATCGAATCAAAATGGTAATGCCTTTGAAAACAATTCCTGAAAATTCTTCGTTATGTACATCTCAACAACAATGAAACTATGCCAAAAAAGAGACATCCAAATTATGATAAATGCTACAAGATAAGGCCTTTTATAGAGTTACTAAATCAAAGACTTAAATTATTATTTCATCCTTCAAAATATTTAGCGGTTGACGAGTCTATGGTCAAGTTCAAAGGGCGAAGTTCTTTAAAGCAGTATATGCATATGAAGCCAATCACGAGAGGTTTTAAGATCTGGATTATTGCTTACGCGGTGACAGGTTATTGCTTGGGAATGTCTATCTATGAAGGAGCTGAAGCGCAGGACAATAGATGCATACCACTACGAGAACAAGTTGGACTTGGATATTGCCTCTTTTTTGATAATTTTTTTACATCAATACCCATGATTTCTAACCTTCTTCGCAAAACATTTTTTGTATCTGCCACTATTCGATAAACAAGAAAAGGTTTTCCCAAAACTGTTCTACATCCAGATTCGAAAGTACGATTGTCAGAAAGCGACGGTGTCATAAAAGACGAAGTGGATTTTTCCAAATGGAAAGATCGAGGCAAAAAATCAGTTTGCATTACAACAACTATGTACAATCCGCTAGAAAAAAACGCAAGTATTGAGAACACAAAAAGATGGAAGTAGAATTCTGATTCCATGCCCCGTAGCTGTACCGTAATACAATAAGTATATGGGTGGAGTTGACCACTTTGATCAGCTCCACTCTGCCTACAATATATCATGGAAAAGTCGTTGCTGGTGGTTTAGATTGTTGTATTATTGTTTAGATGCAGCAATAGTAAATAGTTGTGCCAAAATTGTTGGAAAAACAGCAACCAAACATCTAAGCATCTAAGTCAGCTACATTTCCGATCTCTTTTGGCAGATGAACTGATTGGAAACTATTGCTCAAAAACAAAGAGGGCGTCCCTTACACGGGTTGGAAGAGACAGGAAAAGGAATAACCCTGATGGACGCCCGACTTTATATAATTCTACAAGATTGTGCAATGCTGTTGATGAATATGTAAGAAAACTGCGAATTGTTGTAGTCGCAAGGTAGGTATTCTAATTTGTTATTGTTTGGAACATGAAAAACATTGGAAGGAAATATTTGGACAGGCAGCCAAATTCAAACGATGATTTAAAAAATTCCCATTTAATATTCTAATTTCTTCGGTAATTAGTTTTTTACCTTCTTCATTAGATTTAAATATTTAGTTTACCAGACCAAAAACACATTATAAAATATTAGAAAATTTAAGAAAGAGAATTTAGAGAAGAGAATGTTGTAGTACCGGGGAAAAAATGGGTACATTGCAACTTATGTGCTATGTCCTCCATATTAACCTTCCATTTTAAGGTATTCTTTTGTTTAGTAGTATTGTTTGACATGACGTTGCTTCGAAACACGCTTTTTACTAGGCGCTGTTGGAAATGGCAATGCCTGTGTTGGTGAAAACGTCTCGAAAGATGTTGACTAACCTAGAAATAACGATGTTTGCCTAGATGAAGATATGGCAGTGATCTCAGTGCACAGGATGGTGGTCTAAATAGACGTGACGTATTAGATGTAGATGGTGTTTCAAGACAAACTAGATTTCAAAGTAGCTCTATCGAAGTGGTTGAACCTTCGTGTATAAGTGTATCCCTAGCTGAGCTTTGCTCTTGTTCAGCAGGCATATCCGTAAGAGCAGCTGGCAGAAAGTCGACATCTTCAAATACATATGCCAGTTTTGCGGAATCCATTGATTGCAACTGACATGGTAACGGGTAACTATTAACCATTTCTTTACCTCCTTACCATAATAACTGCTTAATGGCTCCAGTGGCTGGAGACGATGTGTGTAATGGGGAGGGAAGCATAACAACACAACTCCGTTATCCCTCGCATGATCTATAAGGTCCATGCTTTTAACAAACGCTAGATTGCCAATACTGGATCATCTTTTTTCGCACATGATCATGACACGAACTTTTTGAACCAAGTCAGGAAAAGTTGCTTGGTTATCCATCCTTTCTTGTTGCATTCCCTCCACGAATTTGCTGGTGTACCATTCATAAGTTCTACTTTCATTCTTTCCCCTTGGAAATATAAACATAGGGGGCATAAAAGAGTCATCAGCTCCTATAGATACTTCAACAGTGAGGAGCTGCCCTCTCTCTGCAGACTTTGCTGAGCAAAATGTTGCTTAGTAGTTTATATTTATCTATGCAGTCCTCTAGCAAATCGAAAAATTTGTTCACTGAAACGCGGTTGAAACCTTGAGCTCGAGCAGCTGATGTAGATTCCGGCTTTCTAAGTGACATTGCAGGATTTACTTTTAAGAAATTTTTCAACCAGTCTTCTCCAGTCATGTGCGATTGATGATCAAAATTGTAGCGTAAGCTATTTTTTCCACCTGCTCGTATGCTAGATTACGAAATTCCTTAGTTGACAAACCGAAGAGGCGATATTCTATACCTTTGAGGTATTCAGCAAGTTCATGCTCTTGTTCGCAAGAAAAAAATCTATTTAAAGCTATTTGGTTTTATTACCTCAACTGGAGAAGCTGGATTATCAATCGTTTTTTTAATGAACCTCTGCAGTGTGGACCGAGGTATTTGATAAGTACGAGCAGCTGCTTTGCAACTTATCTTTCCAGATTTTACATCTTCAATGGGTTTCTAGAGGGCTGGAGGGGTAAAACAATATCTATTAGATGCATTACATTAACAGTATTGTTTCTGTTTTGCTCTTTCGATTTTTGTAACTAATTGTAAAGTAGTTAATTAATAATGCGTAATCGCGTTTTAATTGTTTCTTTTAGCTTGCGGTATATTTTTATACATATACCTTCATCAGATATTCTGTTACAATTACTAGTTCAATAATTTCGAATTATTTTAGGAAGAAACACTACATTTTAAAAATTAAATGATTGAACCAGTAGTTGTAATAGAATCTCTGATAAGGGCATATGTGTAGCTAAAATATACAATTAAAATATGATTACGCCTTTTTAATTAACTATTTATTAGTAACAAAAGCCAAAAAACCAAGAAAGAAGCAACACTATTAATTTCTATCATGCCATTTTGCAAAAACTAAATCAAAAGTACAACAGACAAAAAGCGGGGCATAATCAACACATGCCCAATATACCCCGCCCATTATGCCCCAGAAGCCGCTTCTCAGATAAGATGTCAAAAAAGGATCTAACAGTAGAATTGAATTTCGAAATAGTACCCTACTGATAAATTTGTTTGCTTACCTTGATTTCACAAGTTTAGTTTACAATTATACAAAGGAGATCTAGTTATAAGAGTTAAAGAATATTGAATATTTGTCAGAATATAGATTTGAATGAATCCTCATCTATTGTTTCTGATGCTGGATTGTCCAACAAATTTCAAATGAATCCCTCTGCTCCCGTGTCGCCCTGATAATCAAAAATCTTATTTCCTAAGAAAACCACGTCTCTAGTTCTTGTTATTTTCTTCGACATGGGATCAATCAACCTGTAACCTTTCGTTTCTTCACGGTAGCCCACAAAAATCATCTCTTTTTTCATTTTGTGATTATTCATCCCATTTGCGTCTACTTTACTTTGGAATATGGCAGAAAGCCCTGCAACCGAAAATCTTTAATTTCTTTAAGTTGGATTTCTCACCTGTCCACAGCTCTTCAGGCGTCTTTCTTGTCACTGAAGGTGGTGACCTGTTAATTAGATAAGCTGCTGTAGATACTGCCTCTGCCCAATATTCGGTTGGTAATTTTGATTCTACCATCATACTTTTAGCTTTTTTTACGATGGTACGGTTCATCCTCTCGGCTAGTCCATTTTTTTGTGGAGTATACGGCACGGTTGTTATGTTTTCTACCAAATTTTTGGAATTTTTAAATGTTTCTGAGACTTCACATTTATGCTGTAGAAAGTATGTAAAGACTTTCCTCATGTAGTCATCAATAAAGACAAGAAAATATCTTGTAGCTCCAATAGAATTCACCTCCATTGGACTACATACATCAGAGTGCACAACTTGTGCAAGGATATAAGCATTATAAATGCCGTTATTTTCTCTACCTGTCGCTAACAGTTCACTGTATTTTGTATATATTTCACAACCTTTTCGACTAAAATTTACTTTGTATCCTTTTTGCACTATTTTGCTTAGAGATAGTAAATTTGTTTTTATATTCGGAATATACAAAACATCGGTGGCTTCTACTTCTTGTACTTTATCGTTTACAATAAATGGAACGTCTACATTGGCGACCAATTGTGCTGTCATAGTTGAATTATCAGCAGACATGATATGTGTTGCATCACATGATTTGACGTTTTACAGCCAATTTCTGTTAGCTGTCATATGTGATGAAGCACATGATACCAAACTGTCTTGCTGTCATCTACATCTAATGCATAGGAAACAAGAAAACCTTGTTGTTTTTTGTTTACTTCTTTCTTACTATCTGAACGTTCTGTCTTTTTATTGCATTGACTTGCAAAATGACCATAATTATTACATGAGAAACAACGTACCTTATTCTGTCGAAATTTGTTTTTGCGTATCTGCTGCCAACTTAAGCCATTTCGGAATTACTACCCTGTCTACACTCACATCTTCTAGCAACTTTGTTTTAATTGAATCAGCTGTAATATCTATACCAGAACTTTTTAGTTCCATAATCATCGGTTTATAATTGTCTGGTAACATTGCGAGCAGTAGTGTTCCGAACCATTCATCATTGTGACTTTAAATCCAAGTCAGTTTAGCTCATGCGCTGTCGTAATAATTTTGTTGACATATTCATCAACATAACTACATTTATTTAACTGAGTAATTACCAATGCACGCAGTAATCCAACCTTACTTGTTAAGCCAGAAACTTCGAAAGCACACTGCAATTTGTCCCAAGCTTCCTTTGCGGTTTTTGGATATTTTTGCTCGCACCTTTATTACTTTACTTGTATCAGATACGTATGCGTCATCACCTGTTATGCAACCCCATAAATCTTCATGCTCTAATAGAGCCTACACGGAAAATTTCTATGTGTTACAATCTTCTCTGCTTATTAACTTTTCTATGGAAAGTGTATTTGACTGCGCCATTTGTATTTCCTTACTTTTCTTTACAAAATTCAATTTTTCGGTAAGCGTTTACGATCACCTGGGCCCATAACCAGTTAAAGAATATTGAATTTTTTTTTTTAATGTGGTGGGTTGCAGTGACTACGTAAACTGTATCGCTTGTCTGGCTATCACTGCAACTCTCGCGCATCATATCGCCTTTTATGATGCCGCGCTGTTAATCACTTTGCTCCCAACAGCAAATGGCAAGTCGATCCGGGATTAAACTCTCTGAAAAAATGTCACCGTCCCTCCAGAGAATTGAACCCCGGTGCCTATTGTCCTCTCACAACAATAGTCAGCCGCCTAACCACTGCGGCCATCGACCCGTTTAAATATTTGTAAGAATGTAGATTTATTAGTTCACACATAAAATATGACAAACAATTAATTAATATGACATTTTATATAATAATATGCCTACTACAGATTTTAACAAATTATGTTTGTACTAACAATAAGGTTCTTAAGATTTGGTAAATTAAGATCAGGGTGTACAGGAACACGTTTTCTGAAGTTTCGTAGTAACGAAGCAATTCTCGCGTATGCCATTAATGTCCATTAATTGATATCGAAGGCTTCCACGGTCTGAGTCTCTGTTATGACGCGGTCAAAACCCGGAAGCCCTCATAACAATGTCCATTAATGTTCGCCGCGTAATAGAAGATATGGTGTATGGCGTAATAGATAATATGTTTATGCATATCAGGACTCGATATAAGGAAAAAGGGAATTGGCCTATTATGACCCCTATAACTCTGATCTCAGTCGGTTCTAAGTGCACCTGTTCAAGGTGGGCAAAGTCGGAAGTAGCACCGCCGACCGAATAGAATGTCACTGCAAACCTTCAAAACTCAATTATTACTGTTAATTCCATGAATAGACAATTGCACATACTAGAATCCAGATTAGTCAACTTTACTTTCTAAATTTTACAGCAAATTATAAATTAGCTACCCCGGAGACGTTGGTCAGGACATTAAAATATAAAGTTAGTACTAATAAAGTTGGAATGTTCATACAACTCCCACTGAATAATTTTATGAACAGACCGAATCTACATCTGTAGATTCGGCTCACGCCAGATGGATATGAGCAATTTAATAAATTCCCATTGAAGGGTTTATTATGATTGCCTCGCGACTGTAATGAGCATGAATTCTGTACAATCTAGTAATTATTCTTGCGATAGTTAAGTTTGCCGGGTAAAATTTAATGTGTAAAGCGAATGTTAACTATAATATTGTACGTAATCCTAATGTAGTTTTTAATTTTTAAAAAGCTTTTTGACCCGCTTTTCTCCGCTTCTAAAAATGGTCCCGCAAAACAATCCAGAATAAAATTACTAGCGTGTTAGACGTTTGCGGGAGTTATTACGGTAAGTGGAACGATAAACTCCAAACATAATCGGTTTTAAGTACATCTGAAACGAAAAGTTGAAATAAATTTTAAATCTCTTTGTCGTTTAAAGTATAAGCGGCTTAACGTCTCAGTTTAAGGTACGCCTTTAGCGTCCCTATACCTAGCTAAGCTCCGTGTACAAGCTAAAATACGAAAAAGACAAAATGTAATACAGTAAAGAACCGAGTTGAGTTCAATGAAAATATTATAGAAATAATTGTGTGTTGAAATCTAACCCACATTTAAATATTATCCTTATCCATCCCACTTCCCACCCCATCCAACATTCAAGGATAATATATTTGTTCGCGTGCAATTGGCCTTGTTCCTTTCAGATGCTTTTTTGCGTACATTTTTATGTAAATGGCTCATCGATCATTTCCGCGATGTTGCCGCGATGCCAGTGTAGGTGGTTGAGTATTCCTTCGCTTAGGAGCTCGCCTGGCTGCTCTCCATCTTTTGCTTTAAAGTTGGATCTGCCTGGATGGTTCGAACGAGTCGAAGTGAGGGAGGTTTTGAAGCAGGACGAATTTACAATATATACATATACACCGATTTCGCGACATTAACGCGCCATTTAAGCTTCTAGCCGAACGAACGGCAACTTCACGATGAACAAAACGTTTTAATTCACGTCCCACCCTTCCGTCTAAAATCTACAACAGTTGGAAAGGGTACATCCAACTAATGATGATGATGATTTTTTTGAATTCATATAAACAGGCCTTTTTTAATTAACCACCAATTTAATTTCGCAAAAATTTGTTTTCAAGCAGCGTTAATTCATTGATTCAAGATTGTTTAAAGTTAACAGATTCTAAAGTAGATCTTTAGAATGGTGGGATTTTGGCGAGAACATTGCTCGTTATTTTAATATATAACCAGAGTTTGTGTCCCCCTTGTAAACAAAATTTAACAAGCTTTTTTACGGAGTTGCTTATTCCTACTTCTTTTGCATTCTAACGTCCTACCGTTTCCTCATCCGTTTACACGCAATCATTGGAATATATCGCTCCTATATGTTTCGTTTTACAAGGTATTTGCCAGGGTATATAAAAGCCGCATTCAAATATTTGCTTCCAACCTCTCCCTCCTCTTCCCTCTCTCTTTGAAATTAAGCCCTAGATGTTACTTCTAAACTTCTACCCTATTTATTAGAAACGAGCGGAATCCATAGTGCCAGCTCTAGGAAGATGATCTTTAGAGAACATTTTAGAACTCCGATTTTGTCTTGTTTCTTCTCAAACATTTTTTGTTCTGCATAAAAGATCGCTCACGATTGCCTCCTTGCGAGAGGGGTGGAAAAATGATGTTAATTACCAACACCAGTACCTGGGGTCTAAAGAGTAAAATGATCCTTTGGACCTACATGGCTATAGTCAGACCTATGGTCACATACGCATCATTAGTATGGTGGCCAAAAACAAGAAAAGCAAGGACGAAACCTGCTGCAAGAAATACGGCGTCTTGCCTGTGTAGGCATCACAGGCGCTATGCGATCCTGTCCTTGCACCTACAGGTGAAAAAGGAAGCGATGATGGGCGCCATCAGGCTGAAACGGAGCATGATCTTCAAAGCAGGAGATCTAATGGGCCATCTTCAAATTCTACAAGAATTGGGAGAGTTGACGAAACTAAAACTCAACTATTTTTCAGGCAGAAGTGCATGTCATTGAACCTAGGAATGTCTGAAAAGACGTTACCAAGGTGCACGTATTTAAATCTTCTGAGACAGTTAAGCAGCGCTAAAGGCTCTAGGAGCATGTACCTTTGAGTCGAGATTAACCTGGGACTGTCTGCTAACCCTCAAAATTCTGCCCCAGAGAAACACAGTTACACTGGTGTGGGTACCAGGACACTGGGGGTGCGAAGGGAACGAGACTACCGGCGGAATTTTCATTTTTTGGACTAGAGTCGTTTTGTGGCCGTACTAAAAGCCACAAAAAGCTCATCGTCAACAGTGGGAGACTAAGCAAAAAATAAATCCTATTGGACTAACATTCCAAAACTAAGACAATCAAAGAAGGCCATACCTTCTTCAGCCACTAAGGCTAAATCTCTGAGCTTATGGGCCCTCATGAACAACAGTGTACCGAATGATGGTGAGGGTGGTGTTACCGATTTTTTATCTATATCTACGAGCCCGCAGTCCTTGATACTACTTTGTTTTGGTTGCCAACACAAATAAATAATTGAGGTGTAATGGCATTAACTTGCGGTACACCATAAGGATCATTACTTTACCCATACTATTTTTAGTAGTTAGGATCCATATTAACAACGAAGCGGTGTCTCTCTTTTGATGCCAAGTCTTTACTCGAGGATGATACTGTAAATATTTTGGGTGTGGTAGTGGGCATGAGGTTGAAGTTTACATCTCGCTGTGTTTTACTGGAGCAAAAATATTCTACTGCATTGTATGCTTTTCGATGTTTAAGGACTGATGTAGGTGTACTCGTAGACTCACCTGGCGTACATCGACTCACGTTTGCGATATGGTTCATGTCATCCATCATTTAAGCAATTGGGAATTCTGTCCTTGTCCTCATTATATTAGTTCGAGATATTAATGAGGAAATCCACACAATACGTCGCAATTCAAAGTAAAATTAAAACAGTTCTTTTCTGAGCAGGAATATCTTCATCTGGGTTCTTAAGGCTTAACGCTTTTTACTTATCATGTTAAAAAGTTTTGCTATCATTTTTTGAAAAAATTAACAGTTGCTCCAGATTGCTTTAGGTTTGTTCTGTACTTTTGCAATGGATTAAGGTATATTTTATTAAATAACCTAAACGAATTTGTGCCGGTGATGCTTTTTTTTTACAAATTGAACATTCCTGAGCAGTTCAAGGTTATTATACATTTGTTTCATGTTGTTCCAAAGCTTTCTTCTTGGCACATTTCACGAAATCATTGACAAGAACTAATTTCGCCGCCTCCCCTTAATTTTGGTTCAAAATCAAGCCTTTCAGATCTGTTCCAAATTTTTATAGGTTTATTTCCTGGCTCTCATAAACGTCATCTTTCTAGTTTTGCATATCAACTTTGCCACCCTCTGTCCAGTCGTTAAGGATTGAATTAAAAATACCGTCAGAACACAGGTTTCCTTCATTGTTTCAGAGAACATTAGTACCAAGTTTGAAGTAATTTAATACAAACTTTTCCACGCCTGTAACGCCGAAACACGTGTTTGATTAACCATATCAAAAAGCATTAATAGGAAGTTTTAAGGAAAGTTGACCATAAAGATGTATCTTTTGACTGTTGCCGTGGTCGTTGTAACAAACTTGACGTTTCGCTGATCATACTGTCAGCTTCTTCAGAAGTTCTCTAAAGACTGACGTTGATGTCTTCTGATCCTCGTTATATATCCAGTCCTGCCCCGCTCCAGCGATGCGTATCTGTTCCAGTCCGCTGAACCGTGTCCGTTATAGTCCTCTGATTCGTATACGATGTTTCTCCTCGATTCATGTTAAATGCTCTCGGATGTGTCTTCGATGGTCGTTGCTGCTCCGGGTTCTCGGTTGAAGTTGCTCGGGTTCTTCATTATTTCCAGGGATTCTCTCACTATCCGTGGGTTGTAGTGATGTTTTTCCTATACAATCTGTGCCACCCCCTTCTAACCACTTAGTGGAATTTCAAAAAATCGCTTCCTAAATGATACCCAAAATATAAAATCATAGTCGTCTCGAAATTTTAAATTTCTACTCTCAGCGGTTTGGGCTGGACGTTGATCTGTCAGTCGAGACAAAGCCTTTTATATCTAGATTGTTCCACGATTTCAACACTTTGTATATTTGGGAACGCACTCGTTCCCGCCAGTTTTACCAGATGCCAGGATTTTTAATTCAATATTCCTTCAATAACCTAGGACTGTGTGTCTCACTGTGTTAATTTTAACATGTTCCATAGTATAGTTTCTAATCCCTCTTTCTTATTACTACAACACTAAGATAAATACTAGCTTCACGTCACAATAATAAAATCACCTCAAGAATTTGGTTAATAGAGGGCGTGACCGTCGTGGAAGTTCCAACCCCTGGTGAGAGTAATTAAAAGTGCTTCTCGTGTTTAGCGCGATGTTCCGCCGCAAATTCCACCGCATTTTTTTTCTTCTTCTCCACCTCATCGTTACCCTCGGCCCGTGCTGTTATTTTGGTTAGAGGAATAATTTACGAGCGGAAGACATAGTCTCGCGGTGACTCTCCAGTAAGCGTGCGATGGCGAGGATCGGACGAAGGGAAAACGGTCGGGTCGGACCGTACAGTTAGATTTAGCAATTCGAAACGATAAAACAATCGGAGGAATCGTGAACGAGAACAGGGGCGTATCGATTCTAGATTGGATAGGTGGATACGCTCTTGCGGGTAGTAAACGTGTGTTTATGTAAGGAATTTAAACGTTTCCTTACAACTTATTCGTGTCATTCTGGCTGGTATTGCATCGAATTGGCACTGATGGGGCATTGAAAGAGTTTATGTCGTCATTATGGTAACAAATTTGTGTGAGGATAAACACACTTTTACGTTTAGTACTTCCGAAAGAGTACGTTAGAACGTCTAGGAAACGTATTAAGTCTTTTTTTACTTATAAGTGGCGTATAAGTTTAGTTGTTATATGATTTACAATTGACTATTTACAAGAATAATTACCAAAAATTCGTCGTCACTATTTCATAAACTTGGTTTGAATACTTTGAAGTACAAGGCAGCATCCATTGTTTGCCCAGCAAATAAAAATGAAAGATAGATCCAACCCCTAGCTATAAGCTTGCCTCGAAGACAATGAAACGAATGCTGGTGGGCGAAAAATTTGGAAAAAAATGGTAGATTGGTCGTTCTCTGGTAGTGTTTCGGGCAGAGTTCAGGAATTTGAAGACTGGCTGCGGCGTTGTGGCGCGTCTCTCTAGTCTCTGGTTTCTCGGTCGAATACGATTTATTGTTGGGAAACAATTAACAGCGCCATATTACTTACGGTAAAGTCTTTCTCGCGGAGAGTCGGAACTCTTGCCAATATGGGACATCCAGGCACATACTGGAGAGAGGAGATGGCGACTAGAGCCCTCAGCGCTGGTCTACAAGACGATTATCCAGCAGTTGGCTGATTTTTTGCCAATCACCTCTTTGTTTGAATTGAAATTCATTTTGCAAACCACGTTTTAGACATTTTTAAAAGTCGTTGGAAGCAAGCAATTTGCTTGCCACAATAGTAGGGAAATTACCTCAATTCTGGAACAGTCTCTCGACGTGGACACGCTGTATAAGCCAGACGCGATATATGCCCTCCCCCGATGACTCATCACTGGAAGCTAGACAGGAGATGGACAGAGAAAGGTTTCGTTATGGCCGTGCACTTCAGAACCGCTAATTTTGTAACAAAAGGCCTCTCCATCCCCGAATTTGGCCAAAGATGGTGTTGCGAGGGATGTAGCCATATTGAATCTCTGTCCCATTTACTAGTACAGGTCTGCCATGCCACCCATTACGAACGAATTGGTCGCCATAACGAGATTGTCGGAAAACGGGAAATAGATATGATTACTCTCCCGTACGAAGTCGAGATGAAAGGAATACACACATCACCTGGTACCAAGGTCAACAATTCAGAATTCGTATAATCTACTATCACTTTGGGGAAAGTATCCAGAACATGCTGTAATTCCCTTTTGAATGTAAAAGAAATGCTAACCCAAGTGGGACAACCACACTATATTAAACATGACGATCCCAAAATGAATGGATCAACCACATCAAATTACATTGAAGAAATTTAATCGTGGGATTTATCAAATACTGCAACCAGAATGGGAGAAATGCAAATGAGGTTGGCAACACAAATTGACAAGTAGAAGTACCACTTGTAGTCTAAAAACGAAACTGCATACTAAGAGAATGTAAGCTCTTATAGGTCCTAGATTTCTGTTTCAGCATGATGATGCAGGACCACATGTAGCAGATCAGATAAGATTCCTGGAAATTCCTGGAAAGATATCAAATTCAAGTTATGGATTGGCCACCTCTTAGCCCACATGTAAATCTGATCGAGCAGCATTTGTGGGCTCCCGAAACTCTTCAACAGATTCTGGTGGAGGACATCCACATTGATTGAGAGTATGCCAAGAAGATGTCGAGCAGACATTCAATCTCGGGGAGGACATATCAGTTATTAGATTCCGTTTAAAGCATAATTTGCTTTTGTTACTTAAGTTTAATTTGTTAATTCAACATCAAAAAAAGATTTGGTTTAGAAAGGAGGTTTCAGAATAGTTGTATAGGGTCTTTCATTAAGCGCTTCCTATCATTAAATTTAAATAAAACAAAGTAGGTGTGAGATATCATCGAAATTTTTTATTCGTTTGAAAGGCTATCGATGCCATTACTTATGTCGGGATGTCAAATTTTCCATGACTTTGGCGCAGGCTGAATTTGACCGATCGCTTGGGTTATGTTGGCTTGGAGGGCCGCTGTGGTTTGTGGATTATTCGCATAGACCTGCAACTTAAGAAAACCTCACAAGAAACAGTCCAACGGGGTCAAATCGCACGATCCCGGTGGCCAGTTCACATCACCTCCACGTGAGATGATCCCCCACTCAAATCGCTCGTGCAGAATCTCCAATGTGGCATGAGCTGTTGAAACCACATATCATTGATGTCCATATCATCCAATTCAGGCCAAAAGAAGTTGGTAATCATCGTCCTATAGCGTTCGCTGTTGACGGTGATGGCCTGCAACATTATTCTGAAAGAAATATGGACCGATGATGCCGCCAGCCCAAAGTCCACACCAAACAGTGACTTTTTGTGGATGCATTGGACGCTCTTGAATCTCACGTGGATTGGTATCGTCCAAATTCGAGAATTTTGTTTGTTAACATACCGCTCATCGCCGAAGATGATTTTTTGATAAAAATTAGCATCAGTTTCCAACTGCTCCAGTCATTTACCTTCAGCTCCGGTATCAGTCGACTTTTGTACGAGTGCAGGCTCTAGTCAGGACGCAGAATTTGCCAAGTTGTGATCTACGAGGGGCCAAGTTCTTGTGAGCGACGCGAAAATAGTCCTCTCAGTAGGACGATTACGACGATCGTAAAATGGCTGAAGCGTGCGGATCGTTGCCCGAATAGAACATCCATTTTGATAAAACAATTTTATCATTTGCACGTGTTGTTGAACGCTATATCCGTCCATGGTGATTTGGCAAAACAGACCGAATAAATGACAGCCAATCTGACAGGTACCTTCAACAATATGGCCACTACCAACTGTCAAAGTTCGGAAGTCCCTATACATATAGGGTGATGCAATAATCAATTTATTGTTATAATGTGTAATAAAAAATACTCTTTCGACAGTTAAAATGTTAACATTTAAGAGGAAAATATTGTATTTTCACCTATTAAAACAGTAAAAAATAACTGAATTTGTCAGCTGTCAAGAATTGAAACGATCAATGTTAGTAGTTCAGAGCTGTCAGATGTTTTTTTTGACAGCTACAACGTTCAAATTTGAAAGAAAAATACTGTATTCACAATTCGATCGTTACCAGGCGTATTTTGACGGTTACATCTACTAAAATCATAAAAAAATTACTACATTTGACAGCTCTCAAAAATTTAAATAATGTTAACATTTAAGAGGAAAATATTCTATTTTCAATTTTACAGCTATCCGGAATATTTTGACAGTTGCACCTATTAAAACAGTGAAAAATACCTGAATTTGACAGCTGTCAAGAATTGAAACGATCAATGTTAGTAGTTCAGAGCTGTCAGATGTTTTTTTTGACAGCTACAACGTTCAAATTTGAAAGGAAAATACTGTATTCACAATTCGATCGTTACCAGGCGTATTTTGACGGTTACATCTACTAAAATCATAAAAAAATAACTACATTTGACAGCTGTCAAAAATTTAAATATTATTATTAATTATTAAAATTATTAAATGTTAACATTTAAGAGGGAAATATTGTATTTTCAATTTTACAGCTATCCGAAATATTTTGACAGTTGCACCTATTAAAACAGTAAAAAATAACTGAATTTGACAGCTATCAAGAATTGAAACGATCAATGTTAGTAGTTCAGAGCTGTCAGATGTTTTTTTTTGACAGCTACAACGTTCAAATTTGAAAGGAAAATACTGTATTCACAATTCGATCGTTACCAGGCGTATTTTGACGGTTACATCTACTAAAATCATAAAAAAATAACTACATTTGACAGCTGTCAAAAATTTAAATATTATTATTAATTATTAAAATTATTAAATGTTAACATTTAAGAGGAAAATATTGTATTTTCAATTTTACAGCTATCCGGAATATTTTGACAGTTGCACCTATTAAAACAGTAAAAAATAACTGAATTTGACAGCTGTCAAGAATTGAAACGATCAATGTTAGTAGTTCAGAGCTGTCAGATGTTTTTTTTGACGGCTACAACGTTCAAATTTGAAAGGAAAATACTGTATTCACAATTCGATCGTTACCAGGCGTATTTTGACGGTTACATCTACTAAAATCATAAAAAAATAACTACATTTGACAGCTGTCAAAAATTTAAATAATATTATTAATTATTAAAATTATTAAATGTTAACATTTAAGAGGAAAATGTATTTTCAATTTTACAGCTATCCGGAATATTTTGACAGTTGCACCTATTAAAACAGTAAAAAATAACCGAATTTGACAACTGTCAAGAATTCAAACGATCAATGTTAGTAGTTCAGAGCTGTCAGATGTTTTTTTTGACAGTTACAACGTTCAAATTTGAAAGGAAAATACTGTATTCACAATTCGATCGTTACCAGGCGTATTTTGACGATTACATCTACTAAAATCATAAAAAAATAACTACATTTGACAGCTGTCAAAAATTTAAATAATCGATTTGTGCATTTCATAGCTGTCAGTCCGTATTTTGGCAGCTACAATAAAATACTGCATTTACAATAAAATATAGCTGAATATGACAACTGTCAAAAATTTAACTTACGTGGCAGCTTGTAGTTTTGTGTCTAACACTAACACTTCACACAATCGAAACTAAATCTAGCGGGAAATTTAAATTTGATCTGTAAATAAGAAGCAAGACTTTTGAAGGACAAAATCAATCAACATTTAAAATTGAAAACTTTCCCAATTATCCCCGCACATTCGCATTAATTAACTACATCTTCTTTCCAGTTTTCATTTTTTTACGATTTCATACTTTCTGACACCAATTATCCGAACGGCAGAAACGAAGAAACAAAAAACGAACGGGAAGCGAGCTCCAGAAAAAAAAGACAATGACGAAATTAGAAAATCGGCAAGACGCGCAAAAAAAAATCCTTAATTACTCACTTCGCCATGGCTTTAAATTAACGTAAAATTATTTTGAAAGCGAGATGGCCTCGACAGTCAAGATCTCCTCCCACCACAGCCCCTCGTTTACCTCGTTATTTCCTATTACCCCCCGAGAAGTACAAAAAAAGAAGGTGTAGATGGTGCTTCTTCAGAAGTTGATATCCTATAATGAAAAATACAAGGGAAAAAGCATCGAACTTCCGTCGAATAACTTGAATTAACAATTTTTTTTAGTAAGTCCACGTAATTAGCATCGAAAAAGATTAGAACAACCAGTAAGGGGCTTGGATTCTTGGTGTTGCTGCTGTTGCTGGGGTTCTGCTTTCTGGGTACGCTGGGAAAACTGTGTCCCTAATACCGGATATACCGAATAAATTATAATTAACGCGAAAGTAATTTATAATTTAATCGTATTATAGGAGGTAATTTACAAGGAAGGAAAATACCGAGCTTTTACTTAATGTAAAGATGTAGGTCGAGATGGAAGCTTAAAGTTTTATATTATATTGCGTTATTGTGTGTTATTGAATGTACATATAAATACTGGCACAGCTCAAACTCTCTAGCACCAACCTTTATAAAGTATCTGAATCGACATTAGTAGATTAGGAAGTTTCAGATACGTATGCTTCAATACTCCTACTTCGAACGAGGAATACAGGCCACATTATAGACCTGTGATACCACCATTGAACTCAAAGTTATACATTGATATTACACTTGAAATATTACTATGCATAGATCATACATATCTATGTATGTAAACATATCTAGAGTTTCCACGGTCTAACGAAATAATACATAATCAATGCATTGAAAAGCCCTCCCTTGGAAATTAAGCGCTTGCGTTACTATTACATATTATTCAACGTCATGAATTGGGTATCAGTTTAAATAACATTGCCGTTTATCCGAACATGTCCCATTAGAATGTATGCAAGAGGATAGGATACTGTAATGCGGCTAGTTTTGCTTGTGTCCTTTGTATGTGACGCGAATATCAAGCAGTGCTCTCAGTGATACCAGAACCGTATTAGAAAAATTTCCTTCTTCAGTTCTACAGGATTTGTTTTGGTCTGGAGGCTTCTGTTTTAGTAAGGTTGAAACTACAGTTTCTAAAGCTTGAGTGAGGTTGTGGCTTGATTTCGTTATCCAAACTCCAGGATGCATCTGGTCACAACTCGAGGAGGAGATCTGTCCGGAGCCAGTTCTCCAAGCTGTGTTACCAACGAGTTCTTTGACTTGGAGCCCTGTCTAAGGTCATTCTGACCAGAAAGCTTTGGTTCTGCAGGATGTTGAGTCGCTTTACTTGTGTAATGCTGGGGCACTGCACCACGTCAGGGCAACATGGGGTAATATTAGTCAGAGGAAAGAGGAGCTTTTGTAACACAAGACAGGATATAGGACAGATACTTTGTGAGGTTTTTCTAAAATTAACGAACCATTACGGTCTTGGTCTACTATCCATGAAGCTAGTCCTTTTTATCTCGTTTATATTCGGAAATGCTTGAATTAATTTTTCAATCACACGGTGGCAATTTATCGTACTGAAGAGTTACTCACATAATGTTGAGGAGTTCTTCTTGGAATGTTATAAAAATGAGTTGCAGTTCGAACAATTCACTTCCCTTTCTTCACATCAGCAACTGCCTGCTACCTCCAACTTTACTCTTAACTACTTATTTTGGTCACCACTCCATTGTGGATATATTTCTGGGCATTTTCCGCGAAGAAAAACAACTTACGGAGTATAAACAAAGATCATAGCAACTAGGATAGTTGATGACGTATTTTTCAGCTTCTTTCAGTTTTGAATAATAATATACAATGTGTCCGGAAAAATGTAAAAATAAGATGACAGTTTCCCATAATTTTTTTCCTAGCGGCCCTCCCTACGGAGATACGACCTCCTAAAGGACGCCACTGGAAATCAATTTTTCTTGAATAACTTTTAAACTACTTATTATAATTTAATGAAAATTTAATATGATAAACTGTAGTAAGGAGCTCTTAAAATATTGCCCTTAAATTTAAATTAGCTTGTTTAGTTTACCAGGGGCGGACTAGGTTGTACATTTTAATGCTTACATTTTTAACACCCTGTGTGATAAGGAGTTAAAAAAAACAAATTTGGATACCTTGAACATTAAGCTAAAGAAAAGGTACTGTTGTTCATTGTCGATAAAATAAACCGTTTTCGAGAAAAAAAAAATAAAAGAATAAATGTTTTATTTCTATTAAAAAGAACCATGATTTCTAATTTTTTTTGTCTGCAACAAAGTGTGATACAAAAGGCTGAAATAAAACTGTTTTTGTACTCGCTTATCAAAACCTGTCATTTCACAATTCGATTTGCGTGCGTAAAAAGTCACTTTAAACACGAGTGCGTAAAAGTAAAGTTGGTACTTACTGGAACTTGATTAATTTAGTGACATTTTAAAATCATAAATCCCTAACCTTAATAATATGGTCATAAACGATAATTTATTTAACAATATGTATTATTATTATAGTTCTCGTACAAAAGATATTGTACAAACTTCGCGCGCGAAACATTTCGCGAATTCGTGAAATATGATTTCACGCACTTGGTTCGTAAATAACTATTTCAGTACTAAAAAACGCATTGTTTTTATAAACGTTACTATGGTACCTACGAATTAATAAATATCTTGCATTGACGTGTAAATTTTAAATCTTCCTTTACTTCGATATTAATTTATTGAATTTTGAATATCTTAGATTTAATTTGATAATGGGATACACATTTAGTGAGTATGCAGACATGCATCTTATGAACGGTCTTGCATCTTGCAATGCTTTGGAAGCAAGAAGGCTGTATGAAGAAAGATATCCTAATCGCAATATTCCAAATCAGAAAACATTTCAGCGACTTGATCAACGTCTAAGAGGGACTGGTGGGCGATTCCATTTAATAAGGTAACATTATTGACTTTCTTTAATGTTTTAAGAAGTTTTGCGAAAAAAGGTACTGATGATGGTGTGAGAAGAACAGTACGTACGGTGCAATTGGAGGAAAATATTTTGGATACTGTAGGTGATACTGCTTCAATAAGCACTCGAAGATTAGCCGCGCGACAATTCATGAAGTACTTAAAGAACAGTTGTTATACCCTTATCATCTGAAAAAGTGCATCTACTACTTCATGAAGATTTTCCTCGTTGAATCCAGTTGGCAAACTGGGTGTTAGATCAGCAACGAACAAACCCAAACTACATTAGCACTATTGTTTTTACCGATGAAGCAGGGTTTACTAAAAATGGTATTGTAAATTTACATAACTCGCATGCATGGGCTGATGAAAACCCTCATCTCACTGTTGTTCATCATTATCAACATCAGTTCCAATCAATTAATGTTTGGGTAGGAATAATTGGCAATTTTTTGATTGGACCATGCGCATTTCCGCCACGATTGAATGGTGAACTTTATTTACAGTTCCTTCAGAACGCTTTCCTGGATTCAGTCGAGCATTTGCCACTTGCAACCCGCCAAAGCATGTATTTCATGCATGATGGGGCCCAAATTCATTTTAGCGTTGCTGCACGCAACCACCTGAATAACGTCTATCCAAACCGTTGGATAGGCAGAGGAGGTCCCATTGCCTGGCCTCCACGGTCTCCCGACTTAACGCTAACGGATTTTCACCTGTGGGGACATCTCAAAACCTTGGTGTATTCCTCTCCAGTTGGTACTAGGGAGGTACTTTTACAGACAATTATATTTCATTGTGATGTGATAAAAAACAATGCTGGGTTGTTGTGGCGAGTACATCAGTCCTCTATTCGTCGTGCCCGCGAGTGTATCAGAATTCACGGAGCCCATGTTGAACCCAATTATGAAGTTTTTAATTGATTATTTCTAATTAGCGTATTTAGGTTCAATAGTTGCAAGCTTTAGTGAGTACATAAACATAAACTGAACATAAGTTTTGTTAAGGTGCCTTTCTGGGACAGCGACAGGAGGACAGCGTTCCATTATCGTGAATTTTATTTTGATTGCTGAGACGGATAACATCTGGAGGGGCTAATCTAAACTGAAATCCTGTAATTTAATCAGTACAATCATTATAAGTGCACGTTTGCAGGTTGGAATCCCATAACTTAGATCCTCATTAAATGCACCACTCGAAACCAGTGCAGCTAGGTTGAGATTCAGGACTCTGTAGAGCCATTCTCGTCTGTTATAGTAAAAAGAGACGTTCCCCTAAACGTGCAAACGACCCATTTTTACTGTTTATTTCCCCTTTAAGGCCCCGTGAGACCTTGGCACGCATTAACAAGACGCTTTAAACATAACTTTCCATTTCCGGCTAAACTGAATATCTTATTTTGAGCAAAATAAAGACCTGAATACCTTCAACGGATAAGTAGTCATTGACTATTAGATTTGTCCAAATCACTGTGATAACTCGACGAATTGAACATTGGTAGAATTCATTATTGGATAAACCGTTTTGGATGTGTTGCTTCTTTTCTTTTGTCATTTCGATCAGCTGATTTTCAAAAATAAAGCTCTTAAAATCTGTCTCTCCTTCTATAGATATCTTCTTCTTAAAATTATTAAAATTATTTTTTGTTTTTAGGGCAGAACAAAAATTGGCTCGTAATTAATAAATTAAAACTCATATTGTAAGTAACTGTTGCTGGATGAACTGTCGAACTTTAAAAAATGGAACAGCTTCATTTTAGGTTTTACTGCCCACGCAAAACATTTTCTTCGAAATGGTTTAAGAGTTCCTCTTCAATTATTCATCTTATTTCGGCGGATAAAATCTAATATATTCATGCCTACGCATTTATTATATAATGAAGGTTTTTTTTTATCAGAATATGCTTTATTAATTTGAAATTTCTTTACAGCCTACTAAGCATAGGAAACGACAAAACGGGAACAATACTAATGAGGAAAAAGGAAACGCCCATTTCGACAAAGAAAAATAATAAAAGCAATTTTTTAATTATCGACAAGCTTGTCGAGCTCACTGAACATCAGGCTCCTCAACTCCATCCATTTCGATGTTAATATTATCTACTGTAAATAAAAAAATTTTGTACAGTTCTAGGTTTGAATTGAAGTGCTAATTCTCTTAAAAAATGTATACATAAGTAGTAATTTATTCATTGAGGATTTGCCCTCTTTGAATTGCCTTCCATACGCAAGAGATTTTGGCGGGAAAAAAGTTCAAATAAACCAGGTAATAAGTTATTAAATATTAAATAGCAGAAGGACATTGACCAATTCATTTTAACGGCTTTTTTGCATATCCCTTTTGATATACCAACAACTACAAAATAGTGGGGCCCCCCCGCGACTTTTATTGAAGATTAATCGTTTCATTTTACTAAATTGGAAACTCTGGTACCTTCTGTCCTCCAGTCGAAGATTTATCAGCATCAAAAACTCTAGACCGGGAAGCATGGCCTACTATAGAAGAAATGAATTCTATAGTTTTGGTCATCATTTTTAGTGCATCTTGAAGCAGCCAAGGCGAAAGCTTAGCCATAATAATAACATTTTAATTTTGGCCTCCACAGCCATCTGCAAATAAACGTACAATTTCTCTTTAGGAAATGATGGACTGCATTCGAATAAAGAAACAAAAATCGAAAAATCACAACCAGGATAGTACTTTTGAGTTTCTAAGCCCAAATCTCTACTACCAGAATCGGCTTCAAAAAATTGGGGTAGCTCTTACCAATATACAGGCTGTTACAAATTCGCGGGTCACCATTGGGATCTCGAAAACGGTAAGAGATACAAAGTCGGTTAAATTGGGGCAAAGTTGCGGTTTTTACTGCTGAACAATAATCCGTTTTAAAAAATTTTCTATGATTTGTAGTTTTTGAAATATTTCCGAAAAACCGAGAAACACACTTTTTTTTTTCTTCTGTTCTGAAATTATTATTGCAGTGATCAAAACAAGATTAATATATTCTACAGGCACTTTTTTGAGTTCTTTACGAAGGTATTATTAGATTTTGTTTAAAGCGTTTCGTCTCGCTTTGACCACTGTCAACTTCATTTTTTCTTATGGTCGCCAAGTTAGATCTTGGCATCATTAAATAGATCAATTTTTTCTGATATTTTTCATGTATCACACATCCTCATTAAAGAAAGTTAAATGGCTATAAATGCAGAAAATGGTAAAATAACAGTCCTAAGAAAAATATGGTGTGCTATGACGACAAAAATTAAACGTTTTGACATATCTCCGCATAGTTTAGTTTGTTTACTATCTAACTCAAATGCAATTCGTTTTAAACTTATTCAAATGATGAAAACAACGCATAACAACGTGACATGTTACAACTTTATTATAATAATAACAACACAGTAACAGCGAACGAAATTTACTTCCAACAGTATCCATAAAGACGTCGACCATTGTTTGGTAAATTAGATAGAAACGTTGTTCTTTATGGATCTTTTAGTAAAATTCGAAGGAAGTAGGAATTTCAGAACTTTAATACAAATTCAGAAAACAACAGTCATATTAACAACTGAAAAATTTTATTATATCCAGCTAATTGTATTACTGAAAAATTAAGTTATAGGTATGATAACAAATTCGAACGAATTAAACTAGAAAAAATGACGGTGTAAAAAATCCCATAAAAACAAAATTTTCAGAGTAGATATTCGAAATATCCTCCGTTCTTTGCTATACATAAATTTATTCTTCGTCGAACGTTATTAACAACATCTCTTCTTCGTAACGATTTAAATGAAACCAAATTTTATTGCGTAGTTCGGCAATGTCATTAACTGCTTCAGCATAAGCTTTATTTTTCAGAATACCCCACAAAAACAAATCTAATGGCGAGAGATCCGGTGACCTTGCACGCCAACGTACTACTCCACTATTACCAATCCACCGATTTGGAAATTGTTCGTTTAAATGATCACACACCGCCCTTGCATTGTGCGCTGGTGCACCATCATGTTGAAACCATAATTCTGGAAGTCTCCTTAAATTTATATTGTCCAAATATTCGGCAAATATAGTTCTAAGAAAATTTAGGTATCGTTCTGAGTTTAGGTTTTCTTCATAAATAAATGGGCCAATAACATGTTCACCCACAATTCCCGCCCAAACATTTAAGCCAAATCTAACTTGATTTCGAACTGGTCCATTGACTCTTGAATTTTCAAGCGACCAGACGTGCTCATTATTTCGATTAAATAATCCACAATTTGTAAATTTACTTTCATCCGTCCAAATAATGTTATTAAAAAAATTGCCGTTTCTGTTGCTAAGCCAATGACACCATTCTAAACGTCTTTCGGTATCCCCAGGAAGTAAAGCGTGCGAAACGTGTATTTTGTAGCATTTGTAATTATTCTTTCTCAAGAGTCTCCAAATTTTAACATGATGCGCGGCATCTGATAATGTTTGCAACTTGTCGGGTAGAATTGGAAAGGTTATTGTTAATCTAAAAGAAAAAATTATAAAAGAAAATTGAAACTGTTAAAGCAGCTCTTGACTGGACTTTTATTTAAACTATACGTTTTTATAAATAAAGTAACAATTAAGAGAATATTATGTATTTATAAAATAAAAACTATTAATTACCTCTTTTAAGATTCGTTCATTCTCATTATTATTAGAGCGATCTCCATATTTTTTTCGAGTTTTACGAAAAGATCCATAAAGAGAATTGTTTCTATCTAATTTACTAAAGAATGTTCTATGTGGTTGTTGTCTTTCTGAATATTGTTAAAAGTAAATTGCGCTCGCTATTACTGAATTGCTGTAATTAGCATAATAACACTTTAACATGTCGCGTTTTGTTCATCGGAAAAATCCATTGTAATAAGTAAAACGATTTTCAGTAGGATTAAACAGTAAACAAACTAAACTATGCGCAGATATTTAATTTTAATTTTTGTGGTCACAGCACACCATATTTTTCTTAGTACTGTTATCTTTAACATTTTCTGCATTTATATCCATTTAACTTTCTTTAATGAGGATACGTGATACATGAAAAAATATCAGAAAAAATTGATCTATTTAATGATGCTAAGATCTAATATGGCGGCCATAAGAAAAAATGAAGTTGATGGTGGTCAAAGCGAGACGAAACGCTTTAAGCAAAATGTAATAAGACCTTCGTAAAGAGTTCAAAAAAGTACCTGTAGAATGTATTAATCTTGTTTTCATCCCCTTTCGGTTTTTCGGAAATATTTCAAAAACTACAAATCATAAAAATTTTTTAAAACGGATTATTGTTCAGCAGCAAAAACCGCAACTTTGCCCCAATTTAACCGACTTTGTATCTCTTACCGTTCTCGGGATTCCAATGGTGACCCGCGAATTTGTAACAGCCTGTACCTATATCAGATTTAAAATTATTTTGTTGGACTGTTAAATTATTTTAGTGGCGCAGTAAGTAGGATAAACTCGACTTTATTTTGATGAAGTATGAATATCCCGCTTGTTATCGTTAATTAACGAACAGGAAAACGCTCTTTCTTCCAACGCATAAAATATTTCCTCTCATTATTCTCCCCTTAATTTATTGAAATTCATCTTATTGTTATTTTCTATCCATTATCTACCTCACACCACTTCGGTAATTATAACAAACAGCGCCTAAAATTCGGCTTTTCCCTTTTAACAAATGTCGACGTTTCTTAACCCATTAAATACGCTCTGTATACCTTCTCCCTAATTAGACGTTTTGGATGAATTTAAAAGAGCGAAATTAATTAGACAAATGAGAGCGAATGAAGCTTATAATCGCCCCGCAACAAGCAAGTTACTTCGTTGGAAACGCACAAAAAGCACAAAACGCACACGTTTCTTGCCTATTTAGAAATGGAAAACGGGGGCTGGGAAAAGCAGGCATGGATTTGGAAAGTCGTAGTAGGTAGATGTATGTGTAGCGAACATTTCCGTCTTGTTTATTCGTATCGTTTATATACCTACAGTCGCTAATTGGGGAAGTTCATTTTTTGAAGAGACGAACATGAGGAAACGAAAATGTTGTTAGCTTTTCGGTATACATAGATGTACCTATATTACTGAGGATAAATATGTACCTACTTTGGTAAATGTAAGTGGTTGACCTAATTTAGATTTAATTTCTTTATCGAAAAGAAGCAAGACGAAGCTTAAAAGTTGCAGATATTAATAAGGAATTTATAGTTTGGGAAAAAGTTGTTACTAAAGTTTGTTCAATTCAATTATAGCTACAGGAGATTAATGATCTTTGCAAAATATCTAATTTGGATTCAACACTAATGAAGATCAATATTATAATATCCCTTAAGCAATAAATTCTGATTATATGACATCATCTAAGACAACATTAGAGCATATCCCTAACGTCATAGATTACATTGTCCTTCGGCTTAAGACGAATATGTCCACCGAATACCGGCTCAGATCATTAATATAGTCGTATTAACGCACTTCGGGACAAATTTATGCGCACAGTTAAACACCTCCAAATGTACTACCTTCACCGTGTATATTGGTCGACAGTAACTAGCGGAGGTATTCGCCAGATACCAGAGAGGAGAGAGAGAGAGAGAGTGCAAGACAGGTACTAACGGTTTATAGACCATTATTCAAGATTAAGCCGAAATTAATCTAGTAAATCAAATTGTGGTCGTATCCAAATCTAGTCTGTCATGCGGTAGCAATCCCGTCGATTGAAACAGTCGAACTATGATGTATACACCTGCGCCCCCTCGAGGTGTACTGTACGCCGCCGTAGAGATTCATTTTCTATCGTTCTACTTGAAAATGGGGAAATGTTGCGGTTGTATTAGTGAAAGTCTAATGAATTATTAATTGTTTTCATCTCTAGATAGGGAGTGCGCGAATAAACAGGTTCGAGATAATAAATTGTAGTTTGCCGTTTCGACATGTAGGTATACTGTTGTTGTTTCTCTCTAATCGTGTTGTTCGTTCTAATTTGGAAGAATATCAACTCTACTTATGCTTCTGTGATTTACAATCAACACTCACTATTTATACCTACCCTTATCACATTTCGTCTCGCGTTATCCGTTTCTTATCTGATTCTGAAGATATTTCTTGTTCTTGGTTTTCCACTCCTAGTCCGACTCGGCATTCGCGATTTAAACTCTCTTCTTGTGAGTCTAATTTCACCGTTAATTGTATGTTTTTCTTTTCTGTAGACATTTATTAAAATATTGCATTTGTATGCGGGAAGTTATTTTTCCCACATTAGTGCGAGAAGTAAAAACTGTATTAAAGGAATAAATTATTACTGCAGTTTGTAAATAGACATAACCATATCTACAGCAGTATGTGGGCAAAGTACCATATGGAGTGTGTTGTTTCGCCTTACATTAATGTTATAATATTCTTTATCATTTAGATGGTTTCTAATTATAAAAGAAAGTCGAATCGATAATCCTGGTGAAGTGAACACATACTGAAGGCGATAGAAGCGGTAAAAAATAAGAGGATGGGATGGAAAAAAGCATCTGTTATATTCAATGTTTCTCAGGCGACATTAAGGAGACGCGCCCAGGAAAATAAAATACCTACGCTCGTGGTGCAATAAAATCTCTGGGTCGTTTCAAAACATCTCTTATTGGTAATCCGGAACAAAGATTAGTCACACATATATTGGACCTTGAATCACGATTCTTTGGACTGATTTTTTGGACCTATGACATGAAACAGCTCGCATAGAAACTTGCCGAACGCAGTGGATAATAAATGGTAAGAAAAATCAGGAAACTGATGCAGGACGAAATCGCAATACAACAGTCAGGAAGGGCCGTTTCATTACGGTTCAGTGTTGAAGGAATAGATTTGCTACTGCAAGAACACTCCAAATTCAATTATTAAATGCAACAGGTACTCAAGTATCCACTCAAACAGTAAAAGAAATCTGCATGCGGTAAAGTTCAAACGTCTAGATCTTCTAAAAAATGCCCATTGTTGACCAGAGGCCACAAACGAAGAAGGCTAGAGTGGGGACCTTAACATGCAAATTCGAATCTTGAATATTGGGGTCGTTGTTTATTCAGTGACGAGACCAGAGAGCGTCTCCATAACTCAGATGGAAGAGTTTGGAGAAACAGAGGAGAACGCTATATTGAGAACAACTTGACTTACCATCAAGCTTATGGAGGTGGTTCAATTACTGTTTGGGAAGGTACTTCTGCAACTCATCGTACTTAATTGGTGATGCTTGGAAATGCTACAATGAATAGCATGAATAGGTATCATAATGAGGTATTACAATCTATGCTGTTGCTATTTGCTAATGAAATAGGCGATGGTTTTGTGTTTGTTGATGGTAAAGCGTGTCCTCATAGAACAAGACAAATCAATGCATTTTTTGAAGGGAACAATAGTACGGACGTGGATTGGCCAGTGAACTCTCCAGATCTTAATCCCATAGAGAACGTATGGGATTACCTAAAGAGGTTGATAAGATCACGAGGAGTGGAGCCAAACAATCACTATCAGCTCCGAACTGCCGTTTTGGTAGAATGGCAAAATGTTTCTCAGTATTACATTCGGAATTTGATTTCCAGCAGGCTCTTTTCTTTCCAGAGCAAACTTTTCTGTAATACTAAATGAAGATTTTATTATTTTTCTATTAAAACATTTGAAATTCATTATTTAAGTTTTATTCTTTTAATTCTTCGCCCTAAAAATGTTTCGCAGAACCAATCAATTAAGCAAGAAGGTGTTGCTCAAAAAGTAGTAAATAGTTATTCATATATGTTCTTGTAAGTGTAGCACTTCAAAAGTTGAGCAGTGTATTTGGGAGTCCTTTCATGGGAGCTTCAAGTATCCGGGTCCAGAATCCGCCTAGTGGCGACTCAGGGCGAAGGTCTATGTAGGTCCACCTCCCTTAAGTTTCGGATTGACGAGTTCTCCGACCGAGCAATCCTTTGCAAGGTGTTTCTGACCATCGCCATTGCATATTCCCTCAAAGTTGGAATTTCTAGGTCTGTATGGAGTTGTGCATTTGTCATAAACCAGGGTGCGTTGACAAGAATACGTAGCACCCTGTACCGTAGGAGATTGTGCCTCTTGACCTGCGATTTGATGGTGTTAGACCAGATGAGGCCGCCATAGATCAATATCGGTTGGAGAAACACCGTACCGATAACCACGATTTGTTAGAACTGAAGCTTAAATTCGTACTGGTATTTGTTGTGCAAATGCCAGTTACCTAGTTCTGTATTTCTCTTCTTAGTCATTTTCCCTCCCCTTTCCTCTCCCCCCTCCCATCCTTTTTAATCACCATGCAGTTTAAGTTACATTTGTTTTGAAGACAGAATTTTCTAATCTAATCATTTTTTTGAAGATTTCATCTTCTACTTCCCATTGCCTTTAAAAAGTTCAAAACATCATTATTTGTGGCGTAACTGTTACAGGTGATTCTGTTTCATCCTACTCTTCATTTCCCCTCCCATTGTAATCGTTGATTAGAGCCTAAAGATTTAAAACTTCGTTGGTCAAGAGATCATTGTGAAAGACATGAAATTTTTCTTCTGATAAAAGGTTGCGCCAATTTTCATCATTCATCTGCACCTCTCCGGTTTTTTGCTCTCCTGTAAAATGGCCAACTCCTGTTTTCTTGAAAGAGTTTGCAATGTCCATCTACGCAGCGTACAAAAGGTGGATAGCATTTAAAATCGAGACTTCTAACAAAGTCGAATTGGTGGACCACCCTCCTCCTGTAGCCTTGCTTCTGAACATTTATTATGCATTGATCGAGGGGTTGAGGCTCGCGTGTGGTGTGGGGTGGTAGAAAAACCAATTTGGAGATTGGAACGAGCTCAATTTTGCTACATGATGTGTTTCATTTTTTAAAACTAGAGACTAAAGTCCCTCAATTGGAATTAATTAGTCTTCCTCTCTCTTTGAAAGTTTCGTCCAAAATATTCCTTTCATGGTGATTCTCCAACAAAATTAAAAAAGACGGATAACAAGCTTTGCAATCCACTGGAAGATTATGCGACGATCGAAAGCTCCTTTTTTCAGACTAAATTTTTATATAACCCAGCATACATTCAAGAGTTAAAATCTCACAACTCATAAATAATATAAAACATTCCAGTCACACGCGACATTAGACATGCTCAACGCATTCATCGTTCCTGCACGCACTATACTTCTATATCAGATTACGTGGAATACAGCACAGTAAAGGGAATCCAGACGAGATACTTCCTTTGACCCGCCCCTAAGCTACGTATACGACGTACTATATAGGGGGGACGGGAGAGGGGGAGGGGGCAAATTTTAACACCGACATTTCGAAACGGAAAAAACAGCCCTTCTCCCCATACGGTGACGATACCGTGAAAAGCACCTTTAGCCGAAAGCGCACAATAAAGATATGTTAGTGTGTGTGAATGCCAGAAAACGTTGCGTAATGGAACTTCTTTTATTCTTGCAAAAGTTAAACTGGTGGAAAATTCAATATGAAACGTATCAAGGCGCCACACGATCCTTTTTCCATAGAACGACAACCGAGGACGTTACGTGCATTTGCAATTGAATATTGTCGGAGAAGAGGTAGCCGGTCGTCGGGGTTCGGAATAGAGCATTGAATGCGGTGTTGCCACAACGTCCAAGGTAAATATTTAAGTAGATCTCGAACTCTGATCACGCTGGCTGGTCTGGACGGGACGAATAGGGAATCTTATTTTCACCAGCCACCAATGCACTCACAATGTGACATGTATAATTGAGGAATATAATCCTTTTAAAGTTGTCTCATTCGCTTCTACTACATTAGATTGACCAGAGGGATTTTAGAACAATTCAAATTCGAATTGTCAAATACAAAACTTCTCCTCCATGTATGCAGTTAAAATTTACACAGTTATATTATTTAGCCATACAGCCAGAAGACGCGACGTTTTGTCACTAATACAAGTAGCTTCTTCGGGAGCAATTTTTGTAGTACCAAACACTACGATAATTACAAGAAAATGACCGCTATAAATGATTAGTTTGAGGAAGGACAGCGAGATTTTTCCCCTAAACAACCTTATTTAATCTTTCTTACCATTTAGCTTAATTTAAGTCAAAAAACGAAAAGAGAAAACAGAACACAATGAAGCACATAAATATCCCCAAACAAAAACTCTTCGTTCGGTTCCCATTTTAATACAATTCCAGACGGACATGGGAAAAAGATTAAAAGAGAAACTACTCGAGTTATATAAAGAGGGATGCCCGAAGAAACAGATTTCAATTAATTCACTTCGAGATAAAATATTTCCGAAGTTGGGCGACGATACCACCCTCTGAAACTTCCACATCCAGTCCAAGACCAATGGTGCTACGCCATCTGAAAGCGATACTATAAATTTAATCTTTGACCTCCTACGCTGGTTACATCCTAGGAGGTCGTACCGGTTTCCAACGCGGCACTTAATATCTTTTATTAGATGAGAGGAGGGAAAAGGACAACTGGAAAGGAACGAAGGCGATGAAAATAATTGTTTCCTAAACTATGGACACATTGGGTTCACTAGCGGTCACTGTTCTCATCTGTTTATCGAAATAACATTGCTAACGCCGCTGCATACTGTGCGGAAGAAGAATGCTAGCTCGTAACGTGCTATCCCCTACGATTTCAGGCGGAACAGGGTTAAACCGGAGTGAAAACCAACTCCTCTACTCCGCTCTATATCTACCCTTCGGCGAGGATAACCGCAGACCATTACAGAGGATTACACAACTTTTGAATTCGGTACTGGACGTCCGTTCGGAACGGGTGGGACGAAACAAAATCTTGGCCGGAGGTAGTAGCAGCATGCCATACAGTATACATTGTGTACAACTATCGGGTATTCCCCCGGGGGCGAAGACATTAGTTCACGTCCAAGGCTACTGTCACGTGCTTAATCAAACCTTTCGCTATTAATCACCGGGGTTCGGCACCGAGTACTGAGAGAGATGGACGACGAAAACGAAGGAAAGAAAACTACTACGAAACGTTTGGGGCATTTGCAGGCGGAGCGTATGCTAGATACCGGGTACGAGTTCAATTCTCCCCCCAGATCCGTCATAAGATAAGTGGAGACTGGCAAAAAATTAAAAGTCGTTTTTTTTTTCCTTTTTAGTTGAGACGTTCGGACAACAGTGGCCTGACACCATCAATTTTTTTCCTATTCAATTTTCACGCTTCACGGAAACTAATTGATTTTTTTTTTTGGTGGGATGGGAGGAATTTTTCTGGAAATGATCGTATGGATATGTAGATGTCGGACCTTGTTGAACGGTGAAATACTACTTGTAACTTCGAATACGTTGAGATGGACTTATGTAGAATACGTGACGTCTCTCGCGTGCGCCAGGAAAATCAATTGATCGGGATCTGTTGCAAGAATGGATCTAAGGGGATAATGCCGACGTAACACAGACGAAAATACATCACCAGAAACAACACGCAGACACGAAATTGGCTTGTGAGCGATTGGTCGAATATATACGAGGGGATGTTTTTAAGTAATGTGTCTAACTATGAAATTGAAGTAATACAACAAGATGTTTTTGATAATTTAGAAAAATTGGTTTTGGACAAGCGGTGCCATCATGCAAAAAAAATACAAATGAACGAAATTAACTTCGGCAAGTGCGTCAGCAATTTTGACGATGCAAATGATCTAGAATTTGCATCCAAACCTATCAAAGTTGGTCATACTATGAGGGAAACGTTATTGAGATAATAGTGAAAAAGGGAAGTTGAATTTCTAAACTTCTTCGAAACATTTTCGTTGACTGTTTAAGGATGTCTCACAGAAAACAATAAATAATCAAGATAGTATTGTTTACAATGATAGTAGGATAGGACCAACACGCTGATAAAACACCCTGTTTATACTTTCATTGTTTGACTGTTGGATGTTGTCGCTTCAGTAAATTTTCATGATTAATAAAAAAAAAATTGGAACTGGAATGCAACACTTTGACAATTTATCAAATCCTGGGAATCTCTGTTATAAGAAGTCCCATATTTTGATTCATTTTTGACAGTATGCTCTGTTAAGCCAGCGAGTAATTAGTCTCTCTCTCTTAGTCATTCCTGAAGCTTGTCCTGGAACTGCGTTAACATTATTTTACGGGCTTGTCGTCCACAGATGTCGCGTTATGTCCCGTACGCTCTGGTTAGCGGTTAGCAGAAACAGGAAACCTGGTAAAAGTTCTATCTCGTGCTTGATGAGATGAGTGCGACCTAAAGAAGTTTCCACGAGTTCCTTTTTCTCAGCGATAAGCGCATCCAAATCGGATTTCATAGAGTCAGTAAGTGAAGATGATGTCAAAATGCTATGGACCGAAAGTGATGGCTCTAATGCAGAAAGTGTTTCCTTAAATCAGGAATTATATCGAAAGCCACCTAAAAATCAATTGAGGAGACAAGCCCGGTAAAACCAAAATATTTAACAGCTTCCACTTATCCTCCAACTGAACTGGGGGAGAAATATAACATAAAACATATAACACCTCGACATCCTCGCACTGTAAAACCAATCCTAAACGTTGTAGTAAATCGAATCCTTTCGGACCAACCCAAGTTCGACTAGATACGCTATCAAGTAAACCTACTATAGAATGACCTAAATTTTTTATTTCCATATACGGACGTTGATCACCAGAAACCCTAGACATGACATAATCTAAAAATATTCGTTGTTTATTTTTAAGAATATCATTGGTCGAGTCAACGATCAGGGAGATGTGTTCTCGACCGCTTACCGTCTCCCAGATGCGTTTCCTGAACAACGAGAGCAAGCTCGCGAGGTAACACCAAGTTCTCCACACTTATAACAGAACTTACGTCTTGGCGCTGTACAAGACCTAAAGACATGTCCTAATTTATCACAATTGAAACACCTCGTCTGAGCAGAGGAAATAGCAGCATTACTCAGTTGACTCAGAAGTTACAGAAGGAGTACGCGAAGAATCAGCCGATGTAGCGATGCATGCCAAATCCGATTCGACATAATGGGTATGCCTACGAGAAAGTAACAGCATGGTATAAAATGGCGCTAAATTCCGAGTCCAATTGCGTAGAGTACACACCAAACCATAGAAAAATATTCTACAAAACTTTCATTAGGATCTTGAGTTAGACTTAGAATATCCTAAGATATCCACGATAATCTAAAGGTTCATAATGCTTATTCAGCAAAGCACTAAGTGAATTCCAATCACTAAACACATCCCTATTTGACCGAAACCATAATAAGGCTTTACCCTCAAATAAATCAATAGCCGAATCAAACAATTGTGTAGCAGTCAAACCTCTAGCGAGGCGAAACTCATTAGCACGTTCCAAGAAACTGTGCCATACCTTTACCATCACCACTAAATTTTAATTGCCACTTAGACACTGGCATTGAACGATGGGGTGGTGGAAATTGTGTGGAATGCAGAAAAAGGTGGATGGTATGATATGGCTTGAGTAGAATCAGGGAGAGGCGATTGAGGAGTACTTATAGTATTCAAACGATCCAATTGTCCCAAGTTTGACGTAAAATCCAACGAAGTTCCTCATCTGACTTCCCGTCCACACCTTGGATACCACGATAACTGAGTTCGTATAGTAACTCATCCGTAATCAATCCATCAACATCAAGTTCCAAAGAATCCATGGCGAAACAGAAATCTCCTAACAAAAATTTAAAACAAGTAGAAAACTTGAAATTCCCACAGAGTTCCAATGAACATTCAAAACAAATGGATAAACTTGAGATTCCCAGTCACCACCAATTAGGTCGACAACCACACGATACTTGGATGGGTGACAATATAAAAAAAATGTGGGGACGAAATAAACCCAAAATCTCCCCCTCCCACAAGGCATGCGGTAACCACCGCGGAAAATAATTCCAAAATAGGAGGAAAATGAATTATTTCATTCATTTATCCACGATGGAGTATGATAGAAACTTCGCGTAAAAAAAAGGGCAAAAGAATCTGGTTTGATCGCGATGTTCAGTACTCATAGGGTTACAAGAAAAGAAAGAAAATTTCCCTATCAGATACGCCAACTAATCACCCAAAATTCACGTTGTGCGCCAAAATTCCTGCTACGAGGGCCGACTAAGCAACAGATCATTGATTCTGAAATTCAGAAGCTATTGGATGCAGATGTCATCGAACCATGCAATAGTTCATGGGCTTCACCCATCTGTTTGTGTAAAAAGAAAGATGGTGGTATTCGCTTTGCGGTTGATTATGGTCAATTGACTGCGCATCAAACGGCCCTGGTGCCTTTAAGCGTTTGATAGATACAGTTTTGGAACCTGAACTTCAAACTTCCGTATTTGTTTATTTGGACGATGTAATCATTGTTAGTAAAACGTTCAAAACAAGGCCTGTCTATCTGTAACTATTGTTTCTTCGTCTGTCTTCGTGTTCCTTGTTTCCTATGATTGTTCTTATTGTATCGTATGCTGTTTGTCCCGCTGGTGACACTAGGTCGTGTGCTACATATCCCACTGTCAATCGCGTACACGGATTTCTTGCTTGTAGTTTTCTTTTACGAACTCCCATCTTTCACAGACGAACAGGGCGTGGTAAAGATCATCAACCATCTAACAAAATGGGCATTTGTCGGATTCTATTCTTCCTCGTTGGTGCAAAAATTGTCGAAAGCAGCCATGTCTCCACAGCGCTAGCGTTAGGTGGTAATCTACCTTACCGATTCCAACAGATGAGGGATGAGCTAGTACGTCCAACGTCCATCCATTTGGTATCGTGCGTGTCTCTCCCATGCTACAAGTTTCAGCAGTGGGAGCCACTCGATGACAGCTGCCACAATGGTCTAGGTCATATGTGGGTAACAACCGGCCCGAGAGACATTTTGAAAAACCCAAGTAAAAAAAAATATTACACTACATACTCATACTCACTCCAAATGAGGCAGATCGAGTGATATGGGGTTTGTCGCTTACTCCTGCGGAATCAAGTGAGCGAGCAAGCCGAGTGGCGGCGATCAGCAAAGAGTGAGGCGACAAACATCAAAGCCTTTGTTGTTTGATGGCTGGTTTTGAATCATTTTTCATAGCATTAGATGAGAGCACCCATTTGTCTGACACAGCTCAACTGGCTATACCATATTTATTCAAGGCGTTGATAAAGAGTTCACTGTTACTGAGGAATTGCTTGCTTTACAGCCGCTAAAAAGAACCACTACAGGAGAGGACATTTTTAATGAAATGTTCAAAAGGTATTCACAAGTTTTGGCTTACCATGGTCAAAATTATGTCAAAGCTTGTCCATACTTGGTCTACAAGACAATATTCGATGGGCTTTGTGTCGGGAGATAGGAAGAGGCAATCCATGGTGATGGTATCCTTCCAGCTCCCATTCAGAGAACTGTATGCTGCTCAGACCTCAGACTTTAATTTAATTAAACATTCCCATTAGGACTAGCATTCAGGGAACTTCGAAGCTAGTCCAACATAGAGAAGTAATCTACCGGTTTACAACAATTATTACTCATACTAATAAAGTTAAATGCCACGTCACATGTCAGTCAGGTTCTTCAGAAAAGATGTCAAAATCAAATGCAAGTTTTGGCATCGTATAGTAAAGGAATTTTTCTAATGCTGCAATTGTATGTGTATCCGGTTAGATTACACAAAACCTCACTCCTGTACCATACACAACTGTAACGATATTGGGAGAAGAGGCGGGCCCTTGTATCTTTTCAATTTCAATCCATCTCAGGGCCTCTCTCGTTAACGTAAACAATCCAGAGGATATGTTAGTGGCACGCCGGATATAAATCTAAACCAGGGAGAAGAGGAAAATCGATTGTACGCTATCGGTTCCTGGAGATAACCTCCATTGTGTATAGGGAATGTTTACATAGATTAAATGACTAAGTTATTTGCCAAAGATAATTGAAATCTTGTTATATTTATTTTAAACGATACAGGCCTGTCGGAACTTTCCTTCAAGAAGGAAATTGATACCACAGTTTCATCTTTGTGCGCGTTTAAAGCTCCAAATATAACTTCTTCTGATGCAAAATTGCAAGAGAGTCTCGAGTAGAAATTCTACATTCTAAGCTAGTACTAAACATTTTATTTCTTGAGCTCATTTAAAGTTTATTGTTGCATGTAGACAAACATCAATCCGCTTGCATTTTTATTCACCTATTTTACACGTTGTTAACTTCGAAATTCAAGAGGGATAAAACGGTTTGAAAAGAAAGGGACGCAGGCATCACAGGTCCGAAGTAAAGGTTACCGCGGCCGATTCGGATGGGTTAGTCCGCTATTTTCATTTCCATCTCACCCTTCACCCACCCAAACAGGAACCCAACCCGTTCAATTTTACGAGTCCGATTTATGACCTCGACATGGTCCTGGTGTAGTCCACCCCCTTGAAGACGAAAATAACGTTCGGAAAATCGCTAGGTTCGCTCTACACAACCGGGGGCCGCCGAGCCCGGCCGATACATTCGCTTGATTTTTCGGTTCCGTAAATTCACCCTAATGATGCATAAATCTGAGATGGTTACGCGAGGGGCGAGAAAAATCGAAAAACGAAGCTCGTAGGAGAAGAAGACGAAGAGGAGAGAAAAAAAAGTCGAACAAAACGCCGGACTTTGTAAATGACATTGTTAAGGGGATGAAGAATGATGCTCGTGTGCTTGTATATTTATATGTGGAGGGGATGGGCACCGTATACACTATAAAACGATACTGGTCGTCCTCTTAAAGTAGGAAATAAATTTAGGCAAATGGTACACTTGGCCGTCCCATACAGGATGTTTTTTAACGACCGTACGGATGGGGAAAAAAACGGAAAGGGGTGCGTATAAATGTCAACGAATCGTAAAGAAAAACGAGGGATTCGGGACGTAATAGTAAACAAAGCAATTGATTGGTTTTACACGTCGAGAAAGACTTTTTTTATCTCATTGATATATGTTATTGTATTGGACATTAAGTAGCTGAGGCCATCCTATTGGTGATGATGATGCTTTAACACAAAAACACTCGCATCGACTCATTCAAACGATTGTCGAATAAGAACTGCGTGTCCAAAACGGCTGATATTTTGGTGACTACCTATCAATAGATGTGTATCGGGATAAATAATAATACAGCACTACAGGCATAGTGACCTTTGACTCCGAGATCTTTCACTCTTCTTTTCCACTTCTCTAATAATATAAAATTTACGATGGAAATTGAAATAAATAATTCCATTAACTTCCTAGATTTAACTATAACAAGATCCAATAACACACACGAGTATTCGATCTATCATAAACCCACACACATGGATTCTATAATAAATAACCAATTAAACCACCCTACAACACAAACTAGCATAACATGATACATAGACTAATAATTATACCCCTCAACACAAAAAATTTCGAAACTGAATTTAATTTAATTAAACAAATAGCGGTGAATAACAATTTTGACCCCATGATAGTAGATAATATATTAAAGAAGAAATTATTAAAACATGCTATAAACTCTACTTTCCCTATACAAAACAAAGAACAAAAAACATACAGATCCTTAACTAATTTAGGCCCAGTTTCTAAGAGAATCAGTAAAAAGTTAAAAAGGAAACAAAACATAAATATTTCATTTAAAATCAATAACACTGTAGGTCAAACAGATCAATCTTTTAATACCAGAATTAAAGAACACAGGAGATCTTTTCAAAATAAAATTCTGCATACACAAAATAAAAGTGTCCTTTTAAACAATTTAGAATGTTTAGAAATTGTAATGGAACGGCGCACGTTGTGCGCTATATTGTGAAAGAACGATACGCGACTGAATTAATAAGCAAAACAACGGAGCTAAATATATATTTATATATATGTAGATAAATGTAACAACAACGGCAAAATTTACATAAAAACGATAGTTAACGACTTTTTATTTTACTACGAGCTGGTATTTGTAAAATAGAATAACTTTATGGGCAAATACCTTTGCGCAACTTCTTTCTTCGCGTACGCTCGCTGACGCCGTTCCTTCCCGCCGAATGGCCGCTTCTTTCGGGTTCTTTGTCTTGCGACTTCGGGCGTGTCCTTTCTTGTTGTTTGTTCTTCTACCAGTATTTTATATATATTGGCTACGTGCTGGACCTTCCCGGTAATCACGGCCGTATTTTATACTGATTATTTAAACAAACATAATAAATATTGCATTAATTAAAATAAAATAACATTTCTACGTCAATATGTCTAATAAAATAAAATAAATGGAAATATCGCGTCCCGTTACAAAATCCACAAATTCAAAAATATAAACTTATTAACTCCCCACTTTTAAACCTATTCAAAAAACTACCCCCACCAATGTCAACAGAGGTTACTATCTGAGTTCAGTTTAGTATTATATGCAGAACACTAAACACTTTAACTCACTAAACACCAAACAAGTTTTAACTAAAACACCGACGCGTTTCAACAGCAATGCTGTCATTATTAAGGCGATTATAAAACTAAATTAAAATAAAATCTACAAATACAGGTAACCTAAATGTTATGCACGGTCAATCCGATACGCATCATTAATTTCCGATTAACGAAAACAATGACGAATGCGGGATAGGCCCGTTGTCACAGTTCATTACACATGACTTATTTTTATATATTTCTAAACATTCGAAAACATTTCGAAACTTACAATTGTTTATTTGTCTAATTAATTTAACATTCGTATGATCGATGTTGTGATCTGTTTCAAAAATGTGTTGGGCAACGCACGATTTCTCAATTCTATTAAATCTAAGATTAGCCATATGCTCTTTGAATCTAGTTGAGACTGTTCTCCTGGTTTGCGCAACATATTTTTGATTACAATCTTTACAATTGCTTTCGTAGATACCTGACTTTTCTAGAGGTTGTATTCTATCTTTAGGATTACCGATGAGACTTCGTAAACTAGTCCCAGAACTATAAACTATTCTGAGATCTACCTCTTTGAAGATTTTACTCAAAGCTTTAGTGATAGAGGGAGCGTAAGGGAGGGTCACAAGAGGTGAAGCTTTAACATCCTCTCGAAAAGTCGTAGATTTTTTCACAGTTTTCTTATAATTAAACTTCCTAATTAACTTATAGATATGCTGAGGCTGGAAACCATTACACTTGACCGCATCTTTTATAATTTTAAGCTCTTTCTCATACCTCGCCTCGTTCAAGGGAAAAGTGAGAAGTCTGTTGACCAAAAAATTCAGGCTTGTCATTTTGTGTTGAACACAATGATGGGAATCTGAAGGAATGTAGCGAAGTGTACAGGTTTCCTTTCTATACTCGTCAAACTCTAATCTCTTGTTATTTCTAATTACTAAAGTATCTAGAAAGGGTAGCTGACCTTTTTCTTCTCTTTCAGAAGTGAACTGAAGTGAAGTGAATGGTTTCGAACCGATTATTTAATCTATTGAGAAAATCGTCAATATTACATTTGTTAGTGTCAAATATAGCGAAAATATCATCCACATACCTCAACCAAACCCTAGGAAAGTATTCGCTCTCAGATTCTAAGTCCTTTTCAAAACGGCTCATGGAAAGGTTAGCCAAAAAAGGCGACCCATTGCCGTACCTTCCAGCTGTTCATAAAGACTCCCGTTGAATTGAAAAATGTTCTGTTTCATACAGATGTCAGTTAAGCGAATATATTCCTGGACACATTGTTGACTCAAACTATTTTGAAGCAGCAAGTCCTCGAGGTATGTCAAGGTGTCTGGAATCGGTACACTAGGAAAGAGAGAACTAACATCAAATGAAATCAATATTTCACCCTCCAACAACTGAATATTTTGAATTTCTTTAATAAATTCTAACGAATTTTTTACTGCGAAACTAGGTTGCTGTATTGGCAAATTATTAAATTCATTGGTCAGCCATTTGGAAACCTTATAAGTCGGTGCGTCAATTGCCGAAACAATTGGCCTTACCGACTTGCCAGGTTTGTGAATTTTAGGTAAACAATATAATTTAGGGATAAAAGGATTGGAAACATGTAGCTTACGTCTAACATCGGCAGTAACAAGGTTGTTACAAGCTTTAAACACATTGTTGACGTCTCTGATCATTTTCGGTAAAGGAGTTTTTGAAATTGACTTATATGTATACTTGACAAAGCCACTATGTGTACGAAACATGTCGTATTTTAAAATTTTTTGGAAATTAAAACACGTTTGTTTATTTCAAGTGTTTTTGTGTATTTTATTAATGATAAGTACTTAGAGGTCGTAATATAGACGTATAAATTATAATTTCATCTTGTAATTAGGTTTCGTTGTCGAATAAACTGTACATACAACCCAGCAGTTATGGTATCGCGTACGTAGGTAGGTACTACTTTAAACCTACCCTAAAATATGTCCAGGTAAAATGTCGTAACTGCTTGTTTGCGGCTAAATATTTATTTTTAATTTGAGAGACGAATATACTGCCGACATGTATGAATGTAGCGTCGAGAATTTAAACAAACTTTGATTACATTAGGTAGACATATACGAGTATAAGATAAATATCATTTCGTTTATTGTGTTTACTCGGATATATTTCACGTAACGCTTTAATTAATTAAATTGTTTTTTAGGTAATATTAACACGTTAGTTAATAATTAGTTATAGTAGGTATAGATTATTATACATATTTAGAAAAATTTATCCATTTGGTACGAGTAGGGGAGGGGCGGGCAAAGCGAAATAGACGGGCAAAGTGAAATATAACATTAAAATGCTCGTCTTTCGTAATTTTTGTCATGTATTGCCATATATAGGGACTTTCACCAGCTGAGACTTCTCGGTTGGTAGTATGGCGACGCTCTGCGAAACACGTGGTTTTGTGTCGAGCTTTGAGTATTTGCGACAGAAAAACTGTAAGTATATTTCAATTGTTTTAAAGCCTTGTTATGTCTTTCGTAACCTTTTTCTTAATTCCCTGTTTGCTTTTCGACAAAACAGATTGTTGAAATTATGTTTACCGATAAACAGCCCTTTCACATTGCCTTCAAAATAGTTATTACTTTTCTAACCCTATTGTGTCACGGCGGGCAAAGTGAAATTTGATAAGACGGGCAATGTGAAATAATATTTCACTTTACCCGCAATGTTGGAAATATTTATTTTTCTTCTTACTTTGTTTTAGTAACAAAATGGTTTACAAATATCAAAGAAAACGAACCAACAAATGTGGGATAAAGAACAGATGGATGCGGCACTGCGAGCTGTTAGGGAAGGGGCAAAAATAAACGCCGCTGCGAGAGACCATAACGTTCCAGTTGCCACATTATTTCGAAGATTGAAGAAGCCAATAAAAGAAGGAGCAATGAAAGGATTGGGGCGATTTCGGCCCGTGTTTACTTCTAATCAAGAAAATATTCTAGTTGAATATCTCCTACAAATGGAAGCACGGCTCTTTGGTCTAACAAGATCAGATCTTAGGCATCTTGCCTTCCAATATGCTGAACTAAACCAAATTACACATTCGTTTAATAAAATTGATCAGGGAAAGAGAATTCGTTTCTGCGACGACACCCAGAATTGTCTTTACGCCTTCCTGAAAAAACTTCAGCAGCGCGGGCGTCAGCGTTTAATGAAGTGAACGTTAATAAGTTTTTTGATCTCCTTGAAGGGTTGTACGAAACTCATCACTACTCCCCAGATAGAGTGTACAATTGTGATGAAACGGGAATTACGACAGTACCAAACAGACCATCTAAAATAATATCTAGAAAAGGGAAGAAGCAGGTGGGTGTATTGTCATCAGCCGAGAGGGGAACTCTGGTCACCGCCGAAATTTGCTTCAGTGCTACTGGAAATTATATTCCCCGGCACTAATTTTTCCAAGGGTTCGTACTCATCCGATGTTTGAAATAGGTGTTCCTCCCAACACCATTATTTTCACACACCCATCCGGATGGATGCAGTCAGACATTTTCGTAGACTGGTTCAAACACTTCCTGAAGTACTCAAAAGCGCGTTTTGCTAATACTCGATGGACATGCCACTCATATCAATAATCTGGAAGTGATGCTGTTGGCAAAAGAAAATTATGTGGACATTTTAGTACTGCCTCCACATTGCACGCACCGTCTGCAACCACTTGACATTTCCTTCATGTTTCCCCTTTCAGCATACTACGAACAGGCCGTAAGGGTATGGCTGAGAGAACATTGGCAAAGTGGTATTCACGACGTTGGAGCTCTTTTGGGGAAGCATATTCAAAAGCTGCCACCTTACAGAACGCAATTTCTGGCTTTAAAAAACAGGGATCTATCCTTTCGAAAGGGTTTTTCCTAGTGATTACTTCTCATCTGCCGAAACAACGAATCGTTTGCCTAGAAATGAGCACCAGCTTGTAATACCCTCAACTTCGACTCCTTCAAAAACGAGACATCTTACAGCGACAATTATTTACGATATTTTAATTTGGGCAATGTTGATGAGACGACGATACGTTCTAGGGGTCAGAGGCGCAGAGGCACCACCATTGTAGCTACGAGTACACCTGCTATTGAAGAATTAAAAAGGAAAAAAGCAGAACAAGGAGAAAAAGGGATCAAAAAGAGGGCCAAGCCAGTCAAAAAACACCTTTTCCCGTCACACACTGAAAGTGACACGAGCCTCAATCTGGCTAGTAACAATGACTTAGGCCGAATATAGATTGATCGAAAGAATAACCAGACCATCACATCAGACATAATTAGTGTAGATAGCTGGGTTGCTGTCAAATATGGAGGAAATCTTTTCCCAGGTTTGGTTGTAGAGAAATCCAGCGATGGGGTCAATGTAAAATGTATGGAAAAAACTCAGAAATTTTTCCGATGGCCCGTGAAAGAGGATTTAATGACATATTCCTACAGAGATTTGCACATGATCATTGACGAGCCTAAGAAAATGCGAAGAGGTTTCTTCCTTGTTCCCGAGCTTTCTCCGTTTGCCAATATATAGTTTAGTACTGAGTTTATATTATTTTTTGTTTTTATTTTTTCTATTTCCATGTTTATATGACTTAAATTTAGAAGAGAATAAAAAAAATGTGTTTATTTCAGTTATTGTATCACTTCAGACCAGGCCATATTTTAACTTTACCCGCATTAATGCGGGCAAAGTGAAATATTTCCATGCATAAAAATTAGTATTTTAGTTGGGTGTGATAAGATGCAGCTACCATTGATTGGGGTTTTAAACACCAATAACATTCAAGCCAAATAGGCATAATTTGAGATTCTATGGAGCATATTTGAAATTGTGAGAATTTTTCAAACGTTAACTATGTCACTTTGCCCGCCCTTCCCCTACATATGTAAATGGATTTGTCGCGGGTACACATACATACAGTTGATATTTTGCAAGATATATCAACTTGTCATGGGGAAAATGTATTGCACTAGCGTTATGTTACCTAGTGAACATAATGCTGACAGGTCGCTTAACTTGGAAAGTAGTAGTTTCCAAACAGTACAAATTCCGCAAGTACCTACTAGGTTTGCAGCTGTGAAATGTAAATGCATTTCTGCATTACACGTTGATGTATTGCGGTCTTAGCGTTCGGAAAGGTGCGCAGACATTGTGCGGTATTAAATATTAATTAGCAGACTTCAACGTAAAATTAATTTAAGTTTAATTACATTTGTGTTTTATACTGAATAGTTTCCTTCATCAGCTTCATATTTAGCGCAAAAGCGAGCTTGTACTGTAGTATGTAATATCTAGAATAAATTGCATTTTTTAAATTAATATTTCCACTTTTAATTCAATTATAAAATCAATCAAGAATACAATCATTGTTTTTGTAAAATTACTGCATCAGTGGAACCAAATTGATTAATTTTGTATTTCCTCATTTAGTAAACATTTTGGATTTAAAGTCCTCCAGGACTCTTCCTCTGGCAAGACGTGTGAGTTGTTGTATTAGCCTAACCTGGTGATAATTAGTGAAATTATAAATATAGTGTAAGGAAAATAAGGTGAGCCAGAATATACAGGGTGTTAGTAAATAAGTGCGACAAACTTCAGAGGGTGATTCTGCATGCAAAAATAATGACAGTTTGCTATATAAACGTCCGTCCGCAAATGCTTTATTTCAGAGTTATAGGGTGTTAAAGTTTTTCTTAAAAACCGACGATTTATTTATTGCTCTGAAACCGGTCGAGATAGGCAAATGAAATTTGGTGGGTTTTAAGAGATGGTTATTGCGCATTTATTGACATCCAACCAAGAATTTTATATTCATCATTGGCGTGCATTTGGGTAATGATCTTAATTTTTTAAAGAAAAAAAATGATGCGCCACTGAGATATTTCAAATTAAAAATCATTTTTGAATTTGTCGCTGCATTTGTGATAAAAAACCTCTCTTGTCTTTTTTTCGTGTGAGGCGCCGTTTTTATGCAAAAAAATAAAACATCTTAACGTGTATTTTTCATTTCTTATTAATGCATTATCTAGTAGGTAGGCTACTGTCGACATTCAATATCAATGCATTGTTAAATACAAATATTTTAACGAAGTGTCAAAATAGCAACTCATCATTATTAAGCTTTTAGTTAGCTATAAAATTATTGTTAATAAGTAATTAATTTTTCTTTTATTGAAAATAATGGAAAATTTTTCGCAAATGCAGAATTAACAGACATGTATTTTGTCTATGGTCGAAGTAATGGAAATGGTCGGCAAGCTGGACGATTGTATGCTGAGTTGTATCCAGGACGTAGGGTACCTCATCACACAATATTTGCTAGTCTTCACCAACGCTTGCGCGAAAATGGTACATTTAAGAAACAATCGGCTGACTGCGGGCGCCCTCGAGAAGTACGAACTGTGCAACTAGAAGAAGAAGTTCTCGAGTTAATAGCGGAGTCACCTGAAACAAGTACTCGAAAAATCGCTAACATATTGAATGTAAGCCACTTCACTGTATTCAAAATTCTTAAAGAACAGCAATTGTATCCGTTTCATATTCAACGTGTGCAAGCTCTACTACTTAGAGACTTTTTTCCCCGCCTATTTTTTTGCCAATGGATTCTTCATCAAATCGCTCAAATTCCTAATTTTTTAAATGACGTTTTGTTTACTGACGAGGATAATTTTGGACGACAGTGTATACGAAATTTCCATAATAATCACTTATGGGTTGAGGAAAATCCACATGGAATTTTTGAAGCTTATTTTCAGCATCACTTTTCAGTCAATGTATGGTTTGGGGTAATTGATGCTCATTTAATCGGTCCATATTTCCTCCCACTACGACTAACAGGCGAATCTTATCTTAATTTCCTACAGCAAGAGTTACCTGGTCTTCTTGAAGATATTCCTCTACAGCTGAGACAACACTTATGGTTCATGCATGATGGCGCACCAGTTCATTTTAGCATTAATGTACGTAATCACTTAGATACAGTGTATCCAAATCGTTGGATAGGTAGGGGAGGTACGGAACACTGGCCTGCTCGATCACCGGAGTTAAATCCTTTAGATTTTTGCTTTTGGGGTTTTCTTAAGTCATTAGTTTATTCCACTCCCGTCGAAAATGTTGATGACCTTAGGAATCGAATTATAGCCGGCTGTGAGACAATAAGAAATACACCAGGAATTTTTGCGCGAATACAACAATCAATGAGGCGAAGAGTTGAAAGTTGTGTCATGTCTGAGGAAGATCATTTTCAACATTTGTTGTAGCTTTGCGCTTACTTAACATTTTTTTAGTGTTATATGTATATCAATTAAAAAATAAGACACATTGTATAATAAATAAACATAAATAATAGAATACCGGTGCAGGTTGGTTTCGACGGGTTGAACTTGCATCAACACGCGGTAAGATAGCACTGCATCTATACAGGATCGTATTTGAAGAATGAGTCGGACAGTAATTCGTCCGCATCAAACAAAAAAAAGGGAGAGCAAGAGTTCTTTCAGAAGAGTAAAAAACTACAGAGAACACCCACGAAATCAAAAATGGGAAATGCAGGTAATGTAACGAGTACAGCAGAAATTTGCCAACCAGTGTTACTTAGCCGAAATGCAGCAAGTAAGAAAAAAACAAGGTGAAATGAAAAAAGTTTTGAAATGAATAATAACGAAATAAAGGCACTAAGAGAAGTAATAAGGCTGTCACCATTAACGCAGCCAGTCTTCGTGGACACCCTGTATAAGCTGTATCTTGACAGCTAAAACTCGTCAAACTGTCAAAATTATAACAATTTGGTGGTTTTACACAGGTTTTAGCTGTCAAAATACAGCTTATACAGGATGTCCACGAAGATTGGCTGCGTTGATGGTGACTTAGCCCTACTACTAAGAGAAGATATTAAAAAAATTAAATGATAAGTGGAAAAAAATATGAGGAGATGGAGAAGAAGTTAATAAAGATAGAAGTGATAGTTGAAAACTTAGAAAAAGAGAAACCAAAGAATAATATAGTGATCATGGATATAGACATAAAAGAAGGCAAGGAAACAGAAAAGGAGATACAGAAATGGATGAACAAGGAACTGGGAACAACTAGTAAAATAAAAGAAACGAGAATGGAATGCAAAATTTCGAAAAAAGATGGAAGTAATAAAAAATAATACTAACAGATGATCAAACGAAATAATTATAGAAATAGAAGAAGACGAAATTAAAGTACAGGAATCGACAATGGAGGAAATAAAACAAATAATAACACAAATGAGAAGATCAAACGACAAAGAATAAGATGGCTTGGACATGTATGGAGAGCAAATGACTCGATGATCAAAGAAATGTTGATTTGGGACCCAAATGGAAGAAGAATGGTTAAACGAAGTCTTAGAATATTTAAGTAAAGCAGGGATTACGAATAGGAAAGGAAAGACCAGCAATAGAAGAACATGGAAGGAAATATGTGAGATGGTATAGAAGTAGGTAAAGGGAATTGATCTATCCCGAAGAAAATTGATTTAGCCACTGTATATATATTTGGGTTTAAAAGACAGTTATATACAGGCAAGATCGTATAAGAAGGAATCATGAGTGGAACAACATCATATTTTCTGACGGGAAGAAATTTAACTGGCATGGTCATCATTTCGGGGAAGAACACTGAAGTTTCAATGAGACGAAATTTTGCTGGCGGTAATGCGAATGTATTCTAATTCTTATAAAGAACTTCTGAAAATCATTTTGATCCGAAGTCATAATTTAGAATGGATAATATTCCAGTGAGCATTATGAAGATGTCCGGCGCTTTTATAATAAAACCTATTGAAGAATTGCATGAAAAAGATAACAACACGAGTAGCGCAGGGTACCACATTGGGCTCCAATTTATGGAATGTGTTCTACAAAATGGAGCTACCACAAGTTGCGTTTTTGATAGAATATGGAGACGACAAGCGACAATCATCCTAGCGCATGACGAGGTGGATGCTCAGAAAAGGCTGAACCAGGTTATGAGAAGAGTCACTACTTGGATGAAAGAACACATGAACAAGCCTGACTATGGCAATGGAGAAGATCGAGGCCGTTCTAGTGACCAGGAGAAAAGCCGCTAGGGAGGGTGAAGTACCTCGGACTGGACCTCGACAAGATTAATATAGGAGAATTAACGGCAAGCAAAAGCGAAATCTAAGCTAATGTTCTAGAAAGCGCATGGCTTCAGTTGTAATGCTGTGGTGCGCAAAATTACAAAATTTATGAGTTTTCATTTAAAGTCAACTGACATATAGCTTTCAATCGATGGTATCTATATGTTGGTTGGCCTTAAATGAAAACTCATAAATTTCAAATTTAAAAAAACGTTGAAGCCTCCTTCGGATACTGGAGATACAATATAAAATTATAATGCAAAATACATTCCAAAAGCCTCAAGAAAGTCGTCGACTTTGATTACTTCTTCACCTTCAAAGTATATTTTGTACGTAATTTGTCCATTTCTACCTGCAAGGGATTAATTTGAGTATATTAATTATAATAGCGCATCGACTTACGACATTCTATAACACACGGAGCTGTTATGGTTGAAATGTACCTATACAATCTTTAGTAAAGTGTATTTAAGTATTGTTACAACTTCCTATTTACCTTATTCTTATCGACAATCTTGATATATTATCATCGGAATAATTGGCAAGGAACTGCAGGGAAGCTTCCACATTGCTCCGGTAGTCATCTTTGCGTAGTAGCTTCGTTTCCTCTTTACCATATTTAACAATTTTTTCAGCTTTTATGAGAATATTTCCAATGAAGATGTCAAGGTTTCTGTCCGTTAATTCTTCAAAATGCCATTTAGGAAATATTTTATTAAAAACAATTGGCCATCCCCTTTTTATTTCTTCATGTAAATTCCTACTATTTGATGTTAATTTTTGGACAAACCTATAGGATTAGATACATAATTCAAAACTATCCTGAAATAGTATAATTTGGACTGCTGTGGGATTATCTCGAAAAAAAATATTCTTGATGCAGTTGCCATCGGGTGTGTCTGTTAGATTAGAATATTATTATTTTTTAAAAAGTGTCTTTAAAATATGAATAATTGGTACATAATATGTGCAGTTATCAACATACTTGATACTTCAATAGGATGTATATAGTTAAAGTAGTTTCTGTAATATTTCTTTCTTCTTACTTCGAAGAACACCACTCTTAACATTTTATTAAACATATTATACATATATTTTGTAAAATATTTTTATCTATTTTGGTGCTATATTCCTGATCTAACCTATTTACTATAAAATCTGTATTTATTTAATTTATATCTAAAATGGTATCCATGATTACTTGTAAAGACAAATTGGTTAAGAAATGGTTTGGTTCTAAACCTAAACTAATTAATTTTAGCCCAAAATCACTTTCATAATCCTCAATTTTAGATTATTTAAAGGACCCAGTCTAATATGATTATAAATATGCTTTGCTAATGCTGTTTCATCGGCAGTTATAAATTCACAATCTATTATGTTACATTGAGTGCTCTCTATAATACTGGTCGTCTTAATTCTTATATGCAATCTAACCATATCACATTGCAATTTATTATATTTGGAATATAATTACACTCATGTGTAAAATTACGTAGGTAGCTAAACTGACAAATACAGAAAAGCATAAATCTTCTATGAGATATTACGCATTGCATTTGCAATCAGTACATCTTGTAATGTTACCTATTAGTACTCGTAAATATTAAAATACATTAATACATACATTAATACTAATTTTATATATCACATTGTAGAAAGTATGTACAAGTAGAGGTATATAAACTGTTCGTACTGGACCAAGAAAAAGAAGAGAGATGAGAGGTCAATGTACGCCAAGTAAGGGAGGACGCTAACGTGCTCACCCGACAAAACTGGCAAGAGCGCTGGTAGAACGAGACGAGAGGATGTTGGACAACCAAACTCATTTGCAGCATCACGGAGTGGATGGATCCAGACCTCAGTGAGGTACTACTACTATTTTATCCAGTTTTCCAGCAGGACAGGGCAGGGGAAATTTCAAAGCATACCTGGATCGAATGAAAAACTTAAGGAAGGCCATATGTCAATATCTAGACTCAAAAGAAAATGACGCTTACCACAACTTTTTCTACTACAGAGACTACAGAGAAGAGCTGCAAGAAGAAGTAGGACCTTAAAGGTGCTAGTAGCAAAATATCGTCATGTTCGTCGAGAAGGTCAGAGAGAGGCCCAAGCAATAGAAGCAGCCAATCGAGGCTAATTACTAGATGTCATCCTGTAGCAATGCGACTAGCAGTTCCGGGATGGTGTGTACACCTGACAAGATGAGGTTTAATAATCGAATATAGACTTTCACGGCCACTGTTCCATAAAGATGTATCTTTCGGGTATTGCCGTGGTTGTTGTGACAAACTTGACGTTTCGCTGATCATACTGTCATACTTCTTCAGAAGTTTTCTAAAGACTGATGTTGATGTCTTCTGCTCCTCGTTATATACCCAGTCTCTGTTCCGCTCCAGTATCCAGTATCCGTTGTCGTTCGCTGATCCGTGTCCGATGCTTCTCCTCGATTCGTGTTAGATGATCTCGGATGCGTCCTCGTTGGTCCTCGCTGCTTCGGGCTCTCCAGCGCTAACTTCAATACCTTACTCAGTCTGTATCCGTCTTCTCGGTTGAAGTTGGTCGGATTCTTCATTATTTCCAGGGATTCTCTCACTATCCGTGGGTAGTAGTGATTGCTTTTGGTTAGTATCTTCACGTCAATGTAGTCGATTACGTGACTGCTTCCAGTGTGGTAGTGTTCAGCTACTGCAGATTTTCCAGTATTTCCCTGTTCGACATCTCTGCGATGTTCTTTCACTCTGCACTGTATACTGCGCCCGGTTTGTCCAATATACGATTTCCCGCACTGGCATTGAAGTTCGTAGATGCCTTTAGCTTGTAGTCTCGGTATGGAGTCTTTGTTGGATGGAAGCAGTTCTTTTATTTTCTTGACTGTGCTGAACCTGACGTTGACGTTCTTCTTCTCCAAGGTTTTCTTCAGCCTGTCCGTGACTCCAGCAATATACGGCAGGTGTGCGTATCCTGCTGGCTTTAGTTCTGAGTCATCCTTCTGTTTCTTTTTGGCTCCGGCTAATCTCCGAATCTCCTGTGGTTTGTAGCCGTTCTCCTGGAGTGCATCTTTCACATGTTGAATTTCCTCGGTTTTGTTGGTAGCATCACTAATCATTTCCGCTCTATGTAGTAGTGTAGTGACCAGGGATCTTTTCTGTTGTGGATGATGATGTGAGATTGCGTGTAGATATCGGTCCGTATGCGTCTTCTTGCGGTATACTTCATGTCGCAATTTTCCACTGTCGTTGCGTTTTACCAGTACATCCAGGAAAAGTAAGCAGCCATTCTCTTCTAACTCCATCGTAATGTTGATGTTGGCATGTTGTCTGTCGATATATGTTCCTTGAATGCGTGTAGATTGCCCATACCGTGAGGCCAGATCACGAATGTGTCGTCCACGTAGCGGTACCAGCATTTCGGTTTCTTGTCACTAGAGCTGATGACTTGTTCTTCTTTAAGGATGAGGTTTAGTAGTGGAGCTCTCCCTCCCACTCCTCACCGGTGACGGGTGTCTTTCTTCATGATGTATTTAGGCAACTTATCCATAATTCCAGTTAAAAAAGGGGAAGTTTCGTCAAAGCAAAATCAATTTATTACAATAGCTTGCTCGCCCGATCTGAATCCTGTCGCAAATCATCGTTTGAATATTGGCAAGGGAGGTGTATGTTGAGTTTTTTTGTAGTTCGGCATTAACTTCGATGCATAATTTGCCAGAATTATTAAGGAAACTGTGTCACACATATTCTACGTTTAAAATTGGATTTCCCAGAAATAAATGCACTATTTATTCCACCAATATATCGCGCACGCGTCGCGATTTTATAACTCAATCACATTTCATCTGTCAGAGAAACAAACCGCAGCACTCTAGCTTTATTCGTTCCTACATATATGTATAATATATCCATGGTGATACAGGGAAACGCTCTATATGTATACATACAATAGCATAAAACGTATCATAAACACCCGACCGAAAATATCCAGACATTGATGGATATTGTTTAACTCTTTTCGAATCGCTTTAACGAGTTTTAATGTTAAAGAGATTGATAGCGATAGCGGTTGATACAAATATATACGACACGCACACATAGGGACTGACGTCTATAGATTAACGGATATGTTGTATACACAACGTATCGGGGAAGAATAAATTGACAGATCGCAATCGATATTGAATATTACACAACGATGATTGACGAAACGTCGCGAAAGTAACGGGGAATTTATTTATTTTTTTTCTTGTGTATAATTTATGCGATTGATTTCTATATATCTATAAATGTACAGCAAGTGCATTACTTTACCGATCTCGAATTGATTGATACCCCTGTATCAGGGCTCTAACTCAATTGCAAGAGTATCTCTCTGGAAATCCCAAAAATTCAATCCGAATTAAATCCAATTATCAAACCTGATGATAGGACAGCCTGATTGATTCACTACAATTTAACATTCGTGTACTGTCACTGTCGATGTTTGCCAATCAGATCCGTTAGATTAAATGAAATGGAAGAACTGGAACGATTTATTTAAAAAAAAAAAGGATCGAATTTAATTGACTATAATTAAATAAACGATGGATATTATCTAGAATATTAGAATTACTCCCCTGTATTAAGCATAAAATTCTATTTTATTCAATTTTAAATCGTTTCCAACAGAGGGAGACAATTTCATTAGCGGAAATTAATTTCATTCGCTTCGTTAAATTCAGTTAAGAAGTTCAACTACGAAATGCAATTTCCAACTATTACAAGTTAGGTGCTGCAATCATTACTGCTTACGCTAAAGAAATCCCTTTCAGAAGAAAACAATTTAACACCATGAGAGAATAGTATCGTAGCGTTTTAAGTATCAATTTCAATTTCGCAGTAGGTATTTCCATTAGTCTTTCGGGTAAACTTGATTATGTTAAACTTAAAAGTAAAATAGCTTTGAGAGCGCCAATTTGGCTAACGGCGCTTTCATAAAATGTACTGCTGGATATGGAAAAAGATTGCCTGTATTTTTCTACAAATTGGAATTCAGTTCGTATAATTATCTACGTAGTACTTATATAGGTAATTTTGAAATTGCGTTTTACATTTTCATAAAACTAAATGACACGATGACGATGTCCAAAATTATATTCTAAAAAGTTTGACAATAGGTAATTATGATGACAATATTGTTTAATTTATTGTTCTAGGACATGTTTAGGTATAAAGATATATCTTACGGGTGTTGCTGTGGTAATTGTAACAGCTTCTTCAGAAGTTCTCTAAATACTCTAAAGACCGTCTTTAGAGAACTTGACAGTATGATCAACGAAAGTTTGTTACAACGACCACGGCAACACCCCAAAGATACATCTTTATGGAACAGTGACCGTGAAAGCCTACAGTCGATCATTTTCAGGTAGTTTCGTTTCATGGCTGTATTGGAGGTTGAGCTAAAGGCTGAGTTTTTTTTCCGGATTTTGTCGCTTTAATAAGACGTATTATTTCGTCAAAATTTGCTCGTAGAAGGTCTTCATCATTAAAGCCAAGCAGAAACTCAACTTCAAACTCATCAATATTATCCTTATAGGGGTTTCGTAGATGCAGTAGAGGCAGCCAGCCATGACCTCAGCCTTCTCTAAGGTAACATGTCGTTTCTAATATCGTATGAGAAAGATAGTAGGCAAATACCCAGGACTGCTGTGGCTTTTCAATTATTTCGGAAAGTTTGTTTCTATACCGAAACCTACTCAGTGAACCCAATTATGTATTGAATTATCGATTATATGTTAAATAATTATGTATACGGTGTTGTCCAAAAAGAAAACTAATGATACCGATTAGTGGCTTAATTTAATTAATGTGTACGTTCAATTTCGTTTAGTAGTTGTGATAGGTGTGTAGAAAAAGATTTCTGATATTTTAGATGCAGGAGAAATGTGAAGGTACTAATAAAACTAAACCGGAAATGATGCAAATGTGGAGAAGCATATTGAATCTTTTCTTGTGTCGGAAAGCCATTACTCTAAAAGCAGCACTTTATTTATTATCTGATTGAAATATGATAAACTTTATTTAGAAAAATGTAAAGTTGAACGCATCACTTCATATATATTTCAGAAAACAGGTGTAATTATCTGAAACTTGCACCATTTTTAACGAAATTAATGAGGATAAACTGTCAATTATCGATTCATAACTAGCTGTTGTAGAGGTTAATCTGTCAAAAACAGTCTGGCATGATACTATAACTAGCACCTAACTAGAACAAAATCTGTTGGTATCCTCCTATGCCAGGTTTTATATTTTAGACAGTAGTAGGTGTCCTCAACATAACAGGAACGATTCTTGTCAGTCTCGTAATCAACTTAGTAAAAATTTCTAGATTATGAATAGATTAAAATATCGACAGAGAGGTTAGGTACAAATTAAATCAGCCAGCCATATGTGTCTTCTATAAGTGAGATGTTTCATAGAAACTTTGAAGCTGTACTAATTAGATGCAGATGATTTTCAAGTGCCTGCAATTTAAGTACATGGAATTTTGCTGCATCCAACCAGGTAAGAGCTCAGTACATTATTATCTGTCTCACGAAAATTATGTAGATGGGTAATTTGAGCTTCAGGAAAGTCCTGCTGTACAACAAGTGCCAATTCGCGGAGGTTGGAAATCTTGATTTCCTAGAGAACTGAAGTGATTTTTATTTGCATGCACAGATGCAAATTTTGTCCATTTCGTGTTATAATCTTCAGCCCACTAGGTCATCATTTCTGGAGGACGTATAAATGACCACTTTTTTTGGCATAGACGGCACATCAGAGGGGGAGAGGGATCCCTGAGGAACTCCGGCTGAAAGAAGTTTTATTGCAGAAAGACAACTATCACCATTGAGATATGAGACAACAATCCTAATAATATTTGAGTTGATTGATCATTTTGAATGTCCAAGAATACAGCTCAAACACTCTCTGGCTTCGCATTACGTCTGCCATTTGATGGACTTGGCACTTGGAACTTGAAATTTGTTGTAAATTGTTGTTTGTTGTTGTTTCCTTCAATCTTTGATAAAAACAATACACTTGTACACGTGTCCTATCTAGGTTTGACAATAATTACGATGACAATGTATGTTTCGGGTGTTGCTGTGCAGCTTCTTCAGAAGTTCTCTAAATACTCTAAAGACCGTCTTTAGAGAACTTGACAATATGATCGACGAAAGTTTGTTACAACGACCACGGCAACACCTCAAAGATACATCTTTATGGAACAGTGGGCGTGAAAGCCTATATTCGATCATTTTCAGGTAGTCTCTTTTCATGGCTGTATTGGAGGTTGAGCTAAAGGCTGGGTTTTGCCGGATTTTGTCGCTTTAATAAGACGTATTATTTCGTCAAAATTTGCTCGTAGAAGGTCTTCATCATTAAAGTCAAGTAGAAACTCAACTTCAAACTCATCAATATTATCCTCATAGGGAGTTTCGTGGATGCAGTAGAGGCTGCCAGCCATGACCTCAGCCTTCTCTAAGATAACATGTCCTTTCTAGGTTTGATTCTAGACTCACGATGAAAACAATGACCAATTGTTTTCGAACATTTTTAAGTGGTTTTTTTTAAGAGCCAAGGAGGTCGAGTGAAAGTCCGAGGCCTCACTGAGTTTAAGATTCACTAGGTGTTCACCATTGATGATAAACAGATTTCTTGTCTGGTATTATAAACAAACGAAATTAATATTGATCATGCAATACTAACACTAACTAAGTATATGCTATTCTGGGACGTATTTAGAAAGTTTTTCTTTTCACTTTTCTTTTATATTGGGATGAAGAACATTCCGAAATTAAAGTCAAACAGTAGTCAGCAAGCATCTCGCTATTCCACTTGCCCTGATAGCGTTTTTCAATAGTGGAGATATCCTGATGAAATCTTTCCCCATGATCCTCACTAACATCGCCAAGATTCGGGGGAAAAAAGTTCAAGTGCGAATGCAAGAAATGTATTTTAAGACTCATATTACAGCCTAATGCATGGTAACTTCTAACAAGTTCACTAACAATTCCTCGTAATCTTCAGATTTTTTATTTTCTAAGAAATTCTTTGTCACACTTTTAAATGCATGCCCAAGCAGTCCGTTCTAAATCGCGCAAGAGTACGTCAAATTCTCGATCCTGTTATAACAGATTAATCTGGGGTCCTATGAAAATCCGCTCTTTAAGTTTTGCCTCAGATATATTAGGAAATTTTTGTTTAAGGTATCGAAATCCTGGTCCCTCTTTGTCCAATGCTTTGACGAAATTCTTCATCAGACCTAATTTTATATGTATTGGCAGTAAAAGTATTTTATGAGGCTCCACCAACGAATTATGGACTACGTTCTTTTCTCTAGGAGTATATTGTATTCTAGTTGGCCATTGCTTAACAGTATAATGCAAATTTCTCGCTCGACTATCCCATTCACAAAGGAAACAGCAATACTTTGTGAATCCAAGTTGTAGACCAAGTAGAATTGCAACTACTTTGAGATCAGTACTGATGTATCATTTATAGGTTTTCTAATTGATTTTATCAAGGAGACATTGTCATATTATCATATGTTTCCTTCATGTGCACGGCATGACCAACAGGAATGGAGGGGTTGATGTTTCCTATATGTAGAAGGACAACTTTCAAACTCAATTTAGAAGCATCTATAAAAAGTCGCCATTCTTCCGATTGGTGTTAATTCTGGCATTAAACCGTCAACATTTTTGCAAAATGAAAGACCTTCTTCAGTTGAAAAATGCTATGACAGTTCTTTCTGACGATTTCGATATACAGAAATTCGCGTACCCGGAGCTAACAACTTCCATCCTTGCAGTCTTGATCCTAATATTTCTGCCTGAGTTTTTGGTAAATTGAGATCTCGAACTAGGTCATTTAATTCCAATTGATTTATTAAATGAGGCGTGTCCTCTTAAGATGGCAAATATTCTTCATCTGTGTCCGACAATTCTGAAATATATTCTTCTATCTCGGTTTCAACATGTTCTTGGTTCGAAGCATCCATAGGACTTGGTACTGGCAAAGTTTCCGAATGAGGAACTGGACGAGTGGCAGAAGGTAAATTAGGATAGGTAATTTTATCCTTATTTTTACTGGAAAACCCGAAGGTCTTTGTGCAGCAAAAGTAGCAGTCTGTCGAATGATCCTTTTGTACTCGCCAAATTATAGGCCTACCAAATGGTATAGATATGCTCTTACCTTTCATCCAGCTCCTCAAAGTAACAGCACATCGTGCACAGACATTGTGAGGGGTCCACAACTATTGTCTCTATATACTCACATATGTACAGATCTATTAATTCCTTGATTTGATTGGTTCTAGAGACAAAAATTGGAGTGCTTTAACGACTATGACGTAGAAATGAAGCCCAAACATGTTAAATCCTGTTCAGACATGCCCGTTCTCAGAAACCTGACGTGATAGCCGATTTTTGAAAATATTTTCAGAATTACAATGAAAAAGTCCATAACGTAACACGTATCAGATGTAAGAAAAAAAAGCCCATTGTTGACCAGTGTAATTAATTGAATTTTTGCGATGTAATGGAGGAAAAACTACACTCTACTAGCTATAATCTTGACGTAGACATGAAGAAAGCGTTTGGCAATGTTTAGTATAAGGATTTTTTTTGTCAAAAACAGCGACCATAACTATCAGAGCGTTTCCAGCAAAGTGAACTTATCTCAGCAAGGGTTTCCCAAGGTTGTGTGCTAGACCATCCACATATAGATCAAGCATTAGAACCAGATCACGTAGTTTGGATTAATTCCAACCCAAAATAGATAAATAACTTAGCCATTTATGAAGAGATAGATAAATATTCGACCGCCAAGAAATTATATCCATGTTCTAATATTATCTTCGCAAGAAAAAGGAAACTTAATCTGCGAAGTTTAATTTTTAAACGAAGAAAATCGAGTCTGCCGTTATTTCGCACACCTTAATACAACCGGGCAATTATAGAGGTCGCTTCCAGGCTAGCTATTATAATGCACAAACGCAATTAAGTTCTAAATTATACGGTCGAGTTGTAGTAGCAACATAGAGCCGACGGTAATTATTATGGCTTTGCGGGTATGAGCTGGATACCTTTTTTCTCCCTCTCTCCGAGTAGATAACAGTTTCAGGATAGTTACAATGTAGTTTCGAGGCAATTTTCTAAATTCTAGACGTCGAAGCTGGTGAAAAGAGAAACCGACAAATGCGTTCAACCAGCTATCTCATAGGGAAACAAATTAATTTCGAGGTGTTACTTCGGATGTCAGGTTAAGCCTTAGCGCAGCTGATATTAGGAGGAATAGGATGGGGTTTTAGTAGAAAGGAGAAGAAGGATGCAATTTTGTGTTTTTGCGGATTTGTACAAACGGTGGAAATGATACTTGCGAAGATTATTTTAATATCGTTGGTGATTTATTAGAAATATGATTATTTTCTATTTTTATTATACAATGCCCGCGGATACAGCCTTTATCATACTTTAATATGATTAAAAATGCAATATTTTGCTCAACGTATTAAACGCCCCCCAACAATATTTCCAACGTATAACCGCAATTATACAATTTGGCAATTTAATGACGGTTTCCATTCTCCAACCGCCTTTTTTTCCTTTCCATTATACCACGACGACCAGAGGCTTTGGAGTATCCAACAGTCAGCGTTGGCTAAAACTTTTATTATCTAGTCATAAATATATTTTAATTGCTCTCGGTTCCTCTGCGCCTTTTGTTTTGAGGTGAGAATTTATTAGCCCGCAAAACCACATTTTATTCCCTTCCCTGTTATGAATGATATAATGCTGTGTTACTTCAAGAGTCTGCACGCAGCGAAAGGGCATGTCTCCTTATAACCTGGCATTTCTTACCTACCGACGTCAATGTTTATAATATATCCGTATTAAACGGATGGCTTAATTTCTACCACCACCACAACGAAGCGTAGCTTTGTTTTGCAACGTTCCCAATCTGCCGGGGATGCCGAAATTTATCAATGTGATTTATCCATTCTTTGGAGCAGCGGTTTTAATATTAATACTAATTAATCTCATTATAAACAAAGAGGATTGCGCTTAATGTATTTATTTGACGTCCCCAGTATTACAATGTTTATTAAAATTCAATCTGTTCAAGCTCCGTAAACGTCTCGAATTTAATTTTAATTATGTATAAAGTGAAGCCTACGTTCGTTAATGTTGATCCGAAACCGCTTTGTCGTAAAGACGCAGGTAAGGGGAGGGAGGAGGATATCATGCATGTGAATAAAAGTCATAATTTGATTTTTAAATACTAATGGGACGTATATTAGCAGTTTTGGGGATAGAAATAACCTACTGATTGCAATTCTACTTGGTCTACAACTTGGATTCACAAAGTATTGCTGTTTCCTTTGTGAATGGGATAGTCGAGCGAGAAATTTGCACTACATTGTTAAACAATGGCCAACCAGAATACAATATACTCTAGGAGAAAAGAACGTAATCCATAATTCGTTGGTGGAGCCTCATAAAATACTTTTACTGCCAATACACATAAAATTAGGTCTGATGAAGAATTTCGTCAAAGCATTGGACAAAGAGGGACCAGGATTCCGATACCTTAAACAAAAATTTCCTAATATATCTGAGGCAAAACTTAAAGAGGGGATTTTTATAGGACCCCAGATTAATCTGTTACAACAGGATCGAGAATTTGACGTACTCTTGAGCGATTTAGAACGGACTGCTTGGGCATGCATTTAAAAGTGTGACAAAGAATTTCTTAGGAACTAAAAAATCTGAAGATTACGAGGAATTAGTGAACTTGTTAGAAGTTACCATGCATTAGGCTGTAATATGAGTCTTAAAATAAATTTCTTGCATTCACACCTGAACTTCTTTCCCCCGAATCTTGGCGATGTTAGTGACGAGCATGGGGAAAGATTTCATCAGGATATTTCCACTATTGAAACACGCTATCAGGGCAAGTGAAATAGCGAGATGCTTGCTGACTACTGTTTGACTTTAATTTCGGAATGTTCTTCATCCCAATATAAAAGAAAAGTGAAAAGAAAGACTTTCTAAATACGTCCCAGAATAGCATATACTTAGTTAATGTTAGTATTGTATGATCAATATTAATTTCGTTTGTTTATAATACCAGACAAGAAATCTGTTTATCATCAATGGTGAACACCTAGTAAATCTTAAACTAAGTGAATCTGGTTTTGACTCGACCTCCAATATAGCTTTTAAAAAAGAAACACTCAAAAATGTTCTAAAACAATTGGTTATTGTTTTCATCATGAGTCTAGAATCAAGCTGGCTGCCTCTACTGCATCCACGAAACCCCTATGAGGATAATATTGATGAGTTTGAAGTTGAGTTTCTGCTTGGCTTTAATGATGAAGACCTTCTACGAGCAAATTTTGACGAAATAATACGTCTTATTAAAGCGACAAAATCCGGAAAAAAACTCAGCCTTTAGCTCAACCTCCAATACAGCCATGAAACGAAACTACCTGAAAATGATCGACTGTAGGCTTTCACGGTCACTGTTCCATAAAGATGTATCTTTCGGGTGTTGCCGTGGTCGTTGTAACAAACTTGACGTTTCGCTGATCATACTGTCAGTTTCTTCAGAAGTTCTCTAAAGACTGTCTTTAGAGAAGATTAATCTTTATACCTGGAAATGTCCTAGAACAATTGAACAATATTGTCATCGTAATTATTGTCAAACCTAGAAATGACACGTGTGCAAGTGTATTGTTGCTGTCAAAGATTGAAGGAAACAACAAACAAACAACAATTAACAACAAATTTCAATAGAGTGCCAAGTCCATCAAATGGTAGACCCAATACGATGCCGTAGAGGGTGGGGGGTGTATTCTTGGACATTCAAAATGATCAATCAAACTTAAATATCATCAGAATTATTGATTCATATCTCGATGGTGACAGCTGTCTTTCTGCAACGAAACTTGTTTTAGCCGGCATTTCTCAGGAATCCCTCCTGAGACCTCATCTATTCTTGATTCTTGTGAGTGATCTTCTCAAAATCTCTGATGTGATATTTATGTCAAAAACACGATTATTTATAGGTCCTTCAGTAATAATGCCCTAGTGAGCTGAAGATTACAACACGGAATGGACAAAATTTGTATCTGTGCAGGCAAATAAAAATCAATTGAGTTGTCCAGGGAATCAAGACTTCCAACCTTCACTAATTGGCGCTTTTTGTGCGGCGAAACTTGAAGCTCAAGTTACGCATCTACAAAATAGAGGCACAAACAAAAAAGACAATAAATAAAGTGCTGCTTTTAGAGTAATGGCTTTCCGACACAAGAAAAAATTCAATATGCTTCTCCACATTTGCATCATTTCCGGTTTAGTTTTATTACCTATTTTCCCCTTCACATTTCTCTTAGAAAAATCTATTTCAGTTAATTAACTTATCTTGGCAGGATGTACCACTTATCCTCCTGCATCTAAAATATCAGGAATCTTTTTCTACACACCTATCACAACTACTAAACGAAATTGATCGTATACATTAATTAAATTAAACCACTAATCGGTATCATTAGTTTTTTTTTGGACAACACCGTATACATAATTATTTAACACATAATCGATAATTCAATACATAATTGGGTTCACTGAGTAGGTTTCGGTGTAGAAACAAACTTTCCGAAATAATTGAAAAGCCACAGCAGTCCTGGGTATTTGCCTACTATCTTTCTCATGCGATATTATGGAATAGTTTGACAGGTCTGCAGGGAAATCTTGGGATATTTTCGGTATCCGACCCACTCATGTATCTACGATTAACAAAAGGGTTGATATCGAATTTATAGAGGGAAGTATTACCATAAATTCATATTTATATACCCATTACCGTGTTATTAACCAAACTATTGGATCTCCTTCGAATTTCACTTCCGACTGGGGTTTTTATTATCCCCAAATTACATACATACCTACATTCAATTAGGATCGTTGACTGTTAAATAATAATTAAACACAAAGTGATATAGGAGATCGCTAACCAGAATAGGTACACCACCGCTTTTATAATTCTGATTGAAGTGTCATTTTAACTTTTCAGTCGAGATAACGATGTGTTCGTTTTTATGTGAGCTATGTATGTATGTATTTTGAAGGCCAGTCATGTTTGCGAATAAACCGCAAAAGCCAATGCTGCGGTGGTTTTAGTGAAATTGCACGCAATTCGCATACGTTAAACAGCTAGAACGGGCATTATTCCTGTTATAATTACAGATATTTGCCGGAGTATCCTTTGTTGTTGAAAACATGAAGTTCTATCAACATACAACGTATTATGAACAACAGTAAATGGACGTGTGATTGGTGATTGCTTTCATAGCATGTTATAATGCTTTTGTTTTGTGGATAATAAAGAATCCAGTATGGAATGCTGACTCATCCATAAAATATCGAAGAAAATTGTTCCTTCAAGATATGGGAATCGAACTTGCTAAATCACAAATTGACAGAAGAGTGAATAAAATTGCAGAAGATGGTCGTGGTTTCAGGAAGATGGTGACTAGAATATTTGAAAATGATACCGCTACTTCATGTACCAAAAAATGCAATACCACAAATGCAATAAATTTGTATGCAGTCAACACAGAAAGTCTATTACCATACAGCAGACAACGTGGATCTACTGTTCAAAAGATGAGGATGGGGAGCCATAATAATATAGCTACAGATAATGTCAATTATATTTTGTTACTAAGTTACCAAGAATATGTATAGGGTAAGGTGGGGCAGGTTCGGACACGTTTTTTTAAACATCAGAATATTTTGGATCTAATTCAGATGCTATGGATACCTTAGTCTATTTCTAACATGTTGGCATTATCTCAAGTAAAGAAATGCAGTTTTTTACGTTCAGTTATTTTTTTTCCCAAAATTTTTGCATTTGCCCGAATCTGCCCCATAGTGGCGCAAATTCCAAGATTCCACTCTGCCGATGTAATGAACTGCCCTTTTGTTGGTAGGAAATTTCACAAGCAAATAATCATTACAATGGAATACGTCGTCATCCAGTAGCATGGGCGCATCATTATTGTTTTGAAGCTGGTCCAGAGAATCGGACAGATCGTAAAACAATTTTGTCTCATGAACAATATTCTGTGGTAAATCCACGTCAGAATCTGAAAAGTCACTATCTATTTTCTTCAGCTTTTTCTTAGGTGCTTTTCCTTTGACCTTCTCTCCAACTTCAGTATTTTTCTTTTTCACTTCACATTCGCTTTGTAATACTTTTCTTTTTGTGTTTCTTTTGTCTAACTTTTGTTTTCTCATTGTTTCTAATTCTTGAATTTTTTCCTTCTCAGGTGTGCTCGTATAAATTCTGGATTTACCTAGTCGAGAAACCCCATTTGTTTTTCTAGGGGCTACCTTAGTAACCTTAGTAACATTGTTCTTATCATCATGGTCATTTAAAATCGACTACATTGCTAGGGCTCATGCTGATGGACGGAATAAATGAATCGTTCGATGTAATAGAAGTTGATGGTAGTTCACATTCTTTAATTTTAGTTTTTTGCCCGAGGAAATCATCATTAAAAATCATGGAATTAATAGGGCGGTACATCTGTTTATAAGTTTCCGGTAAGGACAGTGAGTTTGGAGTATCAATGCTTATAATGTTTCTAGGTGTAAATGGGGTGTGTGCAAAGTGGTGGAAATGATAGTAGAATTATGCCATTCCCACGAGAATAGTTTATGGCCTCGAGTGATGTGCTTCGTGGTTATCAAGCAACAAAAGAATTGGATTTGTTTGAGTACAATCAGTATGTTTTTGAATATGCTCCAATAACTGGGGAAAAATTGTTGAAGATGTCAATTGTGTGATATTGTATTGTCAATATGGCAAGTGTCATAGCACTTTAAGGCGGTGGCCTGCCTGAAGTTAGCCCCCCCTTCCCCGAATTTCGAAATTTTGAAAGTTGTTCCAGGTTGTTCTAGGTTTGTTCTAAATTGTTCCAGAATTTTGGAGAAAAATATTAAAAAATTGTCCAGAGAAATCGTTTTTCTGGTCAGTCTCCCCCCTTTTTTTTTCAAAATTCGAAATTTTGACAGTTGTTCCAGTTGTACTATATAGTTGTTCTGAACATTGTTCCAAAATTTGAACCTTCTCACATTAGTAATTTATGAAATAATTAATAAAAATGAAATTTGACCTGCCCCCTCTTTTTCGAAATTCAAACTTTTGACAGTTGTTCCAGGTTCTTCTACATAGTTGTTCTGAACATTGTTCTCAAATTTGAGCCTTCTGTCATGTGTAGTTTATGAAATAATTGAGAAAAACAAAATTTCAGTAACGCCTCTTTTTCGAATTTCAAAATTTTGAAAGTTGTTCGAGGATGTTCTAGGTTTGTTCTATATAGTTCCAAGATTTTAGTTTTCCTGAAACAACTCTTATACATATGTTCGGTTTAAAAAAATGGAAAGACAACATAATTCCATTTCTACCAATTATTTCGCGAAGTAGAAGGCTAAAATGTTGAAACAATGTCTAAACAGCCTACTAAATTTCGTTCGTCTCAATTATTTCGTGAACTATGCATCAGAAGTGGCAACTATAAAGAACTAGGCTAGAACAACCTGACTAGCTATGAAAAGTTCGATTTTAAGAAAACGGAGGTAGAGAGTGGATAGCGAAAATCAGCATTTCTCAATTATTTCACGAACTAATGTTCAATGTTCAGAAAATCTAAAATTTCGAAATTTGAAAAAGGGGGCTAAAAACTGAAAATTTGTTTTTTCAGAAAATTTAGAACAATATAGAACAAACCTAGAACAACCTGGAACAACTTTCAAAATTTCGAAATTTAACTTCACACCCCTGAAAATTTGTTTTTCTCATTTATTTCACAAAGTATACATGGTAGAAAGCTAAGATCTTGGAACAATATAGAACAAACCTAGAACAACCTGGAACAACTTTCAAAATTTCGAAATTCGAAAAGGGGCGGGAGAGAGAGGGGCTAACTTCACACTCCTGAAAATTTATATTTCTCGTTTATTTCACGAAGTATACATGATAGAAAGCTAAAATCTTGGAACAATATAGAACAAACCTAGAACAACCTGGAACAACTTTCAAAATTTCGAAATTCGAAAACCTGGAACAACATTCAAAATTTTGCTAATTTCAAAAAGGGGGAAAATTTTGTTTTTCTCAATTATTTCATAAACTACACATGACAGAAGGCTCAAATTTTGGAACAATGTTCAGAATAACTAGAAAAAACTGGAACAACTTTCAAAAGTTTGAATTTCAAAAAATTTGGGGGGGGGCGGAGGAGGTTGGCGAAATTTCATTTTTATTAATTATTTCATGAACTACTAATGTGAGAAGGTTCAAATTTTGGAAGAATGTTCAGAACAACTCGAACAACCTGGAACAACTGCCAAAATTTGGAATTTTGAAAGGGGCGGGGAGAAAAACGGAGGGGCAAAACTGGAAAAATTTAGAACAAATTCTGGAACAACTTTCAAAATTTCTGAAAAACTTTATATTTATATTTCTCGTATATTTCACGAAGTATACATGATAGAAAGCTAAAATCTTGGAACAATATAGAAAAAACCTAGAACAACCTGGAACAACTTTCAAAATTTCGAAATTCGAAAGGGGGCGGGAGGGAGGGGGCTAACTTCACACTCCTGAAAATTTATATTTCTCGTTTATTTCACGAACTATACATGATAGAAAGCTAACAACATAGAACAAACCTAGAACAACCTGGAACAACATTCAAAATTTTGAATTTCGAAAAAGGGGCGTTACTGAAATTTTGTTTTTCTCAATTATTTCATAAACTACACATGACAGAAGGCTCAAATTTTGGAACAATGTTCAGAATAACTAGAAAAAACTGGAACAACTTTCAAAAGTTTGAATTTCGAAAAATTTGGGGGGGGCGGAGGAGGTTGGCAAAATTTCATTTTTATTAATTATTTCATAAACTACTAATGTGAGAAGGTTCAAATTTTGGAAGAATGTTCAGAACAACTCGAACAACCTGGAACAATTGCCAAAATTTGGAATTTTGAAAAAGGGCGAGCTGACCAGAAAAACGGTTTTTTCGGTTTTTCTGGACAATTTTTAATATTTTTCTCCAAAATTCTGGAACAATTTAGAACAAATCTAGAACAACCTGGTACAAGTTTCAAAATTTCGAAATTCGAAAAGATGAAATCATTGAGTGGTAGTGGGGTATAAATTTGAATTTCATTTCATCTATCTTTAATGCATTGAACAGCAAATATTACTAAGGGATATTAGTATATAGTGATATTACACCAAGACTAATAAACTTAAATTTATTGGACATTTTTTGGTGTTTAATAAATTTAACAAAATCGCAAGAATCTTTAAGGTGATATTTATTATTTATTATTAAAAAATTAAATAAAATCGACCGTCATTACCCAATAAAATTAGGAAAAAAGTTATATTAAACACGGTCAAATAATAGGACAAAATAGAATTTCATTATTAATAAATAATAAATTAACTGACTATATATATGTAAGAGAAGGAATCGCTTGTATTCACCATCAAGGACATCTTTTATTCTCATCTGCGCTATTCTTTACATAATGATGAACCGTTGACGAAATGAATGTTGGCATAAATGAAGGGAAGTTTGTCAGTGACTCGGCAGCAGTACTCCCCGTCTAATTAGATATTTAAATTTCAACCTTGCATTTAATTCGGCGTTTTTTAAATATTAAACCGGAGACCGGTTGTCCCTATCTTTTTCTCCTGCTCTCAAAAAAAAAAAAAACTCTGGGCCTGTAATACGCCGGTACACAACTTCAAAGAAATACTCATCCGAAAGATGAACTTTTTAAAAAATTTAATTAATATGTAAAAAAGAAATAGGGACTACCGTGAATAAATTTGGTATTGAGATAAAAAAAAAATAAAGGTGGAAGAAATGTTTGGAGAAACAAGGTTATCCATCGAATAGAGTTTATATTGTGTTGCGGTTTAATTAAATTTAGTGTAGGATATTTTTATTTAAAATAAATCCTCGTATAGTAGCATCCTTCCACCATCCTTATTTATACCGCAATTAATCTCGAATTTTATACCAAAACCGGCGGCAATTTATTAACGAATCGGGCACGTACTACCCCCGATAATACGTGAGCCGAATTGTATTTTTTTTTGTGCGTGTTCGTCCGTTCTTTGCCTCCCGAATTGGCCTCCGCAACCGCTGTGTTTCGGAAGAGCCAACAGCAAATAGTCACCCCCCACGATATTTACGACGAGGTTAACCTAATTATCCAGATTATAATGGTAATAAAAGAGGGGGTTACGGTTAATTTAGATGCGGGGCGTCAATACGGTCTCACCCTCCTTTCTACCTGTTGTGGGCATTAATTTTTGGATTGGATTGGAAAGATAAATTAAAAGATAAATCGGACCGTCATCAATTATCGGTATTACGATTTAATAGATATTAATGTTTTTCCTGGACGACCCAATGGAATTAGGTGATGGTATAGGTTGGAGGGCTGGGAGGGGGAAAAAACCTCGCCTAACTTTACTAGATTAAAGAAGGGCCACATGTGGAAGGGTTAATTTCCCGTGTGAGTTAAATAGAAGAAGGAGAAAGCGCGGAAAATTTAGGAGGTGGGGGTTGTTTCTGGAAAACAAGAACTATGACAGGCAAACTATTATCGCTATCTTTTAGTACTCATAAAACAGTTATATATTTGTCTTACCTTTTTTTTTTTGATATGTCGTATAATTTTGGAGATATTAAAGCAAATAGCGAAGGGTAGCGCTGGATTTAGGGCGCCCCACCCCCCGAAAATGCCGAAACTTGGCTCTCAAATTCAATTACTGATGAATTACTAATTGTGAATGGTTATTCATTGTTCAGAAAGAATAGAAATGGTCGTGGGGGTGGTCTCCATGGCTAATTGCTGACTTGAAATTGATGATGTCCCAGCGCGACAAGGCTAGAGCTAAATATAGTCGGCTTCGGACACCTCAGAGCCTAGAATATTATAGATCACTACGAAATTTAACCACAAGGTCAATCAAGCTTGAAAAGAAAGTGTATTACGATTATGTAGGGAGATCGCGAACGGATGCATCCCTATGGCGGGGCTTAAGTCCACCAACAAACGTAAAAACGTTTACATTCTCGATCACTTGAAAGATGTAGCAGTGTTTAGCTGGTTTTCGTAGCGGCTACAGTTGTACTACTGCGAAGCTTAAGGTTACAGATGATATAATTGAGGCTACTGATAAAGGAAGGATCGTCTGAAGGTACTCAGGCAGAAACATTTCGGAAAGGATCTACTGGACCCTTCGAGGGTACTCAAGTTTCCAGTGGGCAAATTACTGGACTTTATAGAGGACAGTAAACTTCTCAACGGGAAATGAGGGCTCTAATAGGGATGGTACAAAGAGCACCCAGCTCAAGTGCCTGGACTATAGGTGTCCAAACCTAACTAAATGAATGAATGAATGAAAAAAGGAAGGGTCACTGTACTAGTATTGTTTGACTATACTAAAGCGTTCGACACAGTTGATCATAACATTCCGATAGATGTATTACGATATATTGGTCTCCAAGAGAATTGCCTGCATTTATTTGAGAGTTATCTTTCCAATCGGAAGCAAAGACTTGAGTTGGATTCATGCGCTTCTGAATTTGTCCCTGTGGCTGCTGGCGTACCGCAGGGTTCTATTCTAGGACCATTACTGTTTACCATATATATGTACATCTAGACTTTTTAATTGTATTGGCAATTAACATTACCGTTGCCAAAATGGCGTCGAATGTCATATAACGTTTCATACATTCGCCAGTTTAATTTTATGTTGACTCTAATTTCTTCATAAAGAGACGGCTTTTTTTAAGATTTACTTCATCTGCCTACTCAAATATGTAAGAAGCCAAAGGGAAGATCTAATATAAACCGCTGCGTTTACGGTTGTCACACGAAAAAAGGTAGAAATGTAAAAATGGGTAAATAAAAGTCAATAAACATATCCAGAGCGGCATTATCGAGTTAAAGGTACTTTTGCGGCTATTCATCGTGGTCCTTGGCGAAGATTTCTTTCGACTGTGGGGCTAACCGCACAGTTCGTAATGCTGTAGAAGAAGATATTATTGAGGTAGTTAGTTCTTCATAACATGATTGGCGTACCACGATTACAATTTTGTGGTTGGTTTTTAGAACAATGCAATGAGTGACGTTTCTCAGAAGATGGAATAATGACTACTCGTCTAGTCGAAAAATCCGGATTCGTTGGGAGTTGGGAGCAAAGTGATTAACAGCGCGGCATTCTAAAAGGCGATATAATGCTGTCATAAAACCATTAGAACACAATTAGTCACACACAAAATTACACCGCTAGAGTTGCGGTGATAGCCAGACAAGCGATACAGCTTACGGAGTCACTGCAACTAAGCACCCACCACACACAAAACAAAAAAATCATCGATGGTCGGACGAGAATCCACATGAAATAGCACCTATTCGGTATCAACAAAGATTTTGCTACAACGTTTGGGGTGGCATAGTTGACAACAATCTATTAGAACCAATTTTTTTTCCACCGAGACTTAATGGTCAGTATTATAGACAGTTTTTAGAGGAAGACCAAGAAACGTTGCTGGATGAAGTCCCATTGCCAATACGCCATAATTTATGATTCATGCAAATTGAGTCTAACGGACATTTTAGAAACTACAATGTGGACAATGAAGATTGAAAATCAACATGGAAGGAAATGATTTGTATTCCATTTTTGCTGTCGTAAACAGAACTGTTTCACAGAGTATAAACTTCAAGAGACAAGACTCGTTCAGAACTCACCAAAAAATGAAAATTGAAAGTTTTAATAATAATAATAATAATTGATTTATCCAATTACAGGACGAAGTATTACATTAAACATATGTATTACTGTATAATATAAGAATTAGTTTTCTTAACACTAAAAACTAACTAATCGTGCCTACGCCTACGGTAAGAAAAACTAAATATCTCTGATCTGAAGAAAAATTAAAAATACTGAGGAGGAAGTATGATGGATGCCAACATCGTTACAAGTATTGTTAAATAGAGTACCAACATATTCTGTGTATTGGGAATCTTAGCAATACATTTGTGCGTGGCCTTGAACAGTAAAATGCCATATCATATCTAGATGAGATCCTAGGAACATAAAAGTTAACCTAACTCAACAAATCAGGAGCATCAACACCACTATGGAGTAAATTATATAAAAACGTAGCATTCATCTGGTTCCCCCGAGATGATAAGGTGTCCATTCCAGATTGTTGAAGTAGCAAGTCATGAAGATAACCACGATCAGGATAAAAACCATTAATCCGAAGGTGCAAGTAGTTCAGCCGACGTCTTTGCACCATTTCAAGTGCGTTAATTTGATTAATATAAATTGGGGACCAAATGAGCGAAGCATACTCAAGTTTTGAACGTATAAATGAATAATACAATGGCAGACTTGCATCAGTTGATGTAAAACATCGTTTAGTTCTAATAATGAATCCCAATGATTTCAAAGCAGAAAGTTAATGTTTAATTTATTTTGATCACACCACACTTTCAAACATCAATCTGACTTTGTAGATATTCACAACTATCAGCAGAACGGATTCGAGTATAAATTTTTAAATCGTCACCAAACAATACTTTTTCGCACAAGAGATGGTCACCACACAGGTCATTTATAAAAGGTAAGAAGAGCAGTGGTCCCAGATCAGTTCCTTGAGGAACGCCGGAGGATAGATAGAATTGGTGGGACTTATGATCCAAATACGATACAAAATGTTTTCTATTTTGAAGATATGAGCAAAAAAGTGACACCAATCTGGGTGAGAACCCTATTGTTTCAAGTTTATCCAGTAGTAAGTTATGATCGATTTGGTCGAATGCCTTCGTGGAATCAGTATAGATAACATCGATCGCGAATCATGTAGTAATCAAGAAGTTTCCTTCTTGATTACTCTAGAGCACGACAAAATTACAAAAAAGTACAACTTACTTGCTTCAGAATGATGCTGATTCAATAAATAATAAGTTCAATAATTATAAGCAGATGCTGTGTATTTTCATAGACCTCATCGACCACCAGTTGCTGTTGAGACGATGTGGTATCAGAAGACGAATGTTAGATTGGCTGAGGAACTACCTTCGTAGTTCTGAGTTTGCATAAGGATGAGGGTGCCAACATAACAATGGGTGTGCCGCAAGGAAGTATTCCAGGACCGATTCTGTTCTTCATGTATGTCAAGGTTATTGGAGGCTGTTTTACAAACTCATTATAATATAAATCCACCTAGCAGATTAGGTATATAAGTTAATTCTTCCTATCCCTCACGAGATATTGAGGAGAGTTTTCAGGACAAATCCACACCCTGTGTTATTATCAAACATTCATTTAATTAAATATGAACCATGATGACCTAATAATACTTAATTAAAAAAACTGTCAGGCATGAATAAGGGAAAATGAGACACATGTCGCAGCGGTAATTATATGCAAATTAACATATATGTAGTATGGTTTGTTTCACAGGAGAAAAAAAATTACGTCGCGCTTGCCACGTCCATTTAACGCTCATTTTTCACGGAAACACGGAATTATTAAATATCAACCATATAATGCTTAGCCTGTCCTGTTTAAAGAGTCTCATAAAGGAGAATGAAACATTCGGAAACATCATTAACATGTTTGTTTTTTATAACACAATAAAATATATTTCCACCCTCTTCTTTCATAATTCAACGCTTCAACTATCTACAATAACGTAACGAGCGCCACCCTACATAGAGCGGCCCATTATTAATTAAAATGCTAATGCCGTTCCGCGATCATATCTGTCTATCGATCTCATCTTGATATATACGGTTTTACGATTAACAGGGGGGTATATCTAACCCCTCTCTCGTTACAACCGCCGGCACTAGCGCATCGTTTCGGCGGTTTTTGATGTTTCGGCTTCCAAAAGCGGCGGGTAATAAAGCAGCTCTTTTACGACCCGATTGCGATAACGCGAAACGAAACATTTAGTATAATTTGGGGTAAATTGAAATGCATTTTTTCTCCCCCCTCGCCGTTCGTCTGATGGTTCCGATATCGCGTAAAGTGTATTAATATGGGCGGGGTGGCGTCTTTTTTTTTCCTGTTGGGTAATCAAATTTTTATTGAGGAGTTATAATTTTTTTAAGACGTGCTTAAAAAGATATCTGATAAATTAAGCTAAATGGTAAAAGGGGATAAAAAAATTTTAGGTTAGGTATCTCGGTTTTTGTAGGAATGGAGGTTGTAGGGGTAATATAATAATTAAACTGAGGATTGACGCAGTCGTTTGTCGGCTATGGATTATAAAATGTTAGCGTCGAAAACGTGTTCCCATTCTGTGGAAGGGCAATCCATCAGGGACGTCTTATTCGCATTCAGGATTATTCAGGACTAAAACATCTTCATTAACATTTGAGAGGTTCTCTCCAAAGCTGGGCACCACAAGCCTCCTTATAGGTTGTGTCAACTGTCTTCAAACTGTCGATTATTTAATGCAGCAACATCTCCTCGCCCTACATTTTGAAGGTGGTTTTTTAACAATAATAGGAGTAATGTGCAATGCGTGAAAATTGATCTGTCAAGAGCATAAAGAAAAATCAGGACGTGGAGTGAGACCTGCTTTCTCTAGAAGCCCTGACAGGTTTGACAGTCGCTTCATTAAACCTGAGCAATCGTGAGGAGGAAGCGCGATTAAGATTGTGTCACGAGTTTTACATGCCAGTGTTAACAAACAAAACTTTTCATAGTTCTAAAATCGTTCTTTGGTGTGGTGTAACATTATTTGGTATCGTTGGTAGTTAATCTTTTTTGAGGATCAAAGCAACAGTTTTGTCATTTTGCAGCATGTCAGAACTAATTAGACGGAGATTATCTGTTATTTCAACACGATGAAGCAACAGTTTTCAGTATTCAGAAACTCCATGAGGGTTGTGCAAGAATTTCTGATCTGAATTTTTTTTGGGCATTTTTAAAGCTAAAGATCTTTTGTATTGGGAGAGTGAATCACAATTTTGCATTCAGAATGGAAACCCGAATTAGTCGTAAATTTTAGAGCTTGGAATGGATAGCCTAATATGAGGAAACCTGTTTGTATACTACCACGGCTACCCTTTTTAATTCCGAGCTAGCACTTGACCGTCATAGGAAGCTCGAGAAACTGGCGGACCATCACGGCATTACGCTGAAATGGATGCCAAATCAGGTCCAGAACCGACGTATGGGACGTTATGGCAGCATCAAAGCTTTTGCCAGATCTCAACTCGCTGCTACTGGAATCTACTTGCTGGAATGAGACACTGTAAAACACTCTGGATCCGTCCAAATGAGAAATGACTTCGCAAGGTTGTCTCTACGAGCAGAGACAGCTTTTGAGGTTACTAACAGAGTAATTGTGGGAGTGCGGAGGAAATTCTAGTCCATCTTCTTGGTGACTTCCCAACATCGGACAAGTAGAGGCAGATACACTTTGCGGTCAATCGATTAGATGATCTCGGAGTGCCGACAAAATGAAAAGGGATTAAAATGAAAAGAGACTACACAGATCTGTATTTTGTTACTTTTGCAAAACTATTAAAAAAGCACCCTACTTGGTATCACCACTCCATCTCTTTCTTCTTGACGGAAATGCTTGCTTTTGTAACATGTGTTCAACGATTGCCCCGAAATTTGGGCTTTTATCCTTGCAAAGAAACTTACTTGCTACTTCCTTGAATGACAGCCAAGCTGCCGTTTCCTCAACACTCATTTTTGTCTCAAGCATTACTTTGTAAATGTCAACACCAACTCCTTATTTGAGTATTGCCTCAGAGAATGCAGAGAATTTGTCGTGCAGATATTTGAAACCAGACCACCAACTCCTTCGTTATTCCAAGTTTGATATGAAGTGGAGGCAGGAATAGGTTCATTAGGTCCACAAGGGTTTTTTTTTTCATAACGAGCTTTATTCCAATGTCCAATCCAGATCTTCTGGTCTTCTGCTTTTTACAGAATGAGCAACTAAATTCTGGGCGAGAGCTACTTCCTTTAATGCCAGTAGCATCATGTGTAATGGGAGGTCAACAGATAGGTCTCCCACTGGCAGAATACGCCAGGACAAAAGCAGGATTATCAGGATTGCCTAAGACAGCACAGTCGGTGCTATCTTTCAGCAAAGGGGACCTTAGACTGCTGACAGGGTTACTGACAGGTGAGGTGGCCCTGAAGTACCACCTGCATAAACTTGGAAAAACTGAAGATCAAATCTGCCGTCTATGTCAAGAAGATCTAGAGAGGCAGAACACATTTTGGGTAAATCCAGGACGGAAACCCCAGAGTAATTCTAAGGTTCATCAAAAGCCTCTAACTAGTCTAACAACTAGAAGGGCAATGTTACAATAGATCCATGCAGGTCGGGGTGACAAAAGGCAGCAGTACCACTGCCCACATATCTAATATCATGTGTAATCATATATCTTCTGAGGAATTTGGTGGAATTGGGTGGTGGGAGATTGTTTGTTTTTTGAAGTTATACCACTCAACATTGATAAAAGAAAAGTAACAATCATCAATATGATTTCGAGGCTCTCTTCTTAGACCATTGGCACTCCAAAACGAAAAGAATTTTTTGCTTTGAGATCACCATCGAAGACAAGCAAGAATTCATTATGCTCTGTGTTCGTCAATGTAGTTGTTGCACATGCTCACACAGACTTCTACAGACTGTAAGACAAGATAACTAAAACGCAAGATTAGATGGTGCTTTGTGATGGAAAGAATTTATGATTACAATTTCCCCATTCCTTACCTGTTATTAATTTGGTATCAATACTTCATTTAGCTTCCATTACATGAATCAAAATCTTTTAATATTATTCTTTATTGATTAAATATTAACATTACATCGTATTACATAAAAAAAAATTCAAAAATGAATAGCAGTAATCGCACAAAATAATACTCATGATAATACTTTATCCCCATTTGATGGGTTAGGATCAACTGGCGCTTCAGTACGATCAGTCTTTGTGGCAACTGTAAGGTTGACTATCACCGGTGGTAGTACTGGTAATATCACAGGGTTGGCTTTATTATCATTTGATTTAGGACTCGATGGTGGCGTCTCAGTAGTTGGTTCGACACTACTACTATTACTGGTACTAGATGAAACTGGCGGTGGTGAGGTTGTAGTTGTGGTGGTAGTACTTGGTTCAGGCAGAAAGGAGGATTAATATTCGGGGAGCCGACAAAATGAAAAGAAGAAAATTGGACGACGTAAGAAAACAAACCAGAAAAGGTATTGAAGAATTGCACCAACAAATATATGATAAGGTGTTAAAGAAGCAGGAAGAATTGGAAGATTAAAAGACCAAAACCGAATTGGAAAAGGACGAAGAAATAAAAGTCCAGAAGCAAACATCAATACTGAGAAAGGAATACGAAATTACATGGAACTATGAAAGAGAAGAAATTAACCATGAAGTGAATAAAAAAAGTGGAAGTAATTCAGCATGCCTTTGAGAAGTCTAGACAAGAAGTTGAAAAGAAAATTGAAGGAATGAGGAATGGAGCGCCGATAAATATTGGAAGAGTAATTGAAGAAAGGAAACTCCAGATCTACACCTCAAGCAATATGCATATCAAGCAGGAAGCTACATATAAAAAGTTATCACCTTCGATATGAAATATTCTTTGAAATGTGAAATTTATTGGCGCAGTCAATAGGATACAATGCACGTAATCGCAATAGCTTTTCAAGACTCACATGTACGATTTAATTTATTACTTCGAAATGTACCTATAATTTTTGTAGCTCATAATTCTCGGTTAGCTCTAAACAATATTTATTAAAATTTAATTTTAAACTATTACAGTAATAAATTAGAACATTTAATAGTGATAAATTTACTGACACAAATATGAAATTTATTGGTTTTATTTTGAGAACGCAAATTATATATTACGAAATAAATTAAACTTCCACATTTTCATTCGATATTTGTCAAATAAATTGAAGCCGTGAGTGTACTTCATCTTACATCTTGAGTTATAAAATTAGCGTATGTTTCTAACATCGTTAGCTACTCTCTAAAACTCACTCGTCACTTAAAACATATAATATAGTACCTACGCTACTAAAATGTCACCCAGCGAATTGTCTCTCGATCCCATTTTATCTTTTAGTACGATGGTGTGTCTCCCTTATCACGTATTCGTTAAGTGCTCGTTCATGTCACTCACGCCAACTATTATACGTTTTACTTTTCGAAAATACCTAGAGCTTCGTTCAGCGGCGTGGCCACCTGGGGGCCATTTCGACAAATACGAACAAAATGTTAATGCTCGCTAGCTGCCGCTCTCGCGTGGAAATTTACGCCTACGTGTAGTGGAACGCTAGCGAAAGATAAATTGTAGGTATTATTCCCTACCTGCAACGTAAATTACAAGCAGCGAAAGCGTTTTAATGTATGATATTTAATAGAAAATATGTGTGAAATGTGATCACACGAATTCGATAATTTAAAAGTTAGGAGTTCCCTTACGATCCGTTTTAAATCCATTACTGTTTTTATTTTCATAAAAATATGGCCACAATAATTATTGCAGTAAGATGTCTAGTCGACTATTATTATGAAATTAAAATCTCGGAACAGAAATAAACAGGGAAATAAAAAGCACATCCTATGTAATTAAATCTCCAACTTAACAGATAACGTTAACTTAAAGGATAATAAAAAGAAAACAACAATAAAGAAAGAATAATATCGCGAGCCCCGACTACTTAAACTAATTCGCTGAAAAATGGACCGCCGCCGTTGTACGCGTTCGCTACTTAATTCGCTCTCATGGAATGGAAAATTCGTGTCTAAGAGGGCATAGAATTTCGCCGCATTAAATCTAACTGCTTAAAATTTATCATGTAATTTAAAGATTAAAGTTCCTTCGCTCGCGCTCTCGCGAAGACCGTACGGGCCGCCGACGGTTTATTCTTTAGGATAGGCGGCCGGCGATGCGATGTGGAAACCTGGCGTTGATCTCCAACACGCTCGAGATTTATACGGGACTTGGGGATTCCTAGGGGCCGGTCAATGTTTGCCAGAAAGTCGCGACGTCGAATCCGGTGTAAAAACGAAATATCATTTCTACTACAAATTATTATAAATTAAAATATAAATAATTGTAAAGATGAACGAATCGTTGAAAAACAATTGGATTTATATTGGAACAAATCCTCAATTCATATTTAACGAATATAATCCGCTATTTCTCGTTAATATTCAACGAATTTATCGTCTGGTGGCTGCCATTGGCGATGACCGCATTTACACCAAAGCTCTCTATCGCCAACCGCCAGTAAAACTACATAAATCTCCATCTATATGATTGGATCTGAGAATTTCTCGTAGAAATTTATATCTTAAATTACAATCTTTTTGTCTCATTATTCATTGGCGGATGGCGAGCCGTTTTCTGGATCGATAGCCGTTTCCGAAATCCAATGACGTAGATGCAGTGGAAAGGAATTTAGGTAGATGGGGGAATCCCAAAACAACAATAAAACATTAAATTCTTGTTTCTCTCTTATTGAATAGGGAGCGAGAATTAAACTCTAGATTAAAAAAAAAAACAACGATTACATGTCAGGTTAGCAGGTAGTTTAAATTTTAAATTAGTAACAGAAAGCTGTTGCATCTTCAATATAATTACGAAGCATATGACCATAACATCTGTACTTGAAATCTATTAAAGTACATTTCTCGATGTGTAAACAATATCGGAGATAAGCTGATAATGTTGTTTATAATCCTACAAGTGTACGAAATAAAATTGTAGATATAGTGTAGGACAAACTATATTAAAATGATTAATTTAATTTAATAATATCTTCTTCTACAGTCTACAGTCTACAGTCTACAGTCTACAGTCTACAGTCTACAGTCTACAGTCTACAGTCTACAGTCTACAGTCTACAGTCTACAGTCTACAGTCTACAGTCTACAGTCTACAGTCTACAGTCTAGTCCAGTCTAAAGTCTACCGTCTACAGTCTACAGTCTACAGTCTACAGTCTACAGTCTATAAAGTAAGAGCGTGTACAGCATAAATTACAATTGGCTTCACATATAGTCGTAGTTTCTTTGTGAGCCGATAGATGGAATCTTTCTAGTGAATGCTTTGTCATATAAGATTCAGTTGACATCGAACTGTTGCCTGTCTGTAAAGTAAGAACGTGTACGGGTTAATGGATAAAAGGATTTATTTTTAAGCATTTTTAAGTGCATGGAGTTCTCGGATACTTCTTCGATAAAGACCTCCAAATGAGGTATGCCCACACATTCTCAATAGGATTGGCATACGGTGTCTGCGATGGCCAATCAAGTGTGACGATGTCAGACTTCCTTTTCCACTCCGGTGTTTTGGGTCGTTGTTTTCTTATAAGATTCAGTCCTCGTGAATCATCGTTCAGCAGTCGGCAGCAGGTGGTGGCAGGTTATAAATTTCAAGCATTTTCGGAGCATTTAAATTGTAAATAAACAAATGTAATGTTCCGAAACCCTGTTTTGAAAAGCAGCCTCAAAGATGAACCTTTACAGGATGTTTAACAATCCGTTGGATTACCCTATTGGACGAGGTTGACCAGAAACGTCAGATAGTACTATATCCCCAAAGAGAAGCTTCATTCGTAAAGATTAGGTTGCTGCAATCTCGGTCCAAATTCTCTTTCGCCTAAGCGAGTCTTTTCATCACATATATTTTGCTTAGAAGAAGATCACGAATGATGTGAATTTATCTTGGAGAACCCCATACATCAGTTCTTCCATTTCCTACTTGAATCACTTGATGCCTACACGTCAAAAAGTGTTCAATTAACAATAAACGCGGTCTTCTAATTCCAACTGATTCGAGCTCACAAAAGCGCAACACGGTCAAAATTTTTTATCAAATCGGACCAGGAAACTAGCCTCAACATAATCGTGATCTTCCTATTATTTTTATTATAAAAATGTATAAATCCATCAATACTTGGGCTTGCGATCTTGCTCTTTCCATATAAGTATTGCCCAGGCCACAAGATATTAAGCTTGTCGGTGTAATTAACTAACCTGATCTTAAACCCGATTTTCAACAATTTGGACAGAACAGGAACATATTGAAAACGTCCTACACATTCCACAGTATTAAAAAATGCCTGTATAAGCTCATGGTGGTTTGTTGGAGTCTTCTGATGAATATCTGAAATCAGAAAATCAGAATGACGTATTAGTATTGGTTTTATTATCGCGTCACGTTAGCTGGAGTGTCTTCGTCGTCGTGTACTATCTGGTGAGCTCCATTGATTTTTGCGCGATGGTGATACTCATTGCTCGGTTGCTGCTTTCGAAGAATCCTCGATTGAGTTTGGTCAAAAACTCGTTCAGGTCCTGGAAATCTAACGCTGTCAAGTCTCGGAGGACGACCAGTTAGGTGCATTTAGAAAGGCAGAATACAAGTCGTAGGATGCGATTTTGTACTTTTGTACTAATGAGATGATGTGGGATGGAACCGTCGTCGCCCTGAACGCAATATCTTGCGTTTTCCTCGGATTGATCGTTAGACCGCATGTGCTGAAGAAACCCTCGATTCGATCCAACTGTGCCTGAGCAAGCTAGGCTGTAATGTCATCGCAGTTCGACTCTCAACGTCGGTACAGCAGATGCCGTTCTAGCTTGGATAATTCAAGGATTGGTGCATTTCTTATGAAAAAAAAAAATGTAGCCTCTTTGGGCATTATAGTGGCTCCTTTTGTTACTAATACTAACTGAATAATCTTAAATGAAATAATCGTTATATACTGCACTACATAAGGATGCTCCAATAAGGATATATCTCCAAATCTGCTCAATTTTTTAATTTTGAAATGTTTGTCATGTTTGATACTTTATTAAAGTTGGTAGTTATCATACCAATGCGATACGGATAAATGTAACATTATATTGAAAGTAGTTATCTGTGGAAAGTTCTTCTCGTTCAAACCCGTTCAAACGAATCTATTGGTTGTTTGGTTTACTTGTCAATTTGTCGACTTATTGTGCAAATTCAGTATCAAAATTTTGTTTGTTGCTAATGCTTCTCAATACCCTAGAGGTAAATTAACATCTGACGAAGCAAATACAGGAACTGGTTTGCTACAGAGTGGTCAACGACAAAGTGACGTAGCCATTTTTTCTTCAAGTTAGCCAAAGTGTAATTTCTAGACTTTTTAACCGTTTTCAAGAAACTGAATCTGTTGTAAAAAGATCTGGAATTGGGCGTCCAACCCCTGCTGAAGACCGATATGTCACCATTTCTGCATGCCGAGAACCTTTGAGCACATATCGAATGTTGGGTAGGAAGCTCGCAGAAGCCACAGGAACATCAATATCAGCTGAAACTATCAGAAGTCGTTATAGCCGACTATTTAGAAACAAAGGCAAAGATTAGAATGGGCAAGAGAGCATGTCAATTGGACAGAAGAGTGGAAGTTGGTATTGTTCACTGATGAATCCAGATATGGTCACCACCTTTAGCACCAAGACACCGGCGATCAGTACAAAAATTCACCCTTTCAGAGCAGGCACTATTTCTGTATAGGGAGGCATTTGTTATGATGGTCGTACCGACTTGCTGGTTACTCCGGGAAACATAAATTCAGAAGTATATTTGAGTCAGGTGATCAACAACATTGTGCCAGAGTTTCATGCTGCTGTGGATCCTGGTTTCTTTTTTTTGGACGATAACACTCGTCCACACTGATCCATGGCAGTTATGGATGCAATGGAAACCAATGGAATTCCTCAGTTAGCTATACCTGCTCTATCGCCTGATGTAAATCCGATAGAGCATGCTTGGGATTAGTTGCAGAGAGCTTTGGATCATCATAATTCCCAACCACAAACAATGGAATAATTGAGAAATTTGCTTGTTCAACAGATTTCAGAAGAAAACTTTAATATCCTCATAATAAGAAACAAGGACATTTTATTGTTAAGGGAAATTAGCTTAATTTGTGTTCAACCTTTTATATGGAGCAGTTTAGATGAAGACCATATATCTAGAGTGCCATAACATTAATCATATGTTTTGTACACTTCAAGTGATCCTTAATGTCCTAAGATGTTCGCAATAATTCTGGATACATTTTAATTAAATATATTAACAGAATCATTTTACGATAATTCGTCACGCATTATACCTATACACATAACGCATTTACAGTTTAGGAGATAAAATTTTATCAGTCATCTATTTTTGACGCAATTACGAATATTGTTCACGTTCAGTGAAAGTGCAGTTACCGTAAAGTTGAGTGAAACTTTGTAAATTTGTGTTTTGTTCTACTATTATCGGACATTATTGCGATTTCTTTCTGTAGAAAAAAAAAAAAAGAAGAAGATGCCATCAGAGACAACATACATACCCTTGGATGGATCCGGTGGAAGGTAATTAATATTCATAAATAAATGCTGTTAACGTAGTCATTGATTTTTATTTATTTCAACGTTTTAGATATAGTATCGGTTATAAATAATTCAAAATTGTTGTTCAAAAAATTTGTAAATTTGAAATTTAGGCATAATAAACTTAACTCAATAAAATGAATCATCATCGAAAATATATCAAACAGAGAGGGAAAAGCTAGGTGCACAGTTGTTTATTATTGATTAATATTTTAACGATTGATATGTTATCTTTGTAGTATTATCTTTTAATACCTGTAAGATGTAGTCTGTTTAAATATATTATTATTTCCACCAAACATCAGTATGTAATAATTATTGTATACATCGACACAAAAGCTACATTTTGTAAGTTTGCAATGATATATGTAGCAAAATATTACATGAAAATAAACCTGATATGAGTGTTGTCAATAAATGAATCGTAAAATTTATAGATCAGGCAAGATAAATCATTATCTCTGACTTATAAACGAAAATGATAGTCTAGACTTTAGACAGCGGCATATGATTTAAGAAGTAAATAAAAATTTAAACACTGTTTCAAATTTTGCAAAACAATATTAAAAATTAGTTAGAATAAAAACATTTTATTTAGGCCAGGCCCTATTTTTGACATTTTGAAAGTTGGAGAGTTGTTCGAGATTGATCTAGACTCTTCCAGAGTTTTGCATAATAATAAAAATTAGTAGAAATGAAAGTCGGTTGTTCTTTGCTCCTTTTTTCCTAAACTTGATACACTGTTGGAAAAAAAGCTGCAGAGAATGCACCAATAGCGGGAGTATTCCTCGCGAACATCAATAAATCGTTGTATGGTGGCAGGAGGGATGGCCAACCATCCTGCTTCATCTCACCTCCATAGCTCCACAATGTTAGCCCAGATATGTTAGATCGGATTTAGATCCGGAGAACGAGCCGGTCATGAGAGCATTCGTACGTGCTGTGGCCGTCTCGCTCGCGGCTGAAGATGCGTACGTTCTTGTTCATTGATTTGATGGAAGGATACACATGCCTTTGTCGCTCAAACTCGCTCAGATAACGGAAACATTCGGAGATGCTCATCAGTTTCTTCCAACAGTGTATTTTAAAACTTGTTCTAGATTTTGACATTGTTCTAGAGTATTGTTATTCCATATTTTGTTAAAAGAACAAGAATTATTTTTTGTTAATCTCCTCTCACTCCGCCACCCCCTTTTGAAAATTTGTAACTTTAAAAGTTGTTCCAGGTTGTTTTAGGTCTCTACATGCATTGTGCTACAATTTTTGAAACAAGTACTACAAATTAATGGAAACAAAATAGAAAAAAAAAACATTTTTAGGTTAGTCCTTATGTTTCTAAATTTGAAATTTTGTTGTTTCAAGATGTATTATAACGAAAATCTCCCTACCCTCTCCCATCCTTACATCTAAAAAATGTTCTTTTTCTGATTGTTGGTTTTGGCTAATTTTTAATATTAATTTTGAAAAATCTGAAATAATCTAGCACAACTCTCAAAACATCAATTTAAAATAAAATTGAAGATGAAATTTTGTTTTTCTCAATTGTTTCGTGAACAATACTTACCAGAAAGTTAAAATTTTGCAACCATGTACAAGACAGCTAGAAAAACATTTAAGTTTGAAATTTCGTCAACATGATGAGCAGGAAAGGGGTTGGGGAGGTTGGTCAACTTTTTATTCTTCTCTGTCCATTTAAACTTGATAAATATCTCGAGCCAGATAGACTTAGTCTAAGCCTTGTTCATCCTGAGCCTTCACCTAAAGCATAAATTTTCCTTTGGAGTACCCTAAAAACGACTGAGTAATTTTATTAAGTTTTTTTAACATATTTGGAATTTATATTTCAGAGCTGGCTGTTGGAGATCACTAAGTTCACTGGAAAAAATATTAATCCTCCTTTCTGCCACATTAGCGATATTCGTGATAGCGCTTACCCTCGCTATAGTAAACTGCAAAGGTAAAAACCTACACCATATGATATGACGTATCCAGAATTAAACTAATCAATCGTAAATAAAATCTTTGATTACAGGACATGATAAACCGGCAAATATAACGACTACTGCAGCACCTGAACCAAGTACTAGCTCCACCACCACCACTACCACCACAACTACAACCTTACCACCGCCAATTTCATCTACTACCAGTAATAGTAGTAGTGTCGAACCAACTACTGAGACGCCACCATCGAGTCCTAAATCAAATGATAATAAAGCCAACCCTGTGATATTACCAGTATTACCACCAGTGGTAGTAAACCCTACAGTTGCCACAAAGACTGATCGTACTGAAGCGCCAGTTGATCCTAACCCATCAAATGGGGATAAAGTATTATCATGAGTATTATTTTGTGGGATTACTGCTATTCATTTTTGATTTTTTTTTTATGTAATACGATGTAATGTTAATATTTAATCAATAAAGAATAATATTAAAAGATTTTGATTTATATAATGGAAGCTAAATGAAGTATTGATATCAAATTAATAACAGGTAAGGAATGGGGAAATTGTAATCATAAATTCTTTCCATCACAAAGCACCATCTAATCTTGCGATTTAGTTATCTTGTCTTACAGTCTGTAGAAGTCTGTGTGAGCATGTGCAACAACTACTTTGAAGAACACAGAGCATAATGAATTCTTGCTTGTCTTCGATGGTGATCTCAAAGCAAAAAATTCTTTTCGTTTTGGAGTGCCAATGGTCTAAGAAGAGAGCCTCGAAATCATATTGATGATTGTTACTTTCCTTTTATCAATATTGAGTGGTATAACTTCAAAAACAAACAATCTCCGCCCACCCAATTCCACCAAATTCCTCAGAAGATATATGATTTCAGATGATATTAGACCTGCATGGATCTATTGTAACATTGCCCTTCTAGTTGTTAGACTAGTTAGAGACTTTTGATGAACCTTAGAATTACTCTAGGGTTTCCGTCCTGGATTTACCCAAAATGTGTTCTGCCTCTCTAGATTTTCTTGACATAGACGGCAGATTTGATCTTCAGTTTTTTCAAGTTTATGTAGGTGGTACTTCAGGGCCACATCACCTGTCAGAAACCCTGCCAGCAGTCTAAGTTCCCCTTTGCTGAAAGATAGCAACGACTGTGCTGTCTTAGCTAATCCTGATAATCCTGCTTTAGTCCTGGCGTATTCTGCCAGTGGGAGGCCTATCTGTTGACCTACCATTACACATGATGCTACTGGCAATAAAGGAAGTAGCTCTCGTCCAGAATTTAGTGGTTATAACAACGATCCTCAACACAAGCAAAATTAAATGATCCTATCAGAGATGGTACAATGATGTCCTCGGACTGTTAGATATGTTCAATGTGAAGTATGAGTGAGTACCAGTTGCTCATTCTGTAAAAAGCAGAAGACCAGAAGATATGGATTGGACGTTGGAATAAAGCTCGTTATGAAAAAAAAACCTTGTGGACCTAATGAACGTATTCCTGCCTCCACTTCATATCAAACTTGGAATAACGAAGGAGTTGGTGGTCTGGTTTCAAATATCTGCACGACAAATTCTCTGCATTCTCTGAGGCAATACTCAAATAAGAAGTTGGTGTTGACATTTTCAAAGGAATGCAAGGATAAAGGTCCAAATTTCGAGCCAATCGTTGAACACACGTTACAAAAGCAAGCATTTCCGTCAAGAAGAAAGAGATGGAGAGGAGACACCAAGTAGGGTGCTTTTTTAATAGTTTTGCAAAAGTGACGAAATACAGACCTGTGTAATGTTTTATATATTCGATAGTAAATCTATATAGTTTGAAATAATTGACGTATAATTACAAAGCTCTGTCTTCATTTAATAACCACGAAACGGCATAATACGCACGTTGGGCGACAGTTCTAATACCGGTAGCTAATATTGTAGGGTTTAATGTTTTACTATTAACGTTTGATTTGATTCGATTATTGAAGGCGAACTGTGACGTGCGTCAATTACCGCTCTAAATCACTATAATTATTACCGTCAACGTCGGCCATCAACATCGAAATAGGTACGCCTCTGATGGACAATGTTAGCAGTTACTGGGTGGGTTCCATGTTTTCATGTACATACATACAACATACATAATATGAACTATTTCACCGGGATTTAGGGGGACGTATCTAGGATGTTAATAATTAACATTGAGTAATTTTCAATATTCAACGGATAAAAGCGGAAACTAATTGTATACAAATACGATCTGTTTTTGTTTTAAACTAAATTGATTGATTAATGTTGTTTATCTGTAATATAATAAAAATTAATTTATCTAATTTGTAATCCTATTAACTGCGCCACTTTCCTTAAAAACAAAAATAAAAATCGTTGCACAATTTTAATTTTAATATCAGTCTTCATTCACTACATACAAAGAGATAAATCGACTAAAATAGACTGATTTGGTCGGATTAATGCCAAATCTACCGTAACACGAACACGAAATAGTAATATTTATGTCTCAGTTTATATTATTTGACGTAAGCTTATTGCATGGCGTGCCCAGCATAAATCATATTACGGAATTGGACAAAATTTTGGAAATTGAAATTTATATTTTATTTTCGAACGGTAATTTGCCATCGGTCGCGGAAAACATAGAGAATCTACTTCTGGGAGAAGTCGACAGGCGCTGTTGCTAGTGCAATTTATGTTCACGAATTACAATCCTCCAGGGTTGATTTACGAGATCTACGGATAATATTCGTAGCAGTTGTAGTATGCGGACGCTTTATTGTTTATTGGAATTATAGGTCGTATTTCACTTACCTCTCCACATCCCGGTATAAGCGCCACTTGTGTATTACGATTTCTTTTAGGTTAAAGGAACATGATAACGTCTCTCGGAAGTATATTTCGAATTTTGCTACATTTTTTCAAAATTTATTGTTTCAGGTTTAGAACTGTTTACGTAAAAATGTATTATCTTGGTATTTCTAAATCTTAACCTGATCTTAACCTGGTTTCGTTTTGATCTGGTTTTAAACTGGTAATCCTCAAGGATAGACAGTTGGAAGCCAGCGCAACGCAGATCAAAATTAGGATAAAACTGGCTCAAACCATACCAACCCTAGCTAAGAGCAGATTTAGATCTTTTCATCTCGATTCACTGCTTTCCTTGTTTCACCGTCTTCAGCTCTGTTAAATAATCTTTTGCATCCACTACAGGTTTGCCTCTGAACACATCACCAATTTCCATTACTTTACAGACTTTGTTTGTTACATGTTTTCTGTTCATGACTGTCACTGGAGTTTAGGAAGCTTTCTTCTTCACTTTTCACAAGTGGAACTGGGTGAGTGACATCCTCTCGGATAACACGCCCCAGCGGATCCCTATGCATAGAAACTCACTCTCCGAAAGTCCAATAATTCCACCATGAAGCATCATAGCAGAGATGACTTCGCCATCTGGGGAGATTTTGCGGAAAGTATAAGTTGTGTATTTTTCCATTCAACCTCCGATTTGACAACAGTTTTGCAGCGCGTGAGTGTGTGTGTGTGTATGTGTATGGGATGGAGAGTATGAAAAGAGAATGAGAGAGTGAGAATGAGCATTTGTTGGCCCTGGAAGGAAAAGGCAGCTTGGCTGTTCTTCGAGGACGTAGCAAGTAAGTTCTTTGGCAACAATAAAGACTCAACTTTCAAACCAATGCCAATGGTTCAAGACTTGTTACAAAATTTGATATAACTGGCCTTTCTACAGAATCTAGCAGCAAAGCAAGCGTTTCCAACAAGACATGAAAGAGTTGAAGAGGAGATACCAAGAAGGATGGTTTTTTAATAAAAAATAGTTTTGCAAAAGTGACCAAATACAGACAAGGCAGATGTAAAAGCGGTGGACGAGGAGATCTGGGTTGGAAATTGGGATAAAGCCCGTTATGAAGGAAAGTCTTGCGAACCTAAATAACATATCCCTGACTCCACTTCACATCAAATAATAATAATGAATAATGAAGGACCCAAATTTGAAGGCAATCATTGAAGATTTGTTGGAAAATTTGGAAGAACTGGCTTCCAGCTGAACTTTCTCCACACTCATTTGGACTCCCTTCGACAGAACCTACCCTTCATAGAATCTTTGTTGACAGTTGCAGTATTTGTGTAGATTTTGGGGATGGTTGGAACTCAAATGAGGGTATCTACCCTCCGATCACAGTAGTAACCAGAAGAGCAGGATTTCTATTGGATTCAAGTTCAATAGTAAATGGATGGTTGTCCATAACTATTTCGGTAATAAAATGACTAAGGAAGTCCGCCTATAATTTGAGAGAAGAACCTTTATTAACTCAGTAATAAGTTGACGTAAATGGATATGGATATTTGAACCCATCAAAAAAGTTGTTGAGTTTTTCAGAAAATCCAAAACTATTTATGATTTCTGACTATTATTGATGATTTTGGCAATATATTTGCCTAATTTTTGAGGTGAGCTTTTGATCCATGTGATAATGGTTTGTAGAGGGTTAATACATAATTAGGTGTTGAAGGAGAATATATTTTTAAGGTCATAGCAGTCTAATCGGTGATTAGCTCTTCAGTTTTTTTTTACAAATTAACGAAGCGGTTATTAATTATTTTCCATATTTAAAAGTATTATCTGTAATAATCTATTTGCAAGCAGTAGAGGCATTGCCTTGGTCTGAACGTGCAATCAATATATCGTTATTGATTTTTCAAAATTGATTGACTTGATTTTCGATAACCTTACTAATAGGTGAATAAGAATAGGACGATAAATGATTCAGTTGTTGTTCCAAGTCCAAATCTGGTCATGGGCAGTTCTTATGGTCTTATGGCAACATCTTCCTAGATCAGTACAACGGTCGAGCTACCATTGGTTGTGGGAACATAATTAATAGCACTCCATGTTGTCACCAAAGCACAATTTACAGAACAAGAACCACAGTGGGTAGTCTTGACAAACAATAAAGCTTAGGAAGGTACTGCAGCTGCACTCACCACAAAAAAAAAAACACACAAATTGAAATCTTAATTTCATGAACACTTTTGTTTTCTTCGATGGTTTGTGGAATGCCATCCTCTTGTATTACTCTCCATGAACATTAACCCTGTTGTTGTTTGTTGTGGTCTTGGTCGCCCAAAATTTTCAGAATATCGTCGCTGCCTGTAACATTTGACTTTAAAACTTCAAGGAACTCAAGAACAAATTCATTTCCTCTACTGAAATAATATTGAATTGATAAAGAGTTGAAGCGTGCTTGTCATGTTGATTCCTCATTTTAAGTCTTCCTCGAACGTACCAGAGTTTGGTGGTTAAGTCTACATCAGATACTCTCTAGTTTCAAAACCAGATATCCTGGTACAGATTTTACTACACAAACATAAGTTACATGGGACTCATAAGATGGTGGACACTTTTTGACACTATGAATGTTGACCAATCGAAATAAACCTCAAAATATTTATTTTCTCCTAGTGAGTATTGGTGCCTCATCATTGTATTCCTTAAAGGACTCAATATTAAAAGCTTTTCGAAACATGATTTTTTTTTTTTACAATATCAACCCTCCGTAACCTCCACGACGACGTAATTAACCCTCAAAGACAGAAGATACCATAATGTACACACAGTTCGCGCAGTGAAGAGTTTACTGTTTCGGTGTCGAAGTTAGGGGCTGGCGCGACGTTGCCGCTTCCGCCAAGATTGATTTTCCGGCCTCGAAAACATACAAATTAAAACTCCCATTGACTTATTGCTCTCTTGTCGTTTCGGGCCGACGGCGCTTCTAAAATTACTTTTAATGATAAATGATTCGGACGTGAAATATCGTCCATCCCCTGCCGAATCGAACTATATCAATTTTGAGCGGTGCGGCGGTAGGGCGCGATTTATTGTGTACATTTTTTAGCGGGTTCCGCTATTAGTAACGGTCATTTTCGGTATGCCTACCGGAAAAAATGATGGAAAATTGCCGGACAAATTCTGATTAAAATCGCCGTTGCATATTTTTTTTTCTTTTTGGTGTGAGGTATGCACAAAATTAGCTGAAGTTAACTATTCTCTCGGTAGTAATTTTTCGTTTTGTTTACCGAATAAAAACGTGGGAAGTTCATGATAATTTAATGAAAAATTCCGTTACAATTACGCTTTAGATTGACAATAGAACTTATTTCTGGTATTTTCAATAAAATTGTGTAAAATGCGCAATTCACAGAAGCTATTTGATGTGAGCACAAACGGTGGTGATCCTCATGAAGCTGAATAAATCCAAATGAGAGAAATTGGAATTGGGAGAATTTTGCTTTGAGATCACCATCGAAGACAAGCAAGAATTCATTATGCTCTGTGTTCGTCAATGTAGTTGTTGCACATGCTCACACAGACTTCTACAGACTGTAAGACAAGATAACTAAAACGCAAGATTAGATGGTGCTTTGTGATGGAAAGAATTTATGATTACAATTTCCCCATTCCTTACCTGTTATTAATTTGGTATCAATACTTCATTTAGCTTCCATTACATGAATCAAAATCTTTTAATATTATTCTTTATTGATTAAATATTAACATTACATCGTATTACATAAAAAAAAATCAAAAATGAATAGCAGTAATCGCACAAAATAATACTCATGATAATACTTTATCCCCATTTGATGGGTTAGGATCAACTGGCGCTTCAGTACGATCAGTCTTTGTGGCAACTGTAAGGTTGACTATCACCGGTGATAGTACTGGTAATATCACAGGGTTGGCTTTATTATCATTTGATTTAGGACTCGATGGTGGCGTCTCAGTAGTTGGTTCGACACTACTACTATTACTGGTACTAGATGAAACTGGCGGTGGTGAGGTTGTAGTTGTGGTGGTAGTACTTGGTTCAGGCAGATAGGAGGATTAATATTCGGGTAGCCGACAAAATAAAAAGAAGAAAATTGGACGACGTAATAAAACAAACCAGAAAAGGTATTGAAGAATTGCACCAACAAATATATGATAAGGTGTTAAAGAAGCAGGAAGAATTGGAAGATTAAAAGACCAAAACCGAATTGGAAAAGGACGAAGAAATAAAAGTCCAGAAGCAAACATCAATACTGAGAAAGGAATACGAAATTACATGGAACTATGAAAGAGAAGAAATTAACCATGAAGTGAATAAAAAAAGTGGAAGTAATTCAGCATGCCTTTGAGAAGTCTAGACAAGAAGTTGAAAAGAAAATTGAAGGAATGAGGAATGGGGCGCCAATAAATATTGGAAGAGTAATTGAAGAAAGGAAACTCCAGATCTACACCTCAAGCCATATGCATATCAAGCAGGAAGCTACATATGAAAAGTTATCACCTTCGATATGAAATATTCTTTGAAATGTGAAATTTATTGGCGCAGTCAATAGGATACAATGCACGTAATCGCAATAGCTTTTCAAGACTGAAACTCACATGTACGATTTAATTTATTACTTCGAAATGTACCTATAATTTTTGTAGCTCATAATTCTCGGTTAGCTCTAAACAATATTTATTAAAATTTAATTTTAAACTATTACAGTAATAAATTAGAACATTTAATAGTGATAAATTTACTGACACAAATATGAAATTTATTGGTTTTATTTTGAGAACGCAAATTATATATTACGAAATAAATTAAACTTCCACATTTTCATTCGATATTTGTCAAATAAATTGAAGCCGTGAGTGTACTTCATCTTACATCTTGAGTTATAAAATTAGCGTATGTTTCTAACATCGTTAGCTACTCTCTAAAACTCACTCGTCACTTAAAACATATAATATAGTACCTACGCTACTAAAATGTCACCCAGCGAATTGTCTCTCGATCCCATTTTATCTTTTAGTACGATGGTGTGTCTCCCTTATCACGTATTCGTTAAGTGCTCGTTCATGTCACTCACGCCAACTATTATACGTTTTACTTTTCGAAAATACCTAGAGCTTCGTTCAGCGGCGTGGCCACCTGGGGGCCATTTCGACAAATACGAACAAAATGTTAATGCTCGCTAGCTGCCGCTCTCGCGTGGAAATTTACGCCTACGTGTAGTGGAACGCTAGCGAAAGATAAATTGTAGGTATTATTCCCTACCTGCAACGTAAATTACAAGCAGCGAAAGCGTTTTAATGTATGATATTTAATAGAAAATATGTGTGAAATGTGATCACACGAATTCGATAATTTAAAAGTTAGGAGTTCCCTTACGATCCGTTTTAAATCCATTACTGTTTTTATTTTCATAAAAATATGGCCACAATAATTATTGCAGTAAGATGTCTAGTCGACTATTATTATGAAATTAAAATCTCGGAACAGAAATAAACAGGGAAATAAAAAGCACATCCTATGTAATTAAATCTCCAACTTAACAGATAACGTTAACTTAAAGGATAATAAAAAGAAAAACAACAATAAAGAAAGAATAATATCGCGAGCCCCGACTACTTAAACTAATTCGCTGAAAAATGGACCGCCGCCGTTGTACGCGTTCGCTACTTAATTCGCTCTCATGGAATGGAAAATTCGTGTCTAAGAGGGCATAGAATTTCGCCGCATTAAATCTAACTGCTTAAAATTTATCATGTAATTTAAAGATTAAAGTTCCTTCGCTCGCGCTCTCGCGAAGACCGTACGGGCCGCCGACGGTTTATTCTTTAGGATAGGCGGCCGGCGATGCGATGTGGAAACCTGGCGTTGATCTCCAACACGCTCGAGATTTATACGGGACTTGGGGATTCCTAGGGGCCGGTCAATGTTTGCCAGAAAGTCGCGACGTCGAATCCGGTGTAAAAACGAAATATCATTTCTACTACAAATTATTATAAATTAAAATATAAATAATTGTAAAGATGAACGAATCGTTGAAAAACAATTGGATTTATATTGGAACAAATCCTCAATTCATATTTAACGAATATAATCCGCTATTTCTCGTTAATATTCAACGAATTTATCGTCTGGTGGCTGCCATTGGCGATGACCGCATTTACACCAAAGCTCTCTATCGCCAACCGCCAGTAAAACTACATAAATCTCCATCTATATGATTGGATCTGAGAATTTCTCGTAGAAATTTATATCTTAAATTACAATCTTTTTGTCTCATTATTCATTGGCGGATGGCGAGCCGTTTTCTGGATCGATAGCCGTTTCCGAAATCCAATGACGTAGATGCAGTGGAAAGGGAATTTAGGTAGATGGGGGAATCCCAAAACAACAATAAAACATTAAATTCTTGTTTCTCTCTTATTGAATAGGGAGCGAGAATTAAACTCTAGATTAAAAAAAAACAACGATTACATGTCAGGTTAGCAGGTAGTTTAAATTTTAAATTAGTAACAGAAAGCTGTTGCATCTTCAATATAATTACGAAGCATATGACCATAACATCTGTACTTGAAATCTATTAAAGTACATTTCTCGATGTGTAAACAATATCGGAGATAAGCTGATAATGTTGTTTATAATCCTACAAGTGTACGAAATAAAATTGTAGATATAGTGTAGGACAAACTATATTAAAATGATTAATTTAATTTAATAATATCTTCTTCTCTACAGTCTACAGTCTACAGTCTACAGTCTACAGTCTATAAAGTCTACAGTCTACAGTCTACAGTCTACAGTCAGTCTACAGTCTACAGTCTACAGTCTACAGTCTACAGTCTACAGTCTACAGTCTACAGTCTACAGTCTACAGTCTATTGTCTACAGTCTACCGTCTAAAGTCTACAGTCTACAGTCTACAGTCTACAGTCTATAAAGTAAGAGCGTGTACAGCATAAATTACAATTGGCTTCACATATAGTCGTAGTTTCTTTGTGAGCCGATAGATGGAATCTTTCTAGTGAATGCTTTGTCATATAAGATTCAGTTGACATCGAACTGTTGCCTGTCTGTAAAGTAAGAACGTGTACGGGTTAATGGATAAAAGGATTTATTTTTAAGCATTTTTAAGTGCATGGAGTTCTCGGATACTTGCTTCGATAAAGACCTCCAAATGAGGTATGCCCACACATTCTCAATAGGATTGGCATACGGTGTCTGCGATGGCCAATCAAGTGTGACGATGTCAGACTTCCTTTTCCACTCCGGTGTTTTGGGTCGTTGTTTTCTTATAAGATTCAGTCCTCGTGAATCATCGTTCAGCAGTCGGCAGCAGGTGGTGGCAGGTTATAAATTTCAAGCATTTTCGGAGCATTTAAATTGTAAATAAACAAATGTAATGTTCCGAAACCCTGTTTTGAAAAGCAGCCTCAAAGATGAACCTTTACAGGATGTTTAACAATCCGTTGGATTACCCTATTGGACGAGGTTGACCAGAAACGTCAGATAGTACTATATCCCCAAAGAGAAGCTTCATTCGTAAAGATTAGGTTGCTGCAATCTCGGTCCAAATTCTCTTTCGCCTAAGCGAGTCTTTTCATCACATATATTTTGCTTAGAAGAAGATCACGAATGATGTGAATTTATCTTGGAGAACCCCATACATCAGTTCTTCCATTTCCTACTTGAATCACTTTTTGCCTACCAAAAAGTGTCAAAAAATAATTCCAATTAAGCAAGAAACGCAACACGGTCAAAATTTTTTATCAAATCGGATAAGAAATTGCCCTCAACATAATCGTGATCTTCCTATTATTTGTATTATAAAAATGTATAAAACAATACTTGGGCTTGCAATCTTGCTCTTTAAACCACAAGATTTTCAACAATTTGGACGATTTTCAACAAACAGAACAGGAACATATTGAAAACGTCCTACACATTCCACAGTATTAAAAAATGCCTGTATAAGCTCATGGTGGTTTGTTGGAGTCTTCTGATGAATATCTGATATCAGAAAATCAGAATGACGTATTAGTATTGGTTTTATTATCGCGTCACATTAGCTGGAGTGTCTTCGTCGTCGTGTACTATCTGGTGAGCTCCATTGATTTTTGCGCGATGGTGATACTCATTGCTCGGTTGCTGCTTTCGAAGAATCCTCGATTGAGTTTGGTCAAAAACTCGTTCAGGTCCTGGAAATCTAACGCTGTCAAGTCTCGGAGGACGACCAGTTAGGTGCATTTAGAAAGGCAGAATACAAGTCGTAGGATGCGATTTTGTACTTTTGTACTAATGAGATGATGTGGGATGGAACCGTCGTCGCCCTGAACGCAATATCTTGCGTTTTCCTCGGATTGATCGTTACACCGCATGTGCTGAAGAAACCCTCGATTCGATCCAACTGTGCCTGAGCAAGCTAGGCTGTAATGTCATCGCAGTTCGACTCTCAACGTCGGTACAGCAGATGCCGTTCTAGCTTGGATAATTCAAGGATTGGTGCATTTCTTATGAAAAAAAATGTAGCCTCTTTGGGCATTATAGTGGCTCCTTTTGTTACTAATACTAACTGAATAATCTTAAATGAAATAATCGTTATATACTGCACTACATAAGGATGCTCCAATAAGTAATGATATATCTCCAAATCTGCTCAATTTTTTAATTTTGAAATGTTTGTCATGTTTGATACTTTATTAAAGTTGGTAGTTATCATACCAATGCAATACGGATAAAATGTAACATTATATTGAAAGTAGTTATCTGTGGAAAGTTCTTCTCGTTCAAACCCGTTCAAACGAATCTATTGGTTGTTTGGTTTACTTGTCAATTTGTCGACTTATTGTGCAAATTCAGTATCAAAATTTTGTTTGTTGCTAATTCTCAATACCCTAGAGGTAAATTAACATCTGACGAAGCAAATACAGGAACTGGTTTGCTACAGAGTGGTCAACGACAAAGTGACGTAGCCATTTTTTCTTCAAGTTAGCCAAAGATAATTTCTAGACTTTTAACCGTTTTCAAGAAACTGAATCTGTTGGAGAAAGATCTGGAATTGGGCGTCCAACCCCTGCTGAAGACCGATATGTCACCATTTCTGCATGCCGAGAACCTTTGAGCACATATCGAATGTTGGGTAGGAGCTCGCAGAAGCCACAGGAACATCAATATCAGCTGAAACTATCAGAAGTCGTTATAGCCGACTATTTAGAAACAAAGGCAAAGATTAGAATGGGCAAGAGAGCATGTCAATTGGACAGAAGAGTGGAAGTTGGTATTGTTCACTGATGAATCCAGATATGGTCACCACCTTTAGCACCAAGACACCGGCGATCAGTACAAAAATTCACCCTTTCAGAGCAGGCACTATTTCTGTATAGGGAGGCATTTGTTATGATGGTCGTACCGACTTGCTGGTTACTCCGGGAAACATAAATTCAGAAGTATATTTGAATCAGGTGATCAACAACATTGTGCCAGAGTTTCATGCTGCTGTGGATCCTGGTTTCTTTTTTTTGGACGATAACACTCATCCACACTGATCCATGGCAGTTATGGATGCAATGGAAACCAATGGAATTCCTCAGTTAGCTATACCTGCTCTATCGCCTGATGTAAATCCGATAGAGCATGCTTGGGATTAGTTGCAGAGAGCTTTGGATCATCATAATTCCCAACCACAAACAATGGAATAATTGAGAAATTTGTGTTCAACTTTTTCATAATAAGAAACAAGCATTTAAAAACTAAATCAATAGCTTAATATCCCTAACTTATGTGGAGCAGTTTAGATGAAGACCATATATCTAGAGTGCCATAACATTAATCATATGTTTTGTACACTTCAAGTGATCCTTAATGTCCTAAGATGTTCGCAATAATTCTGGATACATTTTAGTTAAATATATTAACAGAATCATTTTACGATAATTCGTCACGCATTATACCTATACACATAACGCATTTACAGTTTAGGAGATAAAATTTTATCAGTCATCTATTTTTGACGCAATTACGAATATTGTTCACGTTCAGTGAAAGTGCAGTTACCGTAAAGTTGAGTGAAACTTTGTAAATTTGTGTTTTGTTCTACTATTATCGGACATTATTGCGATTTCTTTCTGTAGAAAAAAAGAAGAAGATGCCATCAGAGACAACATACATACCCTTGGATGGATCCGGTGGAAGGTAATTAATATTCATAAATAAATGCTGTTAACGTAGTCATTGATTTTTATTTATTTCAACGTTTTAGATATAGTATCGGTTATAAATAATTCAAAATTGTTGTTCAAAAAATTTGTAAATTTGAAATTTAGGCATAATAAACTTAACTCAATAAAATGAATCATCATCGAAAATATATCAAACAGAGAGGGAAAAGCTAGGTGCACAGTTGTTTATTATTGATTAATATTTTAACGATTGATATGTTATCTTTGTAGTATTATCTTTTAATACCTGTAAGATGTAGTCTGTTTAAATATATTATTATTTCCACCAAACATCAGTATGTAATAATTATTGTATACATCGACACAAAAGCTACATTTTGTAAGTTTGCAATGATATATGTAGCAAAATATTACATGAAAATAAACCTGATATGAGTGTTGTCAATAAATGAATCGTAAAATTATAGATCAGGCAAGATAAATCATTATCTCTGACTTATAAACGAAAATGATAGTCTAGACTTTAGACAGCGGCATATGATTTAAGAAGTAAATAAAAATTTAAACACTGTTTCAAATTTTGCAAAACAATATTAAAAATTAGTTAGAATAAAAACATTTTATTTAGGCCAGGCCCTATTTTTGACATTTTGAAAGTTGGAGAGTTGTTCGAGATTGATCTAGACTCTTCCAGAGTTTTGCATAATAATAAAAATTAGTAGAAATGAAAGTCGGTTGTTCTTTGCTCCTTTTCTCCTAAACTTGATACACTGTTGGAAAAAAGCTGCAGAGAATGCACCAATAGCGGGAGTATTCCTCGCGAACATCAATAAATCGTTGTATGGTGGCAGGAGGGATGGCCAACCATCCTGCTTCATCTCACCTCCATAGCTCCACAATGTTAGCCCAGATATGTTAGATCGGATTTAGATCCGGAGAACGAGCCGGTCATGAGAGCATTCGTACGTGCTGTGGCTGTCTCGCTCGCGGCTGAAGGTGCCTACGTTCTTGTTCATTAATTTGATGGAAGGATACACATGCCTTTGTCGCTCAAACTCGCTCAGATAACGGAAACATTCGGAGATGCTCATCAGTTTCTTCCAACAGTGTATTTTAAAACTTGTTCTAGATTTTGACATTGTTCTAGAGTATTGTTATTCCATATTTTGTTAAAAGAACAAGAATTATTTTTTGTTAATCTCCTCTCACTCCGCCACCCCCTTTTGAAAATTTGTAACTTTAAAAGTTGTTCCAGGTTGTTTTAGGTCTCTACATGCATTGTGCTACAATTTTTGAAACAAGTACTACAAATTAATGGAAACAAAATAGAAAAAAAAACATTTTTAGGTTAGTTCTTATGTTTCTAAATTTGAAATTTTGTTGTTTCAAGATGTATTATAACGAAAATCTCCCTACCCTCTCCCATCCTTACATCTAAAAAATGTTCTTTTTCTGATTGTTGGTTTTGGCTAATTTTTAATATTAATTTTGAAAAATCTGAAATAATCTAGCACAACTCTCAAAACATCAATTTAAAATAAAATTGAAGATGAAATTTTGTTTTTCTCAATTGTTTCGTAAACAATACTTACCAGAAAGTTAAAATTTTGCAACCATGTACAAGACAGCTAGAAAAACATTTAAGTTTGAAATTTCGTCAACATGATGAGCAGGAAAGGGGTTGGGGAGGTTGGTCAACTTTTTATTCTTCTCTGTCCATTTAAACTTGATAAATATCTGGAGCCAGATAGACTTAGTCTAAGCCTTGTTCATCCTGAGCCTTCACCTAAAGCATAAATTTTCCTTTGGAGTACCCTAAAAACGACTGAGTAATTTTATTAAGTTTTTTTTACATATTTGGAATTTATATTTCAGAGCTGGCTGTTGGAGATCACTAAGTTCACTGGAAAAAATATTAATCCTCCTTTCTGCCACATTAGCGATATTCGTGATAGCGCTTACCCTCGCTATAGTAAACTGCAAAGGTAAAAACCTACACCATATGATATGACGTATCCAGAATTAAACTAATCAATCGTAAATAAAATCTTTGATTACAGGACATGATAAACCGGCAAATATAACGACTACTGCAGCACCTGAACCAAGTACTAGCTCCACCACCACCACTACCACCACAACTACAACCTTACCACCGCCAATTTCATCTACTACCAGTAATAGTAGTAGTGTCGAACCAACTACTGAGACGCCACCATCGAGTCCTAAATCAAATGATAATAAAGCCAACCCTGTGATATTACCAGTATTACCACCAGTGGTAGTAAACCCTACAGTTGCCACAAAGACTGATCGTACTGAAGCGCCAGTTGATCCTAACCCATCAAATGGGGATAAAGTATTATCATGAGTATTATTTTGTGGGATTACTGCTATTCATTTTTGATTTTTTTTTAATGTAATACGATGTAATGTTAATATTTAATCAATAAAGAATAATATTAAAAGATTTTGATTTATATAATGGAAGCTAAATGAAGTATTGATATCAAATTAATAACAGGTAAGGAATGGGAAATTGTAATCATAAATTCTTTCCATGCACCATCTAATCTTGCGATTTAGTTATCTTGTCTTATAGAAGTCTTTCCAACAACATTGAAGAACACAAATTGAATTTTATTTCTTTTTGATCTCAAACAAAAATTTGTTTTGGAGTGCCAATGGTCTAAGAAGAGAGCCTCGAAATCATATTGATGATTGTTACTTTCCTTTTATCAATATTGAGTGGTATAACTTCAAAAACAAACAATCTCCGCCCACCCAATTCCACCAAATCCCTCAGAAGATATATGATTTCAGAGAACCTGCATGGATCTATTTCATTGCCCCTATAGACTGAACCTTAGAATTACTCTAGGGTTTTCCTTCAAAATGTGTTCTGCCTCTCTAGATCTTCTTGACATAGACGGCAAATTTGATCTTCAGTTTTTTCAAGTTTATGTAGGTGGTACTTCAGGCCACATCACCTGTCAGAAACCCTGCCAGCAGTCTAAGTTCCCCTTTGCTGAAAGATAGCAACGACTGTGCTGTCTTAGCTAATCCTGATAATCCTGCTTTTTTCCTGGCGTATTCTGCCAGTGGGAGGCCTATCTGTTGACCTACCATTACACATGATGCTACTGGCAATAAAGGAAGTAGCTCTCGCCCAGAATTTAGTGGTTATAACAACGACCCTCAACACAAGCAAAATTAAATGATCCTATCAGAGATGGTACAATGATGTCCTCGGACTGTTAGATATGTTCAATGTGAAGTATGAGTGAGTACCAGTTGCTCATTCTGTAAAAAGCAGAAGACCAGAAGATATGGATTGGACGTTGGAATAAAGCTCGTTATGAAAAAAAAAACCTTGTGGACCTAATGAACGTATTCCTGCCTCCACTTCACATCAAACTTGGAATAACGAAGGAGTTGGTGGTCTGGTTTCAAATATCTGCACAACAAATTCTCTGCATTCTCTGAGGCAATACTCAAATAAGAAGTTGGTGTTGACATTTTCAAAGGAATGCAAGGATAAAGGTCCAAATTTCGAGCCAATCATTGAACACACGTTACAAAAGCAAGCATTTCCGTCAAGAAGAAAGAGATGGAGAGGAGACACCAAGTAGGGTGCTTTTTTAATAGTTTTGCAAAAGTGACGAAATACAGACCTGTGTAATGTTTTATATATTCGATAGTAAATCTATATAGTTTGAAATAATTGACGTATAATTACAAAGCTCTGTCTTCATTTAATAACCACGAAACGGCATAATACGCACGTTGGGCGACAGTTCTAATACCGGTAGCTAATATTGTAGGGTTTAATGTTTTACTATTAACGTTTGATTTGATTCGATTATTGAAGGCGAACTGTGACGTGCGTCAATTACCGCTCTAAATCACTATAATTATTACCGTCAACGTCGGCCATCAACATCGAAATAGGTACGCCTCTGATGGACAATGTTAGCAGTTACTGGGTGGGTTCCATGTATTCATGTACATACAACATACATAATATGAACTATTTCACCGGGATTTAGGGGGACGTATCTAGGATGTTAATAATTAACATTGAGTAATTTTCAATATTCAACGGATAAAAGCGGAAACTAATTGTATACAAATACGATCTGTTTTTGTTTTAAACTAAATTGATTGATTAATGTTGTTTATCTGTAATGTAATAAAAATTAATTTATCTAATTTGTAATCCTATTAACTGCGCCACTTTCCTTAAAAACAAAAATAAAAATCGTTGCACAATTTTAATTTTAATATCAGTCTTCATTCACTACATACAACGAGATAAATCGACTAAAATAGACTGATTTGGTCGGATTAATGCCAAATCTACCGTAACACGAACACGAAATAGTAATATTTATGTCTCAGTTTATATTATTTGACGTAAGCTTATTGCATGGCGTGCCCAGCATAAATCATATTACGGAATTGGACAAAATTTTGGAAATTGAAATTTATATTTTATTTTCGAACGGTAATTTGCCATCGGTCGCGGAAAACATAGAGAATCTACTTCTGGGAGAAGTCGACAGGCGCTGTTGCTAGTGCAATTTATGTTCACGAATTACAATCCTCCAGGGTTGATTTACGAGATCTACGGATAATATTCGTAGCAGTTGTAGTATGCGGACGCTTTATTGTTTATTGGAATTATAGGTCGTATTTCACTTACCTCTCCACATCCCGGTATAAGCGCCACTTGTGTATTACGATTTCTTTTAGGTTAAAGGAACATGATAACGTCCTCGGAAGTATATTTCGAATTTTGCTACATTTTTTCAAAATTTATTGTTTCAGGTTTAGAACTGTTTACGTAAAAATGTATTATCTTGGTATTTTTAAATCTTAACCTGGTTTCGTTTTGATCTGGTTTTAAACTGGTAATCCTCAAGGATAGACAGTTGGAAGCCAGTTTTAACTAGCGCAACGCAGATCAAAATTAGGATAAAACTAGCTCAAACCATACCAACCCTAGCTAAGAGCAGATTTAGATCTTTTCATCTCGATTCACTGCTTTCCTTGTTTCACCGTCTTCAGCTCTGTTAAATAATCTTTTGCATCCACTACAGGTTTGCCTCTGAACACATCACCAATTTCCATTACTTTACAGACTTTGTTTGTTACATGTTTTCTGTTCATGACTGTCACTGGAGTTTAGGAAGCTTTCTTCTTCACTTTTCACAAGTGGAACTGGGTGAGTGACATCCTCTCGGATAACACGCCCCAGCGGATCCCTATGCATAGAAACTCACTCTCCGAAAGTCCAATAATTCCACCATAAAGCATCATAGCAGAGATGACTTCGCCATCTGGGGAGATTTTGCGGAAAGTATAAGTTGTGTATTTTTCCATTCAACCTCCGATTTGACAACAGTTTTGCAGCGCGTGAGTGTGTGTGTGTGTGTGTGTATGGGATGGAGAGTATGAAAAGAGAATGAGAGAGTGAGAATGAGCATTTGTTGGCCCTGGAAGGAAAAGGCAGCTTGGCTGTTCTTCGAGGACGTAGCAAGTAAGTTCTTTGGCAACAATAAAGACTCAACTTTCAAACCAATGCCAATGGTTCGAGACTTGTTACAAAATTTGATATAACTGGCCTTTCTACAGAATCTAGCAGCAAAGCAAGCGTTTCCAACAAGACATGAAAGAGTTGGAGAGGAGATACCAAGAAGGATGGTTTTTTAATAAAAATAGTTTTGCAAAAGTGACCAAATACAGACAAGGCAGATGTAAAAGCGGTGGACGAGGAGATCTGGGTTGGAAATTGGGATAAAGCCCGTTATGAAGGAAAGTCTTGCGAACCTAAATAACATATCCCTGACTCCACTTCACATCAAATAATAATAATGAATAATGAAGGACCCAAATTTGAAGGCAATCATTGAAGATTTGTTGGAAAATTTGGAAGAACTGGCTTCCAGCTGAACTTTCTCCACACTCATTTGGACTCCCTTCGACAGAACCTACCCTTCATAGAATCTTTGTTGACAGTTGCAGTATTTGTGTAGATTTTGGGGATGGTTGGAACTCAAATGAGGGTATCTACCCTCCGATCACAGTAGTAACCAGAAGAGCAGGATTTCTATTGGATTCAAGTTCAATAGTAAATGGATGGTTGTCCATAACTATTTCGGTAATAAAATGACTAAGGAAGTCCGCCTATAATTTGAGAGAAGAACCTTTATTAACTCAGTAATAAGTTGACGTAAATGGATATGGATATTTGAACCCATCAAAAAAGTTGTTGAGTTTTTCAGAAAATCCAAAACTATTTATGATTTCTGACTATTATTGATGATTTTGGCAATATATTTGCCTAATTTTTGAGGTGAGCTTTTGATCCATGTGATAATGGTTTGTAGAGGGTTAATACATAATTAGGTGTTGAAGGAGAATATATTTTTAAGGTCATAGCAGTCTAATCGGTGATTAGCTCTTCAGTTTTTTTTACAAATTAACGAAGCGGTTATTAATTATTTTCCATATTTAAAAGTATTATCTGTAATAATCTATTTGCAAGCAGTAGAGGCATTGCCTTGGTCTGAACGTGCAATCAATATATCGTTATTGATTTTTCAAAATTGATTGACTTGATTTTCGATAACCTTACTAATAGGTGAATAAGAATAGGACGATAAATGATTCAGTTGTTGTTCCAAGTCCAAATCTGGTCATGGGCAGTTCTTATGGTCTTATGGCAACATCTTCCTAGATCAGTACAACGGTCGAGCTACCATTGGTTGTTGGAACATAATTAATAGCACTCCATGTTGTCACCAAAGCACAATTTACAGAACAAGAACCACAGTGGGTAGTCTTGACAAACAATAAAGCTTAGGAAGGTACTGCAGCTGCACTCACCACAAAAAAAAACACACAAATTGAAATCTTAATTTCATGAACACTTTTGTTTTCTTCGATGGTTTGTGGAATGCCATCCTCTTGTATTACTCTCCATGAACATTAACCCTGTTGTTGTTTGTTGTGGTCTTGGTCGCCCAAAATTTTCAGAATATCGTCGCTGCCTGTAACATTTGACTTTAAAACTTCAAGGAACTCAAGAACAAATTCATTTCCTCTACTGAAATAATATTGAATTGATAAAGAGTTGAAGCGTGCTTGTCATGTTGATTCCTCATTTTAAGTCTTCCTCGAACGTACCAGAGTTTGGTGGTTAAGTCTACATCAGATACTCTAGTTTCAAAACCAGATATCCTGGTACAGATTTTACTACACAAACATAAGTTACATGGGACTCATAAGATGGTGGACACTTTTTGACACTATGAATGTTGACCAATCGAAATAAACCTCAAAATATTTATTTTCTCCTAGTGAGTATTGGTGCCTCATCATTGTATTCCTTAAAGGACTCAATATTAAAAGCTTTTCGAAACATGATTTTTTTTTTACAATATCAACCCTCCGTAACCTCCACGACGACGTAATTAACCCTCAAAGACAGAAGATACCATAATGTACACACAGTTCGCGCAGTGAAGAGTTTACTGTTTCGGTGTCGAAGTTAGGGGCTGGCGCGACGTTGCCGCTTCCGCCAAGATTGATTTTCCGGCCTCGAAAACATACAAATTAAAACTCCCATTGACTTATTGCTCTCTTGTCGTTTCGGGCCGACGGCGCTTCTAAAATTACTTTTAATGATAAATGATTCGGACGTGAAATATCGTCCATCCCCTGCCGAATCGAACTATATCAATTTTGAGCGGTGCGGCGGTAGGGCGCGATTTATTGTGTACATTTTTTAGCGGGTTCCGCTATTAGTAACGGTCATTTTCGGTATGCCTACCGGAAAAAATGATGGAAAATTGCCGGACAAATTCTGATTAAAATCGCCGTTGCATATTTTTTTTTTCTTTTTGGTGTGAGGTATGCACAAAATTAGCTGAAGTTAACTATTCTCTCGGTAGTAATTTTTCGTTTTGTTTACCGAATAAAAACGTGGGAAGTTCATGATAATTTAATGAAAAATTCCGTTACAATTACGCTTTAGATTGACAATAGAACTTATTTCTGGTATTTTCAATAAAATTGTGTAAAATGCGCAATTCACAGAAGCTATTTGATGTGAGCACAAACGGTGGTGATCCTCATGAAGCTGAATAAATCCAAATGAGAGAAATTGGAATTGGGAGAATTTTCTACGCGAAATATTAGCTCTAAAATATCCCTGAATTTATATTTCCCACAGCGATATCAGCTGTGCTAGTCCTTTTTTCACGTTTTGGCTGAAATCTTTTCTGACTCAATCATAGCAGACCTGCATAGCCTTCATCTAGTCGGTTACAGCCAGCTTTATGAATATTTTCCAGTATCTCAAAATAACATCCCTTTAGGCGAGTTTTCAGACTTGCGAAGAGAAAAAGAGTCGGGTGAATAAGGTGGCTAAACCTCACGCCAGGACAAAAGCAGTAGAAGGCACTGTTATCAGGATCGTCTAAGACAGCAAAGACGTTGCTATCTTCCAGCAAAGGGGACCTTAGACTGCTGGCAGGGTTTTTGACAGGTCATGTGGCTCTGAAGTACCACCTTCCTCGTTCTTTAGGTCCACAAGGTTTTCCTTTTATCATAACTGGCTTTATCCCAATGCCCAATCCAGATCTTCTGGTCCACTGCCTTTTGCAGAATGAACAATTGCTACTGAGTCATACTTCACATTGAACATATTTAATAGCCCTTTTTTGTGCCATCTCTGACAAGATCATTTAATTTTGCTTGTGTTGAGGGTCTTGTTATAACGACTAAACTCTGGACGAGAGCTACTTCCTTTATTGCCAGTAGCATCATGTGTAATGGGAGGTCAACAGAAAGGCCACCCACTGGCAGAATACGCCAGGACAAAAGCAGGCGAAGGCACTATTATCAGGATCGCCTAAGACAGCAAAGACGTTGGTATATTCCAGCAAAGAAGAGCTTGGACTGCTGGCAGGATTTTTGACAGGTCATGTGGCCATGAAATACCACCTACATAAACTCCGAAAAAGCTGAAGATTCAATCTACTGTCTATGTCAGGAAGATCTAGAGACGGTAGAACACATTTTAACACATTTAATTCTAAGACCAGAAGGGCAATGTTACAATAGATCCAGGCAGGTTGTGGTGACTAAAGGCAGCAGTGCCACTGCCCTCAGAATGAGGCCCAAAGCGATATCAGCTGTGTCAACCCCTCTCCGGTTCCTCCTCACGTTTTGGTTGATTTTTCTGATTAACACATTTTCCCGTTCAACTTCAATAACATTATCCATCATCTACCTTGTGCTAAATGATTTTTAAAAGGTGCTGTCCAAGATGTTTCTGGATCATGTTGTCCTTCTTCTAATTCGGTTCTTTTGGATTTTGAGATGCATCTAAGGGCATTTTGAGACATATTTTATTAATGGTCATACATGGTTACTGTTTCTGTTAATGTTGGTTACTGAAGGACTAACTAACATCCTGAACATGTGCATAATAAAGCAGATAGCACAACGAATTAAGCCCACGAGCAAGTTTGTTACAGTGAATCTGCAACGTTAAACAATCATCCCAAAAACCTAACCCCAGATATTCGTTGAATTTCCTTCCTCTCGGCGAAAATATGGGTATGAAACTCGGTTCTGTTGCGAACACCATGAAATATAAGATATTGACTCTTATCAGCATTTAGGAATAGTCTGTTTTCTGAAAACCAAGCATGAATATTCGCTAGTAATGTATTAACTTTACGTTCACTTTCAAATTCACTATCAGATGATACTACAGCGCTGGTGTCATCACCATACATAATGAAACCATACTCTGGAAAACAATGAGTAGTATCATTAATAAATATTAAGAACAATAAAGGCCCCAACACACTACCTTGCGGCAGGCCACGTTCAACTGATAATTTTCTCTTGTTTGCTTTTTGTGACCTTTCGATGAGATTGTGAGGAGAAAATAAGGACCATTCTCAATCAATTCAATCTGGAAAGATCCCAAAGGTAGTAGCAATTTTCTTGCGTTGTCAGGTTCATCTTCAATCGACCCCCTTCATTCGGTAAATGTTTTAAACCATAAACAAGTTTGAGTCAATGTCAAGCAAGGTCTTCATAGGCATTACTCGAAGCAAATTATTATTATTTCATTCTGATTAAACGCATTAAGTATAGATACAGTCACACCTAAATTATAACAAATAAAAAGATCAAATATTAGCAAAAATATATTAAAAGTACTAAACCATAATCGTTAAAATACACTTCCAGAAGTAAACCAATAATTCTACACGAAATCTATTTCTCACTTCTTATTTAAGCTGTCAGGGCGAAAGTAATCGAACTAAGGAGTAAACTTCGCGAGAAGATCTCTCAAAGTGTACGCCTGTGTTCGGCTTATTGATTAACGTAATGTTTATTGAATAGCAGCGAACTGTTTTTGGAAGTTGCCAAGGACCACCAACCGCCTGGGCCAACAACACTAAACAGCGCCCCCCGTACTACCAATAAATCACCGATAGTTTTCGCTACCAAACAAACTGCTATAATACATTCGAGAATTATCTGGAGATTCATATTTCAGACGCTTGCGGCGCTACCATAACCTCTATATACAAGTCTATGGTAGCGCCATCTACGGTAGTGGCGTGTAAAAACGCGCTCGCCATGAGAAATGGCCGTAATTAATGAACTTTTATCACTTTTGTTAATGTCGGAACTGTGAGAGCTCGCTCTCGCGGATGAATGAGATTTGTAAAGCCGAAATTAGTCTATTTGTTAGATCGAAACCCATAAATAAAGAAGGACGAACAGAGTCCGGCTTTACGAATTAACATACTCGAAGTTTTCGAAACGCTCATCTACTAGGGACTTGTTCGGAGATAAATTTTAGCCATCCGATGTTGTGCTGGAACATTATTTAGCAATTAGATTACCATTTGTTATAATTTATCGGAATATAACTGTATCGGATAATCAATTTTGTTTTTATCTCAAATATAAGTTTCCCCGTTTTAATTGAGCATTTCAGTCGTCGTTTTGGGGAAAGTTGGGGGAATCGTGGCCACTAGAGTAATGGCAAGTTGGTGTTCTTTACTGAATGGTATCTTGGCAGTCCTTTTCCAGGTTGTTTCTAAATTAAATGAATTATGATTTCGGGCTATGCTCCATCCACTTTACACACCAGATCTAACCCCTTTTTAAATCTTATTCCGGAAAACAAATATTCAAATCACTCCAGTCTCACTTTATAAATATTTCCAACCGTTTTCTTTTTCCTTCTTTTGTCTAAATACATCAACACGCGTGGCACTGACATTACCAAGGAAGTCTCTAGATCTCTCAGAGTCCTCGCTCACCTCAATGGGGGAAGAATTTAAATTTAAAAAAGATTGAATATCGCCGATATTCACGGCTCAAATGTACACATAAATAAAGAAAGGGAACAGCTCCGAGCAGCAATAAAATAATACTTCCAACCAGTCACGGGAAAGTTATACGCCCGTAAAGAACCTCGGCTATATCGCCTTTTTTCCTTCCCGCATTCTCTACCCTTCAATGTTTATGGTGGGAAAGAAACTCGCGCGCGAAAAAAATGCGGGTGACGCATTGTAATTTCGTTCAGGAGGAGGTCCTGACGAAATGATAAAAAGCGGAATATATTTGAAGGGAATCTAGGTTAGTATATTTGCTGAAGGAGAAGAGGGAGAAAAAACGAAAACGGGGTTGTAAGTGAGACCACGTGTATCGTCAAATTTTGCCTGTCGTTTATTATGAGGATTCGCTGCGCTTGGTAATATGTACAGGATGTTTCTCCTTCGATACATTTTGCAGAAAAAATCCATTTTTCCATCCAATCCATTTCCATTTGTAGATCAATATTAATTGAGTAGCTTTTCTCGTATCATCAGTTATCAATAGTTATGCCAATTGATAAGCTTGATAGGGCAAAAATAGAATAAAATTGATGGCGTGGAAACTGGATAAAATGGGTTGATTAATACTCATGTCAGATCAAATTATTCCAGCCTGTCAGAACAGTGATGGTCATGCCACAGACAATGACAATATCAGTAGCAAACTAATTGCAGATGTTATTTCAACGGAACAAAGTCGTAACGTACCATTCAGATAGTACAACACATTCAAGAATGATTTTATTAGAACGAAAGATCAGTACTATAGATCAGTACTAGTCAAAAAAAGCAGAACTTGGAAACTTGGGCCAGCATTTCAAATTACTGATATGTAAAGCACGACCGGAGGGTGGCAGAGTCCCAACAGGATAGGGGGTGGTAAGGTCGCAGCAGGACCGGAGGGTGGTAGAGTCCCAACAGCTTAGGAGGTGGTAGAGTCCCCACATAACCTCGGGGTGGTAAAGCCCAAGCAGGATAGGGATGTGGTAAAGCCCAAACAGGATCGGGGGGTAGTAAGGTGCTCAACGGGATCGGGGAGTGGTATAGGCCTCAGCGGGTTGAGGGAAAAGGGAGTGGTCCAAGATAGCAATTCTAAAATATTTTGTAGATTAGATGTAACATTATAATCACTGTATAGTAGTAGAATTATACAAAGGTACAACATGACTTTAATAAATAAAATTATTTAAAATATTATCTTGATAGGCGCGCTAGAACTAAGGAATTGCTTAAATTAGATTCCACACAGGAAGTGACAACAATGACGCAATCTGAAAAGGTATTGAGTCGAAGTAGGTACCACCTAATTAAAGATTGAAGCTGTGCTTGCGTTGTCTACAACCAATTGGTCAAAACATGTGTTTGCTAAATTCGTTTTTCTATTTGAGCACAGTTTTTTCAGTTTTCGTTTTTATATCCATATCCTTAAAAACACTTCTCTTTATTTCTGTATAATTTGTCTTCAGTTCTAAAATTACTTAATTAATTCTACTAACTAAATTATAGTATTTAATCTCTTCATATCTCTTCCTACCTCCTCTTTAAGTTCTTTCTTTTACAAACTTTTGCAAAACTTCTTCTGATTTTACCAGATTTCGCATCACAGTTTCTGCAGTGAGGGTCATTTCCATTTGGAGCAGGTAGCAGTTTTTGTTCTTTGTCAACCTATCGCATGCAAAGAGGATATGTGCTACGTCATCGATACCCTCGCAGTATGAGCATTGATCCGTATCGACCTTTTCTCTTCTTTTGGTATAGGTGCTTTTGGAAGCTTCCGCGACCAGAGGGTGCCTATGTCTGAAAAAGTCGATTTCTCCGGAGGATCTATTTGCTCAGACTTAAATGTCAGGAGTAGGTACAGGGTCACTTTGGACGCTCCCCATCACTCCTAACTTCCGGCAGCTAGTGGGCGGGATCTATCTCAAGAGGTGCGGTATTTGAACTAGAATATTGGATATAAAGAAGAAGCTGTTCAGTACCTGATAAAAGCTGTTCCATATCTGATAAAAGATCTTCCATACCTGATAAAAGCTGTTCAATACCTAATCACAGCTGTTCAATACTTTATAAAAGCTGTTCAATACCTGATCATATGGCACCGCCTTTATCAGGAGTGGTGGGGAGCGTCCAAAGTGACCCTATACCTATTGTCAGGTAAACGAATGTAGGCTTTCACGGCCACTGTTCCATAAAGATGTATCTAAATATACATCTTTATTGAAAAGTTCTTCACTGGATCTCTTGGTGCCGAAGTAGAACCCTAAACACTTTAACCCACAAAACACCAAACAAGTTTTAACTAAAACACCGATGCGTTTCAACAGCAATGCTGTCATTATCAAGGCGATAATAAAACAGTTTTATTATCAGTTTTATTAACTTGTTTGGTGTTTTGTGGGTTAAAGTGTTTAGTGTTCATTTTTATTGAATGTCAGGTTTTGTTGAGTCCATCTTCCGTAGATCTCTTGGTTCTTGTTTGATGGCAATGTTCTCATCGTCTCTTCCGCGGTTACCGTCTTGGCTTCGCTGATATAGCGTTTGTGCCTTTCTTGGGCTGCGAGCTCTATCGGTGTAATGCTCGCAATGACGTTGACCACCTCCCCGGATATACTTCTATACGCACTACTGACCCTTATACAAATCGTCCGTTGTAGTCTGTTTAACTTCCTGCGTAGCTTTTGGTTCTTAAAGGCTTCGTGCCAAACAGGGGTTGGATTACACTAACCAGGGTTCTTCGTTTTGACGTTCTCGGACCTCCATCAGGCACAGCAAGGCCGACATCGTCCTCTCTGCCTTTTGAATGGTCCTATTTACGTGTTTAGCAAACGTGAGTTTTGTATCTAGCCACACTCCTAGGAACTTGATGGCCTTTGTATAATAGTTAGGAGCACTGCTTCGGTTTTTTCTGGTGCTAACTGGAGGTCCTTTTATTAGTAGTAGTAGTAAACTATCGTTTCTAATTGGACATGAGTTGCTGTTGAACCCTTGCGTCCATTGTGATGATTCGGAGTGTGAACAATATTTTATTACCCTATTTAGGAAGGTTTTTTTGGAGGTTGCATGGAAGAGCGTCTGTTCATCTAACAATGAACGCGAATGCAGCCCTTTTTTCTCTCCCCAAATGAATTTTTAGTTTTTCTTTGTAAAAGTTGTATATTTAGAGAGAAAATAAAGTGCTATTATTATTATTATTATTATTATTATTATTTATTCCATCCAGGTTGTGTTCGCTGTTTGTGAGCCTTTCTTCAGTTGTTGGCATTAGTACCATCATTAGGTCATCCGCAAACCCTATGAGCTTGGGCTCCTCCAGCTGTTCAAGCCTCAACACACCGTCGTATTCCACGTTCCACAGAACAGGCCCCAGGACTGACCCTTGTGGTACCCTGCTAATGAGACGTAATGTTTCGCTTTTACCTTCAGCTTCTAGAATCAGCTCTCTACATAAAAAGTAGTCGGCTATGATCTTGATCAATCTCCCATCCAACTCTTTTTCTTCTAGTTCTACATATTTAAATCTCCCTCCCTTAAGGCATAAGCAGTATATTAAATTTGAAACTACATACTATAGAGGGTGTCTCAGCGAGACCATTCATTAGAAGTTTATAAGGCTCTGGCTCTTCAATGAAAATATTATTAGATTTCTAACGCTTTCGGTTATACTCGAAGCCGCCATCTACTTTGTTATTATTAACGGAACACCCTATATATTTTTACATATTTTGGCCCATAAGTTTCTAATGAACGGTCTCGCTGAGAGACCCTGTATATGTAACTGATTTAATAGATCTAAGTTGATGGTATAAAAGTTTGACAGAACTGGAAAATTTAAACGAGAAGACGGAAATAAAAACGACGAAATAAAAATTTTTACGTAATTTAGACCAAATCTAACTTCGCCTTGCATGAAACTCTGTATTCAGACTTGTTATAAAGAATATATAAAATAATGGATTTGTCTCCTTCAAACCTGCAATATTAAACTCTTGTTCAATTGATGAAAAATTTTCCAACAAACTGGAGAAAATCCATAATATCAACGGTTCTTAATTCAGTTTGCCTGTTGTATATCCCTCAGTTTTTTTTCCCTTCCGTCCCCTTTTTCCCGAACCATCTAAAGTAATAAAAGCATGGAAATAAAAGAAATCCTTCGCCGTTCACAACGGAACCCCTTTTCAGAATCGATAATTTGTCGCGATATTCAATATCAATAAAGAAGCGGAGGACTCGGCGCTCTAGCATCACCTCCGTCGCGAAAAAAAACGAAGAAGAGAAGCCGTTTTATTCACAAAAATTCGCGAATAGCGTAAAAATTACTTCCTGAAATATAAAATATCGTTATTGATGTGTAAATTGCGAAGCGCTAGCTTCAAGCGAACGCCAATGCAGGCGAAATAACGCCTTCACCTACAGACCAAACGATAAAAAGCCTTTTCGGAAGTCCTCTTTGGTTACGATAAAATAAAAATTTTATACTCCCGTGTTTGTGTGTGGTTGCGTATATGTATGTGATAATATAAGGATACAAAGTACTATAAGGTATATGCGGTGTCGCCCTCCTATTTTCAGTAAAATGAACCGAACCTGATTTGATGGTTATCGAGACAGTCAGGCGAATAAAAATTTCCCCCACGTCGGAAATAACTATGATATGCCCGCGATAGTAGAGTTCGCATAACATTATCGTTATCAAATATTCTCTTAGGTTCTCCTCGTATAGGCGAATTTATCCGCTCTCTGCATGTTTTTTCATACACTTTAGCTTCATCTTACCGATCCCTTTTGCCTTCCCCGTCCACCCCCCTCTAACTCCGTCGTCCGCCTTCGTCCCACTTCCATTGCGGCGCTTCTCTCTACCTAACGTGAATTTTTCGGCGTCGCCGAGGCAAGCACACTCTTCAACATTATTAAATTTCGATTTATTGGTAGGCCGGATTGGTTTTGGTGGAAGAAGAACGTCTCGCAGGCAAGTCTCCTGGTGATGCTTTTGAAAATCCTTCGATTAATTTGGCGTTGAATATATTTAAAGAGGGAAAGTTTTGCGAGAGAACGCTCGGATATTTGAAAGGGATGAGTTAAAGAATTTGTTGAGCGTTTTTTTTGTCCTTTTTTTAGGTTTATTTTCGGAGGATTATTAAATAGGAAAACCTTTTATATGGAAAAGATAGGAATATCGACAGCTAGTTAGAATTATTTTTCAGGGCGTCACCACGTAAAAATGTACTAATTAAAACACACCCCACAACACTTAATTAATTCGGGACACGGGTTATTATCTTTGAAACACGTGTAATAATTAATCGGGGTATTGTGGTGTTTATGTGGGTGATTCACAATTTCCTTGAATCTCAAATTTTGGCACCTTGCAATTAACTGAACGCGGCAGCTTGTGGAAGAGGTAACATTTTCTGCCCATATGTGTAGAAGTACGAGGGGTGGAATTTCCCCGTCTTTTCAAATTATGGCTTTCTTTTAGTCTTAATATCCCTTCAAGTCCAAGAAATACATTTTTCCATCTTTCAATGAATTTATTTATACACTTTAAAAAAAATTTCTTCTGCATCATCGGCTGTAGATTTTTTATGCCACTGCTTTTTTCATTTTTGGAAACAGGTAATAATCATCGGGGCCAAGTGGGTCTCCAGTAACAATTCACAATTTCAATAAGCCCTTGTCTTATTACAGAGGTCAGCAAAAACGCAACGCAAACTCTTGTGGACGCGCTGTTGTTTTTGCGGCGGCGCAGCACACCTCGGCGTCAATTTTGCGCTTTTCCCTTTAATGGCTTCTTTGAGTCGCTCTAATATTGAAGCGTAATAGTATCCGGTTATAGAAAGACCTTTATCTTTATAATCAATCAACAATATCCCTTCCAAGTCCCAAAATACCATTTCCATGAGTTTCCCAGCTGATTGTGACACTTTAAATTTCTTGGGAGGTGCTGTGCCCTTTTTATGCCACTGCATGGGGTCCTGTTTGGACTCAGGTTCATAAGGATGAACCCAAGTTTCGTCTCCAATTCGACTCAATACACCATCCTTGTCTTCATTACAGAGGTCCAAAAATGCACGCAAACACTCTACGCGCTGTTGTTTTTGCGGCGGCGTCAGCATTCTCGGCACCCATCTTGCGCTGACCTTAGACATGCCGAGATGATCGTGTAGGATTTTAAAAATTGTTGCATCGGATACTCCAACCATTTCTGCGAGTTGTTTCTTCTTTAGTTGAGCGTCTTCGAGTACAATTTTTTCAACTTTTTGGATAAGTGCTGGCGTGGTCACCTTAATGCTCCTGCCCGGCCTCGGGTCGTCTTCAAGGGATTCCCTTCCTTGTTTAAATAAACTATGCCACTTGTACACCATGCTGGTTTTTCCTGGACAAGAGTCGCCGTAAACCAATGACATCTCATTCATTATGGTCGCGACTGATTTTCCTTGCCTGGTAAGGAACTTGACAATAACTCAAAGACTAACTGTCTAATAACAATGAAACTTCGTATTTTTACTAATTATGAGTCACTGAACAGGCCACGCCCCCAATGCGCCTAATCACCCCCCTACAACCCGCTCATTCCGCGAATATAAAAACGCTCCCTCGTAGTAGTCAATCATAGCCCGCTAATGCCTTTTGTAACTGGTAGGGTGAGAGGTATCTGTAGCCAATCCATTCGCATAACCAAAGAAAGTAGGAAAATTAAGACTTCGATAAATTTGTACAGTACTTCCAACCCATGATATGATAATCATCCGTGGTATCCAGTTCTTCTTCTTCTTAATTCTCCTTGGACTTCTGAGTTCACCATTCCAGTCAGTCACATGAGTGGAGGAAATAAAACCTTGATATTGTTCACCACATCCTTCTGGAACCTATTTTAAAACAACGTTTTGGAGTTCAACATAGAATAAATATTCTTCTAAGTTCTTCTACTCTTGGAAGCAAACAACTAGAAATGCAGGTTAGCTACTGCCTCGATAGTCTACACACAGTACTACACCAAACATGCGCTAGTCACAGTACTACGACACACTAATTAGTTTTTAGCAGTTACTACAAGATCAGCTTATAGGATAAAAATGGTTGTTACAGATCTCTTCCGGATAGGCAAGTGCAATTAGGGGATGATGAAAAGGATATCATAATAGGAGTTACTAACTTAGAATGTGAAAAAGTGAGAGGGTATAGTAAAGATTTACATTGATATCATGAAGAAAATTCATAAGACTCTGCATCCTGTCTTCAGATAAATTAGCTAGCACTGAAGGTATATCTGTTGGGGTCATCAGCTTCGAATTTACTAACTCGACGACCACTTGGTCTGATCTTCTCTTGTGCAGAGCACAATCTCCACTTCCTTTGACGTGAATATTAACGAGGTGAGCTGGAGTGGAAGCATGATTCAATCTCATTCTGCACATCGTTACTATTTGGACTCTTAAGTAGGTATGGGGGCACCTTGAGCGTCCCCCACCACTCCTACCTTCCGGCAGCTAGTGGGTTAGTGGATATAAACAAGAAGCCGTTCAGTATCTGATAAAAGCTGTTCCATACCTTATAAAAGTCGTTCAGCACCTGATAAAAGCTGTTCCATACCAGATAAAAGCAGTTCAGTACCTGATCTTATCGAACAAGGTGCCCCTAGGTACTGAATTTGTTTATATCCATAGGCCACTAGCTGCGGGGGTTTTGACCTGCGCCAGATATTGTATCTTCGTTGTGTTGTTAAATTTGAGAGCTCTCTGAGGTGGGAAAAGAGTAATCTATTCCCATTCATTGCCTTGAGTATATGTTTATCCACTTGTAATTTATATCTCAATTCGAGAGGAAATTCAGAGCATTCTACTAAAAGAGCCTGAGTTGGAATAGATTTCATTGCTCCTATACAAAGTCCCAGGGCTTGGTATTGGAATCTATTCAGAGCTTGAAGTCTAGGAGCATTCAAGGGAAAGCTAATCAATATGAGAAAGAACGATGGCTTTGTATAGTGTCATTAGTATTAGGGGGTCTGATCCTCACCAAGTTCTTCTCATATACTGAATATTAATAGTCTAAGAGAGCCTTTCGCGTGTGGGTGGTTGTCTCATTCTCATATACAGCCAATCTGGTATTAATTGAATCGGGGATGCAGCTTGAAGAAAGAATAAGAAGTTCAGGTTTTAGTAATGTGTCCTGAAGTACATTCTGAAGCGAATTCTTCTGCTGGTCTAGATCACATCAGAAAACTTGATCCAAAAAAATGACCTGGCTGACAGGTAAGAGTAGAGGAATGCAATCAGTTTGCCAACCTCAGTGATTTGATAGCGTTGCTAGCCGGTCAATAAGCCTTCCTGAAAATTAAAGCATCAGTCAGGCAGACAATTGATCTCGCTAGTCTGGTAAAAATGTTCATAGTTTCTGCCATTTTTCATAGCTTGTGCAGAAGACTTATCAGTCGATGACTCAACATGATTTGTTTCTAGATCTTAGAGAACCTACGTTAACCTAGCATGCCATTTAAGATGAAAACCAAATCTGTATTGGCAATGCCATCTGACTTCGCAGCTTTCCATCCATCTTGCTTCAGCCAAATTCCTCCTGTATATTTGCCATACAAAACTATACAGACTAGAGAGTTTAGTATCAGCAAGGAAGCTAGCTTAGTACGAGGATGTAGGATTTCTTCGGAGATGCAATTTTTAACAACCTTACACAGATGCTGCATTATATCGTTGTAACTTGATACCAGCATTCCTGCAAAACAGGTCCTCTCCCGCGGCATCGTTCTTCTTCCGTCTCGTTTTCGGAAGTCGTCCCGTTTGATGACGTCATTAAATTCGACCGTGGCGCCGACAAAAGAGCGGTCGACGCGACGCCACCGCAGGCATTTGTATTCGTGGATAGGGACGAGCGAGAGCGAGCGTGCAACACCCATACAACATACATATATATATACACATCCACGGAGAGAAAACTTTCGGGAATTGGGAATGCCGAACATAAAATGTGAGGATATGCCGCAGCAGCGCCCGTCTATCCCTCTATTATCCGATGTATGCGTGTACACGCCGCGGAGACGGACAAGACAGATATCTGTAGATAGACGGCTAGAGGAGCGCATCGGTTGTATAGCGGAAAAACAAATGAGTCGGACGTAAATTTTTGGAGATTGAGAAATAGGAAGGAGAGACGAAAGAGAACAGTATAACAATGGATGCTGACAGGAGCGGCTATGTTTATTTCTGCCTTAAAAAATACGAATATAAAAATCTATATTAAATGAAACATAAATAAATTAGATAAAGTAAAACAAATTTTTTAGCTGTTGCTGGATCGAATAAGGTCAGAATGATTAGGATCGCAGTAAATACTTGATAGATCTGGTGTCACAGGATGATGTGGAAGGTTCTACGATTAGGGACTGCCAACATTTGCGTGAAAATCGGATTCTTCAGGCAAAATTGTTTTTGAAAATTCAATATTAATTGTCAGTGCCGATGCCATAAAAATTTTTTGACAGATATCAGATTGTAAAAAAATTATTTTATGAAGTTTTAATTCTTACACATATACACTACAAAAATTGTTATTTTTTTCTGTATTTTTGACGAGTGAAATAATGAAAATACTTCTGACAGCTGTCAAACGTAAAAGTGGAGTGAGAGCTGTCAAATTGTAAATACAGCGTTTTCTTTTCAAATCTTACCATTTCCAATACTTTCCAATACTAGTTCAATACACGATAATTGTTTTGAAACTATTATAGCAATTAAAATACTTCAGACAGTTGTGTAACTGTAAAAACAGTATTTTTTTCTTGACGAACATGCAAAACAGTCCTTTATTTTGGATATTCTAACCATCAAACAAGTTTTGACAGTTGTTTAATTGTAGAAACATTTATCGTAATAGTGTCAACATGTATCAATTGTTAATACTGTTTTTAATGATAGAACATCCAAGGGACCTCCCGGCAGGACAGTTTGTCCTTTCAGCAGGCTGTGTGATTTTAGATATGAAGTGGTCCTTCCAGCAGGACCAAATTATAACCATTTAAAAGAGTACAAAAATTGCCTCTTTTAAGGGCAAGTTTCAACTTGATGACTTCAGTAGTTTTCGAGTTATTTATACATCTATATTCTTTATCCCTATACAGTCACACACACATCCACGCCTATGATTAATACATGTGTACTGCCGGAAGGAAACAAGTCCTGCTGGAAGGACAAAATAAATTTCAATTGTTGTCCTTCCAGCAGGCCCAAACGCCGCTTACAGCTCTCCTTCAGGAAGCTCCTTCTAGCAGGACAGATGCTTGGACGTTCTATCATTAAACCCCCGAAACTATGAAGTTAATTATTTTATGAAGTTAACAGAAGGAGCTAACGGATCGATAGCCGCAGTGGTTAGATGACTGACTATGGTTGTGGCGGGATGATAGGAAGCGGGTTTCAATTCTCTGGAGGGACGGTGACATTTTTTCAGAGAGTTAAAATCCGGATCGACTTACCAGGCGATCTGATGCTGTCACAAAGCCATTTGAACACAATTTACACACACAAAACTACAGCGCGAGAGTTGCAGTGATAGCCAGATAAGTAATACAGCTTAGGAAGTCACTGCAACTAACCACCCACCACATACAGGGTGCCCACCTAGTACGCAGAAGTCCAATATCTTGGTTGATTTTTATTTCTCAACATCTACAAACCTAAAATAATGCCGAGTATACAGGATGTTCCATTTTCTCTGCACAGACAGCAACTTTGTTTTTTTAAAAACAAACCTATATTTTTTATAATTTATTTTGAATCTACATGAAAAATAAAAGGCACTGTATGGTATTCTGAAAAAAAGCTCGAATTAGCAAATCGAAGATTATATCAATACTGATTTGTTGTTTTGGCAAAAGGGAAATCGTCCACGAAGAATTTGTTCCTCCAGGACAAACTGTCAACCAAGTTTTTTATAAAGACGTCCTTGAAAGGCTTAGAAAAAAGGTAATTCGTGCGAGACCAGACATTGCAGACAAATGGATGCTCCATCATGACAGATGCCCCATGTCAGACTACCCTCTCCATAATAGAATTTTTGACCCAAAAGGCATTCCTGTGGTTCTCCAGCCCCTGCCCCTCCACCCTATTCATCCGAGCTCAGTTCCTGTGACTTTTTCCTTTTTCCTAAACTGAAAAATGTCCTCAAAGGACGTCATTTCGGGACATCCAAAAGAGTGTAACGGAAACTCTGAAGACCATACCGGTTGAAGACTTCCAGCGCTGCTACCAACAGTGAGAACAACGTCTCCATCGGTGTGTAGTTTCCCAAGGGGATAACATTGATGTTTGAAAAAAATTAAAACTTTGATAAATAAAAAATCAGTCTCATTACTTTTCTGACACACCTCGTATGTATTTCGTCTAACAACGTGCTGAGATGATGGAGGCATTTTTTTTTGGTTTGCTCGTACATCGCCATGAAGAAAAGGTAAACATCGTCTTTTGGAGCCACCACTTCTACTAATTTTTTTACAATCTTCTTTGGTTGTGGGATTGGTGGTGCATGAGCAGGCTCATTGCTAACAGACGCATTCAGTGAATCTCTTTCTTCATTAAGAAGGACAGAATCTTCGTCATTTAGCACGTCAAGATGGTCATCATGATAATCTTGTGTTTCAGATTACAGATACTGATCTCCTTCGCTTAGTGGTTCAGAAAGGTCGTCATCGCCGAAACAAAATTTGTTTCACGGTTATCACTGACCATGTAATCTAATAAAAATTCCATTTGTGCTTGGAACTTCCACAGTTTGATATCGATAGCAACAACTCCACTTCTTCTCATGCATCGCTGTCGTTGTAGAGGATCTCTGTGATTGTTTCGTAATTTCACCGAAGTTTTGGCCTCCTCGCCTAACAAAAATAAATCATCAAATTATGCAACTAATTAGTTATGGCACTAATGAGGATGCATTTCTACAGGATAGCGGATCGAACTGTAGCGAAAACTGTGAACGAAGTCTCAATTGCTGTTTAGAAAATTATACAGCCATTATATTTACCACAATCTACAAGAGAAATGTGAATGTTGATTGCCACAAGGTGGCATTTTCGACACTGTTTAGGGGGCCACCGCTGGTGAACATGTTCTGATAAAGAAACCTAATCACTCTGATTCATTATTCTTTAATAAATAAATAAACATGATTTTTCTGTCATCTTAATGGCTGCTATCGAAGCACACTACAGATTCACATCCATTGATGGGAAGGTTCCATGGGAGGATTTAGTGACGACAGTAGTCAGTTGGCCAGAAAATTGGACAACGGAGCATTAGAAAACATTCAAAGACTATTTGAAATTAAAGCCAAGAGAGTTGTGGATGTCGTCAAAGCAACATGCATTTTGTACAACTATTTGCCTAGAAATGCTGTCATGAGTGGAGATAGTTTTCCAATAAGACAGCTACTTCCGATTTCAAATAATCATTCAAGAAGTGTTTAAAAGGTATCAAATTATATAAAGCTCTAAAGATAATCTGTTTGGATGAAACACATTTAGAATTGCAATTCTGAAACTTGAAGAAAAAATGATGTACAATCCAAGGAGGTGGTTGTTCTTACTTGATCTTGAGAAACTGTTAGATACGTAATATACCGTTTTATCTTGTTTCATAGAATTGAAGAGAAATCGTAAATGAACCATCCAAAAACACGAACTAGAGAAAGAGCATTTCTGATATAACAACTACCGCCGATAACGTGCCGAAGAAAAAGATAACCGTCCTCTTCCGCCGAGCCAAATTGATTTTCCGCTGCATTCTGTACGCGTCCTTTGTGTCAATTGAAACCTCAAATTCACTTGTGTTGAAAATTCGTTTCAGAACGGTAACATCCAAGAATCCTTCCCACTCCAAAAATAAAAAAAATAAAAACGGGACAGTTCACCGCAGCTATCCTCATACCACCTTCCCTGCAATAGTCTAGAATCTACGCGAGAAAGGGGATGAGAATAAAGAGTAGCTACCGTACAACGATTTCACGTGGTATATAGCGAAGACAATTTACCTACTGCTACTGCCCGTTCCGCTCGGCCATTCCTTAAAATAAATTGCGGAAAAATACATCGCAGCCGTGAAATATTGGAATGAGATTTTCTTCGCACAAAATCGTTAGGTATAAATATGGGGTGAACTGTTACGTCGTGGTAATGGAGAGAGAAAGAGAGAGAGAAGTAGATAAGAATTGGAACGTGGTAAGGAAGAGGGGAATGGATGCCGATGTATATACTACACAAACACATATACGTGTAGCCAGAGAAACCCTTTTTTCAAGATTTATAGTTCGCTGCAAGTGACTGGCATGAAATAACGCGAAAATAAATGTACTTAATATATGACTTTACAGATATCGTGGTATGGTCTTTCTCGAAGTTTATGCGTTATGGTAACGGTGTCCGAATACCTAATCGTTGATGTTTGTCAGTGTCTCCTCGGAAATGTTGAGATTTGTACCGGTAAATCCCCCAGTTTTATACCGTCATGTTTCCATCTTCTTAGAAATAATTTGTTTTTATTACGGATTCGGTATCACCCCTTTCCACGAGCGCCCAGATACATATGTTTGAGGGACCCGGTGCCGATATAAGGAGGGAAAAGTAACAACCCGTTTGCTTGGACGGTCGCCAGCACATGGTTTCAATTTCTGAAACTATCGCATCGGAGCGTAATTTACGATTTTTAAATTTTCGTTACGTTTACGTAACGTGACCCGTCTTGGACGATCGATGCATCCACGGGAGGTTGGGTAGGACGGGGTATCCGATATTTATTGCCTCCGAAATTTCGCGGATAGTTTTAATGTCGTAAACTTGAACTGAATACGGACGTGATAGTTTCGCAGCGGGTTTTACAACGTATGACGTTCGATTTAAAATTTTTCCATTTTTAAGAAGCAATATTTGCTGTGTTATTTTTTCCCCATTCCATCGCAAATATATGGAAATATAGAAAGGACGGCTACTGGAACTATAACGGATATCAATTTTTTATCGCATATTTTAAAGTGAAGAGGGGTAGCAGTTTCTTTAGAAACTGTACAGCTATGTACAGCTTTGAATGATCCTATGGTTATAAACGGCAATTATAAGTCCCATGATCACTTATGCTGCTCTGGCATGGTGGCCAAAAACAACACAGAAGACTGTACAACAACAGCTTCAACAAATTCAAAGACTCACTTATCTAAATGTCACAAGAGTGATGCGGACCAGTCCTACTGCAGCCCTAGAAGTACTGCTGTGCATTTATATTCAAAAACAGGGGATTAAAACCTGGGGACATTAGAGGACACCTTAAAATCGTTGAAGATCCCAATATCATCTACCTAATTCACATTGCAAAGGACAAGATCCCTATGCAATACAACTTCGACCAATCCTACAAAGTGGTCATCGAAAACCTAACTAAGTGGGCTTCCGGTGAGCCTCAATTCAAAAGAGGAACGCTGGCATGGTACACGGATGGCTCTAGAATAGAAGAAGTAGGGACTGACATTGTGGTCAGTGAGCCTAACCACTATCTCAAAGTACCTATGGGACTCCACTCCAACATACTTCAAGTGGAGATTTCTGCTATTAACTTATGCGCCGTAATATTTGTATATCAACAGCCAGCCAAGCGGCGTTGAAGGCTGTGAGTGCCTACACATACGAGTCCAGTCTACTGCATGAATGTATATGCAATTGTGCAATAATCTTCAAAATCTTCAGTGGATCCCAAGCCATCAAGGGATTGAAGGGCACGAAAAGACAGATAAGCTTGCCAAAGAAGCAGCGAAAATGCTTTTCAATGGACCTCATCCCTGTTGTGGGCTGCGAAAGAGCCAACTAAAACAAGCAGTTAACAAATGGGAGGTCAACAGAAAGGCCTTCCATTGGCAGAATACGCCAGGACAAAGGCACTGTTATCAGGATCGCCTAAGACAGCACAGTCGTTGCTATCTTTCAGCAAAAGGGACTTTAGACTGCTGGCAGAGTATTGAACAGGTTATGTGTCCCTGAAGTACCACCTAATAAACTCGGAAAAGCTGAAGATCAAATCTGCCATCTATGTCAAGAAGATCTAGAGATGGCAGAACACATTCTGTGTAAATGTGTTACTGCCAGTCATACCGACAACAAATTGTCAAAAGAAATAAATAATGTTATCATTCTCCAGCTGTCAGATGTATTTGCGACTCGAAAATAGCTGAGTTTACAATTTTACGGCTGTTAGAAATATTTTGACGGTTACCACACTCACAATTAAAACAAAAAAAATGTTTTACAATTATGCAGCGGCTAGCTGTATTTCAACAGCTGTAATTTGGCAGATGTCAGAGATATTTTGACAGTCACACATCGGCAATATTTTTAAAAATAACTAAATCTACATTTTGACAGCTACAGTCGTATCGGTTGAAGACATACTGAATAACATTTTGACAGTTACACCTATTAGACCTATAAAATAAGGTAACTGTTTTTATAGCGTGAAAATTGTTACAATTTCTTCAATTTTTTTCACGAGTAACAAACGAAAGCCCTGAACTTGGGGGACTCCCCGTCCATCTTCCAGGCTGAAATAATTGACATCCCAATCTGCGTAGAGGTAAAAATTCTATCTGACAGCTAGGCTGCCCTTAGAAGACTACTACAGCTGTCAGGTTTGATTCCGAGTTGGTACTTGAGTGCCGGAGGAAGCTCCAAAAAGCTTGCGAAATACGGAATCTGATGCAAGGAAATAGCTTCACAGGCCTAGAACCGACATGTGGGAGTTCTTATGGCAGCATCAAAGCTAGGCATTGCTCCTAGTGGAATGCACTTGCCAGCGTAAGACATCTTATAAAATTCTCTGGATCCGTCTAAATGAGGAAAGACTTTACAAAGCAGTCTTTATGAATAGAGTTAGACTGAGGTTACTTGCTGGTCACCGTGCACTGAATAAACACATGCATCGCACGAACCTAATGAACTCTCCACTGTGTAGGAACTGTGGGAGTGCGGAGGATAAACTCCAGTCTATCCTTGCTGACTGTCCAACAGCGTATAGGAAGAGGCAGATGTACTTTGTGGTCAGACTGGGAACTGCTGACTTCTTTGTCCGGATGGAACCAGGTTGAGAGGACTAAAACGGCATGGAGGCACAATAGGTCTCTCTTTTAACCGAGTTTGCCTTTCTGGGCCGTCCGGCCTATGCAGTCGCAAAAAAGTCTGATTCAAATTGGCACACCTGCAGATGTTAAAATTCTGAAAAAAGAACGGTGTTTACAACCTTATAACTGTGAGACAGCTACAATTACGAGGGCAATATGTCCGTGACTTTTTAAATGAAACACAGGTTTTTGTCCAACATTTCTCCAATCTTTTTATTTATTCCAAAAAATCAGATTTGTCGAGGTCATCAAAATAGGTATTTGTTTGAGAGATGACTTCATCATTGGAGTCAAATCTCTTTCCGCCGAGCCATTTCCTCAGGTTTGGAAACAAGAACTCGAAGCCTAATCTATGGATTTTAGCCATGAAAACTGCACATGCGTGGACGTTTGCGTTGTCCTGGTGGAAAAGGACTTTTTCTTGACCAAATACGGTCGTTTTTTTTCAAATCCTCATTAAATCGACCCAATAAGTTGGCATAATATTCACCATTAATTGTTTTACCCTCTTTGAAGGTAGTCAATGTGGATTATACCGACTACATCCCCAAAAAACGGTCAGCATGACTTTGTTGCCTGATAAACTCACCTCGCCCTTTTTGGCGCCAATTTATCTCGAGAAACCCACTGTTTTGACTGCTGTTTCGTCTCTGGTGTGATGTGGTGGATCCACGTTTCGTCCACGGTTACAAAACGGCACCAAAGCTGGTCCATATTGCGGTTAAACAACGCCAAACACTCCTGCAAAGTTGTCACACGATTGTGAGTATGCTCAAGTGATCATTCAAAATTGAAACCACTACCTATGGTTTCCACAATCTCTCGCACTTTTAATCTCCGATCGTCCAACAACATATCGTGAATTTTTTTAATTGTTTCTGGTGTAGAGAGCTCAACTAGGCGTCCAAAACGTTCGGCATTTTCCGTGCTTGTACGGCCACAACGAAATTCAGTAAATCACTTTTTTATCAATGAAATTGATGGTGCAGAGTTCCCATAATGCTTATCAAGCTTAGTCTTGATTTGAATGATGGTTTTTTATTTCGCAAAAAGTAATGCTTAATGAGCACACGGCGTTTACTTTTTTCCATTTTCTCCTCAAATCACGCGGTAGTTATCAATGGCTGTAAAACCCAAACTAAATGACCCAGCTCTGTCAAATTTTAACAGGAGTCAACTGTTCTCTATGGTGGCGTCCCGATTCATTCGGGCGCGGGCGGCTCTGGCTCCCCTGATTTGCTGGAAGAGTTCCCTCAGTTTAAGAATTAAATTGATGATCTACACGGTGTTTCTCCGGCCGATTCTCACTTATGGTGCCCTTACCTGGTCCAGCGCTTGTAAGTCGCAAATCAAAAGACTTAATATCAGAACAGGGCGTTGCGCATCATTGTCGCAGCGCCCTGGTTCATGACCAACGCCCAGATCTATAGGGATCTGGAAGTTCCACTATTAAGTGATTATGCGCTGGCGCTGGCCAGGAAAACCCTAGAAAGGATTGCCAGGTCGGAGAACCCGTTGGTCCAGCATCTCGGGGAGCTGGATCCTGACAGACCGCCACCTCGTGTCGAGACGAGGCGGATCCTACAGCCGTTGGATTGACCAGTCGCCAAGAAAGGGCCATCCTAAGGAGGACCTCTGCAGTTATTGATCGAAAAACTTCAGTGGCTAGACAACGGGACACATAAAAAGAGATTGGAAGGCTTTAGGGGCAAATTGTCCTGAAGACCTTCGTAGGAGTCAACTGACAGATGTCTGTTGACAGGAGCAATGTTGCCCTTGCAGTTAAAAGGTGGGAAAAAGTCACGGATATATTGACCCACCCTCGTATCAAATCTGAATCAATACTGTTTTTACAGCTTAAGAACTGTACACAAGTGACAATGATACAACTATATTTTTTGACTGTCACACCCGTAAAAACTGGGAAGGAAATAATTGGTTTTCTACATTCACAGCTTTAATAAGACTGTTACTCATGCAACTGTTGTGCAAAATATAGTGTTTATCAATGTTTATAATTTCAGAGCTGTCAGAAATATTTTTTTACGAAAGCGTATATTCATATTTTGTAAATAAATGGTAAAGGTAAATAGAGGTCTGGTCACGACACTTGGCAGGAAAATAAAGAAACTTTTATAAAACGAGAAGCAAGCTCTGGACGGTTTCAGTTTTAAACTGGATCGTTACTGGCTGGAAATGGTATTGTATACTAGTGTACAAAAATAGTGTCCCTTGGTTTTATAAAAAGCGCATCAAAAAATATTCCTTCTTCTTTTTTTACTGCGGATTTTTTACCGAAAGATGTCGCCTGAATTCTGCTGTCTTGAAAATGTATATATAACTACACACTTTCCCTTTTTTTTTCGTGGTGTGCATTTATATTCTAATATCATACGGAGGCAGGGATCCAAAGTACACTCGAAATCCCGCGAAGAATAATTTATTACACGGATGGACCGTAAAATATCTATAAAAATGTTAAAACGTGCGCGTCCGTGGTTCCAACATCGGCCGGAAAATCGTAACACGTCAATCAAATACTGAGAAAAGTAGCACGGCTCGAACCGCAAGGGAGGAAAAGGAGATTTTTAGGGTAGATATAAACCGGTACGTCGGGAATTCCGGAATTTTAGGGACGGGTCATGGAGATACGGAAATTGAAATTATATTCATATAAAGGTGTAATGGAGATTTAGGAAAATTATTCCATATAAAGGAAGGATTCGTTTTTATATTTATTCAACATACTCGTAGTTAGTTTAAAAAGTGTAGGGTAAAGTTATTTAATAATATTAGCGTTAATTGATCTAATTTCTTCCCCGAGAAACTATTACATTTAGTAGCAATTCCCAACTTCTCAATATTCTTACAAGCTATCCCACTTTATACAACTCAAGATGTCAAAGCGTTTTTATTTTTACGATCAAACTCGGACGATTTTTCCAGCTGGGAAAATAATAAAATTCCGTACCCTAAAGGCGTTACAAACTTCTTTCATTAAGCAGTTCCCACTGCCACCGAAGTGCCTCTTGCCGTTTACCACTACTATAGCCGGCGGTGCCGGAGTTCCCTGGAAACTTTTCGGTATTCCTTTTTTTTTTACTATTTTTTACCCCGAATTTATTAGGTGCAAGCGGTCTATGGCTATTATAGGAATGCATCTTAAAGCTGTGAGCACATCGGGTTCATGATATGGTTTTAATAACGTCTGATTTACGTCTTTAATCCGCATGCAGGTGGTGGTGGCAGCTCGGTTTTCGGGACCTCTTTTAAAATCGGTTACCTTGTTAGTTGAGTCGGTTGTCGTAAATGTAGTGCCCCCGTTCTTAACCTGCTGTTTCCGAATTTCATTAAACCAGCGAGAGAAGTTGGTATTTTTACTTTTTATAGTTTTCTGTGGTTTTCGCCCGTAAACGAAAGCAATTCGAGCTGTATAATTTTTAATTATCTAAGAAATAAAAACTCTATTGACAAAGACAAATGAGTTCAGGAGAAATCTGACTTATAGCTACATATAACAGAATAGTGCCTGCTGTTCACTATGTAACGATGTATTGTCGTGATATAACACTAACCCTCGAATGTTGACTGACTCAAGAAGAAGAAAGAAAACTGCTTACATAACTTTCTTGACAGTCCTTTGCTTTTTGGCCATAGTTGGTGTTGATGCATCTTCGTAGATCCACTCCTGGTGCGTAAGAGTATCGAAAACTGGGAGGCAAATGCCATCACCTGTTAGTATGTTTGATAGAATACTATAACCACCATTATTAAACATTTCTAACATTTCCAAAAGGATTTTTACTCGCCCTGCTTTTTGGAAATCGTTAAGAGTGTGTGCCACCCAATGAGATCCGAAGATGATCATGTAAGGTTCCGGATCCAACACCACCATCCCCAACTAGAGTTGCCTCAATCGCTTGATATGTGTATCTTGGATCTTCGTCGATCATACATCTCACTCTCCCAAAACTCTCTCAAAACTTAAAACGACCTTAAAATCGTAGTAGATCATGTTCTCTTGACAAGTCCATGTTTCGATTATCAATCGTATCTACCACGATTCCTCAATGACAAAAGCGACTCCACTGACAGTCAGTAGTATTTAGAAATGCAGTGTTGCCAGATCTAACTTCTCTAATTTATTTACTTTAGACAACAATGTATAATCTCATTCAAGTTTGTTGACATCTTGCGAATTTTGGCTATAAAACACAAGTTATCCAGTTGGCCGAGATTATGTTGCCGAGTCATGAGATCCACCTTTCAGGTGCTGGTTGAGATTCTGATGCCAGCCTCAAGAAATATCCTATTGCCTATTTAATATTGGCAGACAAACTACTTATTGGTCTTCCATAGATAGCACACCATGAAAATTACCGATACTCCGGCAATATTTTAAAATTTAGAAACATAATATGAAATCTAAAAAGTCAAAAGACTGACTTCCTGTTTCTGTTTGGCGTTACTTGTTTTTGTTTACATCCAAACCTTGGAAGGAGGAGGTTGGTGGTTGGAGGGTTTGCGTTGGTAAAAATATTCTGTAATGCTATAGTCCAGTTCACCTTGTGCGAATTCAACTTTAATAAAGTCTGAAGCCGTTGAACTTGTACCAACCTAGAAAATCTTTGAGGTGACGGAGAGGGAGAAAACGTCGCGTTGCTCAATACATTGTTGACACCAAATCTATCCTGTTATGAGTGTCGGCCGAGATTCTATTGCCGACTCTTAAAACCTACTTTTCAGGTGCTGGGCAGGATTCTGCTGTCAGCTCGAAATATATTAAATTTATCGTTCTGGTGTTGGGCGATTTAATATTGACGGATGCACTATCTAGTTAGCTTCTGCAAATATCGGACGTCTAGAGTTGTCGATCTGTAGAAAACTCCAACCCTTCATAGAATAATCGCGCATGTCAAGTTCCTTCACGCCATCTGAGATCCTCATCGGAAAAAATCCTTTATGGACATAGGATCTGGGTGTCACTGGCCGATAGTGTAGGACTCACCATTCTGGCACACCTACTAAAAACTGCTCTAGTGATCAAAAAAAGGAAGGAAATATTAGGATAGGCCTTCTTTTTTTAACCTTAACGTCGTACAGCCAGTACTTCCACTCTACCCCCCTACTGATTAACTCCCATGCTCCCGGAACTGCTGTTGGCATAACCTCGTGAGCATAGATAATGGTAGTTTCTATCTAGTCTCAATCTTCCTATTTGCTTTTCTCACGATTTTCTCTTCCTAGTGACAGCTTTCCAATTAACTTCACTTTCCAGCATAGTTTCTACGATGTTGTATTTGTTTATTTCTCGCTGTACTTGTTCTGCCAAGGTGTTTCTTTTTGCAGCCCATCTTTCGCATTCAAAAATAACGTGTTCAGGCATCTCCTCCATTGCACAATCTCGGCATAGATCGTCTTCTACCAATTTGAACCTAATCAAGTAGGTTCGGAAGTTTCCATATCCTGAGAGAAATTGCGCTCGAAGTCTTCTCAAGCTGCATGCTACCCAAGGTTTTATTTGTCTAATTAATGTTTTTGTCCAGCTGGCCATCGGCAGCAGAACCGCCGTAGCTTCTTTCCAGTTGGAGCTGCTGGAGAAGTTGGTCAAGAACGTTTAGCAGGACTGTCGGGATGACCTCTGGGATCACCTCCACAGCATCGGTGCTCAAATAATCCGATCCAGGCGCCGTGCCCCTTTTCATCTTAGCTAGGGCTTCATTCAGTTTGGTTTCTGTAAATGGACAGATATCTACTTCAATCCGTCTGGTTTTGGCGAGGATGCCTTTTCTTATCGCGAACAAGTCTCTAAGGATTCGGATCTTCTGTTTCTGAGTTGGGTTGTATGTATTTCCTTCCAGTGCTGTTTCTTATCCCTTATTATTAAATGCTTGAGTTCCTTCTTTACTTGCTTATATGCCTGTTCTTCCAGCGATAGTATGGATTCGTTTTTTCTCCTCCTGTTGCTCCTGGTCCATTTGCATCGGAGGCTGTGACAATCTCTCCTCTTGATTTCTATCTCTGCGTTCCATCAGTGGGGGGTTGGGCATACCCCTCTAGGAATTACGATAGTGCATTCCTTGTTCAGATTGGTAATTAACGTAATGAAGGTATCTGGAATTCTTCCTTCAGCCTCTGGGCAAACTTCTTCCAGCTTTATTGGTACACATCTAATCATCTATACGAGTTGGCATTACATAATAATCAACAGGTAGACATGGATTTCGGTTTTCCATCATCTCATCAGTACACTATTAATTCTCCAAGATTAAATAAATTTTAACATTCTTACAATTTACCTACATCTTAAATAAAATTAATTAGAAATGATAGAAACCAAAACAAAAACAAAAAATTAAACTAAGTTGTAAAGAAGTAAGAAACCTTAAATGTGATCCACAGTATCTCGAGCAAAAAAGTTTTTTAGTCTTGTGAGATCTAAACCATCTAACGTTACTTTCAAAATAAAAACAAATCAAATTCCGAATTAGAGCGGAGCTAGTGGAAAACAAGGGGATTGGTCTCGTCGTGTAACTTTATTATACATAATTCCGAAAGCACAATCCCTGCAGCAAATTACATCGAAGGTTTGTAGTAGTTGTGTCCGCCGTCGACGTCGAATAAAATTGAATTCTTGAATTAATTCGTCAAGGTACTTTCTAATTTCATCTCGTTAAGGATACTTCGAGTTAACTTATTGGAAAATACCGTATACATCTTATAGAGACAATAGAGATCGAGTGGAATTTCTCTGTGAACTGTGGGACGAATAAGATAGGATACTTGCAAAATCCAATATCACCTACGGAAAGGAAATTATTTAATTTCCTCTTTCCTTTAGTTGAAGACGTAACGATTGCGTATTGATTTAATCAAGTGGAATTAATGATACAATTGGGTCGTGCGATATAAGAGAGAAAAAAGATGAGAAACTAGGGAATGCGATGTTTGCGTTTTAATTTGAAATATATCATTCCTAAATATAATTTAGACTCCATTTTCTTAACCGAAAGTAATATAAATTGTAAAGAAGAGACAATTGTCGCTGGAAGTTTCAGCTTAGAACAAATTTCCCGCAGGACATCATTGTGAACGTGAAATGCCAGAACGTGCCATCAAGAACTAAATAACGACGTTTGAAGACAGTAAGGACAGTCTACGTGATATAGGAGATGGAAAATTTTATGATTTGTTGGAATTACTGCACATTTCAAAATATTAAACCAGAATCTGTATGTGTCGTGGTTACAATACCTCATCCGTCACTGGTGAATTTGTTTTTCTTTAACGGCAATGTACCAAAATTTTAAATAAAAAACGTAACTCAAGCACATAGATATCCGCCCAAAATCAAAAAAAAGAGAAACTAAAAGAAAGATACATATAGTACTTCCTTCGGGAGTTGCGGTAGCTTATCATAAAAATTCCTCTTTCTCACACCATTTCCCAGTATCAAGATGCGATTAATGTTCCTTAACATTTCCGTACTACAGGGCATTAAACATGGGCTCCAGACGGAAAGAGATCTCTCTTTCGCTTTAACCGTGAGTCCCAGTTTCGAACTAGCGTTCCGGGCCCGTACCTCTTCGCCCACCTTTAGGGCAGTTATCGCATTTATCAGCTCCAGGATTTCAATTACATCCACCTGTACAAAGCGTCGATTTAGAACGTCGGTAAGGGGATAGGTATGCCTCTCTAGTTTTGTGGTCGGGAGAGGAACAGGTACGAGTTGAAAAGCGGTGTGGAGTTCGTAGAGGTCGTATATATCTTCAGGTTGGAACTAAATATATTGCGTTATTTGTTCATAAACTTGGTTGGTTGGGTGGTTGGAAAGTCCTTTTTGCGCGGGTTAGAAATGTATTTAAACTGGTGCTACAATTGATTAATCTTTAAAGTTGAAAATGTCGAAAAATGCCGCTGAGAGTATATTACTGGAATCACCCCACTAAAGCGAAAGCAATGTCAATAGGTCAATCTAGATAGAGAAATACCTTGCGTTCAATACTTTATTCCACGTCACATTGACGTCACAGTAACATTATAATGACATTTTAACGACCTAAGGTCGACAAACTCGCGCATGACGATGAATAGCGGATCAGTTGAAATTTTGGACATCGTTTCTCCTGAAATTACGAATGGCAGTTATCGAAAGATGGGTTGTGTTGTCCTTTCTTGGTCGATATACGAAAGAAGGTGGCAAATTTTCGAATGGCATTATTTCTGGAGATGATGGCTGCGGTGTAACAGTAGGAACTACCTAATATGAGCACTAGTTCGACGTCAAATTTTGCTTTGATGCAACGAGGTGTACGTTAGTGTGAGTTGTACTTCTACAGCTCTTGTGTTCGTCAGATTCTCTCTTTGACACTCGGATTCTGTCCGGGTGGGTGCTCTAATGGCATAGTTCCCCTGACACCGCATACCCTCGTGAGGGTCTAGCAACCGATTAGAGAGATTTGACGTCCGTGAGAGTCTCAAAAGGGACAGTCTCAATCTAATTTATATCCCGTTTGTATTAATTAATAGCTGTAGAATGCCAAAAAAAGCGTTCATATTAGAACTGTTATTATTGGTAATGGTTTTGTGGGACGTTTCCTACAGAAGTTTTGGGTGTTGCGTTGAATGTTGGTCCACGTCTTGAGATAAGTGTTAAGCTACCTAAGGAGAACTCTGTCTTACTGTTGATGGTTTGGTAGGTCGGATCCTATACCAGATTTTATCGTGTTAACTGTTGGTCGGAATGGTATGTTTGCTATAATCTATATGGTGTGGTTCTTCTGAAAATTTGGAAATCGTTCCTCGTGAAATTACGAATGGCAGTTATCGAAAGATGGGTTGTGTTGTCGTTTCTTGGTCGATATAAGGAAAAGGTGGCAAATTTTCAAATCGCATTATTTCTGGAGATGATGGCTGCGGTGTAACAGTAAGAACTACCTAATATGAACGCTAGTTCGACGTCAAATTTTGCTTTGATGCAAAGGAGGTGTACCTTAGTGTGAGTTGTATCTCTACAGCTCTTGTGTTCGTCAGATTCTCTCTTTTTGTGTTGACACTCGGATTCTGTCCGGGTGGGTGCTCTAATGGCACAGTTCCGCTGACACTACATACCCTCGTGAAGGTCTATCGATTAGAGAGGTTTGACGTTCGTGAGAGTCTCAAAAGGCACAGTCTCAATCTAATTTATATCCCGTTTGTATTAATTAATAGCTGTAGAATGCCAAAACAAAGCGTTCATATTAGAACTGTTCTTATTGTTAATGGTTTGGTAGATCGGTTCCTCTAGAAGATTTTGGTATTGCCTTGAGTGTTGGTCCACGTCTTGAAATAAGTGTTAAGCTACTTAAGAAGATCTCCGTCTTACTGTAGATGGTTTAGCAGATCAATTCCTATACCAGATTTTATCGTGTTGACTATTGGTCGAAATGGTATGTCTGCTATAATCTACATAGTGTCGTTTTTCTGAAATTGTGGAAATCGTTCCTCGTGAAATTACGAATGGCAGTTATCGAAAGATGGGTTGTGTTGTCCTTTCTCGGTCGATATAAGGAAAAGGTCACAGATTTTCAAATCGCATTATTACTGGAGATGATGGCTGCGGTGTAACAGTAAGAACTACCTAATATGAACGCGTGTGGGACGTCAAATTTTGCTTTGATGCAAGGAGGTGTACCTTAGTGCGAGTTGTATCTCTACAGCTCTTGTGTTCGTCAGATTCTCTCTTTTTGTGTTGACACTCGGATTCTGTCCGGGTGGGTGCTCTAATGGCACAGTTCCGCTGACACTACGTACCCTCGTGAAGGTCCATCAACCGATTAGAGAGGTTGACGTCTATGAGAGTCTTAAGAGGTCAGTCTCAATCTAATTTATATCTCGTTTGGATTAATTAATGGCTGCAGAGAGACAAAAAACGCGTTCATATTGGAACTATTCCGAGTGTTGATGGTTTTGTAGGTGATATTTACAAATTGTTAGGATTGTGTGTATGTGCATTTAAATATAATTTTTTAAAATTTTCGTAGTATTTTGTATGTAATCTTTAAATCTAACAGCATTTTATTATTTTGACGTTTTGACATATTTTTATATCTGAGAATTAGTTGATACTTAACCGGTTTAGATTTCATCGAAAACTTTCTTTTCTCGCATTAAATTTGCATAAAACTCGTTATTCCGGTTCCCTCCTTCCGCTACCCATCTTACGTTCCACCAATTTCGCCAATAAAACTTTTTCTTAGCGGTGATAAACGGGTACACAGGGCACGGACAGCTCCGTAAATCCATTAAGGCGCCCCGATACGTTTGAGACACACGCACGTATATGTATTTATAAAAAATGGCTGGTAATAAAAAGCGCACTTCGCACACAGCATCTGAGAGACGAAAAGAGAGAACTGATGTTGGGGAGTAGATGGATTAGCGAATGGATAGATGGTGGTTTATGGTTATTGATTGGCTCTGGGGGATGGAGGAAATGCTTTTCGAGGAGAATTTATTTCCAAGTTAGGAGATCGTCGTCGTAGTCGCAACGGCGTTACCAAGCAAGTAGAAGGGATATTGATAAAATATAAAACTCGAGCTTATTTCTTATTTTTACCGTTGTTTCGTTTCCTTTTTCCGCATATTTCCACTACAACACTTTAATACATAGCAATATAAGTGGTCACAAAGCACAACAATAACGGGTAAGAACACATCTAACAACGATGAAGAGACCTGCTTTAGAATTCATGCATAGTAAATAGAATACAGGAGGAATACCCACTGGAAAGTGTTATACAGAAATATAACGAAGCTGCCGTTTTCGGAGTATTAGCCGCTTTCGCCTGGTCGTCCTCGGGAATAAAGTGCTTAAATTTTGGGCGAAGGTGTGCAAAGGTTACGACATAATCCGGGGTACAGCTTCATAGCGCATCGCCTCGACTTTCTCCCCCGAAACACAAAGCATTGTGAGGAGTTTCTGTGTACGGGGGAAAGGTGGAAAACGGCGGAGGTTGGTGATGGGCAGAGTGGGCCACCGCCGCCGACCGGCCTTCGAAAGCGGCAGCAACCCGCAGCACCCGAGGACAGTATTAACATTTTAGTCCTTTGTGTCCCGCTGAAATATAAACCGAGCTTAAAGGATAAAATGGAATTAGAGCACCGATTGGACTTGTAATGCCGTTGCCGCGTACTCACACATATACAAGTAGCAGCAGAACAAAACAAATAACACTTATTTGCATTTTATAGGGAAAAGTGGGTTGGAAAAGGATTGGACCTACGGTCGCCATTCTCTATTGTAAGCTTTTCTTTTCCGAGAAAGCTATAGATAGATTTCGTTTTATTTGTTGTTTTACTGCTGTTTGACTCGATGGAATTTATTTCCCTTTATATTTCTTATTCTAGATTAACTATCGATAAAGCTTCAGCGTGATAAATTAGATACAATTCTGTTTTAGAGCTTTGATAGCAAAGCTCAAGAGCTGCACTGGAGCTTATACATATAAAGTAGAAACTTTTCTCATAGTTAATATGACACTTTTACATGAAAACTATGTGTAACATACATTTAAATTTTTTTTTATGTGTGGTGGGTGCTTAGTTGCAGTGACTCCGTAAGCTGTATCGCTTGTCTGGCTATCTCTGCAACTCTCGCGGTGTAGTTTTGTGTGTGTAAGTTGTGTTCAATTGGCTTTGTGACAGCATCATATCGCCTTTTATGATGCCGCGCTGTTAATCACTTTGCTCCCAACAGCGAATGGCAAGTCGATCCGGGATTAAACTCTCTGAAAAAATGTCACCGTCCCTCCAGAGAATTGAACCCCGGCGCCTATCGTCCTCCCACAACGATAGTCAGCCGCCTAACCACTGCGGCCATCAACCCGTTCAATAATAATAATAATAATAATAATAATAATAATAATAATAATAATAATAATAATAATAATAAGTGCTAATATGTATTAATCCTTCAGACTACAATTGAGCATAGGATACGTCATTTGTATAATATGTAAAATTATTAATTGTAAAATATTATAAATTATTATTCATAATGTAAACTATTCTCTAACCTCTACCCATATTGCCATAAAATGCATCAAGAAAACTCGGAATTGCCAACGCAGTGCTACGTCCCTTTCTAAAGCCAAATTGACTACTATTTAATAGATTATGTTTTTCAAAATAATTTACCAATCTTATAGCAACTAATTTTTCAATTATTTTTGAAAATATACTTAAGATTGAAGTGGGACGATAACACTGGCCCACAAAATTGAATCTTTCTCATACGCCTACGCATTTTCCCACTTAAAGTGTTTGTATTCATTCAAGAGAATGAAAAATAGGGACCCATTTCCTTCCTACACGTCTATTTTAATTTTTACTTGCGATAGAAACACTAAAATTTCATAATTTTTAGTATTTTCAAATAATTGCCAATTATACAAATTATAAAGAAATGGATATGAAAGATGAAATTTTAATTTTATTTATAAAACTGTGAAAAAAAAACCCTAAATACTTTATAATTAAATTGTGAAGTCCATGACATTTTCGCTTATATGTATATAGATGTGGAGACTGTCTTAAGGAATCAACAGTAGTCATCCATCATTTGTGGGTCCCATCTACTTTGGTAGCTCTGTTCCATGGTTTTAATGTCCTGATGGAACCTCCCGCCCTGTTCATCACTGACGGCCCCTAGGTTTTCAGGAAAACAGTTTAGATGACAATGAAGGAAATGCATTTTTAAAGACATTCGACACTCAGGTTTTCGGTAATTTTTCAACAAATTGTGTAGCAAATCTCGGTAATTGTCTGATTTTTTATTACCCAAAAACCCATGGACAACTTCATTGAAAGAAATCCACTCTGCAAGCGTTAATTATCATATTTACTAGCAAAGTAGAGTGCCTTGTCCAATTTTTCAATAAACAATTCGAACATACCACTACAGCTTCGACAGACTGCCCACAGAATGACTCTAAAACCCATATTAGCAAACTTTCAGAGCAACACATTCAAAGTGCAACTCAGTGGACAAATCACTTATTACTTTAACGTTATCACACCTAAAATGACTGCTTCTACTAACTACGTGATTATTATATATGGCAACACCACCATGAATTCTAACAATCGTACTAAAATGTTCAATTAAATCGAAACCACTAACATTCATTTCTTCAATAGTATTGCCATGGAACCAATGTTCAATAATACATAAAAAGTGGCACAGCTCTTGATCGAGAAACACTTCAATCTTTCTCTCGTCTATTTTCCGCCTTTTGACTGAGTGTTAACACTTTGGCTTCAATATCTTGTATTTTAAAACTTCTTTCTCCATCACCTTAGACATGATCTTCATAAAAATCTCGACCATATTTTGGTGGCAATAACACAAACAACTGACTCCACTCCTCTACATACTTTGTGGAAGCCATTGTCTTCTTGATCCAATTCTTCTTAATAATTAAGAAAATGATTACTCAAAGTTCCTAAAACATATTTATCGTTGCCAGTAAATGAGTGACACTCGGTAAAGTAAGCAAGAGGAGTGTTTGGCTTCTAATTCTTGAAATTGACTCCACTCCTCTAATTTGCAGAAGTCTTCCTTTTCCTTGTCTAAGTTTTCAAACTAATTGAAAGAGTAATGTCAAAGAACTTCAATTTTTCTAAAAAAAAATTCCAGCACTGCCAGTAAACGACTGAAACTCATTGAAGTAAACAAGAGCAGTGAAATATTTCTTCAATCACGAAAAAGCTATTGTGTGTGTGGAGTGAGTACCAGAAAGTAAATTGTGTTAAAATCAGCCAAAACCTGTTTTAATATATTAGGAAAAAAAAAGAACTAAACAAACGTTTCTTGTGTGGAATGTTTCAGTTTGTCACAAGCTTATGAGGTTTTGACTTGGTTAAAAAAACAACTTGTCAAGTTAGTGCCTAGTTTCGATCTAATTTGATCTGGTTTGAACCAGATAATGTATTTGTCAAACCAGGTGCCAACTACACAAAGTAAAGAAGATTCGCAACATACGAAGGTGTGGTGACACTTTAGGTTTGAAATTTTTACTTATAATTTTGGCATCCGTGCCCTATCGATTGATTTGTTTACTAGCCCGATACGACTATTAGTTCATGAGCTATGGAAAAGCGTAATTTAGAGCAACGTGTAACGATCAAATTTTCCCCAAAACTGGGTGATTCGGCTACGAAAACGTACGGTAAAATACTTAACCCTGTCGAGTCGGATTTTTAATTTCTTTGCCCGGATTTTGCGAACAATTCTTTTGGCTGAAATTCAATCAATTGAACAAAAAAATTGGTCTAGATTTTCTTTTCAATTTTGGAGGCCATTTAGGTCGGGACATATACGTCCCACTTAGACATTTAAAGTGGGACATTAAAGACCTAGCAGGCTCAAAATTTCATTTTATTGAATTTTTACATTATACAAAAAATTCAAAATAAAAACCAATTCAATGGAATGAGAAAAATTCTTTCTGCGCATCGACTGCATCTTCTTCTAGTAAGTCCTTCCATAGGCAAATGGTCACCGACGTTCAATATTCTTCTCTTGTTTTTTCGAGGTCTTCCTAAAGAGTTGGCTGATCTGCGCTTGATATTAGATATCCTATCCGATCTTGAGAAATAAGGTCCTCAGCAACTGTGATCAAGAATGTCAAAAATTGTGTTTTTTTCTCTTTGTAATTCATTGTAAAGTGTATGAGCGTTTACGACACTCATTACCAACATTTTGAAAAATACTTTTTTCCATCATTATCCCTTTTTGCGGTCAAAATCATATAAACCTGCCATTTGATCCATTAGGTCTACGCACCCCATATCATTATTATAACATTGTATCATCTTTGGACATGATACTGTCAGTTTATTACCGTCTTTCATGGTGCGTTCAACTTCAACCACTTCATCAGAAACCCAATTACAAAAAAGTTACATTTGGATCTCTGATAGACTGTGCCAATTGGTTTACAAGTCTTTCACCTAATGCAATCACTACTGTAGAAAGGGTCGCCGTCATCCTCTTCATCAAAGAGCGCCATTGCTTCATTTTCTAGCCCTTTTTGACTAAGATATCTTCGAGTTATCTGCAAATAATACAACCTAATGGGACAAATATCACCCATGGAAAATGACTATTGGGACGTTTGTGTCCCACTCGACATTTAACTCTTCTAACACAAAAATTTGTAGCAATTACACAAGAATTCTTACCTCGTCTGAAGTATAGTGACACAAAATAGTTTTCCTAAACACCTTAGACACAACGCAGAACACGCACAAGTTGCAAAAACACCTGAATCATTACTAAAATAGGTTATGTGACGGCAAGAGGGGTTGCATATACAAAACAAATTATCTCTTTGCATTCAGATGACTACAAATGATATTCTCCTATGTAATGGGGACATCTACGACCCTTCTGGTATGGAGAAAATACTCATGGGATATATAGTCCCGATAGGCTCGAAAGGGTTAAAGTGTATGGTGGTGATTCTCTGAGTAGTGCACAAGTGTTTCGTTAGTACAAAGAATACAGAGATGGCCGGGAGAGTGTGGAACTCGAGGTGTGAAGCGGGAGATCCACCCTAATTCGCTAGTTCGAATGTTGGCTGACGAACTAAATATCAACTGCGAAACTGGAAAATTTTGGAATGAAAAAGCTCTGCACGAAAGTGGTTTCGCAGAACATCCAAGAAGCCGTGACGAGGCTACTGTCAGATAATGGTTCAAATCCTGACAGGAATAAAACTTTAATCCTAAATAAATAAACCCAAAGAATGACGTCAGTCTTGACAATATTTCTTCGACATCAACCATCTATCAGAGCAAATCAAAACTTAGCTAAACAAGGCGTTTTAAAGGGCGTCCTTCCTTTCAAATCTAGTCTGATATATACACAACTAGCATTCAACTTAATAGATCTTAAAACGAAGCAAATTCAGCCTAAGATTCCTACCCCTCGTTTATCCTCCGAAACAGCTTTCATTGACCCAAAAGGGACATCGAGACTTGTTAGTGAACTGAAACTGCAATCTTGTGCCAACTATATAAGAGCACAAGGCTACACCATTTGATTACACAGCTCAGAAAGCTAAAGTTTCCACCCTCTTCCTGTTCTATCTGTGTATGTTTGAGTGTAGTTGTGTGCGTGTGTATGCTCTCTGGTGTGTGTTCCCTCCCTCTAATACAGAGTCGCCTCTTACGAGAAACTAGATGCTTCAATATCACTGTGTTGCGGCTACGAGGAAGGACGATACATCGGCCCAGCTTATTCATTAGTCCACCGCAAAACAGGACAGTCAACATCCTAAATTACATTAAACCTACAAATTGTTTCATCAGAAGTCCTATTTCTGAAGATAATGATATTATTACAAACTGCTGCTAATACATACAATGTTTGCTCTGTCTGCCTAGCCGAAAATGATGTATGTATATATATATATACATATATGTATGTAACTGTGGATTAGACTGTACTAGTTTGGTGGAGGCGCCGAGTTACCGTGGGATATATATACCTATATAAGTATGTACATGTAGCTTGTGTGCCGTTTCCTAACTGTATAACTGCATTATTAACGGTTCTTGAACAAGTCCTTGATGTTACCGCACTGTACGTATACGAAAATTTCATTTTATCGATCATTACAAGTTATAATGTTATTATAAGGAAAACCTACAATCAAAATCTTACAAATATACGACAAAATTTACAGAACAAATCTGTCGCTAAAGTTTTCTTAGCTATACAGAGTTTCCAGTGGAAACTCATCGTTATTCATTCGACAAGAAAGCACTTAATCATCCCCCAAAGAAGCGGTTCAATACGACGTTTTAATTCGAACCATTGCGTCTCATTAAACAAACGAGTCGCGCTTTTACATAAATCAAAATTCGATGAAAATATCACGGAGGATATTCGAAAATATTTGCTGCCGGTGGAGCTGGAAGTTGTCGTGCAATTATTTGAGTCTTCTTATACAAACTGGTAACAATATTACTTCTTAGAGTTCGTATAGTACACGAAGGAAGGCCTTAAGGAATTGTGTTATTATGAATCTTTTTAAATGTAGAAGTCGATGAAGACCCACTAAGTATAATTTATAAAGCAACCTATAGGGCTGTCATTTTATTCAACCTCATGATTATCTCGACAATAATAGAAGAAGTCGATGAACTCATAGTTGTCAAACATCCACTTCAGAAAAACTATAAATTCTCTGAATGAAGATAGATTATAGAATTCTGATTATATGCGTTTCTTCTTAAGAAGTCCAGAATCAGATCAGAAGACTCACGATTGTCAATTCAACGAATTTAACTGTCTAATGCAATTGCCGTCAAATATGGAGGTAACAATGGAGGGACACTCCAGGACTGCATTTTGAAAAATCTTCCACCACAAAGCTTCAATAAGCAACAAACATTGAAACTACTTTTTGTATAGCTGTTTTTCGGTTAGAATTTAATCACCATAAAACTGGCGAGTAAATAATGGGAATGTAGAGTTTTGATCAAAGTTTATTATCTCTGTATTTCTCAAAAATAATTTGCTACAAAAAAATATACCATGAGCCAAAGTAAAGTCGTTGATAGCCTTATGGTAGTATGATCTATTTTAGATTTTCTTGTTAATAATATTAAACTGACTGATGACTAATTTGAGTCACTTAGAGTATGCTGCAGTTCTGTTCAAGATAGTTCGAACAAACTGACTAAAGACGACTTGGTATTCCCAGAAAAATTGCCACTTTTTCACCATTCTCAGCAGTTTCGGATTCTTTTTGGTGTACAAGTAATCGGGGATAATTAGCACAGCTTGATATGATAGGGTACTAAATTAAATGTTGACATCCCCTTCTTCTTCTTTTGATGTATTTTGGAGACCAGAAAAATCATCTGACAATTGACCATTGAAGGTCAAATCCTGAAAATAACGTTCCAGTAAATGCTGTAACTCGGTGGATTTACATGTGATGGTGTTAGAAAGTTTTTTGGACAACGTTTTAAAATGTGTTTCTTTTGGTAAAAAATCTTATTTTCGACTCTGTGGCTAGATTAGTAAGCAAAACTAGTATTTGACTGCATGAGAATCCTCGAGTTAGTGTGAATTTTTAACCCAAGCTATACTTGTACTTTATTCTCTGGAATCAATTTCAATTGAGGAATTGTTAGTGGTAAAGGCTATCTACACACCTTGCCCAGGCTTCAAGACAATTGGTAAACATTCATGGAGTTATAGACAAAATTAGTCTGAATAATTCAAAAGTTCAACCATATTTATGTCAATTTTTTTTTCTCCACCTTCACCCTCCGAAGTTTATCCTTTTTTCCAGCCAAACCCTCAGGTACTTCAGAGAGTTTCCTGGTGCAATAGGCATACTCAAGATATTAAAGGCGATTGGAGCTATTTTCCTTTTTTTGGTGAGAAATACTGCTTCGGTCTTTTCGGGTGCAAGCTATAGTTTATGTCTGTGCATCCAGTCTGACACTTGATCTAGGGCCGCATTCGCTGTTTCCATAAGGAGGATCTCATTCTTTGTGACGACTACCATAGCGATATCCGATGATAGTAGTCTCTTCAGGGAGTTCTGCTCTTATGTAGTAGTCCGTCGTAAAGTACGTTCCAGAGAGTAGGACCGAGGACTGATCCCTGTGGGACTCCACTGGTAACGGGAAGGATAGATCTTGAGGACAGATATGAGGCTATTACGTTCCTCTGTTTTAGAGTTTCCGCAGTATTATGCTCCATGATGCGCTGTTGAAGGCATTTCTCACGTTCAATATTAGAACTTGTTGTTAAACTACAATGATTGCTTGTCTGACTACCGCTACGGGGGAAATGATTGCTGTGAAATTTTATGTATGTGTTAAATGTGTTCAATGACTTTGTTACTGCAATAGATTAGGTCAAAATTTTCCCGGGAAAAGTGTCATCGTCCCCTCGGAGAATTGAACCTCGCCACCCAACGACCTCTCACAACACTGGACAACCGCCTAACCATTGCGACTGTCAAACCGTTCTTAACAAGTAAATCCTCTAATTAGAATGACCTTATATACTAAAATGAAATGATTCATTAGGTAAGTTTATTACAATAATAATATAGGGAGTTTTCGTACACCGTTTAGAAAACACGTTAAACGCTAAACGCAATTTTGGTAGGAAATACGCATGCGCAGAACGTAACGTTTGTTGAATAGCGGCTAACCTTATATTCCGAAAATAGCGAGCGTGTAAGGTTGAACGTTAGTTTGTAAAAGTGAGGTTAGAGTTTTGTTTATGATTGTGTTCCATGTGTGTTCGCAGTTTTAGGTTATCGGAATATTTAATACTAACGATGATATGTGTTTACTGAAAGAAGTGTTGGCTATTAATCCATATGAAAACAGAGAAAACTGGAAGTTAGTGCATAAAAATATCATTAGATGTACAAGAATTTTCTGTACGATGTGTAAAAGAACATTTAGAACTTTTATTAAAAACCTACTCGAAAGAAAATAACACAAATTTAAGAATGTGAGTGAGCATATACTTAGGTTACAAATATCTAGTGTGTTTAACATATGTTTTATATATTTTCTATATAGATCAGGCACCGAAGAGAATTATGAAAAGAAAAAACAGATGTTACAGGAAATTTTAGATCTTAAATTAGAATCTACAAGAAAATAAACTTCGAAAGAGCAAACTAGCAATAATAATGTATCTATTCTATCGTTTGTGTATTAAGTAGGTGATGGTGAAATATTTACGGTAGATCTAAATAATAATGACCCTGTTGATGATGACGAGATCGCAAATGTGACACAAGCAAATGCAACTATGGTAGAAGAGAACACATCCCTGATACAAGGAAATACAAATATTATGATAGGTAAAAACTATTTTACATTCAAGTACGAGGGAGCGTTTTTATATTCGCGGAATTAGCGGGTTGTAGGGGAGTGATTAGGTGCATTGGGGGCGTGGCCTGTGCAGCGACTCATAATTAGTATAAATACGAAGTTTCATTGTTATCAGACAGTTAGTCTTTGAGCTATCGTCAACCAAGTAACATAATCAGGAGTGTAAAGTGAAATATGGAAAAAATCGAATATCGTGCCGTTATAAAGTTCCTTACCAGGCAAGGAAAATCAGTCGCGACCATAATGAATGAGATGTCATTGGTTTACAGCGGCTCTTGTCCAGGAAAAACCATGGTGTACAAGTGGCATAGTTTATTTAAACAAGCAAGGGAATCCTTTGAAGACGACCCGAGGCCGGGCAGGAGCATTGAGGTGACCAAAAAGTTGACAAAATTGTACTCGAAGATGCTCGACTAAAGAAGAAACAACTCGCAGAAATGGTTGGAGTATCCGATACAACAATTTTTAAATCCTACACGATCATCTCGGCATGTCTAAGGTCAGCGCAAGATGGGTGCCGAGAATGCTCACGCCGCCGCAAAAACAACAGCGCGTAGTGTTCGCGTGCATTTTTGGACCTCTGTAATGAAGACAAGGATGGTGTATTGAGTCGAATTGTTACTGAAGACGAAACTTGGGTTCATTATTATGAACCTGAGTCCAAACAAGACTCCATGCAGTGGCATAAAAAGGGCACAGCACCTCCCAAGAAATTTAAAGTGTCACAATCAGCTGGGAAACTCATGGCAACGGTATTTTGGGACTCGGAAGGAATATTGTTGATTGATTATAAAGATAAAGATGTTTCTATATCCGGAGAATATTACGCTTCAATATTAGAGCGACTAAAAGAAGCCATTAAAGAGAAAAGACGGGGAAAATTGACGAAAGGTGTGCTGCTTTTGCACGACAACGCGCCCGTTCACAAGAGCCGTGTTGCGTTAGCTGGCCTGCATAAGGTGGGCTTCGAAATTGTGAATCACCCACCCTACAGCCCAGACCTGGCCCCGAGTGATTATTACCTGTTTCCGAAAATGAAAAAGAGCTGCGGGGTAAAAAATTTACTGCCGATGATGAAGTCAAGGAGGCAGTTTCGGCGTATTTTGCAGATAAAGAGAAATCATTTTTTTATGAGGGTATAAATAAATTAATTGAAAGATGTGAAAAGTGTATCCGTCTTGCAGGTGAATATATTGAAAAAGAAAAATAATTTGGTTTTTTTATTTCCACCCCTTATCTTCCATTCCGCGAATATAAAAACGCTCCCTCGTATGTTATATGTGTGTACATTACTCTGCATTTACTGTAGGACGAACACCAGAGAAAAGAAAAACAACTATGAGAAATGAAACACTGGATTTCCTACGCACTAAGGAAATGAAGGACATAGAACTTCGGGAGAGACAACTGCTTTTGGAAGAAATAAAACCGGCATTAGAAGAGAGGGGACAAGATTTCGCAGAAAAAAAAATTGAACTAAAAAGGGAAGAACGATTAGCTCGCTTACAATTCGAAAAGGAAGAACGAAGCAACATGACAAGTCTTTTCTTAAAACAACAAAAAATTACTGAATACCTTGTGCAGAAATAAATATTAATAATATTAAATAAGTCAGTTCTCTATTTTTTAAGTTTGCAAATATAAAACTACAAAAAAATATATACATAAAGTACATATAGTTAATTCTATACAGGGTTTCCACGGCCGAGTGGGACATAGGGAGAATACATATAAAATCGGTTTTCGGTGAATATTATCTCCCTGATACTACTTCATCCAAATTTAAGTGCCGAATATTATAACTGGGTTAACAATGAACATTTCCACAATCATAGTACAAAGAAAGTCATTTTAATAAAGCCAAAAAATTATTATTTTTAAATCTATTGTACGTGAATTCCTAATAAGGCTTCTAACACGTGATTTTTAATAACGCAAGGCACTGATTGTTTAGTGTTCGAATCCGAGAAATGAATTTTATTTTTTATTTTTTTTAAATCTTGATTGTTTTGTTGTTTATTTTGACAAATGATTCATCGTTAGTAACAATTAAAAATCGAATAATATAATAGCACGTGAACATTTTTGTTATTGTAAAAGTTATTCATTATTTACCTTAACCCTTAAAAAATTGATTTTATAGTCTTCAAAATCTCTGATTTTTGTAGTGTTATTGAATTTGTAGCATTATTGTTGAAGATAACAAATAAAACTAATCTGCCGGGATTCGAACCCTAAACAATCAGTGCATTTGCTCGTGTGAACCATTACGCCACTGTCGCTTGCACTAACTCACGTGTTAAAAGCCTTATTAGGAATTCACGTACAATAGATTAAAAATTAATAATTTTTTGGCTTTATTAAGATGACTTTCGTTGTACTATGATTGTGGAGATGTTAATAATTAACACAGTTATAATATGCGGCACTTAAATTTGAATGAAGTAGTATTAGGGAGGTAATATTCACCGAAAACCGATTTTATATGTATTCTCCCTATGTCCCACTCGGCCGTGGAAACCCTGTATATACATACATATAAATATTTAAAGAGAATTATTATTGTTATGCATAGTTCAATGTCATTGATAACACATTGACTTTTTAGACTTTTAGATACTCTTCTAAAGATGGGGAGTGAAATTCCAAAATAATCTGCTGCTTGTGAGCCATATAAACAAGTATGGCAGTTAGTCAGTAAACATGCTGTTAAATACATATTGCCTACATCTTGCAACATTAATTTTTAATTCTTTCTGTAGTCCAAGAAAGCAAATTCATTAATTACTTTGCCAAAGCCCTATTCTACAGGTTGCCCTACAGAACTCATTTTTTTATTAAAATACTGTTGAGCTGCATTTAAATTACAACGAACGTTATTTGCATTAATAAGGTATTTGTAACGAAATTTATTTGGTATTTGTGTGCGAACACTCCCTATAATTCAGTCAGTTTCTACGTAGAAGTCGATACATCTCCGCCTTAAGGCAACTAAGAAATGCAATTCTAACCAAACACCGAAATGGTATCTTCAACTTATTAAACGACTCAAATTTCCAAATTCCATAACAAGTTTTAAGATAGTGATTATTACTGTTACATCCGGTAATGTAACCACCATCCTTGTCAGTCAATCAAAAACTTCCCTTAACGCGATTTCACCAACTTTCAACCGAATTAACATCTATTCCGGTTAAGTCTTCCGCTAACTTCGTTAAAGTTTAACAATCGCGCAAATGCTATTAGTAGCCCCCACTACGGACGACGACCCATCATCTAACACTTTTCCTATCCTGTACACGACCCCTTTCATTACATCTCGGGGACGGTTTTACAGGTCTTAAAGTCGACCTTCGTTTAAGTATAAGTTGAGGTGAGAGGGAAGCCGGCATCCCCATCTCCACAAACTATATTATATCACTCAGATTTGACAATGGTTTCTCTATGTGGAAATACTGTTTTCATTACCGCGTTTCCCGTTATGTGTAGGGAGTCCCTTTACTGGGAGTTCGGGAAACGCGGCATAACGTACAGACACTATGGCAAACGCACACAAAATGGAAACTATTTTCCGCGCTGAACGAATAAATAAAGACGTCAAGCCTGCCTGTCAACTCGTAGTTTATGTTTCCGTGTTTCAGTGACGTTAAATTTCTTATATGAGAATGTCGGTTCGCAGATCCTATATATGTATATATATATATTGTTAAATCTGAAACCGTGTTGGGTTGCGGTTAAATAATTAATCTTAGGCGAGAGAGTATATGTATGTATGGAAGATATATACGTGTAGGGGATTTACAGAAAAAAATAAGTTAAATTGATGTAGAATACGGATGTATATATCAAAGAAGGAAGTAGGAAACATTTTCACTTATAATGTGGCCATATTTTTTTCCTTTTGATACATTGCTTTTAACTTACGCTGGTAATTCTATAGATTTGATCCAAAGAAGGCCAGTTTTTGTGTCCTTCCCCGAAAACGTTGATGCAATTCATGACATGACAAGCACTAAATATCTCATATGAACACGTCCATGATTTAGATCATGTCGATTTGGATATGAGACAAATTTTTGCAAAATGGATCCCCAAATGTCTGAAGATTGACCAGAACCGTGCAAGGGTGAAAGCATCACGTTCGATCTGTGCTCCGCTTGAAAATGATGCAGACTTCTTAAGCAGTATTGCTACTATGGTTGAAACTTGGCTAAATTTCTGCGACCCAGAAACAAAGCAACAATCGATAGAATGGAGACACTCTGGTTCTCCACGGTGTAAGAAGTTTTGTGTTCAAAAATCTGCTGAAAAAGTTATTGCTTCAGTTTTTTTGAGATTACCATGGAATAATCATCATAGATTGCCTGGATAGGGGGGGAACAATAACTGGGAATTATTCTTCGATGATACTGACCATTCTACCTGAAAAAATTATGGAGAGAAGACGCGGAAAGTTGTCCAAAGATGTTTTGTTTCTGCACACAAATCACATGTTGTTATGCAAACAATTCGTGATTTAGGGTTCGAATTCTTCGACCACCCCCTTTATTTACCAGATCTAGCTCCGTCCGACTATCATGTCTTTCCTCAACTGAAAAAAAAGTTTAAAAGGTCGGAAATTTTCTTCCAGCGAAGAGGTGATAGAAGCTGTGGAGGCCTGGTTTGAAGAACAAAATATTTTTTTTTAATTTTAAATCTAGAGGTGTTGTAATAAATTTGAATTTAACAATTTTGTCAACGAGAATACCTTATCTAACGATTATAGCATAATTTATCTTCCTTCTGTACATACTGTCTGCTGTCCCTGCATTCTGGGAAAGAGCAGAGGGGGCGGGGCACCCATTTCCTCTGTTGTTGCGTAAGTGGTGGTAGAAAAATTCTAATCATTGTGTCTGCCTATTCTCTTTTTTGACCTCCAATTTTTTTTGCAAAATTTTGCTTATATCCTAGTCATGAGCTCTAGCGTTGTTTGTTCGTGTAATTTGTGCCAATTATTTTTCAAAATCCCAATGCTTAACATATAACAGTACTAAAAATTACTAAACCAAAAAATGCCTGGAATAGGTGCTCATGGTGTATTGTTGGGAATCACTCTGGCTCACTCTATGTTTTAGTCACTGTTATGTTTGATCTAAGTAACTATCTATGCCTCTCAATTACTCTCAATTTGGTCAAACTCTAAAAATGTTACAGCTTGTTTCTTTATACTTCTAAACCACAAAAAAAATTAAAATTATCATCAGCCCATCCAGTTGTTTTTTTAATCTGAGCTTACGATCTAACAGACGATTTCAATTCTTCAGTTCCCGAAACTATAAAAGTAGCCCAACTTTATGCACTTTGTTATACGTAACTTCAAGCTCAAATGAAAGTATGGGGTGGGATGTGGTGGGATTGGGTGGTATAGGGTGGGATGTGGTGAGCATGGGGTGGGATGTGGTAGGATGTGGTGGGATTGGGTGGTATGGGGTGGAATGGGGTGGTGACCAGACGATGATTTAGAAACAAAAACAAAAGATTGCAACATTTTCAGCTTTTGATAGCCTCTCAAAGACCCTAAAATTATATTGAAGCTTAGCTTCAAGTTGTGTTGTCATACGATTTTTATTTTCTTTTATTAGAGTTAGAGTAAAGAGGGGTGGAAAACAATAAATTATAAGAGAACCTTTAAGGACCTCATGAAGCCCTGGAAGTCCCCAATTCACATAGAAATTAAAATTGTTTTTGCAGTCGCATCATATTTGGTAAGTAATCATTGTTGAACGATATATTCTACTCGGTAACAAAAATTCTGCTGCTAAAAACAAAACACAATTTTTGAATTTAAATTTTTGATATCATTTTTTTATCACTTTGTAGTGCCAACTCTACCGAACTGTAAAATCCGAGGACTGTCCGGGCCATCCTATCAAGCCTCGCTTGCCCCGTCGGAAAGCAATTATCATGGTGCATATAGTGCAATGAATATCTTTTTTCTGAAACCATATGGTGTTATCTAGTAGATCAGGATATTGTAATCATTTTAATATAATTTGCAAAAAGCAACAAGCAATTCAAAGTACTAAATAATTTTCTTGAACATTTTCTAATGTAAGGCGGTGTAAACATTTTTGTGGTCCTAGTCTCCAATTGTGAACAAGAGTTTCGAGTGAAGATCTCGATACTTAATGATCAAAATCTAAAACTCCTAAGGTGGCTATCAAATCAAAGCCCCATGTTTAAAATAAACTTGTTTCAATTTTAAACTACTATAAATAATCTCGAAGCAAATCCACTATAACAACAAAAATAATTTAGATCGCAAACTCAATAATCCCCTTGTTAATGTAATAAAGACTTTATCGATTCCTGAAGATGGGCCGCTAATACCGCTTTTTGATTAATATTTACAGGGGCGCGAATAGTTCGCTCTCCAGCGAAAATTAACACCCTAATTGAAAAGATTACTCATTTCACATCATCATGATCATCATCATTATCATTATAGCCACCAGCACTACACGGGGACGCCTCCATTCGTTAAAGACAAAAGAACGAGCGTCGAACATTTATTACGTAAAGGCAATTTGGGTTAGGAAATCGACCTATTCATTGTGTGTAGTACGTCAGTCCTCAACGCAGGAACTAGATAAAAACCCGTTAAACTTTTCAATATAAAATAATATCTATCTTCTTCCGTTCGCGGAAGCTCGTAAACATAACCCAGAAAGCCGTCGCCTGGGCCTGTCCGAACTCTATTCATCTTTATTGTCATCCCCCTATCCTTTTAGATATTTCTTTAGTTCTCCATTAGGGAAGTATTATTGTGCCGTATATATACAGATTGTGTAAAAAAGCGTAGAACTTGTTTAAAAATAGACGGTCGAAAATGTTTTATAATTTTAAATTTTATTTATTTGAGATCCTGTTTACTGCGCCACTATTATGTATTTTATAATTTAATGTTTCTAAATATAAAACTTCGATTTAGAGAGGATTTTATAAAGATAATATTTCGATATATATTCGAAAATTCCTTCAACGATCTGTATATTTTCATTTCATCTATACTGCATATAATTACTACTAGACGGAATTCAGATAAAACGTCCAAGAAAAGCGAAGGCGAGTCGCGCCCGAGCACTTCAGTTCGAGTTACATGACGGACCGAAAGACTGTGGGATGGGGCGGAGTTTTATTTGCAAATATCAAAATGATTGATTGTAATACCTCGTATTGTGAGTTCATAATGGATATGTCAGTATAATAAAAATATCCATTATCTTTCGTCTGTGTTGCCAAAAAGCCGTCCCAGACAATAAATCATCTCCAGTTTGCGGGGCGTTTATGAAGATCTAACACCCTCCGTTAATGTTCCGTGTTCTTCCTCACTAGTTCGGGGTAATACTAGGAGTCTTCTGGGGTTTTAAATATCGAATATTTATATTTCGATTTGTAAAAGTTTGCAAGAAAAGGGAGGATGAACGTCAGACAAAGTTTTGCATTACTTTAGGATTTATTCAAGAAAATTTTTAATTAAAGTTGGCTAAGATCTTATACGTCCGAAATCTCCAAGAAGAGATTAGTAAAGTTATAAATCTGATCAAAATACTTTGCTACAATCACTGATATCAGTGCGTAAGTAGGACGATCGCGCCTTTGTGTTCTTCTTGCAAGTTTGCTTGACCAGCAGGAATGGAAGGCGTACTCACTACGCAAACTGTTCATTGGATTCCACCAACACGTGAGCACGGCCCTATACGGCGTTAGTGAATCGTGGCAAGACATCGGTGGGTTAACTCGAGCAGTGCATCCAACTACACACAAAATTGTTAAATATGGACCGACTTGACGCAATGAGTTAAGTCCAATATTTAAAAAGCTGTCCGTTGGATGATTTTAAAGAAAAATGTAATTACTTATACGAAGAAGTAAGGAAGGTGAGAGGAATTGAAACATTATCAACTGAGCAAATGGGCTGCTCGATCTAGAAACATGAAAACATTTTGAAACAAAACCCAATCCTGGCTGGATGGCAAGATAGAGTTTCGTTGTGATAGCGGAACGTATGATTCGTCCCAGAAAGTCCCAGAAGTGCAATCTTTAGTGCCAACTATGCTGAATGTTAACAATAATAACATTCCAATCCGACATGTACTATTGTTTACCATGACCATCTATCATGGTAAAGTGTGCAACGCAGTTACCGATACTTCGTCTACACAGAGGTGTTTTTTATGTAGACTTACTTCCAACGATTTTAATAAAATTGAGCTAGCAGTTCACAAAGACATCGAGGACAAATCAAAATTACAGTTTGGTACGTCGTCGTTGCATGCCTGGATACGCTTTTTTTTGAGTACTTGTTACACTTGTCCTATAAACTACCCATTGGTCAGTGGTAAGCTCGAGGAGAAGAAAGCCGACGAACGATAGCAGAAAATTATTCAAGAAGAATTTAGGTCCAAAATAGGTTTATTGGTTGACAAACCGAAACCAATGACGGAAACATTGCACGCAGTTTTTTGAAGACCCTGAGGCGTCATTGCAAGTTATTAAGGTGGATGAAGAAATAATTCGACGTGTTAGAGTGATTTTGTTGACCATTTCTAGCGGAAATTCTGTAAAAGTAGACGCAAACGGTTTGTCCAATTGTATCCATGGTATAATATGCCAACAACTGTTCATAAGGTATTATAATACATAGTGCAGAGATTTTAGCTTCTGCGATCCTTCCAATTCGTCAACTTGGAGAGGAAGGCCACAAAGTTCGACATAAGGATATTTTGAGGTACCGAGACGGGTTTTCTAGAAAATTTTCAAGGCAGAAAAATACAATACACAATACAATTTTTTACGTAGGGATAGGCCTACAAAGGGAGGCGGTGTTGGCATGTATGTACACAAGTCCTTACGTTTTTCTGTTCTTGCCAGTTTCGGTAACAGCGCGACAGACTCCTGATCAAGCTAGTCGAAATCTACGCGCTTCATCAGCTGATTTCTGAGCCCACAAGGGTGACAGACACTTCAACTTCACTGCTTGACCTGATTCTAACTAATAACAAAGAAGTAGTCGTGAACTTACCCCTGGGGATGGTTCATGGTTTTTCAGATCATAGTTTTGTGTCATGCATAATGGATATACCTGTTCCCTGTACTGAGCCCTTCCTCAAAACGTACAGAGACTTCAAACACTTTATTTACGATGATTTTTATTTCCATTTAATCAATAGTCCCTTTCCCCCTTGATGAGAAAGTTGGCATCTTCAATTCTATTATCATCACTTTGTTTGATGTTCATGCACGTTACGCACATGCAAAATTAGCCACCCTCGAAAGCCGTAGATAAGGGATACGATTAAAATGATGCAGAAATTTAGGAAGCCTTTACGAGATTTAAGCGAACCTGTAATCCAGCGCATTTCTCCTATTACAAGAACCTTAGGAACTTAACCATCAGTGCTATCATGCGGGAAAAGAGAGTCTATCTGGACCATCGCGCCCGAACTGGAAATGCTAAAACGTTCTGGTCAGATCTAAAAGCTCTTCATGTTCTCCCAGGTTCTAGCGGTGATAAGGCTTTGCCTGACCGTCTGTCCAATGTTGACCACATAAACCACTTTTTCACTTCTGCTCCTTTAGCCCCAAATTCTCATCCTCATCTTCTTAATTGTGACGCTAACTTTGAGTCAAGCAGCCATGTGGGACTTAGTGATAAATTTGCCTTTCATAGCGTAACTGATACCGATGTCCTCCACATTACAAGCAAAGTGTCCATTGGTGTGATGGCATTGGCATTGAACACATTAAATTATGCTGCCCCTTCATAACGCATATTTGCAACGCGTCCATTTCAGGTAGCTGTTGAAAAAGTCTAGGATTTTACCTCTACTCAAGAAAATCCGCCCTGAATCCTTATCGGACTTACGTCCCATCAGGATTCTTTGTGCGATATCTAAGGTGTTTGAGAAATTATTAGAGGAACAAATACGTTATTACATTACTTTAGCTGAAGTCCTACCTCCCTTTCAGTCTGGCTTTCGTCCTGGCTACAGCTGTACTTTGATAAAGAGACATATGTATTTTGGCCACGAAATCGGGAAACTTCGCCAGTGTGCGTCGCCCGTGTTGTATTTTGTGGAGCTATGGGAGCCCCACATATGGGGGCCAACTTGTTCTCGGAATCCGAAGCTATCGGGGATAGAGAGAAACCTTTCTTAAAAAGATTATTAAATTAATTTTTAAATTTCTGAATTATAGTATCGAACTGACTGATAAATTGTGTTGCCAATATGTTATGAATACAAGATGAAACAAAATCGTTTTTGCAAATTTAACTTAATTACATTTTCGAGTTCCAACATTAAAAGGCTAGGAGATAACTATTAATAAAAGTAACCCCTTCCTCTCTTTTATTCCTTCTATTATCCCCAAACCACCGCCTCCACCACCGACGAAAAGGACTATTTCGAATCAACAACTTTGCAGAAAGAGAGTGAGTTGGTAAAGTGGTAAAGGGAAACAAGGTTCTATCTGGTGTGCGCAGGGGTTTGCAACGCAACTGAGGTGTGAGAAACACATAAATTAAAAGGGTCGTGTCGTCCCTAAATAAACCTGAAAACTTCGAAAGCCTTTAATTATGATTAATAGGCGGAGTTTAATTAAACAAAATTCAATTTTTACTTCCGCGTGGCCAAGCCGTTCCGGATGGAAGGGTTGCTTAAAACGGAAAGGTAGATCACGGGAGTAGATCCTGAGACGGTCGCCTGGGAAGAAGTAATAAGCTTTTTCTGATTATATCTAACGTAATAATGTCGTGCCGTTGGAAAACGCTGATATAAATGATCGTTTTAGGAACGGAGAATTAATCGCGAATAAATAAATAACAATTTTACTTTCAAATAAGCGGACATAATACCGAAGATACAATATCGAACTTAGCTTACGGCGCAAATTTCTATCCTATCCCCAAAATGGGTAGCAAACACCCGAAGTTTTGTTATATTAAGGATAGTTTTAGAGAATTACCACCGCTAACCACCATATACAATCCCTCGGCTGGCTCGGGATCGTAGGGCTAGCGACAACCAGCCGGTACGCTATTACAGAACTTTGCGAATAATTTTTATCTGATCTACGTAACCGACTTATTAGAACATCTATTTTATCTGAATTTCATCTAGTGTGCTAAATTTTCGTTTTACTACGATTAAGCGAGTCCTTCTCCTTCTAGCTTTCATGTATCCCGTATGGAAGGGCTGTGTGTATGTAGATTATCAAATAAATTAGTGTGGAAGATTTGAGGAGTATTTTATTTTGATATACACGTTACGATGGAACTTTGTCGTACAGTCGTTAGCCATTCTGCTAATTATCGTAATTGGTGTCCGTAAAATAGATTGTAGAGAACGTCGGATTTATTAGAGCTTGTTTCATTTCAAATTAGCACGTGTTTTATTACGTTTTAAGCATGTTATATTTCGCTGATATTATCTAGCAGTAGATGTAGATGATATATAGTAGATGGGGTATGATATATGTATCTAAATGGCGATGTTATAACTGAGATTTTATGACTGTCTACTTCAACGTTTAACCGTAAGAGCCTCGATTAAACGCTAAGTAGAGAGTACCTCAGGGGTTTATCTTAGGTCCAATTCTGTTACATACTTAGTAAACGTGCATTTTTCTTATACAGGGTCCTGCAGCTGAACTCCGGTATTTGTGAAACGTTTCACTTTACACATGCTGAAACTAGACATTAAGAAGTACATCTGAAAAGTTAATGCTCCATTCTGTCTAATTTTTGATGTTGATGATATAGACTGCAAGGTTTCCATCTTCAATGATATCTTTCACACTCTTCTTGACAAGCACGCTCCACGTAAGATGTGCACGATTAAAAGTCCCCGCAAGCCCTGGGTGACGGACACTATTAAATTGATACAGAGATTCCGGGATACAGCTTTTTCCAAATTCAAATCTACCCGTAAAGCCGAACACTTTGCGTATTACAAACAGCTTAGAAACTTGACCACTAGTGCTATAAAACGGGAGAAGAGGGCCTATCTTGACCACTGTGTTACTACTGATTCCCCTAAATCTTTGTGGTCCAAGCTGAGGGATCTCCATGTTTTACCGACTCGTAATAACAGTGTTCTGCCACCAAATCTTTCAAATGTCGATGAACTCAACACTTTCTTTGCTTCATCTTCTTCTGCTGCCTTGGACGTGGATCCTCATATTTCCAACCTTTATAACCGTGCCAGTCGTGATATTTCCAGCGAAAATGATGGCTTCTTCTTCCATCTAGTATCCGAGGACGATGTTTTCCAGGTCATTAACAGAATGACTTCCAAATCCGTTGGATGTGATGGGATCAGTGTCGATAATATTAAACTCTGCTGTTCTCAGGTATTGCCTTTCCTTACACACATTTTTAATGCGTGCATTGGTGTTAGTCATTTTCCTTCTACATGGAAGAAATCCCGGATTGTTCCGCTTCCTAAGAGGAATCAGCCTGAAACACTTGCCGATCTGCGTCCAATCAATATTTTGTGTGCTGTCTCTAAAGTTTTTGAAAAATTACTTGAAGGCCAAATTCGTCGTTACGTTGACTCAATCCAAGCCTTACCTGCTCATCAGTCCGGCTTTCGTCCTAAGCACAGTTGCGCTTCTGCGCTGGCAGCTGTTTGCGATGATATCTTTGATTGATCAAGGGAAGATTACTTGTCTTATACTTATAGATTTTTCGCGTGCATTCGACACAGTGAATCATGAGATACTCTTGCTTGTTCTTGAGTCCATTGGGTTTTCTTGTGATGCTTTGTTGCTGATTAGAGATTATTTATCGTATCGCAGTCAAGAGGTTGAGCTTTCTGGGTATATTTCTAACTCTCTTCTGGTTGGCAGTGGTGTTTCACAAGGATCCGTTCTGGGTCCCCTTCTATATACTCTATATACTTCCAAACTCCAGGACTGTTTGGAACACTGTTCGTATCATTGTTATGTGGATGACACGCAAATTTATCTATCTTTCGATCGCTCTGAAATAGTTACTGCAAATAATCGCATTAACTCTGATCTTGCCCGCATTGTTAGATTTGCTGAGCAGCACTGTCTGAATATTAATGCAAATAAATCATCTGCTCTGGTATTTGGGAGAAGGACTGATATTGAATTTGCGTCTTCTAGGCTATCTATTTTTGTGAATAATAAACGCATACCCATCGATAAAACTGCCAGAAATCTTGGTCTACACATGGATTCTCATCTCAGGTTTAAAAATCATATTTCCCAGTGCATTCGCAAAAGTTATAGTAATTTAAAACACCTGTATACGCACAGAAAATTTTTATCTGTTTCGAATAGACGTCTTCTTTGTGATAGTTTGGTTTTATCTCATTTTAATCATTGTGATGTGGTCTATGGTACATGTCTCGATGCTGTCACCTCACAAAGAATACAAAAGGTTCAAAATGCTTCTATTAAATTTATTTTTGGCCTCAGAAAATTTCAACATGTGTCTCACAAACTTGGTGACCTTGGTTGGCTTAATATGAAAAGTCGTCGTCACCTACATCTCCTAGCTTTCTTTTTCAACATTCTCACTGAGAAATCCCCGCCATATCTCTATCTTAGATTAACTTTTAGAAGTGATGTCCACAACATTAACATTCGCTGCCCACACCTTATTACTCCCCCTTTCACCGCACAGCCATGTTTGAGCGGTCATTTTCTTTTAATATTGCTCGGTTCTATAATGTGTTTCCCGTGTCTCTGTCTGGTCTTACCTTATATTCATTTAAGCGACTTGCGCGTGACATGATTCTGAGCTCGATAATTTAGTCTTAGCGCCTGATACATATTAACATTGTATTCTTTCTCTACTGATGTACTCTCTGTTCCAACGATTTAATAGTCTTTTATAGTTTCTTTTTGACATTCTGCGTGCGACTGTTGCTTTTTTTTATAATGTACTCGGTTGCATTGAAAAACAGTTACTTTCAATCGAAAGAACTGAATGTAACCCTTTGTTATAACATCCTCTGTTATCTATAATTAAGGCACCTATGTAAAATTTTTGTAAATGGGATGTTTTAATAATAAACAAATATTATTATTATTATTATTATTAAAATAATTTTTGACTATACAGGGTGTTCCGAAAATCATAGGCGCAATCACACGACGTTCTTTTAAACGGAACACCCTGCATTTTTTTGCATTTTTAGCAGTGACTGACCATTATTTATACGTACACACCTATTTTGTTTTTTTTCTTTGATGTGTATGTTCAGTGCAATGAATATTTTTGTTAAAAAATTAATATTTACATAATACCATTAAAAATAAGAGTACTGCCACAAATCCAAACTTTAATATGAACTAATTGGGGATTCTTTGATCAACAAATAGAAGATGCTTTAGGCAAAATTTGGCACTTTAGCGGTATACAGGGTGTTCAAAATTTACTGTCCAATTTTGGAAACTTTGAGCAACTTTTTTAGAGTTTTTTTTAAAGAGAACACCCTGTACATGTTTACACAAACGGATGAAGAGCTTTATTATGAACAATTTTTTTTACCTGTCTTTATCCGCTTTGTGACTGCTTTTGGTGAGCTGCCCTCAGAGAGGTTTCGCTTCACCCCCGCAGTCACAGCGTGGCTGGTGCTAGGTTTAGCGATAGTCGCTTCCCTGGCAGACTTTTCTACTTTGGGCTCAATGCTACCGGCTGGACCAAAGCGGCTAGCCTTGCATCTTTACGTTTGCGCCTGTCGGCGCCGGAGAGTTTGGATCTCGGTTTTGGATTCTCGGTTTCCGAGCCTCTAGCCCTTACATCCATTGTAGGTGTCTTTTCAGGTTTACTAGGGTGTCTATTTTCAGAGTTCCCAAGTTTAGATTTAGGTTTTTGTTTATCAAATGGCTCCATAGGAGTCCCACGAGTAAGGGGAAAGTAGGTCGACCCGACGCAGTGCCCCGGTACGTGGGTAAGGCATTTATACAATGGGGTGCGCCCGGTGCCCCAAGGGTTGGTCGATAGGGACTGATCCTGTATTCAGCCACGCATCGCATCAGCTCGACCACAATCGTAGGATTTAGGTTTTCTGTGAGGTTGTCTCCTCTCGGCCCAGGCAATTAAGCCAAGGCCCCCCAACTCTTGGTAAGTGCAAAGCACCAACCGGGAGCCTGGTCTAACGATGGTGAGACTTTTCAAAGAGAAACCCCACCATCAGCGCCGTATTATCCCATGTGTAAGCTCTAGGCCACGACACGTCAGCTGAGCAGGGACTTATGAGACTCATTAGTTTCTTTCGAAATATGAATTGCCATTTAGTGGTAACTGTTGGAAATATTCTTTTGTAGAGCAAATACAACACGCGCTACAATTTTCGACTTTATCTTAATTTGGTTGTCAGTTGTGGCTTCTTTACATAAAGTGCATGTGTGAAAAGTTTTTAAGTGTGTTATTTACTGGTAAATATTCAGTAACGAGGTAAGTATTTTACATATTTTATCTGCTCATTCTGTTGCGTACGCGTCATTTAATAACGTAAGTATTTAAGGTGTGTTCAAACTTTTGTTGGTCCTAATATGAGACACTCTCGTATTAGAAACGTCAGCTGTCACATATTAGGCACCCAATTTTAAAAACCTGATATTTCAATCGTTTTACCTAACTAGCTATTAACACAATATATATCAAATTTTTGCTGGAGTACTTTTGTAGAGCTTATGTACCTAAGATGACCACACAAAGTATTCGACGCCAATGTGTTCACTAAAACGAAAAGTAGTATTGATGAAAACTCTTAAATTCTTGGTTAGTGTAAACCAAATGGGTCAATATTAATGTTGAAATACAATATATCTTTAAATCTCTCCCTAGTTTCGTCAATAGTCCGAGGAAGCTTAAATAAAACATTTGCAAATGGCAAAAAGGCTTGATCATTCTCATGACGTTTTAAAAAATGTACTTCATAACCGTTATGAAACTTGTTAAGAACTTTAGCCGCGTAATTTCGAATGCTGGCTTTTCCATGTACCTTGACTATAAGATAGTCTCCTTCAGGAACATCTTCATCGCTATCAAACACCAGCTCATCTTCAGATGAATTGTCATGGTAAGAAATTTTGTCCTCTTCATCAGTCTCCTCGTCTTGGCCTACTTTGCGTTTTACAGATCTTATCTTTTCCTTTTTCGTTTTCTTCTTAGCATGCCTTTCCTCAAGTTCTATTTTTTCAGGTGTGTCAGTTGCTATCCTGCGTTTATCTTTGTTTCTTGGCGCACGATTACTTTTCCTTGCTTGGGCTTTGGGGAATGGGCGGATAATTTTAGGGGGTATAAATGCTACGTTGCCAGAAGTTACTGGCTTGTCCAATTCCAAATTATTATTGGAATTATTAGATTTTGATATAGATGCTGCATTCCTTTCCAAATTTTCACTAGGGGCTCACAAAGTCTTCCTTCTTGAAAATAGACTTGTCATATGGCACAATACCGGTACACCTAAACCCGGCTTTGATATTTGTAGGTGTTGTGGCCCTATCCCAAGCCTGTAGGCAAATAACAGGAAGATCGTATATCGATATTGTTTGACCAGGATGCATAAGTTACGCCTTGATTAAAGAAGGTCTTAAACGGACCAAACACCGTTCTGTCAAGGGGTTGTAGTTTGTTTGAGGTATGAGGTGGTAGCGTTAACACTACAATTCCATTAGTCCGGCAATATTCCATTGCGGGTAGCGATAAATGCGAATCATGATTATCCATGATTAATAGAATTTTGCTGTCAGGCAAACATTTTGTATGTTTAGCAATATGTTTTAATACCGCTAAAAAATTATCTGAGGTCATTTAACCACTTGGATGTACTAAGCCTATTCATCATTTTGTCGTCAAATCGGTGATTCGAAAAGATCCGTATTGGCGGTAATGCAGATCCAGCTGTACAAAGTATGCCCACTTGAGTAACAAGTTCTCCTCTCTCACGAGAAGTTACCTGCCCAATTTAGTGTTCTCCTTTTTTCCCTAGTATTTTAGGTTTACTGTTGTGACGTCCGTCTAAAAACAAATAAAATATGTAGTTCGTTAGAATATTAATTAGGACATTGCAGAATATTACTTCGTCCAAATTTAAAATTTGCCTCGGGTCAAATAAATATCGGCCAATGACTTGACCCTGAAATATGTTTACGTTGGTGGGATTAAAACTAATCGACTTGCCAAATTGGTGTAAAAATGTGGTAACAAAAAAAAAGGTAGTACACCCAAGAGCAGAGTCTCCTCCTGTCCAAAGTATCCCCACCCTCCTCTACTCTTCAGACAGCACAACATTTGTAAAATTTTGGGAAATTTTGCCAGTGCGCTTCCTATTTGCTGACATACTCGTTGTACAATTTTTTTAGAGATAAAACTGAAGGAAGTTATTAAAGAAGCTATCAAAGAAACCCAACATTTTGTTCGTCTTCTAACTCGTTTCTTTCCTAACTTAATACAGCATAAAAAAATCGTCTACTACATTATCGAATTAATTGTCGAGTTTTTTTTTTGACACCGAAGGTGTAATAAATACACTTCGGTGTCAAAAATATTGCCTATCCTAGGTCATTACAACATCTCGTTCGCATATATTTGTGAATATTATTAGTGCTGTTGAGGCCGCCCGGTGGCGCAACGGTGTTGCGGTAGGCCGCGATAGCCATACCTGGTGCTTCGATTCCACTTCCGGACGGCATATTTTTAAATAAAAATATGTTTAATTTAATTGGCGTTTGGGAAAAATTGCATTATATACAATTGTCAAGTTATTTGTACTATTACAAAGGATACAGAATCTATATAATGATAAAGATGAGATAAATATCCTCATTTAAGATGTAGTCAAAATATATCTACTAAGAAAACATTATTTACAAATCTAGAAACAATAAACATACACAACAAAACCTTCGGATATTGTAAACATATAAACGCCGTCTTATTTACATGAAATAGGACACGAGAAACGTGGAAGCACGCGCACATCCAGCTCGCTGTTTATAAAATTCCTCAACTGGGCTATAGGCCGTGCACGGTAGTGTGAGAGCGAGACGATAAAACAGCTGTTTTCAAGATTTAAACACGCCGAATTTACGAGACAGTTAAAACGTGACACCGGTTACGACCCCGGGATCAAATAAATATGTAGACGAGCAAATAGGTGCCGTCTTGTCCCGGGCATATCATGGATAACCACTCTAGTTTAATGTGTTGACTCTCTTTCGTTGTACACTTGTGAAGGAGGAAGAATCAACCCGAACCGAACTAATTGAGTTTTATTTTTAATGGAATAATAATGAGAGAGGATCGTGGTTTGTTTGCTGTATTCGTATTCGATGTCTATTCGTTCCCTGTTTCGGTTCAACGCTTCCGGTAACAGCGCTATGTCATCCTGTTTGTTTGTATATTTCATTGTATAAGGCTCCCTAGCCTTCTTTAGCTTCTCTACTCCGTTTCAGTATAGGTAGGTTTCTCTGGATTTAAAAATGTTTGTTTCGCTCCGGATTAACTAGTTCAGCATAATTTATGCGCTCACGATTGTAAGGTAATGTGCGTAATAATGTCAGAGTTGAGAAGAATTATTTGACAGTAGAATTATGGTGTTGATACTCACGTAGACACGGATTATAAGATTGTAGCGTTAGAAACAGGAAATTTTATATGTAAATATGTGTGAGATGTAGCAAGAGATAATGCTGAAATATCTGGCAGTAATTACCTAAAATTTCTCGAAGATATTTTTTCGTTGTTAACAGTAACGTTTACCAAAATAACGTTAGTAAGTAAGCTGTCGCAATTATTTATATAAAAGGGGACGTTTAGTTCGATAGGGCATCTACCTCTTTATATCGAAATTAGACGAATTTAATTAGTACTAATAGCCTTCCGTTTGACCAACGAACCAAATTAATGGTGTTTAAACATGTATTAAAGGACTGCTACGTCAAAGCGGAGAGATCAAGTCGAACTTTAGAATATATATAACTATAAACAGTTTTCAGAGAATATTAATAAATTAAAATATTAAATTGTAATCCTGATTTAATTAATGATTCATGTTAATCAAAGCATTACAACAAAAAGAGACACTCAGAAGTATGATCTAGTAAACTTTTGCAATCAGTTTAAATTGCAAACCACCAAACCCGTCTTTCGTCAAACACTTGCATTTCTTGCTTTCGCAGTTTTTATGACGTTTATGGTTGGAATCACCCTGCAAACGAATGCAATGAAAATAGATCAAGTATTAGAAACGGACCACGTGGTTAAGACCTATTTGTTCTCGTCAGTGTTTCTCCAAATGCAAAACGTAACTTCATCGCAGCTCGACTATCAACCTTGACGATTTCGAAAACAAGGCTAAAAAGCTGTCCTTTGTACAGGAAGGGCGGCTGATACAACACGATCTAGGCCGGCCAAGACTATAAATCCGCCACTGCTTATTCTTATTCCATCTGGTGGGAAAGGTCGGAAACAGCGTCTGATCTAGCGCCAGCATCTGCCAATATCCCGCAGAATCAGGTGCCGCCCATAATCGTCATAGCATCTTGGTTCGTTAGCAAAGTACAGATCTGTAAAGATTTTAAATTTTCTACTTCAAGCAAGAATGTGATGATACTGGCCAGGAAAGCTTTAGAAAAAGCCTGTGGTGATCAAATTATTTCAAAATTCCACATGGATAAAAGGGCTCCACCCCGCGCCGACAAAAGGGATGTCCCGGTCTTTCAGTTTCAAATTCTTCGTGATAGGTACGCTAGTTCCCAGTTCCATTTTGAATTTTTAAATGTAAGTTTGCGAAGATATTTCGTACAAGAAATTACAACCAATTTCCTCCATTCTTCCTTGTACTTTGCAACTAACTTTATTTCTTTTAGGGCAAATTTCTTCCATCTATTGATCGAACCTCCTCTTCCCTCTCACATTGAACTCCAAGCTTTGTTCTGATCGACTTCCATTTTCGTCATCTTATTGCTGTTTCCACTGATTTTCGCTGTGCAAATCCTAAGTTTCGTTTTCCAAATCTTCACGTCAGTCCATTTTCATTTTCTATCATATTTTTCATGAGCCAGTCTGTAGCGATAAAAAACAGAAAAGGAAGAGAGCAGACATTCTTCTCTTACGCCTTTATTTAGATCGACCGTCTCGGTTTTTCGTCCATTCCATTCCATAATTATTCCATAGTCTTGGTATAGTAGTTTTATCATAGTGATCAATTCCTTAGGAATTCTATATTCCTGCAAGATACTCCAGAGAGTCTGGTGTTTGATGGAATAGAACGCGTTTTAAAAATGGAGAAATAGGAGGTTGGCTCCCTTCTGTTTTACAATATGAGGAGCTCGTTTTCAAAAGTCAACATGTCCAAATTTACGCCATCAAATCGTGGTTTTTAATTTTTTTTAGAAGTTACGTCCATAATGTGGATTGTTTATACGAAATTTTGTAAATCACAAATGCCTATTTAAGAAAAAAAAAAAATGTATTGGACGAATTCCTTGAAGTTAATTTAATACTTCTAGCAAATCTTTTAAATCATAAACAATCCAGTATTTTTTCAGAACACGTGCTGTTTTACTATTTTTAAAGATTTTCATAATCTTTAGGATGAAGGATTTCCTCTTGCCTGTGTTGCTTTCTTTCCACTCGCCCAAAAAATCCTATCTGCGAGCAAGTAAGAAAGCCCTGGTACTGGGATAATTATTTCAATTAGAACCAGGTTATCTGGGGCTCATTGCACAACCACCACATTAAAAGGTGCATAATGTGTGTGTTGTTATTTTGGCCTTCACTGCCGTCCGAAATGAGACTAAAACAGCCCAACCAACTTCATTAGAGCCTCGGCCACTCACATCTTCCATCCACCTGTACATAATATACTGGATTTTGAGCATCTATGTGCACAATGCAGAAAGAGTAGAATAATTGAAATTTGATAAGAGTAAAAGGTTTCTTGGGTTGAAAGTTTAGGTAAATTTTAGACCTGTTGAAGGTCAAAACAGAAAAAAACTGCGCCCTCTTCTTCCTCTTTCATAATTAAATGAAATTGCTTTGTTTTTGTTTCGTGAATTTTTAATTCGCGTGCCAAGATCTGCTTCGCGTCTGCATCATTTAATGTTTGGAGTTGGTATTAGATTCGATGACAATAGCTGCAAACATCCGTGGCTGGTCAACCAAATCGTAAATTGAAATATTATTATTCAATATATTCAATTTTTTTTTTCACAACATGTTCACTTGGCTTACTTTTCTGCATCTTTCTACTTCTTAGACTATTCTCTGCCACAGTCACAACGTCTGAAGACATTATAATCAAGAACTAAATCCTAATACATCACTGTACTGGGTGTCCAATTTTCGATGGTTTTGGGGGGTATCTCACTTATTCGTAAAGATAGAGAGTTGCGGTTTTTGCGTTGCTGTGCTACTTTTTTGTGAAACGAAAGATGCCGTGAACAAAATTTTCATAGCTCACTTCGTTTTCGAGATACAGGGTGATTTTGAAAATATTGCATTTTGGAATCCTCCTCGTATCTCAGTTATCGTTTAACTTATCGAAAAGGTAAAAAATGTCTTTTATGCAGTGTTTTTCGTAGATTCCAATGGCGTAGATAGATTTCCGCTGAAGACTGTAATTTTTTAGATATTAATCAAAGTTATGTTTTTTTAAATGAGACATCCTATATATTTTTTTATTGTTTGGTTAAGCTTTTTACAAGCTTTTCAAAAATATATAACACTTTAGATATATTTGCATTTGAATGAAAATTCTAATTAATAACTACATTCTGACACTATTCTGACATAAACCACCTAAAACTCGTAAATTGACATAAGACGCAGTTGTTTTTTTTTTATTCGCCATGGCCTACTAACAAAAAAATTATATTTTTAATTTAAAATGCAAATATATCTAAAGTATTATATATTTTTGAAAAGCTTGTAAAAAGCTTAACCAAACCGACAAAAAATATATAGGGTGACCCATTTAAAAAAACATAACTTTGACTAATATCTAAGAAATTACAGTCTTCAGTGGAAATCTGTCTACGCCACTGGAGTCTACGTAGAAAACTGCATAAAAAACATTTTTTACCTTTTCGATAAGTTAAACGATAACTGAGATACGAGAAAGCTTCCAAAATGCAATATTTTCAAAATCAGCCTGTATCTCGAAAACGAAGTGAGCTATGAAAATTTTGTTCGCGGCATCTTTCGTTTCACAAAAAAGTAGCACAGTAACGCGAAAACCGCAACTCTCTATCTTTACGAATAAGTGAGATACCCCCCAAAACCATCGAAAATTGGACACCCGGTACACGGGCAGATCGCAAAGTTAACCGTTTCAGAGCTGTCAAACTGGACATATTTCGCTTTGAAAACAACATATTCAGAACATGTTGCGTTTTGATAGTGGAAGATAAAGTTTCTGTCTTAAATAGGATTTGTTACGTTTTGATAAGAACTGATTAAATTATATTTTAGACCGTTGATTAATACACTTAACGCCATCTCTAACTCTAAAGTTGAAAAAATTGACTTTTCACTTTTGAAAACGAGCTTCTCATATATGTATTCTTCCAGTATAATTCTTAGTGTAATTATGTGGTCTATGCAACTATTTTACAAAAAACTCAACGTTTGTAGCTAAGTTTTCGTAATATGTTTAGAGCTTTATCAGGGTTACAAACCAAGCTGCTTAGCCTAAGATTAACTGGAACATTCTGTCCACAATTAAAAAGCTATCGCTATTGACAAATACTTTTTAACAGATTATTAACAAACGATAATCGAGTGGTATAAAATGAACTAACGAAACTGGCACGATCGTAGACACATACTCCCACGCTAAATTGAAGAGGCAATCGTTTATTTAAGGGAGATCGTAGCGTCACGAGGGTTTGCTCATGCAATTTCACGAACTGCGTATTAAGTATTGTCGCTTTCAACTCGGTGATCCGTATTCAACTGTTTTTGTTTGTACGCTACGTTTCCTGCTCTTTTTCTAAAGACCTGAATGTTGTACGCTTCTGCGACCGTTGATGTTGTCGAGGGGGTAGATTTTTTTTCTCCATTTCAATGAAAACCATCGTTCACGACTAATTAGAGAGTTGCTAAATCGCGGAAAATAGAGCTAATTGGTGTACTTACAGTAATATGTGGTTAAAAAGGCTGAGAATGGCAGATTTTTTTTTAAATTGTGGCTTGTTTTATCTCTCACGAATGTGCATACACGATTCAACGAGATCTCACTTGTGTGTAATTTTTAGTGTATAGTCTGTTTCAAAATTCATATAAATCATATTCGTATATCTTGAGCTCCTGTCGTAATTCCGCAAACAGTAATAATTATAAAACGGTGACGTACGAGGGAAGTCTGCTAATCGCGAACGAAGGGCAAAATTCGGTACGCAAATATTACGATAGTGAAGTAAGTGTATGAAATTACTAAGCGAAAATTAATGTTTGCGTGCAAGAACAAGTAACGAACTAAAACAATCTTGCGTGTTTGTTTTAATTAAAACAAATAGTGGTGCGCGGCCGTAATGTACAAGACTTGAAATGAAATTTATAACAGGGCTGTGCAACCATTTCGGATTGTACTCTCGTGTTGTACAGTCGTCGAGAATAGTACCCGATTTGCAGTTTTTTTTTTCTTTTGAGACAAACATGTCTTGCTTTTTTATACCTACTTTTATTTTTGTCTTGTAATTGTATATAGCTTTAGATCAAAAATCGGTACGAATGAATTAATCTTTAACGTTCTGTACAGTATTTAAATGTGTCTTTATATTCTTCCTTTTGTCGATTAATGTTTATTGGAGACGGTGTATTTGAAAGTAAACATAGAGTGCAACTGTGTAGTGGTTGAATCAGGTGGAATTATTGAGTTTATGAGCTAACTCAATAATACCAGCTTGCAGGCTAAGTGTTCTTGTTCTTGTTTTTGATTAGGATCCAACGTACTCAAAAAGTGGACGGATGTGTGATGCAGCCTTCGTGGCCCAGTCTGGACTGGCGTAGGTTTGTATTTTGTATAGCATGGCAGCCGTTTTAGGACTAAGTTTGTGGTTACCCAGAATAGGATATAGTATTCAATCTTCACTCTCCAGTCGATCTCCGTCGGTAGAGCGGTTATCTTTTGGGGTTTGGTATTGTGGTCGTGGACTGAACGCAATGGCTTGGACACCAACTAACATTTTACGGGTGTCAGATCTCGAGTTTTGCTCAGGTTCTACTGCTATGTAATAAAAGCTTTCCAAGTTTAAAACATCAAGCTATTGTGCCCTAACCTAATCTAGTGCCAGCATCTGTCAATATTCCACAGAATCAGGTGCTGTCCATAATCGTCATATCATCTTGGTTCGTTGGCAAAGCACAGATCCATAAGGATTTTAAATTTTCTACTGAAAGCAAGACTGTGATGGTACTGACAAGGAAAGCTTTACAAAAAGGCTCTGAGTTGGAGAAGCTTAGGACGTATTCTCGAATTGTAGGAATAACACCAGAGGCTGGTTATTTCAAAATTCCAAAGGGCTCTCTCCCCTACCCTCGCCGATCAAAAAGTTTCAAATTATTCTTGATACGCTAGTTACCAGTTCAATTTTGCATTTTTGAAGGTAAGTTTGCAAAGATGTTTTGTACAAGAAGCCTGTGGTGGTTCAAATTTGGTGATCTAGTTCTACAACGATTCCAAGACAGTTTTTTACTTCGTTTGAATGGTTAGGTTTTTCTAGTTCTAAAATCCTCCTCTATAATTATTCTTTCTAGGTTGGTCAGTTTAACTCGAGACAATTGAATGATCTTACTTATGTCGTTTTGGAACCACAACTGCTACAAAAATCCAACTTGTCGTTTTGTTCCAAACGTGATTCTGCTTTGACATATCTTAGCTTGCTTATATTTTAAAACTATTCAGGATATTGTGCTTTTTTATAATAGGGGGAAAATCCTCATGGCCTCCTGGCTTTCTACCAGTGAGTGGCGGACTCTTATCAACTGAAAACCCCTACTTCATCGTCTCTCTAGCTCGCTGGAACCAGCCTTAGGCATTACTTCAACAATACTTCCATAATATTCCCTCTTCCTAGACCTCTCCTACTCTTTCATTCTTCTCCTTCTCCGACAAAACACATTTAATATATCGGTGGATTCTTCTCCAATTAGGCTCATTTTCGATCATGAGTCTTACAACGCTATCCTCCGTCAAAACCTCATCTACCTCCTACTCCTAGAGTTGTCTCTGTCTACTCCATTTGTCACAATTCAAAATTGCGTGTCCGGGGGTATTGGTGCTCTGGCAGTAGCGACAGTTTTCATTCACAATTTTTTTCATCCGCTTTAGGTAGCTGCGGAAGTTACCGTGTCCGGATAGGAACTGGGTCAGGTCGTTATGTTGGCACTGGATCCATGGGGTCAATTCGTCCATTCGGCGGTTCTAGACGGTTGGCTCCAAATGTCTTGCTACTTGTGTAAGCTGTTTGTCCTTGCTCGTTTCCTTTCCTCCTTCAAAGGGCCTGTTTTGTTTTTATGAAGCTGCAGTCTCTCCTCCGCAAGCAGGGAGAAAGGTGGTATTGCTGCTGATGCCAGTGAAGAGTCCGTCTCAGTAAGTCCGTCTCTGTAATCTCTTAAAATTTTCGATTTTCCACTCGTCCATCCAGGCTGGGGCGGCGTATAGAACCTGCGACTGTGCTATTCCGTATAGAGTCTGTCTCTTAGTATAGCTGGGGCCACCGATATTAGGCATTATTTTACCTAGGGCTGATAATGTAGTTTCAGCTCTTTCGACCACGTATCTGGTGAGTGCTCGGAACGAGAGCCTCTCGTCCAGTACGACTCCAAGATATTTCAGTTCGCTCTTTAGAAGTATTCTATTACCTAGAACATCGATCTTTAGACCATCTTGCTTGGGCGGGCCTTTCAGTATCACTGCTTCTGACTTGTGAGGTGCTATCTGGAGATAGTTATCTTGCAGCCATTTTATTATGGGCTTCAGGGACTCCTGCGTTTTAAAACTTACGTCTGTATCGTCTTCCACCTCGACCAACAGTATCAGATCGTCCGCATACGCAATAGTGCTGAAATAGTATTCGATAATTCTTATCAGGTACGGTGAGATGTTTCTTCTTAACATCTCCGATATTATCCTTGCCAATGACGTTGTGTTGAAGGCGTTTTGAACATCCAATGCGATTTCGCTTTTGAGCTCTTAACCTTCTGGATCAGGAACCTTATCGCGTCCACTGTGGACGCCCCCTTTACGAAACCAAATTGACGTTCAGACAGGCCCAATCCACTCTCCATTTCCTCCTCTATTCTTTCCTTAATCAATCGCTCATATACTTTTGCCAGCGTACTTAAAAGGCATATTGGTTGAAATGCGGAAACCGAGGATATTGTGTTGCGATAAAATTAAGATTAATTATCAGTTTGAAAGTTTAATTCCGACTACACCAACGTGTGTTTCGAACTTTTTAATCCTCATCCTGTATTACGCATTGATGAGGCATAAAAAGTCCGAAACAGATATCTGTGTTCCAAACGTTATCATAATTTCTACACTTTTGTTGGTGATTGTTTTATGTTGTATGGTTATCTGCTTAGCTCTTGCTTCTAAAGAGCTGAGCTAGTGAATCGTGCTTCTCTCTTTCCCCACACGTTTTCTGAGTAGCTCCGAACTGAATATTTTGCAAATTCATTGTTCTCTCTATAATTGTTTAATCCATCTGTGTAATTTGAGTATACAACTTTAAATGAGTTAACTACGAAACGTTTTATTTATAATGTAAACAGTCGGAAGTTTCCCCCAATCCGGTCTGATTGTGTCAACCGAGGGAAACGCATGTACATACCACTCGTCCGTTGGAAAAAAAAGTACAAGGCGACGAGTTCGGAAAACGGCTATGTAAATATGGTGCTTCAGTAATTTTCGGAATACTTTCGGGTCCATCAGAATCGATTTAAAACTTAATTTGGTAAATTTACGTCTCCGCCGGGCGTACAAGGAATCGACGAAAGGAAAAAAAGAAACGAATAATACGAGCTATCGACGAAAAAAAGCGACCGATTTGTTAAAGAGGGAAGGAGATGTAGGCGAAAATTTTAACATCAAATTGTGTATGTACCTTATTTACTCGATTTAAACGAAACTAACTCTTGCTTAATCCTAATCTAATTTCGTAATAATAATAAAAAAATAGTAAACGCAAATAAATACATCCAGTGATTTCAAAGTTAAACTCGATCGTTGCATTTATCGCCTTTGAGCGCATTTAACTACCCCGGTTGTGTACCTAAACCGACGACAACTAGAAAAACAAACAAACGCTTCAACGTAATGCAAGTTTACACGCCAACCGATCATCATATACGGACGTGTTGTTTCGATATGTTGCTGGAATATACGCTGCTGTTTTGGGAGGTTTCAACTCTCAAACTCCATTCTCTACTGTCAATACGATTCTATCCGACATGCACCGTTTAAAATTCCTGTTTACTCTAACGAAACGTTAGCTGTAACGTTTGCTTTATTTCATCCGTTCTGTATTTGATGAATTGTTTGTTGTCGCATCTATATGCAGATATTGAATGTTAAAAGTTAAAAAAATTTAAACAGTTATCAGTACAAATTAAGATAACCAGAAATTTATTTATTACGTATATGTAGTAAATAGAGCTCGCGTTATCTGCAGTCCAATTAGACGAAAGTTAATTTTACACCAGGAAGAAAAGGAAGCACCGAAACTGAGCTCCCCTCGTGCAATTCGCTTCTCGACGCCTATACGGTTGCTAACCAGCCGGTAACTCATTACGAACTTGCTCTGGCTTGAACGCGGAGATGGTGAAAATTAACAAGTCGACCTCTAGGGAGTTGTTTCCTACCATTACACGGCTTGGCCTAATTTACTAAGATGTCAATCAGTAAGATTTTGGAAATTATTGTGTCATTTTAAGTTCTTCTAGTTCTGGATTCGAAAATAGATGATGCAGAAACGTCAACGAACTACTTATATAAGACCTAAATCTGTCTGCGACATAATGGCAAACTATTCATTATTTCCCATCGTCTAGATGGCGTTCTATTCCCTCAGACATAGAAATATTGAATTTCGTAACAAGAGATTTCTATATTACATTCCACAAACAAACACAATATGGTAAAATATAAGCAGAAGAAGTAACGATATCTCAAAATTTCTACAACTACCATTGTACAGTTTCCTTCCTTTCCAGGTTAGCATCCACCATACACTACCCAACAAATGGCTGAACATTCTTATTTTGATAATATACCGCTCGCATACACATAATATATGGTTTATGTCATCCTTTCCGCGCGACATGCATAAATGCCACTTTGTCAAAAATTCCCGAATACAACACGCGAAAACGCGAACGACGTAGGGTAGAGGGCGCTGTTGCGGTTCTGGTTCGAAGTTGATTATTTTAAAAGTTTCAGGGAGACGAAAAGTTTTATGACATTTTGCGCCGGAATATCTCAAACATTTTCGACGTCATTTCCCGCTTCGAACTTGAAAGACTTCTTTCTGGGTTCCCTTCCTCATCTACTATCTTTACTTCCTGCGTGGAAAGAGAGAGAGTGCGAGAGAAACGTTGCTCGTCTATTTTCTATTTTTCGCTTCCCCCTTACCAACAACATGATGGTGACAAAAACATGTTATACCAAGAATTTCTCTTCGTCGTTGTCGACACAAGTTTCGCCAAATTCTTCTCTAAAATTTGTTTTGTTTGAGTTTTGTCTTAATGGAACCGATCGATACGAATTGATAACTAGGAATGAATAGGCACGGTTAGATGCAGTCGATGCAGTTCGAATTTTAGGACATAGTCGTCACGGATGTGTCGTCTGTGTCAAATTAAAACAAAACTAAGAACAATATGGTTTTCCTTTCAATTCTGGAATATTATATAAACCCTTATAAATAAATTCAAACACAAGAAACTGTCATATGTTGTTCATTTAATAAAATACTCTATTACTGGTACTTATGATATGATTATATTTCATTGTAACATCTTACATCTTAGTAGCCATTACACTTGTTCTGTACTACTTGAAATTAGTTATATGTTCAAGTATGCCACAACAACTGATTACAGAAACTAAATAAAACTCTTGGTAAAACAGTTATTACAATAGCTGAAGATTCTTTTCACACACTGGAGACATATCGGCTTATTACATGTGTGACAAAGATATTTAGTCACCCTCCGCTTTTTGCTGGGACAAATGTAGCATATCTTTCGCTTTTCCAAAACGTATTAAGGAGCAGGATCCATAAATGATCTCTCTTTGATCCCAAGAACACGACGATCATATTAGTCCTCTTTATCTAAAATAACAACCTTGTTCCCTTTGTCAACGTTCAAATAAAAACCATCTTTTTCACGCAAAGTTTTAATTATTTTAATGTTTTCCGATTTCTGAGGCTGTTAAACGAGGAAATAATTTTAGCTCCTCTATCACGTCAATGGCTTACTACTTTATTTGTGTCTTAAACCAAAAATTATCTGCCTACTATGAATCATCAGCCCCACTCAGAATATTAAGGTAGGTGCTAGTAGGGTGATTCCTGCAATTGTACTACGAGCACCTATTGCAGGCATTTTTTTAGTTTATCGTCTTTGGGACCTCTCAAGTCTTAGTTAACAAAAGTAGAAGATTAAATCGAACTGCATCTCGAACTGATCAGGAAATATTCATTTAAAGGATAATCCTAATTCATTTCAAAAATAAAACTTTCAACGACACCGTTTCTCAATTCCATAATTCCTCTATCTCTGCGTTCCCTCTTGAGAGTTTTCCCTCTGTATACCTAACGAAAAACTTTTCCATTTTTCCGTCGACACGATTCACAAAAGCGGCCAAAAGGCGAAGCAAAACAACGTTGCATCTTGAGATTTCGCTGTGAATTACTTAATTAATTACTTAATATTCAGTTGCTGGTGGGTGAAATATTGATTTCATTTGATGTTAGTTCTCTCTTTCCTAGTGTACCGATTCCAGACACCTTGGCATACCTCGAGGACTTGTTGCTTCAAAACAGGAACGGCAATGGGTAACTCCAATTGTCGCCCTTTCTGTCTAACCTTTTCATGAGCCGTTTTGAAAAGGACCTAGAATCTGAGAGCGAATACTTTCCTAGGGTTTGGTTGAGGTATGTGGATGATATTTTCGCTATATTTGACACTAAAAAATATAATATTGACGATTTTCTCAATAGATTAAATAATCGGTTCGAAACCATAAAGTTCACTTGTGAAAAAGAAGAAAACGGTCAGCTACCCTTTCTAGATACTTTAGTAATTAGAAATAACAATAGATTAGAGTTTGACGTGTATAGAAAGGAAACCAGTACACTTCGCTACATTTCTTCAGATTCCCATCATTGTGTTCAACACAAAATGGCAAGCCTGAATTTTTTTGGTCCACAGACTTCTCACTTGTCCCTTGAACAAAGCGAGGTATGAGAAAGAGCTTAAAATTATAAAAGATGCGGCCAAGTGTAATGATTTCCAGCCTCAGCATATCTATAAGTTAATTAGGAAGTTTAATTATAAGAAAACTGTGAAAGAATCTACGACTTTTCGAGAGGATGTTAAAGCTTCACCCGTTGTGACCCTCTCTTACGCTCCCTTTATCACTAAAGGTTTGAGTAAAATCTTCAAAGAGGTAGATCTCAGAATAGTTTACAGTTCTGGAACTAGTTTACGAAGTCTCATCGGTAACCCTAAAGCTAAAATACAAGCTCTAGGAAAGTCAGATATTTACGAAATCAATTGCAAAGATTGTAATCAAAAATATATTGGGCAAACCAGGAGAGCAGTCTCAACTAGATTCAAAGAGCATATGGCTAATCTTAGATTTAATAGAATTGAGAAATCGAGCGTTGCCCAACACATTTTTGAAACAGATCACAACATCGATAATACAAATGTTAAATTAATTAGACTAATGAACAATTGTAAGTTTCTAAATGTTTTCGAAATTTTAGAAATATACAAAAATAAGTCATATGTGTAATGAACTTTGACAACGGACCTATTCCGCATTGTCATTGTTTTCGTTAATCGGAAATTAATGATACGTATCGAATTGACCGTGCATAACATTTAGGTTACCTGTTTTTGTAGATTTTATTTTAATTTAGTTTTATTATCGCCTTGATAATGACAGATTTGCTGTTGAAACGCGTCGGTGTTTTAGTTAAAACTTGTTTGGTGTTAGTGGGTTAAAGTGTTTAGTGTTCTACTTCTGCACCAAGAGATCCATTGAAGAACTACTTATCAAACATTTTTCGTCAAGTGAGTCTACACCACCTTTTGTCTGGCTATAAAAGCTTATAATAGTAGGTTTTTTGGTTTCCGAATCAATTTCTCTATTCTGATGCATCGACAAGATCAGAATTGTAGCCTTTCCTTGCTTTGCAGAATAAAATAATAGGGTCAAATCTTCAGTCAAACCATAAAGAATATCTCCGACAGGTCTTCTTCTGTTTGGTAGAAAATTGGAGGGAATTCACGTTTATTTTTCTTTATAGTTCCTACATATGTGAAACTATTTTGCCTCAGAGTTCGAGCTAACTCAACCGAAGAAAACCAATTATCATCTATGAGATATATCAATTTCAGACCTCCCTCTAAAAATAACTAACATTTCATCAATGCATACTGTCTGACCAATAGAGTAAGCATTATTACAGTTTTCTATGAATTCAAAGATATATGATATCGATGCCGTTAAATTATTTTTTCGACGTTCTTCTTATCTGGTTTCAGGATTATCGAATCGTAAGCACGATAAAAGCACATCTGTTGCAACAGCTCTGTAAATCAGCATCCCCAAAAATGCTCTGACTTCGGTAGAATCAGTGTCAACAATTTCACTTCTACCTTCGCACGATAAGACTGTATCTTAATATTAGTCCACTGAACCAGATGTCCCACCATATCTTCACTAAACAGTAAATTCCACATATCTTTTGGACGTGCAGAGGTCCCAAGGGAATGGCATACCTGTTTTAGACCAGCAAGCTGGAGGACGATATTATGTCGTAGTGTTCTCCCACGCAAAGGCACAACTTTGTTTGCAATAGCGAAGTAATTTTTATTATTTCTCTATTCGTTTGATACTTCATTATCGCTTTCGTCATCATTACTCTCCGAGTTTTCAGATTCTGTGTCATGTCCACTTTCGATAGCAAAGTCATTATTCACATCATCGTCTATGTCACTTTCATCACTTTTACACTCAAACCATTTCAATGCAGTTCAAAATTATCATCCCCAGGACGCACTGACTTACAAAGACCCGCGTTAGAATTAATTTCAAACCTGATACAGAAAATGATACTCTACGCAAAAACAGCTACATTCGTACTGACGCGTAGCCTACTAGACGAGGAATGATTTATTAATCGAATGTAGAACCCAGAAACCGAAATGCTGGTACCGCTACGTGGACGACACATTCGTGATATGGCCTCACGGTATGGACAATCTACACGCATTCAAGGAACACATCAACAGACAACATGCCAACATCAACATTACGATGGAGTTAGAAGAGAATGGCTGCTTACCTTTTCTGGATGTATTGGTCAAACGCAACGACAGTGGAAAATTGGGACATGGAGTATACCGCAAGAAGACGCATATGGACCGATATCTACACGCAACCTCACATCATCATCCACAACAGAAAAGATCCCTGGTCACTACACTACTACATACAGCGGAAATGATTAGTGATGCTACCAACAAAACTGAGGAAATTCGACATGTGAAAGATGCACTCCAGAAGAACGGCTACAAACCACAGGAGATTCGGAGATTAGCCGGAGCCAAAAAGAAACAGAAGGATGACTCAGAACTAAAGCCAGCAGGATACGCACATCTGCCATATATTGCTGGAGTCACGGATAGGCTGAAGAAAACCTTGGAGAAGAAGAACGTCAACGTCAGGTTCAGCACAGTCAAGAAAATAAAAGAACTGCTTCCATCCAACAAAGACTCCATACCGAGACTACAAGCTAAAGGCATCTACGAACTTCAATGCCAGTGCGGGAAATCGTATATTGGACAAACCGGGCGCAGTATACAGTGCAGAGTGAAAGAGCATCGCAGAGATGTCGAACAGGGAAATACTGGAAAATCTGCAGTAGCTGAACACTACCACACCGGAAGCAGTCACGTAATCGACTACATTGACGTGAAGATACTAGCCAAAAGCAATCACTACTACTCACGGATAGTGAGAGAATCCCTGGAAATAATGAAGAATCCGAACAACTTCAACCGAGAAGGCGGATACAGATTGAGTAAGGTATGGAAGTTAGCATTGGAGAGCTCGAAGCAGCAAGGACCAACGAGGACGCATCCGAGAGAACGACAACGGATACGGTTCAGCGGACTGGAACGGATACGCATCGCTGGAGCGGAACAGGGACTGGGTATATAACGAGGAGCAGAAGACATCAACATCAGTCTTTAGAGAACTTCTGAAGAAGCTGACAGTATGATCAGCGAAACGTCAAGTTTGTTACAACTATCACGGCAATCCCCGAAAGATACATCTTTAATAATTTATTAATTACAATAACGTCGATACTATTCGGCCCAAGTCGATTTTGCTTTGACAGCGTACTTCAAATGTCTTCAATTGAGAATGGACTGAGAAATAGATTTCTGAGAAAATAAATTAAAAAAATACTACATTTAAATATTACGAGTAGTCTGCTGGACAACACGACAACAACTTAATTGGCCAACATCTCTGAAAGGTAACTAGATAGTCTACCTGTCACCGTTGTTTCGACCAAGAAACCCAGGATATTTCAGACTGGCAAGGAGTTTTGCAACACCTGAAGAGTGAATCTTATCAGGGGAAAACGGTAGTGTCGATTCTCACAAGCGGTTTTTTTCCCCAAAATCGGTACCCTTTCTTTGCTGGGATGTGGTAGATTCTCTTTTGTTGAAGACTTGGAGTCGATTTGTGCTGTGGCTTTCGACCTTTTAGGTTTTATATCATCAGGTATAGACTCAGTAGCGTAACGAGCACAACAGGTTGACCAGGTTTGGTTAACCAGGTAATGATATCTTTTGCCACCCCCCCCTCCCTTCCCGTCCCATTTTTTCTGGAATCATCGATCAAAATAAAAATGGAGGGGGGGAGGGGGTGATAGATACCGCTGTCGGTTATATACTGAAATTTTTCTTGCATAATAAAATTGTTATATCGACACAAACTGCACTGGCGACGATGTTTTACCAAATACTGAACTACGAGGGAGCGTTTTTATATTCGCGGAATGGGGGATAAGGGGTGGAAATAAAAAAACCAAATTATTTTTCTTTTTCAATATATTCACCTGCATGACGGATACATTTTTCACATCTTTCAATTAATTTATTTCTACCCTCATAAAAAAAATGATTTCTCTTTATCTGCAAAATACGCCGAAACTGCTTCCTTGACTTCATCATCGGCAGTAAATTTTTTACGCCGCAGCTCTTTTTTCATTTTCGGAAACAGGTAATAATCACTCGAGGCCAGGTCTGGGCTGTAGGGTGGGTGATTCACAATTTCGAAGCCCACCTTATGCAGGGCAGCTAACGCAACGCGGCTCTTGTGGACGGGCGCGTTGTCGTGCAAAAGCAGCACACCTTTCGTCAATTTTCCCCGTCTTTTCTCTTTAATGGCTTCTTTTAGTCGCTCTAATATTGAAGCATAATATTCTCCGGTTATAGAAATACCTTTATCTTTATAATCAATCAACAATATTCCTTCCGAGTCCTAAAATACCGTTGCCATGAGTTTTCCAGCTGATTGTGACACTTTAAATTTCTTGGGAGGTGCTGTGCCTTTTTTATGCCACTGCATGGAGTCTTGTTTGGACTCAGGTTCATAATGATGAACCCAAGTTTCGTCTCCAGTAACAATTCGACTCAATACACCATCCTTGTCTTCATTACAGAGGTCCAAAAATGCACGCGAACACTCTACGCGCTGTTGTTTTTGCGGCGGCGTGAGCATTCTCGGCACCCATCTTGCGCTGACCTTTGACATGCCGAGATGATCGTGTAGGATTCTAAAAATTGTTGTATCGGATACTCCAACCATTTCTGCGACTTGTTTCTTCTTTAGTCGAGCATCTTCGATTACAATTTTTTCAACTTTTTGGATAAGTGTTGGCGTGGTCACCTCAATGCTCCTGCCCGGCCTCGGGTCGTCTTCAAGGGATTCCCTTCCTTGTTTAAATAAACTATGCCACTTGTACACCATGGTTTTTCCTGGACAAGAGTCGCCGTAAACAAATGACATCTCATTCATTATGGTCGCGACTGTGTGCTCAAGAAAGAACAAGTTTAGAATGTTCTTTTATCTACATATGAATTGAATGATTGAAATTTTGAATAAATTGATATATTAAAAATAACTACACCCAACTCCAAACCGGAAATAGATTTTACTTCGCCGAGATATCCAGTTTCCGATCAGATTTGAAACACAATATATTAAACAGTATTTCTACATTTCAAGAGATCCACCTAGAACAATCATAAAATAAATTAAATATCTCACGTACATCCTACATTTCCTACATCTTAGAAAAACCGGCACAAAGCTGGAGAAGAAACACGCCGAAAACAAAGCAGGATATCGTATAACGAAATGACTTAAAACAATACGGGGAAAAATTAGGGTCAATATCGTCTAATACTGTCTGGGGTAGCGTACGTAATGAAACTCACATACGACTTCCGTCGTATACGTCTGAAGAGGAGCCAGAGAGAAGTGGAGCTTTGGCTAACAGATCAAAGCTCATTGTAACGTGCCATTCCTCTGCTTCATGTTACACCAAGGAAAGCGGGTATAATACGAAGGAGGGCCGAGACAAAAGGCGACTGTGCTGATGCAGAGCACGTCTGCGTTCAATCCCCATGGGACTCTTGTTTTGGTCGGCCCTCCACATGTGTATCCCAAGAGACGTTAGTGCGTCGGTCTACTTCCCTTTTTCCACCCCGTACAACGTTCTCTTGACAAATTGTCACCCTAAGACTACCATCAGCTCCGGAGAATTACGATTATTGGATATATTAAGAATGGTATTGAAGCGTAAAATGTATTTATTATACGATTTAGCCTCGATTTCGCAGGCTCTTCACTTATTTCGTGCCTAGAAGGCGAAATGAAATTGAATGAATTGGGTAGTCGGTTAAGGAGAAGTAATCGTAAGTCAAGAATAAGGGAACCTTAATTTAACACTTTTACTGCAGCATTTTCTGTTAAACGAGGAAATAATTTTAGCTCTTCTATCACGTCAATTGCTTACTACTTTATTTGTGTCTTAAACCAAAAATTATCTGCCTACTATGAATCGTCAGCGTCACTCAGAATATTAAGGTAGGTGCTAGTAGGGTGATTCCTGCAATTGTACCACGAGCACCTATTGCAGGCATTTTTTTTAGTTTATCGTCTTTGGGACCTCTCAAGTCTTAGTTAACAAAAGTAGAAGATTAAATCGAACTGCATCTCGAACTGATCAGGAAATATTCATTTAAAGGATAATCCTAATTCATTTCAAAAATAAAACTTTCAACGACACCGTTTCTCAATTCCATAATTCCTCTATCTCTGCGTTTCCTCTTGAGAGTTTTCCCTCTGTATACCTAACGAGAAACTTTTCCATTTTTAATCTTTCTCGCACGATTCACAAAGGCGGCCAAAAGGCGAAGCAAAACAACGTTGCATCTTGGGATTTCGCTGCGAATTACTTGGCGCGACCGATATACTTTTTAATTCTTTTCTGCACCGTGAAAATAAATTAAGACTGAGTTGATCGCAATTGACGCTTCTACACGCCTCGATCCTTTATGGGATAACCCCTTATTTAAATCGTGAAAAATCGTTTATTCCCTTCTTTTTTTCTTGTAAATTCTTGTTTTTTTTTTTAGATGAAAAAGCAAGAAGTAAATTAAAGGAATCTCATGAAAGACGGTGACGCGAAAATGGAAAATGCATTAACAATAAAAAAAAATCAGACGCCAAAATAGAAGCTAAAAATATCGACTAAGTCAGTTAGTGACTTGGTCGAAGGAGCTTGTTATCTCTTAACCCGATTCGTTCACGTTGGAGAAGAAGAAAGCAAACAGATGATGCCCACGCTCGCCTTGCAAATAAACCAAAAAAAGTATTTAAAAGCATTCCGAGATTAAACAATTAAGATAAAAAGCGTCGGTTCGCAAATCCGAGTGAATCTGGGTGAAAAGACGAAGCGGAAGCTTGCCGGGCACTGAAATTCCTTCTGCGATGGAATCTCTGCATAGAGACACCCGGCAACGTAATACAACCAACAAACGTTAAACACTCTAGTCGAGACATTGAAATAACAAGTTACCGAGATTTTTCAACGAGATGCATCCGTGAATAATAGAGATACTGTGTTCTCATTTTAGTAGAATTCTTTCTCATTTTAATTCATTCTTCCGCTTAAAATCGAATATTATATTTAATAATGTCATTCTTAAAAACTGATTTTTATCTTCCAATGAGTTGTTCCTGTTGTTAGCTAATTTGACCGTCTCCACCCTCTTCAACGAATGCAAAACTCAACTGTTTGACAGATTTGACAAATCATTTATCTCTTTTGATATTTAAATGCGAAATATTGAGAGAGACAGATAAACATTTAAATGTTATGTTTAATATGGGTAACCTTGAGATTCAAACGTCAATATTTGTCACATTTGACATTTAAATGTCAAACTTGTTCATTGAAGTTGATCTCTGCAGATTTTGTCAGATTGTACTGTTAGCCCATTGGTCGTGGACATTGCCTTGCCGGCCAATTTCACTATATCTACTTGATTCTTTGTCTATATTTTGACATTTAAATGTGAAATATGTCAAAAGTTGCCACAATTTTCATGGTCATCATAGAAATGCTAAACTTGTCTATATTTGATATTTACGCGACAAAATTGTCAACTTCTAACATTGAAATTCCTTATTAAACTTTTCCATATAATCTAGGCAAATTTTGACATTTAAATGTCAAATATGAGCAAGTTTAGCATTTAGATGTTAAACTTCTCGATACAGTTTGGGGGCGATTTGATATTTAAATGTCAAATATGACAAGTTTAACATGTCTATGTCAAATGTCAAACTTGTGAATATATGACGTTTAAATGTCAAGTCAAACTTGTTTATATTTTACATTGCAACTTCAAATTTCTCCACACAGTTGGGATGGTTTTGACGTTTAAGCATCAAAAATGGACATTTTTCAATCAAACTCGGTTATCTTAATATTTAAATGTCAAAGCTAATTTGAGATTTAAATGTCAAACTTCTTTGACGCCTAATATCCTCCATTTATTGTCAAACCATCTTCCAAGTTCTCAATGTGTATCGTTGCACATGTATCCAAATCTATAATGTTGTTGGCTGATTTCACCGTCTCCACCACCTTCAGAACAAATGCAGAACTCCAGCATTTGACAAATTTGGTTTCTCTCTCTTTTGATATTTAAATGGGAAATATTGAGAGAGATAGATAAACATTTAAATGTCATGTTTAATATGGATAAGCTTGAGATTTAAACGTCAAAAGTTGTTACATTTGACATTTAAATGTCAAACTTGTTCATATTTGACATCTCAATATTAAACTTGATCTCTGGAGATTTTTTTCAGATTGTACTGTGAGCCCATTGGTCGTGGACATTGCCTTGCCGGCCAATTTCACTATCTCTACTTGATTCTTTGTCTACATTTTGACATTTCAATGTGAAAGAAATGCTAAACTTGTCTAGATTTTTGATATTTACGCGACGAACTTTCAACTTTTAACATTAAAATTCCTTATTAAATTTTTCCATATAATCTAGGCAAATTTGGACATTTCAATGTCAAATATGAGAAAGTTTGGCATTTAAATGTCAAACTTCTCCATACAGTTTAGAGACGATTTGATATTTAAATGTCAAATATGACAAGTTTAACATATTTATGTCAAACTAGTGAATAGATGATGTTTAAATGTCAAGTCAAACTTGTTTATATTTTACATTTCAATGTCAAATTTCTCCACACAGTTACGATGATTTTTGACGGTTGAACATCAAAAATGAACAAAAGCGGAAATTTTCCTGTCAAATTCGGTTATAATTAACAATTTAAATGTCAAATTTTGTTATATTGGAGGTTTAAATGTCAAACATCTTTATATAATGTTTAGACGACTTTTGGCATTTAAATGTCAGAGATGAACGGGTTTTGAAGATTGAGTTTGAACGTTAAACTTCTCAATATAGTTCAGACAAGCTTTAACTATCAAAATTGTCTATATTTGCCACGTTAATGTCAAACTTGTCCGTATTTAAAACTTCTCAATAAATTCCGGGTAGGTACGTTTTGATATTTACATCAAGGTTCTATATAATCGATATTTAAATGTCAAACTTGTATATATTTGATATTTGCACATCAAACTTATCCATATATTTAGACAAGTTTTAATGTTTAAATGTCCCTCATTTAAATCGTAAGTGTTTTTATTTGACGTTTGATGAAAATAAAAGAATAAATTAGGTTTTAATAGTTCATGGCCAAATACAAAGCACAACAAGAGTTCGACCAACAATTAAACAAAGGAAATTATCCATTTTTAACATTTAAACGTCAAATTTGTCTAGATTTGACATTTAAACGTCAAACTTGTCTAGATTTGACATTTAAACGTCAAACTTGTCTAGATTTGACATTTAAACGTCAAACTTGTCTAGATTTGACATTTAAACGTCAAACTTGTCTAGATTTGACATTTAAACGTCAAACTTGTCTAGATTTGACATTTAAACGTCAAACTTGTCCAGATTTGACATTTAAACGTCAAACTTGTGTAGGTTTGACATTTAAAGTATCAAACTTGTCCATATTTGACGTTCAAAGGTTAAATTCGTCTTGATGATTTTGTTTAGGGCTCTTAAAATGCCCTAGATAACCATATTTTCCTATTTTACGTATTTACATGGTTTATATAAAAGTGCCGAGAGTAATTTACTACCTGACATCTCGTAGGATATCCGGCAACACTTTTTAAATACAAACCACCATACGAATTACTATTTTTCTTAGTTTGCACTGTAGTTCTTCACTGTGAAGTAAAACGTGTACAACAGAGAACATTATTCAACGGTGACAGGAACGTGCTCGAAGTATCCCCTTTTTCACGACAGCCGCACATACCCCTGCTGCTGTAGAACATCTCTCAGAACTATCCACTTCCTTCTGAGTTATTTTATAGTCTTCTGATTCTAACACATGTGGGTCGCGAAGCTATGAGCTTCGAAACGTTATTTATCACCCTCAAATAGATACACTCATATGTACACGTCGACAAAAGGGAAATAGAAGAGTTAAAATACATGCTGGACTATCTAGAATGTCAAACTTCTTGTCCACCATCGATATATTTCCTCTTCTTCCTCGTCCTATTTCGTTTGTATCGTATTAATACTGGGCGCGACCAGCTGAAGTAAAAAATCCAGTTTTTCTTTTCTTGCTCTGGATATGGAGGAAATACATCAATAAAACAGGGCGAAAGTATAGTATAAAGATTGGATATATGTGTTGAAGAAGGGGGAACGAAAACTTTTTTTCCTTCTATGGTTCCTATTTTTTTTTTTACAACTCTTCGATGCTCGATTGTCATCAAATCTAGTAACGCGCAAAAGTTCCTTTTTTCGTCAACGTTGGTTGTCGGGTTCGGGTCTCCGGGTAATATTTATTTTTAATATCGTAAAATGTTCTTTCTCAATACTTCTTCAGAGTAGGGATGTACGATATAGGACGACGGTCCTTGCGATTCTTTTACGTTTCTGTTTACGACACGTTTGGTTATTGAAAAACATCTTCGGCATTTTATGCCGGGAATTATCGGAGTTTCCTATCCGCTAGAATATGATAGAATGGGATGTAACTTCTCTAACTCATGTATTCAAATATAAAATCTTGAGTAAGGATAAAATATGTAACATTTCTTATTTATAAGATGCAAATTAATGAGTTGTTAGCAGAGCTTTTCCCATAACTGTGGAATATAATTAAATATTTGAACTAGATATATAGGGTGGAGTAGCATAGGATAGACCGTTTTGACGTTTTTTTAATTTTATGCGAATATGCATATATTTTTTATGAAAACGATAATAGGATATAAAAGGTACAAGTATTGCCTATATGTTAGTACATTTATTAATATTGAAAATATAATTTAGAATTCAAAAAATACATTAAACGATTTGTGTTGTTGGTCCAATCAAGGCAATCAGTCTCCCAGGTTGGAGCAGCGATTGCCCTAGTTGGACCACTACATAGGAACAGTTAATGCAATAATATTTCTTCACATGTCTGCTTCTTTTTATTCTTCACACATAAAACAAAACCATGCTGTCTTGGTTTGTATCTTTCGCATTTTTGTTCCAAATTTTGATTGTTTTTCCTTATTTTGCTGCAGTTTTCCTTGCTCGTTGCTTTCTGGGCAGTTGCTTTAACTCGAGAAGATGATTGTCCATGTAGTGGATTCAGTTTTGGAGATGGTGACAGTTCATGGAGAACGTTCCTAAAATTTTCGATTGTTCTACTCACTATCACTTAATGATGTCGATATTGGGTCAGACTCAGTACTTGGTTTAGGCTGCAAAATATCTGATGGTGTAAATTGGCTATCTCGAAAGACATGTCGATTAAAAGGCCAAATACCAGTGGTACGGAAAGCATTCTTGGCAGTAGTTGGCTGTAGTTGCTTTTGCATATGCTTCATTCAGCAATTTACAAATCTGCATTTGGCTTATTTTGTCCCCTTTATATTGACGAAGAAACGTTTCATGTGCCTGAGTAAAATAAATTTATAATGGGCCAAAGAAAGCAACATCTAAAGGTTGCAAACGATGAGTAGTGTGTCCAAGCAACTAACATAAACATAAACAGCATAAATTTCTGCGAGGACTTGCTTGTAAACACAAAATTGCCACTGCTTGTTTTTTTCCGCTTAGAAATCAGCTTAATTTACGATATCATGTTCTGCAGCGACTACGTAACATAGGTTGCCTATTTTAAGAATACATTAATTTACAGTTTTCAAGTTTCATGGTGATCCAATCAAGGCAACGCTTCAACTTCGGATACTCTCCCCTATTTAGGAAACTCGTAAATTGTAATTAATTATTTTGAGAGTAGAATGGCATATTAGCAGCAGACCACTTAGTTTCGACCTTCTAGGTCTCGTCAGTGCTCCTTGTATCTGTATTGTACAACACCTGCGATAATGGACTAATTCCAACCCCCCATTCGCTCTAGTTGACAAGATTGAAAGCAACACTGCTAAGTGTCAAACAACCCAGGTCGATACAATAGATAGGTATCGAGCTAGCTTGGACAATTCATGGATTGTCAGTTCTGGAATTGATTAATTTGATTAACGGAGAACGTCAAACAAATAGAAACTTAAAGAAGATAAGATTAGATAATGGAGCTGAATTCTTGGAAGAAGAATTAGAGACAATTACTTCGTTGAGAATGGAATTGATAATCAATTTACTACAGCATATTCTCCAGCAAGTAATGGTGTAGCTGAAAGGTATAACCGAACACTAATTGAGACTACAAGAACTTTGCTATAGACCAAACAAGATTACCAATGGATTTTTGGGGCGAATGTATACGAGCAGCAGCATACATTCGAAATTTATACAAAATGGCAAACGAAGTAAGATACAAAAAAAAACAGAAGTAGGAATATTTGTAGGATATATGGGAAGGAATTTATTATCCTAAACTAAATGCAGTTAAACGAGTCAAACATGTAAAATTTATTGAAAATGAACTAGGAGCGGAGTTATTAAATGAGAAAAATAAGATGATTTTGTTAATTCTTCGCCTCAAAATAAAATATGTATTGGTTCTAAAGATAACCAGGAATACAATGAGAATAATGAATATAATGCATTCAATGGTAATGATACAGTAATGAACACATCAATAAACAAAGGGCTTCAGCAGATTCGCAGAACACAAAATGAAAAAAATCAAGAATTTAGAGGATCAGAGAGAACTAAAGAAAAACAAAATAAAATGCAAAGACAAGATTCATTGAAATCTGTAGCAATATTAACACCTCAAACTTATGATGAATCAATAAAAAGTCCTCAGCGTTGCCAGTGGATAGAAGCAATGAATGAAGAAATATCTTGCATGAAAAGAGATAGTGAGAGAAGAATGAAAAGCAAATGGATTTTTAGAATTAAAGAGCATATCTACATGGACAGCTAGATGAAGTCATATACATGCAACAACCACCAGGATACGATGAGGGAGAAATAGCAGATGTATGTATTCTAAATAAGAGCATTTATGGTTTGAAGCAGGCAGGAAGATGTTGGAATAAGAAACTGCATAAAGTATTCATCAAATGTGGACTACAACAATCAAAATTAGACCCATGTTTGTTTTATTTTATAAATTGCAATGATTATATGTAGATTGGAATGTATGTATGTGGATGACGCCATAACAATTACATCTAATGATACAATTGAAGAAGAAATTTACCGGCCCCCCACTGGCGATTTTCGGACATTTTTAACGAATCTGGAGAGTGTTTTGACATACCTTCGGTCACATTTTGAACACTTAATTATTTGTGGGGATTTGAACGTGGATGCCTTGGCACCATCTAAGAAAAAAGCCTGCTATTTGATTTGTTTACGGGCTTTAATCTTGAGTCTCTTGTTAAGGTGCCTACCAGAATGACTACCACTTCTTCAACTGCTATTGATTATGTTGTAACTAGTTCATTTCTGGACAGCACATTAGACATTATAGACGCAGCCTTATCGGATCATACTGCTCAGATGTTGACATGTGACCTACAATCTAATGCGATCTCGGCCATAGATAGAGTCTCTGTGCCGGTGCCAGGGCGTTACGTGAGCGATACGAGTAGGCTGGATTTGGACCGCTTGAATATCGTGTTTGCTGATTTTCAGCTGTTGGTCTCACCTAACATTAACACCACTTTTGAGAATTTTTTACATGTGGTGAGACATGCAGTTGATGTTAGCTGCCCTAAAATTAAAATAAATTCTCTCAAAACTAATCATCGTCGCCAATTACCGCCGAAATTATAAACGAATTTTACAATTTAAAACAATTACATTATTTAAGCAAACAGATGGAATGCGTTGAAGTTGAGTTACATTATAAGCAAACTAAAAAACAACTTAACTTATTAATCTCGTCTGAACGACAGAAATATTATTCTAACCGGGTAGCTAGTGCGAACACCAACAAGGTGTTGTGGTCTGTGGTGAATGAGAGTCTGGGTAGACGAAATTCTTCATATGCTAGCCGATACGAACTGTATTACAACAACATAGTTTTATCTGATTTAAATGAGATTGCTAATGTTTTTGCCCAATACTTTACTAAGACAGTGCCCAACTTAGTGTCTAGTAATTTCAGCAGGTTTGCATGTCACAATAGTGGAGCACATAAGATGCTAACGAACACAATGTTCTTCGCTCCCTTTTCCTGCAGTGAAATATCTAACATGATTCTGAATCTAAAAAATAAGAACTCGGTTGGAGCAGATAATATACCTGTTAGAGTCCTGAAGTTTGGCTGCCCAGTTATGGCGGGGTGGATTGCTGAAATTGCTTCCAGTATTCAAAAAAGGTGACCCATTACTTATTGATAATTATAGACCCATTTCTATTCTTTCATCATTGTCGAAAGTTTTCGAGAAGGCGGTTGCATTGCGTGTCGTTGATTTCTGTAATAGAATTCATGTATTTTCGGAATCTCAACATGGCTTTAGAACAGTTCGCTCCACGGAAACTGCATGTACAGACTTTGTGCAGTGTGTTAATAATCAATTGAATAAAAAATTAAAGGTTGCTGCGTTATTTTTCGATCTATCTAAGGCATTCGACTCTGTCTCGCATTCCTTGTTAATTTCGAAGCTTAGAAACCTGGGAATCAGGGATACAATAAACGACTGGAGATCGTCGTATCTGTCAGATCGTAGGATATTTGTGAAACTTAATAATACTTTTTCGGGTTCTTATCCTCAAAATAAGGGTGTACCACAGGGATCAGTTCTTGGTTCCCTTTTGTTTCTATTATTCATTAATGCTCTCCCCGAAGCTATAAGTGTTGGAAGAGTTTTTCTTTATGTTGATGATGCTGCGGTTGTGGTAACGGGTACTGATATGGACAATCTTCTAGCCAATGTACAAGCTACATGTAATGAATTTTATGGATGGTGTGTTCGGAATGAACTAGTGGTAAATATTGAGAAGACAACTTGGATTATATTCAATCATAAACGAAATAACACCAGTTTCAAAACTATGAGTTTTAATTTTCTAGCCCATAGTATCCAATGTAGTCTAACTTCTAAATTTTTAGGCGTCACTATAGATTACAACCTTGATTGGAGTTCCCATATAGAGTTTGTGTGTGCTAAATTGAACTCTGCCTACTTTGCCATCTGCAATTTGAAATACAATAGTTCTTTAGATAGAAAATCTCTTTTAACCGTTTACTATTCTTTGGCTTACTCCATTATTAGTTATAACATTGTTGTCTGGGCGCAATCGGTTGAATGGGAACGTGTGTTTATAATCCAAAAACGCATAATACGGGTAATTTTTGAAATACGACGCAGTGACTCTTGCCGTGAAGTTTTAAAAGATAATAAAATTCTGACATTTGTATCTGTATATATACTGACTTCCAGAAAAATTACAACACCTAGAAGCTGTTTAACGATTTTATTGAAATTTTCAAATAAATGTTATTTCTATGAAACAAAGTTATGATTAAGTTTTAAAAACAAAAGAATAAAAGCTTTAAAAGTTTTTTCAATAATGAGTTAACTCCGCCACGATTTGTAATACACTCATCTAGACGCCTTGGCATGCTATTAATCAAGTGATCTATAGCTGCTTGTGGTATATCGTCCCAAGCTTCTTGAATCCGTTGTTGAAGATCGTTAAATTATCTGGAGGGTGCGGTAAATTACCTATTCGCCTATCAATCATATCCCATACATGTTCAATGGGCGACAAATCAGGCGACCGAGCAGGCCATGGGAGGACGACAAAAACCGTGTTGTAGCCCTTGCCGTATGAGGGCGCGAATTATCCTGCTGGAAAATGGGATTTTGCAGCCCCTGAAGATATGGAAGGCCAACTGGTTGTAGAAATTAGCAATGTAACCAGGTGCGTTAAGGTTTGCCGTCAATAAAGACCAAGGGTGATCTGCTAGAATAACATATTGCACTCCCGAAATCATAACTCCTTGAGGTGAGGGCTGTGTTGCGTTCCACAAAAAATGTTGGATTTTTACGTTCTCCACGCATCCGTCTGACTCTCCTACGACCATCGTGGGCCCACAAGCAAAATCGGGACTCGTCACTAAACAAAATTTGATGCCATTCCTGCGCCCAATTAACTCTTAAGTTGCTCCACTCTAGTCTGCGTAGACGGTGAAGTGGTGTAAGAGGAAGACATAAAAATGGACGATATGAACGCAATCCATAAGATCTTATCCGGCGTTAAACAGTTGACATTGACATTCCGAGTCCTGAAATCTCATCCAATCATTTGCAATTGATCGAGTTGTTGAAAATCTATCTCTTGTGGCCAAAAGTCTTAAGCGACGTTCTTCGCGATCTGTAGTCCTTCGAGGACGTCCAGATCCACGGCGACGATGTTGAACCCCTTCCTCGGACCATTTGGACCAACACCTCAATACCGTTGAAACATTTCGGTTTACACGACGAGCAATTTCTCTTAGCGAAAGTCCGGCCTCTCTCATAAGAAATAATATGGCCACGTTCAAAATCACTTAATTGGACAAAATGTTGATGTTGACGTACTCTCGGCATTGTTATCAAGTGCAGAATGAAATTGTGATTTAACAACAACAATTTGCAAACTTGACAGTTACTAAATGGTCTAATACTTCAAATTTATAGTTACTATGTGCTATGGAAACAACATGCAAAAAAAAAACTACTGGCTAGATTTTATTCAAATTTTAATCATCAATTTGTTTAATGAAAATAAACGTTTCCTGAAAATTTCAATAAAATCATTCGACAACTTCTAGGTGTTGCAATTTTTCTGGAAGTCAGTATATATATAAACTATTGCAGGTCATTTTTAATAAGAGGGATACATTGCCGGTGGTTGGCACGGTGCACAGCCACGATACCAGGGGTAGAAATGATCTCCTTGTTGAGTCACACGCATATGCAAATTATAATAAAACTCCTTTACAATTTGGTAGTAGACTATTTAATGCGCTGCCCGGTGACATTAGGGCTGCGCCAAATCTTAACAATTTTAAATACAGATTGAAGCAGATACTCACGAACAAGACTGGGGGAATTTCTTGCTGACTTGTAGGTTAATTGAAATTGTGTAATGTAGTCTTTTGCATGTGTAGTTTTATAGTAATTAGTTTTGCATCTTATGTGATAATATGTTTTCGATAATATGTTTTACATTGTTATTTTTTATACTGTATATTGTGACGTTTCACATCCAGAGTTTTCCGGCACAAGTGATCAATAAATGAAATGAATGAAATGAAGTAATAAAAAAAATCCAAGAAGAAATGGAATGGATAACAATAGGGGAGGTTAATTATGCATTTGGCATACAAGTGGAGCAGAAGGTAGGAGAAATTAAGCTACATCAACGAAAATATATCACTGAAATATTAGAGATGTACAATATAACAGAATGTAATGCAGTTAAGTCAGCCTTAGATACAAAGTAAAATAATTGGTATGGGTGAAAGAATTGCTAGAAGAATTTAATGAAAAGGAGAGTAATATATCTACAGTGTACTGTGATAGTTTGAGCGATCTGAATTGTTTATACACTTTCGAGACAACTTAACATGTCAACCATTCGATTCGACTCACAAACTTCGACTGACTAACCTCTCCGATTTGTAGTGGCTTAGTTGCTTAAATTAAAACTATTTTTCTATTTAGTAACTCGCAAATAATAACTAGCTATATACAATAGGCACTACTGTGGTTATTAGTAAATTAAATCGCATCTGCATATTATCAACATAACCCGCACACTTGACGAAATACGACGGTTTCCCGTTAATAAAAAAACGACAAGTCCTTTCTGACAGCGCCATATTTCAACTGTATTGTTAGCCGGAGGCGTCTCAGGAAGCGTCGCATAACGTAAAAAGTTTATGAAGGCGACTTGCGGTGTCTCGACCCGGAGTTTGCTATCATTGTTATACTGACGTAAGTCGTCGTGACGCTAATTTAATGTCGACATCGTCTTTTCAGCGAGGGCGTCCTCCATCTCTCGCAACCCTAACAGTAATAATATGGAAAAGAACTAATAAGAAAGTTTATACTACGAATGTAACTACTACTAAATGGGTACGTTTTTATAGCTTCTTAAGGGGTATACTGTTTGTTTATGATCAACACACAGTCCACAGTAACCCTAGCGAGGTCATATCAACCATAAAACAAACTATAATTCCATCGAATTAAGTCTATGCTACACAACAGATGCACACGAGACAAAAACGGTATTACTTTAAACTTTCACGTTCGCAATGAATTCCGGGTACATGATCTGAATCGGAACGAATTTAAAAAGGATCTCAATCTCCTCGAGAGTTCGAACTAATATCCAGCATATCCTGGCTGTTCTCTCGCTATCCTCGTACCACCCTATAAATCCCTCATACTACTTTTTTTTTGTCAGAAGCGGCGAACTCGGTTGTGCTTGTACTACATCTCTCGTTTGTACCTCACCGTAGTCTATCTGTCTGACTGTGAATTCTGAACGTCGTGTCTGCCTGTAAATGTGTCTGTTTGTCTATCTCCTCAGAAACTCGACGGCTGTGTGTTCTTCTGCGTGTTCCGTACAGAGCGCTAAAAGCAAATTAAGCACGTAGTATTCGGCGGCAGAGCTGGGGCTCTATAAATTCAAGCTCGCGCGATCCTACGCGGAAGAAGCGACGAGGACGAAGTTTTAAATTTAGATATCGCGATCCTGTGTCAGATCGCGCGGATACGACGTTATTTATTGCGAGAGGAATTAGTCGTCGGAATACGGCCCTAGTGGGGAACGAACGGAATCGACAAAATTCGGTTGTGGACATTTTTAAAAACATTTCCACGTAGAATATTATTAAGAGGGTGAAATTGTTGAAGAAAGATTCAGTATTGGACGTTTCCAATGTTCGAAATAGAGATGATGACCGATGCGATAGGCAAAACTTTCTGTTTCACCAAACCTTTTGAAGTTGTTGCTCCAAACACAAACACCGTCAGTCAGATTAGTCGGGGCTCCTGAATTTTCTGAGACAGAAGGACACCAAAAAGCCGACAGACTAGCAGCAATTTTTTTAAATATACCTGTCAAACGGCTGAAACCAGCGTATCGTATAAACTTGGAGATTATCCAAGAGAAGCAAAAACTTCGTGACTACTAGTGGAGGATTACTTAACAGGAATACTGCGCAATTGAGTTTATTAGGTGCTTCTTTTTTTAGATATGACATTTCTTTTATCCAAAAGAGGATTGGATTTTGGAACCACGCTCTATCAGAAACGCTACCAGTTTATAGGAACCCAACTCAGTCAGATATTAAGTGTTGTAAAGAATTTGCTACAATTTGATCGTCTAAAAACATCCTTTCATCGAGAGGCATAGCAATCGATTTGTAAATAGTTTCAGAGAGAAAACTTCCTTCAGCGAAAAAGTCCCAAATTTGCTGTGCTTTCCTTTCAGGTTGTTCATTCTTGACTTTAATTCTAAGTTCTTCATCGATTTAATGACTTAATGCAAGCATCTGTCACGATGTTGTCCACATATCGAGATTATTCCTTAGGTTAGGTTAGGAGTGGGGTGGCATGCGGGCCTGTTTCACCGCGACCTTGACAGGTCTATTGTGAGCCCCTTTACTTTAGAGAACGCTCTCTAGTTTCGCCTTCTTAATCAGACTTATCATTTTTGAGAGCGGCTCTTTTGTGTAGCCGTTGGCTGTGGGGTTCTCTATCCCCATTACTAGAAACCTTGTCCTCGCTAGGCCGTCACAGTGGCACAAAACATGAACTGGGGTTTCTTCTTCCTCTTGACAGAATCTGCAGAGAGCATTTTCTGCCAGGCCTATGTTAAACATATGCCTATTCAGTCTGTAATGACCGGTCATCAGACTTACTATCATTTTGACAGTCTTCCTGTCTTTACTCAGTAGGTCTTCAGTAAACTTAGGCCTCTGTTCCCTTAGGAACTCCTTAGCCTGTCTTTGTCCTGGTGATCTTTCCCACCATTCCTTGGACATGTTTTGTCACCATAGATGGACCTCTTAATTTGAGGTTTGGTAATGCCGAAGGAAGTGGCCGCTCCTATGAAAGGCCTTGACGAACCTCGTCTGGCCAGCTCATCTGCCGCCTCGTTTCCCTTCACTCCCGTGTGGCTGGGGACCCAGGCCAAAGTTATGTTCCTTAGGGTGCCCATCTCATTTAGCGCTCTTACGTAGTCCCAAACCAGCTTTGAGTCAGCACTTGCGGAACTAATCGCTTTAAGTGCTGCTTGGCTGTCAGAGTAAATAGCGGCGCTTTTTCTTGGTTCGGTCCATCTGTCTACTTCTCTGACACAGTGGTGAATCGTAGCAACCTCAGCCTGGAAAATCGTCGAGTCCTTGCTGAAGCTCAATGAAAGGGCCTTGCACGGCTTCTTTCTATAGATGCCAGCTCCTACGCCGTGGTCCGTTTTAGAGCCGTCGGTATACCAGCTTGAGTCCGCTCTTACTGGGGGGCCGTATTCCCAGTCCTTCTTATCTGGTATTATAACCTGATATTTTCTATCTAGGTTAAATTTCTCAACCATGGCGTCGCCTTCAGTTCATCCAGTAGTTTTTGATGTTCTGCACCATGCGATTTACTTATCGGTGCCTGACTGTGCATGAGTCTGTAAGCTGCAGATCTAGCGCTTCCTTGTATAAAGATTTATAGTGGTGGCAGGTTTAGAATGACTTCCATTGCGGCTGTGGGGATCGATCTCATTGCCCCTGTGGGGCACAGATTGTTCCTTAGCAAACATTCCTAGCATCAAGTCACACGTTGTGTCATCTGCTCTTCAGTTAGTCTATACGACACCCAAAGACAATAAAATTTCTTCACATGCGAATGAGCGAGCACAATCGAAGGAACTGCCGGTGTATTTAGGACTGATATCTCCTCTATATGCTGGTAGGTCACTCCTCTATCTTCGTTAAGCATTGCCGACACAGCAGTCATGTTTTTCTCTGTAATTGACGGTAGTGGTCTTCTCGCTCTTTCAGTGCCCTCCAGAGTAAAATTACTCCTTTGGAATTCTCACAGCACCACCTGAATATATGTAGTTGTACGATGACGCAATGTCTCAGCACACAACAACAATACTAACCAAGCAGTCCTTAATAAATCCACAATCGCAAAATTTATTGTTTTTTTTTTTTAGATCCTTTATCATTCCTAACCCTCGAGTGCTCGTGCGGCACTCGCGGTCGCGTGGGATACATTTGTAACTCCTTTTTGTGGTCTACACAAATCCACTTGTTACATGCAGAGCAGTAGTTTCTGATCCTCTTATCTTTCTTTCTTGGACACAAATAGCATCGACCATTCCCAGTTTTCGGCCGCTTTGCTTCCTGGATTAATACGAAAGTTGAAGGTTCTTCAATATGTAGTATCATGTGGCATTTTTCTTTCAGTTGTCTTGGAATATTTTGGAAGTGATATCTTTTGAAAATTTGTGACCGTAACAGGTCTAAAGCTAAACCATATAAAAAACAAGCAAACTGTTTTGCAGGATTACCTAGTGGCGAGCCCACAAATTATTTTTATTAACGGCGCAGGCGCGTTTTTTAGGTACGTGGGAAACGCCTGGGTCCCACGCGAGTACTGGAGGGTTAACAAAATATGAAAATCTTTAAAGACAGGCAAGCCTCCATTCTTTCTTAAATATAATCATTAACGAGGCGATAGCCGCAGTGGTTAGGCGGGTAACTATCGTTGTGGAGGGACGATAGGAGCCTGGTTTTAATTCTCTGGAGGGACACGAAAAAATAAATTGCTGGTCCCCAAAGAGGATTCAGCTGCCGACCGACCGTTAGGTATGCGGCGTTCACGGAATGCTCACACTTCTCAGGACAAAGAGGGACGAAGCCGACTGCCCGCACGAGACCTACTCGTCCGGAGAGGACCGGAAAACCGGTGGGCTCCTCTCCTCCGGGCTAACCGTGTTAGCCAAGTTTCCTTATCCACGTTGGACACGTCACCGCTGGAGACGCTTTAGCGAACTCTTACCTCACATCTAACCCCAGAGGGCCTAGGCCTCTTTGCGGATGGCAACTATCGGCCAAGCGTGGGAAAAGGAATCTGGCCGTGAGGTACAACCAGCCCGCCCGTGAATTAAGCCTGAACAATAGGGACGGCCGGGGCGAAACCCTACCCCAAAATGCCAACCGCGCCTAACTCTTTCACCCCTCCGGCGATCGAGTTTCCGTGGCGGCTATAGTGAAACCGTAGGGTCCCAGAATCACCGAGTTGTTTTAGGATGAGACCGAAGGTTTCCCCAACCAGATAACCAGCAGCCGGACTACTCCTCGGCGAACGGACTTTTGTCCTCCCCTACTATCTTCGCCAAATCCTCTCGCCACGCCCGTTTCCCTGAGTGTGGCCACCAGGGATTGGGTAGTGCAGCCGCAGAGTTTTAAGGGTCAACGCTGTAGGGTGAACGCCGACCTTCTGTGGAGGGACAGTGAAATTTTTTCAGAAAGTTGAAATCCGGATCGACTTACCAAAAAGGGCGATATAATGCTGTCACAAAGCCACTAAGCACTCACCGCACATTAAAAAAAAATACAAAACGAACACAACCGCTTTACAAAACATTAGGTAACAATGATCTAGTTTGTTTCGAAATCAACACTTCTTAGTGAAGGATGGGCGTTGCATACGTATTTATATCCAATACCAACGGCCACAAACGTCGTGAACAATTTAGTACGTGTCAGCATTGCTCTAGAAACACATTATATTATTAAATTGAATTGCACGCGAAGTTACATTACTAACTCCACTGTAACTAGCTCTCAATTCTGTTATATATAGATTTCCCAAGAGGGCGCTCAAAACTATCATTTCTAATATATCTTTTTCAGAGCATTGCGATCTTACTCTGATCTTTGTCATGTTTTCCACTCCATTCCATTTTAGTTTGTTTTTGCTTCTTAGAAAGTAAGAAATAAAAAGGTCGATAATATTATTTGTTATTCTCGCAATGTTAACGACTACCGACTCACCTACACATCAAAATCCAACTTTTACATCACGAATTTGATACTGATACAAAATTGAAATATCTACCATCTTATCAATCCTCAACTTAAGGCGGTATATAGACGGTAGAAGTTGGCTCATTCAATATGACGGAGCTTAATTTAATAAGCAAACCGTCGAATCGATACAAGTTGGCTTCTCTGAAAACCGTATAAGTATATAGGGTGCTCGAAAACACACCCTGCATATAAATAAAGATAGTAGTAGTAGCAGAATGAAAAAGCTGACGGCGATGGACTAGAGTAAAGGAAGAGAATATGTAAAATCGGGGCGTACGAATAGGAGAAGACTCCACGTGCAGAGCCTTTGAAGTTTATTAGTCGAACGTTTGAAGTGTCGAATATACAGGTCGATTCATTTAAATGTTCCGAATAAGTGTGTTCTGAATATTACATCTTAATTCCCGTGCACTGAGTAAGTTTATTAAAAGGCTCTAGATATTCTATTTATAGTTTAATGCAAATATCAAGTCAGTCCCTGGGGCGTAGAAATATAGTTTCTCGTTCGTATACGATTTTAATAAACAACATCTTGTTGAAATTCTAATATAAGCGTCAAGGATTTTTATTTCACAACAGTGCATGGCGCGCTCGGTTAGATGTACGTGAAGGTGAGGATATGAGAAAAGGTTTGATTTTATTTCACTTGAAATACAGTGCTGGCGTGCAAATTAATATTCTGCAAATCATTTCAATAGTTGTTGAGAAAATTTTCTATTGTCTACTTTGCTAGCGTTACAATACTAGGAAGTAGAAAGAATATTGTTTTCGCTCATACTGCTATCACTGTCTATCTCGTTAATAGATCTAGTTGGCATAACGTTTAAATTGAAAAGACAAGTTTTAATGAAAATTTCAAACTTTAGATTTAAATTTGTCGAAGGTTTTCCCTTATTATTCCATTGAACGAGAACTATTGGGGCTCCAGCTTCCATAATGCATCACTTCATCATCAAATGGAATCGTCAGGAAACCACTCTACCATCAGAATTTCCTAAAACAACGCCATAGACATCCTAAATATCAAGACCAGCTTATAACAGGCTGTATTTTGATTCGATATCCGTTTGTTTATCCAACTTCATGTGGCTAGTTTGGAGCAAGTTTACTCGATGCTTGGAATTCTAACATGTTGCAATCGCTTGACGTGGCGAAGATATGTAGGTCAAGCATAGCACAAGCTTAAAGTTTAAACAAACTCGCTTCTTTCAAGTTGGTAATGTCTGGAACATTCAACGCACAGCATGCAAAGCAAGTATGTTATATTAATATAAGCTTGACAGGTTTCCAAGACTGGCTGAGGGATTCCTCAAAAGCTGGACAGTCAATAGAAGAGTACCTCAAGGATCGGTCTTACGACCTACTCTTCGGAACACCATGCACGACGATCTCCTAAAAATCACTTTGCCGCAGGGCGCTCAGTTGGTCGACATCGCCGTGATAGCAACAGCCAGAGTAACAGCCTCTTCTTAGGGTCACGAATTGGATCAGACGCAAATCTATTGACAGCAAAAAACGCAAATTTGAAGAATTCAGTTCAATATATCGGGGCACATTCTCAGCCCAAAACTAGCCACCAAATACCTGGGGCGTTTGGGTAGACACAAAACTAATTTATGCCACACATATCAGCGAAAGCTGAAAGAATTATTACAGCGCTTTCGTGGCTGATATCAAATCTTGCAGAGGGAAGCCACCCCCTCCAAAAGAATTTTAAGCGACGTGAAATCGCGGCTTCTATCCGCAGTGCTGATATGGTAGGAGGCTATCAAGAAAACTTCGGGCAAAGTTAGCGTTACTTCACAGATTGGTATGCATAAGAGTCTGTAATGCGTAATGTAATCCTTGGGAGAGGTTGGCCCGATATAAAGGGACCCCTAAGCAGGAGACCAGACAAGAACTCGTAAGGAAATGATAGGTGGCATGGGAAATATCAAACAATGGTTAGAACGAAGAGCACTGAAGACGAATGCGATTACCTTACCACACAGGCGTTATCGGGTCACAGACGCTTCCGGGGGTACCTGTACCAGAGAGGAAAAGTGACTTCGGATGAATACTCTGGTCTGCTGGACAACGCCCATCACACGTTATTCGCCTGACAGATGGTCGAGGAAGAACAATGAATATCCCTGGATGGTGTCTCCTCTATACAGACATTTGGTCCTAAATTGACTCGTTAAGATTGTAAGGTTGGAAGAAGAGGAAAACAGAAGAAGAAGCAGAGAGAAGACCGCAGCCGGTTGATGGCAGACACAACGGTCTCAACGGTCCCAGTGTAGAGTGCAAACGCACAAAGAGGGGGTTTTATTCGGTAGAAATCCGACATTACCTTGAGCACGATCATTAACGCCCCGTGGTTCATTAGAAACTCAAATGTGAGATGAGACTTTGAGATTCCATCTCTCCACCAATTCGTGTCACAACTGGCCAGCACCACATTAAGTAGAACTATGAAGTCCTCCAACGTGATAGTATTGGTCAATAGTATATCAGTAGTATATTATCTTGGTGCACTAATAACAACATGCGTCTCAATTACACCAAATGCCACGCCATCACTCTCTTTAAAGGCCGATCTCAAAAATGATCAACTTTATTTTGTTTAATCAAACATTGACAAGAATAGATATGACTATGCTCAAAGACTTCATCTGTTAAGTATCGGATCGTTAGAGTTTCGCCGTCGTCTGCAATCTTTGAGATTTGGCTACCAATTGGTCGACAGCGACATGGACTGGTGCAACCGCCGGTTTGGACCCGGACAGGCCACCTCCCCGCGTCGTCCTGAGGAGCATCTGAACCTAGATTAATCACCAATTTGTTCCCTGGAAGCTGATCTATAAAACCATAACTCAACTAACCCACAGCCAGTAAAGACCGTATTAACTGGGGAATAGAGGGCTCAGGAGGTCTGCTCAGTCCTGGCAAGAGAACGAAGAACCATCGAGGACATTACCTATACCTGGGACATCTGAGTAGGTGTCTGGTCGAAGGTTTTCCTCTCTAGAAAAAAAAAACTTGCCGAGACAAGCTGGAAGTAAACTGCCGTGCTTGTCATGGCAACTTCTATTCTAGCTTATTTCAACCAAGATTTTTGGCGATTAATTCAAATATTCTTTATTTTAAACCCTGATATAAATACGAACACCGTCAACGATCTGAGATATAAGAGATCGATCTAATCCGAAGCACTTGTTTAAAGTAATTTTCCATTTTCCACTCGAGAACGTGGCAATATTCTCGAAAATCGAAACCAATACTACTGGAGTGTAACTTGAATTTGCGGTCTATAGATCCCAAGCAGCAAGCTTTTTTTAAATTTATTTTTTGGCAATACTTATAGGTTATAGGTTAGTCTAGTCTATTAACTGAGTTTTACTGATTTCGAATCCCAATAGACAGTTGGATTTAGGAATAAAACCGCAACGAAAAATTCGACCAAGTACGTCGCCTAATCAAAAGTTACTCCCAGAAAGCTCGCTAATTTTAACGTGATTAAGGTACTGGCGGGGTACTCGTTACGTTTCAGGCTCTGGTCTCCGCCGCATTTCGTAAGTTGGCGGCGGCATCGCATCGTTACATCGACTGCTAGGTGGATTGCTTCTTACCCGGACCCGGAAAGTCGGAAACTAACCGCTGTGCATTTTGTTTGTGTAGAATTTACATAAAAGGGAGAGAACCTCACGGCCGTCTCTACGTTACCGCCGCCCGTTGAGTTTTGATGTTTATCGCGAAACGGTGGTGTAACGGTGTATCTCTTAACTGGAGGTAAGTTCTCTCGGTTCACGTATAAGTGGTTAGAATATAAACATCAGCAGTAATACATGCATATGAGTGTGTAGGAAGTAAAGTGTTAGTATGTAGATGTGCGAAACGAGATTTGTTGTTACCCATCTTTGCATCGTAAACTACTGGAAAACGATGTATATAATAAAGTTAACTTAAATGGGGTGTTAGAGGGTGTTTTAGTAGAATAAGATGAGGTTTCTTCAGCTACCTGTGGTGGTTGGAATAAAACGAGAAAAAAAGTCAAATAAAGACAAGTTGTTGACCTCACACAATGTCTGTGCACGATGTGCTGTTACTTTGAGGAGCTGGATAAAAGGTAAGAGCATAGCTATGCCATTTGGTAGGCCTATGATTTGGCGAAAACAAAAGGATCATTCAACAGACTGCTACGTTTGCTGTACAAAGACCTTCGGGTTTTCCAGTAAAATTAAGGATAAAATTACCTATCCTAATTTACCTGCTGCCACTCGTCCAGTTCCTCATTCAGAAGCTTTGCCAGTACCAAGACCTATGGATGTTTCAAACGAAAAACATGTTGAAACCAGAGATAGAAGAATACATTTCATAGTTGTCGGACACAGATGAAGAACATTTGCCATCTCAAGAGAACACGCCTCATTTAATAAATCAATTGGAATTAAATGACTTAGTTCGAGATCTGAATTTATCAAAAACTCAGGCAGAAATATCAGGATCAAGACTGCAAGGATGGAAGTTGTTAGCTCCGGGTACGCGTATTTCTGTATATCGAAATCGCCAGAAAAAACTGAACTAACTAAACAACATAGTGAATTGAGTTTACCAGCTAGTGCAAACAAATTTTATAAATTAGGTGCTAAAGTTAAGTGTAAAATTTAGAGCGGTGAAAAATGGACATTCGACTAGACTAAGTAATGTCTATTTTTTGCTCTTAGGTTATGTTGTGATATATTATTAAATTGTACTAGTAGTCTCTTGATGATGTACAAAATATTGCAACTTATTAAATCGGTTTTTTTTTTAATTTTAGACCTGGAATAACTTTGGAAAAAGCGATTCAAATGGCATACGTTGATGGTATTGATGTGCACGAAATATATATTTAGCCTCCTGATGCAAACATATTGACGGATGAAGATTCGGGCGAGGAAGATGGTGGCGAATTTCTGGATAATCAGGGGTCGACAATTATTGCCGAAAGCTGAGGCGTCCTTCTAATGGGTCCGACCGAAATGATGTGCTTCTACGTCCAGGACTGGAAAAGCCAAGATGGATCCAGGGCGACTTTGACGAAAAAACAAGATCATTTTCTGAACCTGATTACAGCAAATTGAAAAATTGAAGCATTTTTAGATGACGAAGTAATTGGATTGCTTGTTGAACAGTCCAATAAATATGCTCTTTCCTGTACCCAACCAAATCCAAATATATCAAAAGAAGAAATAAAATGTGCAATCGCAATTTTATTCGTTACAGGCTATAATGAGTTGCCAGGGCGAGATTGCTACTGGGATTGTAAGATGGACATGAAAAACTCTATGATAAGTGAGGGACAGATTTCGCCAAATCATAAGACATTTGCACTGTGCTGATAGCTTGCAAATTGGATCTCCGAACAACACCTGCACTACGACGAATCCATGATTAAATATTATGGGAAGCATTCGTGCAAACAATTTATATGAGGCAAACCCATAAGGTTGGGGTACAAAATATGGTGCCTCTATTCCGCCACCGGTTACTTGGTAAACTTCGATATGTACCAGGGAATACATCCAAGAGCAAACACAGTTTATGAAAATCATTTTGTAAAAGGTGTTGCTCCATTAATGTGCATGATTGATGAGTTTCCCGAAGACATGAAGACGCTTTCTTTTAAATTCTACATTGAGAATCTTTTTACAATGGGTTACGGCGCCACGGAAACGATGAAAAAAAACAGAGTACCTACCCAAAAGTTGTAAATTACTGCAGAAGAGTCAGATTGCCAAAACTAAGAAAAGTGGAGACATTCTTTCAAGTATTGACAAAGACGATGCAATTATTGTGGTAAAATGGATGGACAATAATGTAGTGATAGCGGCATCTATGTACATGTCATGGTATCAACCCAACCATCCAGGTGAAACATTACTCTAAGACTGAAAAGAAAATCGTTCAAGTACCACAACCCCGACTAATTGCTGAGTACAATTGCTGCATGGGTGGAAAAAGTGGTGGTGGGCATTTTTACCTGGCTTCTGGATATTTCCGTAACAAATGCGTGGTCGATTTCCAAAAATGCAAACATTTAGCTTCGCTTACACAGTTAGAATATCGAAGAGAAATTTCACAAGCATATCTAAGTAAAGTGGGTGTTGCATCGAAAGCGGTTGGAAGACAAACGACCAAATCTACAGTCAACAGAGTTTAGGACAATCTGAGATATGATCGACTTGACCACTTGCTAACCTATATTCCTAACAAAAAAAAGACGTCGTTGTGATGGAGAGGGATACATTACGACCACCCGCACCGATGAAGAATTTCGTGAAAGCATTGGACAAAGATGGACCGGGATTTCGATACTTTAAACAAAAAAATTTTTAATATATCTGAGGCAAAACTGAAAGAGGGGATTTTTATAGGACCTCAGATTAATCTGTCACAACACGATCGAGAATTTGACGTACTCTTGAGCGATTTAGAACGGACTGCTTGGGATGCATTTAAAAGTGTGACAAAGAATTTCTTAGGAAATAAAAAAATCTGAAGATTACGAGGAAATTGTTAGTGAACTTGTTAGAAGTTACCATGCATTAGGCTGCAATATTAGTCTTAAAATACATTTCTTGCATTCGCACCTGAACTTCTTTCCGCCGAATCTTGGCGATGTTAGTGACGAGCATGCTTACTTAGGAGAATTAGGAAGATTGCTTACTCTACAACGTGCACATAACTTTTTTCTGTACAATCACCAGAAACGTAAGAAACCCATCTGATCCATCCAATCCTAATTTGACCTAACTACCCCGGATACGACAAAATTACATTTCCGCTGACATTCTCCATCATCCATACTCAACATTCACCTTCAGTATACCGTGTTTATATCTCCTATACTATGGCCAGGAAACCTGACATCGCCTGTAGTAGTGCATACACGTATACATCCAGCTTATCGAGCAGTACGTGCCAACCTCGACGTATCGCTTATTAAATTGGCGTCGTCACTTTATTTTCGGCAGTTCGACATTATACCATGCGACGTCGGGACGCTTTCACCTTCTTCTTGTACATCCTACATGGTAAGCTCCATCGTATCTATAGTGCCGGATGGTCGGTCACGGCTGCTTCTTTCTTTTGTGAGGTAATAAATCTCGAATCCACGGAGAGCGATTGAAAGCACGGGCCATAGAGACAGTACGCCAACTGAATATCGAATGACGTATCTAAAGCGTAGCCCGTTGTATACACAAGAAGGTGTCTGCGCTTCCTGTGAAATGCAACGAGTCAAAGGTCGAACGCTCCTGGTACCAGCATGAGGCACGAAATCACGTTGTCGTCGTGCTGTTGTTGTTGTTGCTATTGCGATGCTGTCTCCGCTGTATTTTCTTGCTATCGTAACGTTTGGGAGTCGTTGCCAAAGTACCCCCCGTTGTTACGCTTTACGATGCATCATAACGGAAGGTATAGTTCCCTATACATATATATATACACGGGTTGCATTGCTGAATATTAGATGGGATAAAGAGGAAGGTGTAACGTAAGGGTATCCAACTTAGTTACTGCAACGTTTCGATCTGTTTTGTGTTGTGAACAAATTGATACTCTATCGTGTGACATTTAACAAATCAACCTCTATCTATACATGAATTATATAACACTTTAAGAGGCCCTCATTTTATCGATTCCATTATCAGCTATTACTATCACGTTCTCCTTTATAAAAAAAAAAGAAGACTCGATTGAAGAGAACCAGAATACGACGAATCTATTATAAATATTAAAATTTATTCCATAACACCCAATAGCCTCGGTAATATTTAACATAATATCGAAAGAGGCGGTCGGGAAGGATTCTTCTTTTTTCAGTTTGAGCGATGGTGGTCCTTCGGAAAACGAAAGGGAAAAAAAAAATTTGATAGGAATTACCCTCACGAAATCCTGTTTCGCGTATCGCATTAAATAATGTTCGAAAGTACAGGATGAATAATTCAACTGGTGAAAGCAGCTCGGCGAGTGTAAAAATGTTATTTAAATGCAAGAAAAATGTATTAAGTTAATGGGTTAACATTTATTGCTCTCTCTCTCTCTCTCTCTGTATTTCTCTTTTCCTCCTTGCGATTGAGGGAATCTTGGAGTGCTATTAAAAGCAACAAGAATGATTTAGAATAAACAAGACGAGCTTTTGAAGCGATGCACTTCCGCAGATTCAGTACCAGCTCGTTCTGTTATCTGTTTTAAATCGATTCATTCTAGTAGATTAGCTAGTGTATTGGGGAATCTCTTTATGAATGCGCTTTTACCATTGCTGGAAATTGAATTTTCCTTATTTCAAGGATCGTAAATTTTAATCAATTTGTCGCGTGAACTGCAGTCGTTAAAGTAACTTTCCAAAATTGCCGACTTAACATGAGCGTATGTATTGTATTCCCAATTGCATTTCTGTAATTTATATTAATAATATTTTAAAATAGAGCATGAAATTTTCTATTAAAAAAGTCGTAGTAGATAATATGATTCTAACTGTTCTAGTTCCTGCTGCTATTCCTGCTTGTCGTTAGACCAGAAATAATATAATATCACGATCTATAAATCAAGATCAAACAGGGTAAGATCAAAAAGTAATAGTTTTTATTGTACTAATCGATAAAAATCCTTAGTAATCCTCGAAATAGCACCCTTTTGCTCCAACACCTTCTGGAACTCGCTTTCTGGGATCCCCTTAAGAGATACCGTCACGTCCTCTTGGACGATTTCTATGTAGGTAGCTGTATCGGTTTGCCTTGAGGCTCCGCTTAAGCCGAGGAAAGAAGAAGAATTCCAAATATAATAATTCCAATAATTTAACAACTTGTGTCATATAGTAGTTTAAAATTTCTGAGTTTGACAATAGATTCAGATTTAGGTTGGTCGCAGCATGTTCGTCCTCTTTCTAACAGGCTCTCGTCTGGCATGTTTTTTTGCCCTGAGAGTAGTGAGACGTGATTTGGGTGAAAATATTACCAAGATGGAATACTTCGCACTATTTCAGTCTCATTTATCATATTGCCTCTCATGTTGGCGATTTACGTCGACAACGAAGTCGGATGAGATCTTTAAAATATAGAAAAGGGCGGTTCGCGTTGTGTTCGGGAAGGACAGCCGAGCACATTGTAAGCCCTTGTTTGTTACACATAGAATTTTAACACTTTTTTCACTATTTTTATATGAAGCACTAAGTATTGTCTATAAAAGTACAAGTAAAGTCATCTTCCACGGCCTGAAACTCAATTTTGTAGAAATTTACTATATATGGGTCTCTCTTTTTTCAATAAATTGCCTTCAGCATTGAGAGAGCTGCTTAACTCAAACATGTTTCGACGCAGGCTCAAGGAGGTGTTGCTGGAGCAGGCATTTTATTCTGTGGATGAATTCTTGGCATATTGCTCTTGGCAGTTCTAATTTTTGGTATATATATATATATAATATTATTATTCTGACTATACTAGACATTCTGGTACTGTATATATTTCCTTTTAAGAATGCAAGTGGGAGCAACTTTCTATCATAAGGATAAATGACTGATCTCAAAATTTAGTTGTTTTTGTGACATTTAATCGTATACGTTATATATACATATATACGAGGGAGCGTTTTTATATTCGCGGAATGGGGGATAAGGGGTGGAAATAGAAAAACCAAATTATTTTTCTTTTTCAATATATTCACCTGCAAGACGGATACATTTTTCACATCTTTCAATTAATTTATTTATACCCTCATAAAAAAATGATATCTCTTTATCTGCAAAATACGGCGAAACTGCCTCCTTGACTTCATCATCGGCAGTAAATTTTTTTACCCCGCAGCTCTTTTTTCATTTTCGGAAACAGGTAATAATCACTCGGGGCCAGATCTGGGCTGTAGGGTGGGTGATTCACAATTTCGAAGCCCACCTTATGCAGGACAGCTAACGCAACGCGACTCTTGTGGACGGCGGCGTTGTCGTGCAAAAGCAGCACACCTTTCGTCAATTTTCCCCGTCTTTTGTCTTTAATGGCTTCTTTTAGTCGCTCTAATATTAAAGCGTAATGAGTTTCGCAGCTGATTATGACACTTTAAATTTCTTGGAAGGTGCTGTGCCCTTTTTATGCCACTGCATGGAGTCTTGTTTGGACTCAAGTTCATAATGATGAACCCAAGTTTCGTCTCCAGTAACAATTCGACTTAATACACCGTCCTTGTCTTCATTACAGAGGTGCAAAAATGCACGCGAACACGCGATTTTTTCCATATTTCACTTTTCACTCCTGATTATGTTACTTGGTTGACGATAGCTCAAAGACTAACTGTCTAATAACAATGAAACTTCGTATTTATACTAATTATGAGTCGCTGCACAGGCCACGCCACCAATGCGCCTAATCACCCCCCTACAACCCGCTCATTCCGCGAATATAAAAACGCTCCCTCGTATTTATAGTATCTATGTGACTTTGTGACTAATTTATGTGTCGAAAACATTTTTGTTTGTAAAGTACTATTAAATTATTAATCTGGATTGTACGGGGGGTGGGCAATTCTGTGCTCTGCCTGTGATAATCATTGTTTGGACGCGCCTGAACGAAATCGTCGGTAAGACTCCAGGAGTGCCTTCACTTTGGCTTACTAACAAACGTATGTAGTCAAGGCCACCCTACTAGTATCGATCGAATTAGATAGGATAGCTGAAATGTCTAGTAAACACTCTTTATTTATAAACCCGTCTAAATCAGTTGTTTTGCTTTTTGGTAATAAGGCTGGCCTGTCGTATTTAAATTCTAATGTTAAGTTAACAGTCAATGGTATCAGTATTCCTATTAAATCGGAGGCCAAGAATTTGGGGCTCACATTAGACAATACTCTTAGATTTAATACGCATGTGGTGAACTCTATAAAGAAAGCATATACGAATTTAAAATTAATTTATCCTCACCGTCATTACTTGTCACTTGACACCAAAAGATACTTGTGTGACTCTCTAGTTCTTTCAAGTTTCTACTTTTTTTAACCAGTGAAATATTATCGGCTTTTAACTTGTTTATATTTTCGTGCAATAGAGAGAGATCGATACTTGTTTTTGCCACAATTTTTAGTATCGCGTCAATTTTTTCGTTCGTAGACATATTACCGATCCCCGCTACATCGAGACTCATTTTTATTAAATACTGAGTAGATCAAACAATTACAATGAGATTTATGTAACTCGTAGCCGAATATATTAAGAACGCGTAGTACAAATTTCAATAGTTCACACGTGTACTGTCGCCTAACACACACACGCCAAAGAAAGGTTAAATAAAATCTGGAACGTAACGTTTTTCATTTAAATTATAATAATAATAATATATATTTTTTACTAATTGCAATAATTTCAAGTTTTATACATATTATCCTGCGCGTTTTGGACATGTGAGAATTTATTTGTTAATTATTGTTTAAATCTTTTTTCTCAGGGTTCAGGTAGGTTCTTAGACTCTTTTTCCTGATACACACAATTGAAAGACAGGTTTTTGGTTTTAACGAATTCAAATTTATTTTTAAATTTCACGCCTTAAGCTAAGTATAAAATTGTGTTGGTAAACTTTTATAAAATTTAATTTAAACTGCAGTTCTTCGACTATGATCCTTATGGGTTGAACTAGTGTCTAATAAGTAACAATTTTATCAACAAAATAACTTGAAAGAAGTGATTTTACCATATACAATAATAATATAACTAAATAATTAGTGTTTTCACAGGTAAGAACTCTTAATTGCTGATTACTTATGTCTAATTAAAAAATTTTCTGTTTAACGTCTCTTTAGGTTAAATTTATTTCATAACAAATATCATTAATAACGCTATGATTAATACTGATAAATTGAATAGGATGATTCTCTTAATCCTGGTGAGTAATCTATTCTTCTTATTTAATTAATTATAATTGTGCTTTAGATTTTTGTCGTTATCGACTTAAAAAAAAAACAATCAAACTTCTTTATATTTAAACAATCAAGTTTTGTTACCAAGTCTTTTTTACCACTTATCTGTTAGTTGTTGTGTGTAGTGTTGGGTTTGTTCGTCAGGATCGGGATTTTCTGGATTTGCCACGTACGGTCGGGAATTCGGACTGGAAGTGGTGTTCGGATCTTCGGCGTGGGAAATCTCCTCTGGTTCTGCCTCGGAATGGGACGGACCTGGTTTCTGGTTTTTAATATTTTTTCCAAGAAAGTATTTTTTGTGATTCATGGCTGTCAGTTATTTGGATGAAAAATGTCGATTTAGACTAAGAAATTGGCACAGATGAAATGGGTTCTCACATCAATGGAAATAATGTGAAATTACCTTTGGAAATTGTGTTAGGTGATGTCACGTGAGTAATTGGGTTATGGTCGATGGTTTTCCATTTTGAAAATGTAAATTTATCGAAATGTCAGGTCCGATCTGTCATTCATGTCAACAACTTAAATCTAGTTATATACGATTTTACCAACTTAACTTTTTCCATATTTCTACAATTTAAATGTCATTACCTGTTTAACTATTCTTTTTAACTTTGAATTAAATGCCGTTACAATATGAACTCAAAATTCAGGTTGACAACTAAATCTGGATAGGGTCTATTAATACTGAAAGGCCATTGTTATTAATCACTATTGTTATATATAATATCTCTAATGAAATGTTGATGTAATAATAATCTGAAATCCTGCTTCGAGGTAACTTACTCCATCAGCATTATTTCAGTACAATGATATTGTTCACATCTAATTATCGAGACCGGCGCTGAATAAATTTAATAAGCTGAAAAAAAGTAAGTAAATCCATCATCGTCATATGAGATTACGGACTGCTGTCGTCCATGCAAATACGACGTAATCAAATGCTTTGCCCAAATCCATGAAAACGGAAGCAGTAATATCTTTATTATTATTATTCCATTAATTATGTCCTATAATAACTGAAATATCGCTCGTTCGGTAGACCTTCCTTTACAATATCCATTTTGATAATTATTTAAAACTTTTGTATTGTATTTTTTCTATTATCTTTGATATATTAGACACGAGGGCTATTGGTCTGTAATTTACAAATTCTGATTGATCAGGCTATCGTGGAAAGTACCAGAGGATAAAGATAAATTAATGATATGATGTCATCACGAGATTATTTAATATTTATTAATGAGTATTACGGATCTTAGCTTATAATAGAAACCTTATAGTAGAAGCACTAGGGAGACAAGGTTAAACCTAATTTGAACTAATATACAAGATGTTTGATTCACCCTGTACATACCAAAATGGGTTTAAAATATCACTACTAACTAATACAGTTTAAGAAATAAATTCCTTGCATTTTAGAGCACATTTTTAATTCAGATAATACCTCAACGCCATATCGCAAGTACTAATTAACTAGACGCCCTCTTCATTTTAGCAGTACACGAGAGAACTGAGACGTGTGTATTTACATAGCTTGTTATCATTCGAGCATCACTTCTAAAGCTGAGAGCCTACACAGATGGGAATCCCATGCGATTAATGCATCAAAGGGACATATACTAGCTGTAACTACTGCAAACATTCTTCGGATGCACACGAATCTCTCACTAAATAATCAATAACTTCCAAAGTAGCAATTCGCAATTCGCTAGCGTTAAATATTTTCTATACACGTGACGTATTACTTTTTTACACACATTTAAGTTTTGAGGAAAACCTCATTAATGTTAGTATTCGCTGTCTTCCGCTTTAGGAAGCGATTGTTTACCCTCGGACTTTGCCAAACTCTCATTTCTCACGGCGGGCACTTTTCCAATATTCTCCCCTCTCCTGCGTAGTAAATTGATTAGCTTTTCGGGACGAGTCTTAAAACTTTCCTCCAAGACACGAAACTAATTGATACAGACTTTTTAAATATTTCATCTTGCGAATGTTGAACCCTTCTTCTCCAACTGTTACATGAAGTTCTATACTAGCACGGTTATCTGTTTGTTAGATTGTGCTGCCAGGTCGAGAACTGTTAAGCTGGGGGAATTGCGGAGGTAAGAATTGGGTTTCGATCTACAGAGGAAATTTAACTTGATTGGATGCTCGTAGCTTCTAAAGTATTACAAACGATGATGGTGTTTGCAGTTCGTGTAATACGTGATTCAATCCTAAAATTCCCTTACGAAAAAAAATTCGGGAATAAACAAACACGCAAATCCGTGACATATATACGTCATTTTCAATTTATACTGGAAGATGATATTTGTGTTTTGCATATCCTCTTCATTATACCGAAATAATATGCGAAATGTCACAATATGTATAATCGCCTAAAACGAAACGCAAACATAATTGGATTGTGCGTTAGCTAAACATAACAAACAAAACACGTGAACAAAAAAAAATGAAAATGAGAAACAAATAACATCGTCAGACGGATCTAATCAACAAGATCCGTAATACACATTAATAAATATTAAATCATATCGTGCATGTCAGCTACATTTACGTCACGTATACAAAGAAAAACCTTTGATGTGTATTCAAAGCTTGTATTTGTAGTACGTGGGCGCTTTTCTGATATCATTATTAAAGCTTGAGAGACATCGTACGTAACATAGTTGCTTTGCTGTTTCAATTTCTTTCAGCTTAGAGATTTACAAATAAAAGTTCGTGAAACTATCAGTTTCTTCTGCTGAAATTCGATGCGAAAGAACCCCAAATCCGACAGGTTTGCTTATTTACGTACCCGTCGAGTTGAAAATGTGCCTCATCTGAAAAAATGATTTTTTGAAGGAACTTAATGATGTTCCAACAGCAAATCCACGACGCTGTGCATGGTCGCATGGCTTTATTTCTTGCACCAATTGCACATTGTACGCGTGCAAATGCAGATCTTTTACAAAAATTCGTTGCAAATGTTTAATTCTTGGTCGCGATGCCGAATGGAAGTTCCTGGATTCTCAGCCACAAATTCCCTTACTCTGGATATATTTTCGAATGACCGACAGGGACGACGACGAACAATGATCCTCTGATCCATCAGCGTAAATTTGGTTTCAAATTTTGTAATTAAACGCCTCACTGTCGATTCATTTGGCGCATTATTGGGACCGAAAACTTGACGTAATTGGCGAAGTGTTCTCGCAAAACTTTCACCATTTTTGTAATGTGTTTTTACAATAATTAAACGTTGTTTTTTTTTAATGTATGGTGAGTGCTTAGTTGCAGTGACTCCGTAAGCTGTATTACTTGTCTGGCTATCACTGCAACTCTTGCGATGTAGTTTTAGTGTGTGTAAGTTGTGTTTTTAAATGGCTTTGTGACAGGATCATATCGCCTTTTATGATGCCGCGCTGTTAATCAGTTTGCTCCCAACAGCGAATGGCAAGTCGATCCGGGATTAAACTCTCTGAAAAAATGTCACCGTCCCTCCAGAGAATTGAACCCCGGCCCTATCGTCCTCTCACAACAATAGTCGGCCGCCTAATCACTGCGGCCATCGACCCGTGTTCGTTTGAATACTTCTTCATATTCTTAAATCGCGTGGTCTGTACGTGACAACTGTCAAGAAAAAAAATCACCGTACAATTCGTATTAACAAAACGGGGTCAAATTTAAATCCGGCGCTCTTGTTGGGACACGCTTTATTTATGCAATGTTCTATGGGTGTACGAGATTGTATTAGTTTCAGAGTGTTAGTTATTTTGTTTGGGATTTTACCAAATCTATTTTCATTTTTCAAGTTGTATTGTACATTTATTATTTTTTTTTTTTGAATAAACAAGTGGACGATTATATTAACTGTTTTTTTTAGTTATTACAAATGTTCTGAAAATAACCTAATAAATCTACAAGCAATATGTAAACAAACAAATTTGTTTTTTGATTATTTATTCATTTTTATCAAGACACTCCAAATCATCAAAATCTTTTAGAAATCGTATATTGAGATATTGAGATAAAATATGGGAAAATTGGGGAGAAAATAGAATTGAGTTTGAGAAATATTTTTACTCTACGAAAAGTAACTTTGAACTCATCTACTAGTTTTCGTAAGATCACCAAAGGTTTTGAGCAATACTTTTCTTTCATTGCAGACATGTGATGCTTCAATAACAATAAACCCATCATAATTTTCCCCAATCCGACAACATGGCAAATACCTCTCATTTGGTGAGGGGGCAGAGCTCTAGAGATCTAAACCCCCAGCGATCTTTAGACCGTCTCGAATTACGAGAAATGAGAAGCCGTTTGGTTATCGAAAACTGCAACACCGGATCGAGTTATGGTGCTACCAATGCAGCATTTAAAGACACCAGTCCCAGTACGAAACTCAAATCGGCATCTAGTAGCAAGAGAGGATCGCAGGACGGTAAAGAGTATTTAAGCCGGAAGGAGGAGAAGATGAACGAGAATCTTGGGACAGTAAACTGACCTTCTTGCTGGCAACTGTTGGGTATGCAGTAGGTTTGGGTAACGTTTGGAGATTTCCGTATTTAGCGCAGAAAAAATGGCGGAGGTGCCTTCCTCATACCCTATTTCATTATGTTGGCTGTCGAAGGAATACCCATATTCTATTTAGAGTTAGCTATTGGTCAGAGCTTACGTAAAGGCGCCATTGGTGTCTGTAATCAGGTGTCACCATTTCTTTCAGGAAAAGAATAATGAGATAAGAAATTAGATCACAATGATGTGATTTTTACACATTCTAACAACAATGATGATCCCATAGATTATGACTTTTTGAATAAAAATACTCAATTCAATTCCAATACGTTCTCGCCATTAATAACTTAAAACCATCAAATTCTTATGGTTTTGATGAAATGTCTAATACATTAGTAAAGAAAATTAAATTTCTTTTTGTGATGCTTTAACGCATATTATTAATTTATGTTTTTCAAATGGAATTTTTCCGAACAGGCTTAAAATGACGGTGGTCCAACCTATATGTAAAAAGCAGGATTCTAATTGTTACTCTAACTATAGAGCCATTAGTTTGTTCTCTTCTTTCTCGAAAATCATTGAGTCAATAGTTACGAAACAAAAGATTTTTAATATTTATTTATTTAATTCTTAAATGTATTCCCTTCAGCAGGTAGCCAGTTATAGATTAACAAAAGCCTATTGATTCTTTATATAAAATATTGTCCTATTGCATGATGCTACTATTTAAATAATTAGTTGACGTTAGATGAATTCATACTGTTGAACGCAGTCGTAAAGACTTCCTACAGGATATTGCTTGCCAAGACTACGACTGTCATATGTAACAAAGCCTTTAAACATTTAACACACACATAAATATGCATAGCAAAACGGTAGTGGTATCTAAAAAGATGCTAAAAACTTCATTTTAAAAGTTTAATCGCAAGTTGTAGCATACGAAATTCTTAATTAAAAATCCACTATAAAACTAAACACGCTCAAAATTTAATCCTCATAGATGAAACCATTATTATTCCTTTTAATTTCGCAGCACTTTGAACTTTCATTTCCTTAAAAGTGAATCGGAACGACAATGCTACAACTATTAACTTCGGATCTTTAACGGTTTGCCAGCAATGATGCCTCTACTTAAAACAGACGCGAATAAAAGAAATCCAGGAACATTATCGAATGAAAGCGCAGAAAAAAAAGCATTAACGTCTCATCGTCGAAATCAGAATAATCGTTACCCCATTAAAGGGAAGTACGGTTACGAAGGGGCGGTTGTTACAATTCGGCAACGTTCGACTGCCTCTATACCAATGGAACGGGGAGAAAGACAGAGGCCCTTTACACAGTTAACTTCACAAAATGCGATGGTGAGGTGGTATATAGCGATTCAACTTTTAGGGAGAGGAGAGATTATTTCAAGGCTGGTGGGTTTTTCGGTGAGAGAGTAAAACCGACTTCGCCCACGATGTTCAGCTTACCCCGTCCGAAACGTTTTTGAAGGGTTCACTGATGCTGCTGCTACTGCTGCTGTGGAGAAAACCACCGGAAAACGCCGGGGGATCCCGGCGGTTGTATATAGCCGAATTTGATCATCCGCAAAGTTCGTTAATTTTTCCAGATTAACTTAATCTAAATGTAAATTTTCAAAGTATTAAAGTTTTCTGAAAATTTGTATTTGACTTAGTCTTACATTCTTATGTATCAGATTTTCGATAAAGAAGAGATTTTATAACGTACATCATGCTAATTTAGTTTTTTCTTGTTGTAATCTAACATTTCTTTGCCTAAATAAATAATCTTACCTTCAATGTTATTTTAATAATAAGATTGAAGAGGTGGGGTAGTCTATTGGGGTAGCCTATCACGCCAACTGAGTGAAACATACAGAAACATAAGCAGAAGGATGACAGGATTCAATGAATCTGTCAAAGTCCTGTAAGCAGTTTACAAAAAAAAAAAATCAAAATGGCAGCGCTCTCGTTCATGTTTGATATTAGTACTGTAGGTATTGGGAATGATTGGATAGGCAGTTCCTGGAAAAGACACACAACTGTCAGTTTATGAAAACAAGTTTTGCACAATCTTTTCCTTTTACAAAAGAGGCTGTTAAGAGGATACAATGTTACCACCGACCATATTGTTAATTTCGAAGAGATGGGTCTAAAACTCGTGCTAAATCCTTCTAAAAAGGAAAAAGGTTTAAACAATATCATCCAAAAGAGGAGAACTCATGACTTTAAGAGGACTTGGAGGACTTTGGAAGGAAGTTTGGAATTGACGAAGAAGCCTGATTGGTTTCTTAGATGCCCTCAAGTACGTTCACAAGTAAGTGAATTCTTCGAAAGAAAGACCAACATTACTTGCCTTCAACTAGTATGTTACTCCTTTCTACTGCCTACATCTCATAAACATAGTAGTCTTTGAACTATTTAAATCCAATTTAAAAATTACCTTTGACTGATATTCAACCCTCCACCCCCTACTATTATCAAAAATGCAATAAATGAAGTTGAAGCAGAACCTTGAAAAATCTTACCAATGCGGGTGGAACCTTTTCCGAAGACCAACTCTAATGGAAGCAAAAAATATCTAAAGAGAAAGGAAAGTTTTGAATACAAAGAGATACTCTGCACCAGCCACAGAGGGTGGAAGCGTTAGTAAATATGACGAAAAAGAAAATTAAATCGAGATACTCAAAAGCAGACTACACTTCTCTACAGTTTCTCGGATGCTCAGAAGACACTAATGGAAGAAAAACTAGTTCTAAAAGAAAATGATCTAAAAAGATATCTGACAAATCACTCACGTCACACATGTGACCTTTAACGCTATTCGGATTTTTTATCACCACATCCTGCTGTCACCAATCAACGACCAATGTCCAAATGTAGCAAATCCGCAACAAGAAAATTGAACCGCCAAAATATCTCCCACGTAGATAAGGAATCGACAAGTTGATTCATAACAGTTCGAGAATCAACATTCTTCCTAGTCGAGATTTCTTCGCGAATACAGTTTATCAGTGTTTTATTTATGACCTGTCTGTGTACCTCGTGAGTGTAGTCTACTCAATTTCGGGGATTTCCATGAAGATAATCGCTGAATAAGTGCGTGAAGGATAAACGTTTGCTGTTGTATAAGTTAAGATTAAATCTGTATCGTTTCTTTCTTTATAATACTGCAGTCAATACAGTTATTTGTTAATATCAATTTTAACGAATCGGTGACCACTGTGGTTAGGCGGCTGACTATCGCTGTGGTGGGACGATTGGAGCCGGGTTTCAATCCTCTGGAGAGACGGTGACATTTTTTCAGGGAGTTGAATTTCGGATCGACTTACCATACTCTCTTGGGAGCAAAGTGATTAACAGCGCGGATTTTTCTCTTATATTCTGATATCCATTACTACCAACCGAATCTGAATATATGGTACCACTTGTACAAAACTAAAATATTTCGTCTTGAGGTGACAATAATAGGTGTAAGCGATATCTGTCCCTTATCCTTATATGTCATTATCCCCCACCCCCTCCAAATCTGCCGAGCTAGTGGGGCCGCTTATTGTCCATATTTGTAGAGAATCTTTCATCATTATCGATTAACCAAAAATATATTTATCGGTACAATTCACTGTCTTGTTATCCTGACAAATCATCGAACCCCAAGTCCCAGTGATTTAAAGTTTGTTGCCAAAATCTTTACCAGATATAAGGCTGGTAAGTTTCAAGTGCTCTATTTGAGAAACCATTGAATAGTATATTTCGTGTTTCGTGAGACAAAAGACTACTATTCCACTGAGAGACATAAACTGGCGACTATTTCTATGACATTTTCAACATTTTGCTCACGAAACGGGTCGATGGCCGCAGTGGTTAGGCGGCTGACTATTGTCGTGAGAGGACGATAGGTGCCGGGGTTCAATTCTCTGGAGGGACGGTGACATTTTTTCAGAGAGTTTAATCCCGGATCGACTTGCCATTCGCTGTTGGGAGCAAAGTGATTAACAGCGCGGCATCATAAAAGGCGATATGATGCTGTCACAAAGCCATTTAAACACAACTTACACACACTAAACTACACCGCAAGAGTTGCAGTGATAGCCAGACAAGTAATACAGCTTACGGAGTCACTGCAACTAAGCACCCACCACAAATTAAAAAAAAAAAAAAAAAAAAATAGATGTAATCTAGACGACAACCATCAATGATATCGATCCCAAAAAATTCAAACTCCTAACTCTATTTGAAATGTATCAAAAATGTGTCTTCTCATTTATTGTTAGTAGGCTATGTATAGGAACAAACCTTACCGGGTCTTGGCTGTGTGAAACCTTAATACATGCCTTAATAAATTATCGATATAAAACATGTCTATAGCTGTAGTACAGTTGTATGGGCATTCAAATTTCAAAAAGGAGTCGTATCATTCAATTAAAAGAAAAAGAAAAATAAAAATGGCGTCAATTCCGGTGATATTTCCAAGATTTTGTTCACAAAATGGATGTGATGAATGGATTGATTCGGGAAATTTCACGGCTTATGTCTCGTTTAAGATGTCCAACAGATTTTGTTCGTTCGGCCATATAGTACTTTTAATCTGACGTAAAATAAATTTACGTGAATAATAACATCGTCAATTTTAATTTCGTAATTTTTAATTCGCATGATTCCCTCGACTTTTTAACTAAATCATTATATTCGCAACGTAATTTTTCCAGTATTAAAACATTTATTTCGTCCATCGGCCCCACGATACCAGCGTTGCTCGTAAAATTCCCAACGTAAAAAGCACGTCGGTACAGCGAAGGTGAAATAAATTAAAATCAAACCGAATTAAAAACATTTTTCATTTTCATTTTCCGTCTGTGCTCCTCATTCGCTTCGCCTTTTTTTTTTTGATTCCTCCTTCGTTTCCTCCTCAGCAGTAGCAGAATGCCTAATGTATAAGAAGAATGAATTTCAGTTAATTAAACATAGCTCTTCGCGAGAAACGGATCCACTCGTTGAAAATTTTTACTTCCTCCTGTCAGCAAATCGAATCATGACCTGGAGGGGGTGGGCGGATAACGCGAGAGGGAAGAAGGGGGAGATTCAACAATGACGCGGGTCACGAAATCAACTTGACGTATACAGGCCTTTTAAAGTTTCTCTTTCCGGACTAATCATCAACCCTCGGCGAAATTGTACCGCAAACGTTTTCGCTTTAGTGTTGTCGAAAATTTTTGCGGTTCGGTGGGATGAATTAAAAGTTTTTTGCGGTAAAATTTTATAATTCTGACCGACGGCCTACGTACTCTAATCGTATTTCTATCCTCTTCCGTTTCATATAATCCCCTTTAACGTTTTGCTTCGGTTTGATCAAAACTTTAATTAATTTTAAATGTTGCGAATTTAATATTTTGACGTTTTCTTATCATAAGCGGTTTTGTACTAGATTTATACTGCTATATTTTATGATGACAAGCTATAAAGTCCGCGAATGGTAACCTCTCTTTATGGTTTGATTCGATAATATGAAATAAAATTATATGGCTTGTGTCATAATATCCTGCATGTTGGATTTTATCGGTCAATGTTAAAACGTATTATTGACTGTAAGATCTAAAATTATTTGCATTATTTAATAGGTTACATAATATATTAAGTTTATGTGAAACGACTTTATTGTTCGCAAGCAATGTTCAATATTAAAATATTTTGTATTCATGCAGAATATGTATAGTCTGTTACAAAACCTCTGTCCCAATCTTATCAACTGGTATCACTGATCTGATGTCTGTCCAAAATAGGTGACGCAGTCACATAGTTGTTCAGGTTATATAGAGATTACATTTTCAAATTCATCATTAATTTGGTCGCTTGATGAATCATTTACACCAGATATAGAGAAGTTGTCGTCACTATCTGATGATACAGTCCTCTTCATAGTCACCACTGAGACCAGCGACTAATTCGGGGACAATTTTGACGAAATTTTGATCATCATTTTGGCCATATACCTGTTACTCTGAATTCGGACAATATCTTTTCAAAGGACATCGATTTAAACCACACTGATGTAAAAATTGCCTCAAATTTGGTCCCAGTAATTGCTACTTTCACGGCCACTCATGAGAACCTACTCTGACAGGATAATGTACCACTCAGCCTTCATCCGGACACCTTTGGAAATAATAAGCGAGGAAATACTTCGTTCTAGAGCATCAGCAAATGTACTCGTTTTGCTCCTTACGAGCCAGCAAAGTTTACTGATGATTTAGCATCAACTGGGACGCCTTCTCTTCCATATTTATGAATCTTTAGGGATTGAATCAACCAATGGTTGGATGCATAGGATGTCTATACGATATATGACACCCTCCTCCCCCCTCCCTTTTCCTGCCACCTCCTCCCCCAAAATACCACGAGAAAGCGTTTAGACATGCGTAATATTTTTTCAATCCATAAATATGGAAAAGAAGGCGTCCCAGTTGATGCTAAATCATCAGTAAACTTCGCTGGCTCGTAAGGAGGAAAACGAGTACATTTGCTGATGCTTCAACCAATGGTTGGATGAATAGGATGTCTATACGATGTACGAATGCTTCTCACCCCTCCCTTCCTTTTTCTAGCCACCCCCTCCCCAAAAATACCAAGAGAAAGGGTTTAGACATGCGTAATATTTTTCAATCCATAAAGATCCATAAAAGGAGGAAAACGAGTACATTTGCTGATGCTTCAACCAATGGTTGGATGAATAGGATGTCTATACGATGTACGAATGCTTCTCACCCCTCCCTTCCTTTTTCCTGCCACCCCCTCCCCAAAAATACAACGAGAAAGCGTTTAGACATGCGTAATATTTTTTCAATCCATAAAGATCCATAAATATGGAAGAGAAGGCATCCCAGTTGATGCTAAATCATCAGTAAACTTTGCTGGCTCGTAAGGAGGAAAACGAGTACATTTGCTGATGCTTCAACCAATGGTTGGATGAATAGGATGTCTATACGATGTACGAATGCTTCTCACCCCTCCCCTTCCTTTTCTGCCACCCCCTCCCCCAAAATACCACGAGAAAGCATTTAGACATGCATAATATTTTTTCAATCCATAAAGATCCATAAATATGGAAGAGAAGGCGTCCCAGTTGATGCTAAATCAGTAAACTTTGCTGGTTCGTAAGGAGCAAAAAAAAGGATTCCTCTTTTTTGAAATTCCGATAGAATCGGAATACGATCAAGTCTCCTTTTTCAAGTGGTTGCCTAAAGTAGGTTTAGGAAAGGGAAGCATTTCATCTCTGGCAGCCATTGGGTCTTCCTTCGCCCACTGTGTTCATTCTTTTTAGCCATTATTCTGAAAATTAAAATAAAAATAAGAAACATCGGATTTTTAACAAGACCTAATAGGATTCTCATAAAATCGCAGAAATAGTCTTTCAGCCACCTCCCCTTTCAACTGAGAACCGGAAGAACTGGGGTTTGTGTCAAAAGATTGTTCTGGTCGTCCTCCGTTGCGGCTGTTTTCCATTTACTTTTAAATTTATTTCCCAGAGTATGGTCTTTCAAAACTCTTAACACATTAAGCCTCAACATCTAAGCACCATGATTGGTATCGGATAACTAACTTAGATCTGGGGATAATGTCATTACAATCATTCATCGTTAATCTGAAGAGAAAATGTTTGAGAGGGTCCAATCATTATGAATTGAAGAAGTCGCTCAGGTGACTAACCTCCACCCAGTCGTACCACCTTCTAGGATAAAAGTGAGAATAATCCTGACCATCAAATAAGTTGGTATCTGAATTCTAATTTCAACCTCCCTCTCGCCAGCTTGGAAAGATGGTTCCGGAAGCATATTAAAGTAAACCTTAACCAGTACGTTATTGAAGCCCCCATTAAACTCTAAACTCTCCTGGAGTGCACGTGTATGTATTTTATTTAAATAAAGTCAGTGCGACATGTCGACAGCTCGATTGGCAAAGATTTCATGCCACAGGCATTTTGCACTGCAATGTTAATGAGACCGGCTGTTCCAATTCCTAGCATGTTAAGCTCTTCTGGTACCCGTTGAGCGTTGAAAATTGTGCCTAGTGCCTACATAAAGATGTTCAAACCTCAGTTATGTTATCTTATCCTCCCTTCCTTACATATTTTCCCCGGGAATGTAAATATCAATTATTATTTTCCTTACAACGGTTTTGAGAATCTCTCTAGACTGAAATTAGTGCTTCTCTCTCTTCGCCGTTAAACTCTACGAAATTTTGCCCTGTAGACCGCTTTATTTATATTTAATTTATAACAATATCCTACCCGGGTCAGCCACTAAAGATGAATAATGTACCCCTGTGTAATTTCAAAGTTACCCGTAATGTTTACTTAACAGTTGTGGATGTTTTCGATTATATACCACCGCCTTGATATTTAACAGGAAACATGTACTAGAATTAAAAAAAAACACAAGTGTTAAAGTATCAGCACAAACATAATAAAACTGGATTGAATCTGAACTTACATCGTATCTCGCGAATTGAAAATATATTTACGAGGTTTGCACTCGATCTATAATAATGCCATCTATTGTCGAGAACTGTATAAGGGAAGCATGTAACAGGGATACAAGCCAATATACTCCACCCGCGATAAAGAATAACTTATTGATATTGTTATAGATATCACTTCGTTGTAGTTGCACTTTGTAAATTTTCAATGGAATCGCATCCCCGGAAACAAACGAGACAGTTCTTATTGCATTGTATAGGTCTCGGTAGAGTTCTTCCCTAACATTAATATGCATACGTAACTTTATCATAAACTTCGTGAAAATTCTTGTTATATGGAGTTATTTATGTAGCCGTTCAACGTGAGTAAGGAAATCGAATGTATTGGAGAAGAAAGCTGACGATTGTGTGTGCAATGGAAGACAGTAGAAAAGTCATAAATGCTCAACACGAGTTAAATTATGGATGGAGATTTAAACTGTTTCTATTGGGGAGTGTGAAGACCAACGTTTTCTGCTGACCAGCGTTACTCGGTTCCGGCAGATTGGTCATAGAGCCTTTGTTTTGCTGGGGTTGGAACTGCTGCTCCTTTAGCCCTTTCTTCTTCTAGAGTACGTCATACTTGCCACGTGAGGTATTCGATGATGGTGTCCTCTTATTTATGTCTCTCGGCTACACCACCTCTTCCAGGTGTCGTATTAACGGACTCTCCGACCGAGACACCCTCTCTAACGTTTTTCTGGCCAGCACCAGCGCGTATTCAGTACATGTTTACAGCTGTAAGCCTCTGTGAATTTGAACGTTGGTTACATACCAGGTTGCCGCGAGAATGATTCGCAACACTCACTGACGCTAGACCAGGTTAGGGCTCCATACGTTAAGATCGGCCGGAGAAACACCGTATAAATCAGTAACTTGATTTTGGAACAGATGCAAAGAGCTCTAAACACGATTGACAGCTGGTGTAAACAAGAGCGACTAGTAGTCAATGCTCAGAAAACACAAGTTGTCACGTTCACAAGAAAAAGATCGCTAGAGAGTCTGCAACCACTAGTAATAGGTGGGGAAAGAATACCACAGGTCAAAGAGACGAAATACCTAGGGGTATGGTTTGATCAAAGGCTCACGTGGAATACTCACATCTAAAAACAAAAAACTCATAGCCAGTCAGGAACCAATAAGTAAATCGTACCCATGATAGCCGAACAAAGACTAATCAGGGGCAATGAGAACAAGTCATTCTAAACCTGCCACCGCTACAAATCTTTATACAAGGAAGCGCTAGATCTGCAGCTTACAGACTCAACAGGAACCAATAAGTAAATCGTACTGTGCCGAACATCAAAAACTACTGGAGGAACTCAAGGCGACGTTCCTTACGGGGACGCCAAGCGACGCCATGGTTCAGAAATTTAACCTAGATAGAAAATATCAGGTTATAATACCAGATAAGAAGGACTGGGAATACGATTCCCCAGTAAGAGCGGACTCAAACTGGTATACCGAAGGCTCTAAAACGGACCACGGCGTAGGAGCTGGCATTTATAGAAGGAAGCCGTTCAAGGCCCTTTCATTGAGCTTCAGCAAGGACTCGACGATTTTCCAGGCTGAGGTTGCTGCGATTCACCACTGTGTCAGAGAAGTAGACAGATGGACCGAACCAGGAAAAAGCGTCGCTATTTACTCTGACAGTCAAGCAGTACTTAAAGCGATTAGTTCCGCAAGTGCTGACTCAAAGCTGGTTTGGGACTGCGTAAGAGGCCTAAATGCAGATGAGCTGGCCAAGGAAAATAATTTTGGCCTGGGTCCCCAGCCAAATCACAAATTAAGAGGAGTGAATGGAAAGTGAAGGCGGAAAGATGAGCTGGCCAGGCGAGGAGTTCCTCAAGGCTTAAGTTTACTGAGGAGCTGAGTCCCTTCCTTCGAAGATTGCCAAATCACAAATTATGACCGGTTCATCTACTGAATGGTCATATGTTTAATAAGTCCAAAAAATGGTGGGAAAGATTCATGTTTTGTGACAAAGACAAGGTTTCTAGTAATGGAGTTCCTAAGGGAACATAAAGAGGCTCTCAAAGTTTACTGAAGACGAAACTACGTTGAGTAAAGGGGATCAGGAAGACCCGGCCATTGCAGACTGACCCCATTCCTAACCTAACCTAATGTTTAAGATTTAAGGGCTGGTACAGAGAAAAGGACTCTCTGCAGATGCTGATAAGTTTGTAAAATGTTGCCTAAAAAATCTTAGTTCAATGTTTTTGCCACTGTGATGGCAGTTTTCGAGGACATAGGTTTCTAGTAATGGGGGTTGAGAACCCCACAGCTTCACACTTTGCTGGATTGAATCTCCACTTGGGCTCGCAAACAATGTGGGCCGAGATGTCATGATCTTTAAGAAAGTCGAAACTGAAAGCGATTCTCTAAGGTAGTAGCCTTCGTTCGAAATCTTAATTTTTTTAATACGATTTAGACAAATGTATCTCATGATAGGGGTTGACATTTAAAACTATTTATTTGCGGATAAATTTTGATACTTACACAAAATAATTTCTTTTCATTCACAAGCAACTGCAACTATGTTATTGAAGCCTGGCTGTACGACATATTAATAAGTTATAATCAATAGGTTACAGTCGCATAAACATAGTATAAAAGTCCAAATTACAATTCAAGTTTATTTGTTCTACATTTAATATAAAACAATAAATTCATAAGGACGATGCTAATTGCCAATAAGTTTCCTCTTTTTCTGCAGCAATTTGTAATGTTACAATCAACATATTTATTGCTGCGATCGATTTTTTCATTTTCCACACACAATTCCTTCTACAAACTAAGTTTGATCCATACTCAATTTTAATCGCAACTATGTATTTTCAACAGTATAACTCCTAACTTCTTCGTTTTGTTGGTTTCTTACTTCCTTCTGTTTTTTACAAATTAAGTACAAATTGATCAAGCACAAGTATACATAAATATACACGGCTGAAAATTGAAAATTAAATAAATGCAGCAACGTAATCTTAAGATTTACTTACTGAATATTAGTATTGTTAAAGGCACTAACCACGTCAGGGTGAATGGGTGCCTAAAACCGTATAAAACGTTGAAGAAAAGGATAACCACAACCAGTATTATAATTTCGAAGACTCCCGTTGATAGATAGGGTAACATAAAAAGATATCGCTTCTAAAATTATATTATTAAAATAGAATATTCGACTGGAAATATAAGTTTTTACTGCATAAATTCCATATAAAAACATTATATTTCCTATTAAATTCATAGCTGAAATTGCTATAGCTATCGGGTACGCCAGTAAATAAATATTGGGATGAAAAGGTTCTGTCATTGATAATAACAATGAAGCAATTATTAATGCTACCAATCGGTAAATCTAGAAATATAATAAAATTTATATTTAAACTGAAATAATAATTAATAATGAACACTCACAGCTCCTAGCCAACTGATGATAATTCCAGTTGTATTTAATTCGAAACAGAAAAACCTCACGGGTAATTTACAAAAAGGAAAATACGTTTTCCACTTCATTTATTAAATTTAATCTATTTCTAACACGTTCGTTCTCGTTAAATGGATAAATCACTACGAAATGACAAAAAAAAATGTGTTACATCAAGTTTGGGTACAGCTTACTCACTGTTTCGGTGTTTTACTTATTGCTTATCTGCTGATAAAAAAGGGATAAACGCGCATTAGTGATATATCTGTCGGCATGTTAATATATTGGCTACAGTGTCATTTTTCCTCGAAAATTTATCGATTGTTCTAAATGGATATTTTAGTATTACAAAATGTTATTCAATCTAATGAATGACTTTGCGTATTTAAATTAATTATGTCTTACAGGATAACAATTAGTGAATCAGTAACTTCTCAGTTGTATCTCCAAAGTATTTGTCCTAGATTATACAGGAAAAATAGTAAAAGTGATCAAGAGAAAAATTGCTGGAAATTATGTTCAAGTTCTAGATTTTAAGACGAGGGCTGCTACGAGGGAGCGTTTTTATATTCGCGGAATGGGAGATAAGGGGTGGAAATAAAAAAACCAAATTATTTTTCTTTTTCAATATATTCACCTGCAAGACGGATACATTTTTCACATCTTTCAATTAATTTATTCATACCCTCATAAAAAATGATTTCTCTTTATCTGCAAAATACGCCGAAACTGCCTCCTTGACTTTATCATCGGCAGTAGATTTTTTACCCCGCAGCTCTTTTTTCATTTTCGGAAACAGGTAATAATCACTCGGGGCCAGGTCTGGGCTGTAGGGTGGGTGATTCACAATTTCGAAGCCCCCTTATGCAGGGCAGCTAACGCAACGCGGCTCTTGTGGACGGGCGCGTTGTCGTGCAAAAGCAGCACACCTTTCGTCAATTTTCTCCGTCTTTTCTCTTTAATGGCTTCTTTTAGTCGCTCTAATATTGAAGCGTAATATTCTCCGGTTATAGAAAGACCTTTATCTTTATAATCAATCAACAATATTCCTTCCGAGTCCCAAAATACCGTTGCCATGAGTTTCCCAGCTGATTGTGACACTTTAAATTTCTTGGGAGGTGCTGTGCCCTTTTTATGCCACTGCATGGAGTCTTGTTTGGACTCAGGTTCATAATGATGAACCCAAGTTTCGTCTCCAGTAACAATTCGACTCAATACACCATCCTTGTCTTCATTACAGACATCCAAAAATGCACGCGAATACTCTACGCGCTGTTGTTTTTGCGGCGGCGCGAAAAAAATTTTTAATCCTATCATCATCAGGTCATCAAGTCTTTTAAACAAAATTTTATGATTTACACAATCAAAAGCCCGACTAAGATCACAAAAGATTTCAACGGGACACTCAGCACTATCAATGTGTCCAATAATTCTTTCATAAAACGTAAAAAGCACGGTATCAGTGCTCTTATTTTTTGTAAACTCATGCTGAACCGCAGAAATAATAAAGAATTTATCAATGTTTTTTTGTAATCCCTCCAGAAAGCAATATTCAAATATTTTAGAGAAAATAGATGAAACTGCAATAGGTCGTTAATTGGAAACAATTTGATTGACTTGCCAATTGACTCGGCTTCATGTTTTTATAACACCTTTTACTCGTCGAGAAAAGTCATGGATGGTTTGCTCGCAAAACTTTCCAAATTCATAAGCCTATTGATTCTAGTGTAAAGGCAGCCTTGCCAAAGTCGAGGTAAAGATATAGAGCCATATTCAGCCAAACCTCAATAACACAATTGCTGCAGTTACTTGTGTACGAGTCAACATTTTTCTCCACCCCCTGGAAGGAACCCTGAACCTCCACTGCTAAATATTTTTAAATGTCAATCCCTGTCATGAAATACATTTGTCCAAATGGCATTAAAAAAAGATTTCAATCGAAGACGAGGTAAAGATATAGAGCCAGAGTTCAGACTTGTGTACGAGTCAACATTTTTCTCCACTCTCTGGAAGGAACCCTTAACCTCCACAGCAAAATATCTTTAAATATCAACCACCGTCCTGAAATACATTTGTTCAAATGGTATTTAAAAAGATTTCAATCGAAAATGAGGTAAAGATATAGATCCAGAATTCAGCCAAATCTCAATAACACAATTGCTACAGTTACTTGTGTACGAGTCAACATTTTTCTCGGCCCCCTGGAAGGAACCCTGAACCTCCACAGCTAAATATTTTTAAATGTCAATCCCTGTCATGAGATACATTTGTCCAAATGGCATTAAAAAAAGATTTCAATCGAAGACGAGGTAAAGATATAGAGCCAGAGTTCAGACTTGTGTACGAGTCAACATTTTTCTCGACTCCCTGGAAAGAACCCTTAATTTCCACAACTAAATATTTTTAAATGTCAACACCGTCCTAAAATACATGTAAAAAAAAAGATTTCAGTCGAAAACGAGATATGATGTATGCATACAGGTGACGTCAGTATTTGGTCCATTGCCACTATCTTCATTTTTGTTTTCAATAGCAACGGACTCAAATAAACGACTTTTATAATCCTTTTCGTCTAAGTGAAAATAAAAATTACACAATTTTGAAGTCTAATCAATCCCACGTTCCTGCCCCCTTGTAGTCATACAAGACGCTTTATGGTGAGTAAATCTGGCCAATAATCCGCAGAAGATCCTGATATTGGCAACTTTCGAGGCTTATCAAGATCTGAAAGTCAGTTTCGTTAGATGAATGTAAGCTGGCTAGCGGATCTAGGTGACCCCGGCAATCTATCGCCCAAAATTTTAAATCAGAAAGGCACTGAATATTATAGATTAATGACTCAAATGCTCCCAACACAGTATTCAGGTCAAAGAAATCCAGCTTTAGATAAGATGACATTTGGAGAAAACATTACAGCAGCAATCTGTTGTTTAATAAAAATCTGTTCCTAAATTGAAGCCTGCTGTTCGAAGATCAAAACGCGGGTCGTGCCTCACTAGGTGCCATAGCAATGGTGACACCACCCCATCCTGTCGGCAGTCACAGCTGCCTTTAAAGTGCACTGGTTCTGTGACACAAGAATTATTCTGTTTCTTATCATGGAGTCGATCTACTTCCTCACTGTTGACTCAACTCCACTTTTCTACAATGCCTTTTCCATGACCCTGTCAAAGGTGCCTTCAATGTCCAGAAAGGTGGTTAGTATAATTTGTGTTCTGCTCGTCTAGCAACATCATGGATGACCTGCTCGCAAGAGTTTCCAGTTGGATAAGTATTTTGAAGAGAAATCAAGTAATTTTGATCAGCAAGTACGACATCGCTTCCGTATAGGACGCCTAGTCCAGTTTGAGAATGAAGACCATCCTGGCCTCTCTCTAACTGTTTGGCCGGAGGGCAGCAACTCCAGATCCTGTTGTAATAATCTTGAGAGAATGTCATCTTTGGCAGTTGATTTGAACCTAAATTATGCAGTTTTTTTTCCATGCTCTCAAGTGAGGTATCTGACCATGATTACTGATATTTTTGATCGCCCTTCACGTACTTCTTATCTTGTACCTACTGGAGTTATCTTCCATCTAGACGTTTTAAATTGTGTATCTTTAATAAGGGTAATTTAATGATATGCATTTGGATGTTATTACTATAGTAGTTTATTCAATGATATATTACCACAATATAAACAATATATCATGAACATTAAAATTCTGTAAACTTTCCTCTCTCCACATCACTTTTTATAACTAAAAGTTTACTTCGAGTGTACAGAGCGGCTGCATATTCCAGCCTAAGTCCCTGACATTATAATATCCGGATTACAGATATTCCGTTCTGAACGACTAAACTATATTAAGCGTCGGCAATTTGTTAGACGGGATTATGTCGGGTTCATTTATCCGCAGAAACTTTCGGATCCAGCGGAGGATATTCATCAACATAAACATCGGGTCTATATAGAGGTAGTATGATGGCACGAGGAAGTTTTGAGATGACTGGACCATCAGTAGCCGGTCAGATGAAAAACGGAAACGATGTAATTTATCTGCTTCAGTGTTAGGTGCTTATTTAGGTATGTATTTTATCGAAAAACGATTCTAAATGTGAGATTGTTTTAGTTAATACTAAGCAATAGAATTCGTAACCAAACTTTTACCCACACCACAACCACCAGAACACAAAGCTTATTTTAATCAACCTCCCTCTAGTAAAATATACATTAAGCAATTCGAAACACCAAGAGCGAGAAATTGTGAGGAAGCAACAAAACCACCCCTCAAACCCTCAGCGCTCACTGAATATTACAAATTCATAGACGAATAAACGAAGACACTACTTCGTTATGTGAAATTAATGTAACGTTTCCATTAGCAGAAACAAATTATTATGTCCGCACGATGGTTTGCAATAACCGAAACTCCAACGGCGAAGGTGGCTTTCGCGAGGGGTGAGGACGAGGGGTGAGAAGGAAATAAGGCTCCCGACGGCGGCAGCGTAGTTCGTATAATTAAGATTTGATTCATCTGCAACGCCACTTTAATTTTCCCCAAGTAGTAGAGTTATACTCCGGTCCTCTCTTGCAGGCGAGGACGGCGACATCTTGCCGTGACATGTGTCAAGAGTTCTGGGTGGTACGGTGGTTGTACGCGATCCCACGAGAAAACCGTTGTAGATTCGTCGTCCTACGAATACTAGAATGCCGTTAAATATCATCAGTCTTTAATGAAGTCCCGCGAATTTCTGACAACTTTATCCGACGACGACGCTTCGGGGTGTGGAGGTTTTCTCTCTCGTAGCGTGGAGTTCGCTGGTTGATCTGAGTGGTAAAAATATAACTTTACAAAATGGTACCAACAACAAAAGAAGATTGTCGTTAATTATTGTGCTTCACCGCATTATTTACTACTAATTAAATATAACCGCAAAACATCCTCTATTGCATGTATGCATATGAATACCATTCTACAATTTTTTCGTCGGAAATGACTGCTGAATGTAAACAACGTGTTCCCGAGAAAAAAGTTTGCGGGTACTAGCCGTGATAAGGGATGAAAATATGTCAAGAGCAGTTCAAACGGATCCACCGCTAGTTCGCCCGCCCTGGAATTGTATTATACAAGTCTGGTGGATGCGCAGGGATCTCTCTCTTTTCCGATGGCGTGTGACCTGGCGTTGCGGAGAGAGGATCAAATAACATTATTCCCGTGTGACATGTATATTTCTACTATATTTGTGATAGATACGATCCCCGTGCATGCTACGGACACGTACATATGTATGTAGTAGCTACGTCGCCTCTATCTCTACGACAATGGAATAAATAAATATCCGATGAGATTTTAGGAGGTTTGATATATGTATGTGTTTTAATGCCGGTGTTGTCTTGGATTGGCTTACTGGGACTGGGATGAGAAGTTATTCTCCAACAATTTGGTACTTCTGGTATAATTATGTTCTTCTTGAAGTCTTCCCAAATTTATTTAATACAATCGATGAAAAGTACTTAATTTATCTGATTATCGGTATCTGCTGTACTGACTCTGGATTGTTTGATACCCTGCAGTGCTACTTCCGAGCATGTCCACTAGAGGGAATTAGATTGGAGTTAGTCCATTATCGCATAAAAGAACTGCGAGGAAATTTGGTTTTGCGATTCGGAGAGGCACTGACGAGATCAGGTAGATCGAAACCAAATGATCTGCTTCTAATGCTTGATCTATTTTTATTGCACTCGATTCCAACATGTACTAAAAAGTAATTTAAAAAATATTAATATAAAAATGTTTGTCATTTTAACACAAAAAAAAATCAAGTTGACTTCACATTAAATTTGTGAAAAGGAAATCTGAAACAATTCTTCCCTTTTTTTCGATCTGTCCCTTCTTCGGTAGGAGAGGGCAGAACAGCTACAATATCCGATTGGTCCACTGAAGCTATGTCAGGAACTGTAGGGTAACAAAAACGCGGGCTATACTTTTTCGAAGATAGCTGACTTCAAACTCTCCCTCTGAAAGTTTTTTAGTACCACAGCCAACGTAATAGACTACATCTCTTTTCCCAAGAAATGTAACAAGGTTGTAAGTTCCTTCTCCGATGCTTTCGATCTCAGGAGATGGGATCTCTTCATCATCGTCATCTGACGAAGACAAAAGTTCTAATGTTTTTCCTTCAACATCACTTTCATCTTGATATGAGGGATCTTCTGTATCTTCATGCTCTTCTTTCTGCTTCTTTTTTACTCTTTTTCTTCTTCTAATGAGCTGGGTTTTTATTCTTTCCCTGTTTTAATTCTGGCGTAACCGTTTTTGATCTTAACGTGGCTTTCACTGGCGTATCTGTAAAGATTTTGGGAGTCCCTGCTTTTCTCTTAGCTTGTGTCCTAGAAAGAGCCTCAGGGAATGGTTGTACTTCTGCAAGAGTCAATCGTGACATCCTATTTATGCTTGTCTGAAGCGTATTTGTCAATTGATCCTCGAGTCAAAGGGTTGAGATATGGAGCTATTTTGTGTGCTAGATGAACAGGCACGAGGATTTAGGTCTGAAGATGTCCCGGAAAGTGGAGATGTGTTTGAAGTAATCTCGGGGTTTGGACGGTCAATTACACTAACTGATACAAAATCATCGTCGCAGAATGCCGCTCGATTCAGAAGAAAAATTCCTGGGCTCCTGAAACCTCTACAAATATTATTTGTAGTAAACGCCTTGGAAAAAGTCAAGCCCACAGCCTCTGCAACATTGTAAATGTCAAACGTTTTGCCAAGATGGTTTTTGCCTAGCTTCCAAGGCCTGATTATAAAACGTTTTGAAAGGGCCAAAAATTGTTAAATCGAGTAGCCGCTCGCCGTCATTTCTATGACCATCTAGAATTAAAAAAACTGGTTCCTCTGGTGTTGGTTTGACATGCTGCATGAAATGTTCCATAAACTTAGTGAACTGCCCATCCGTTCGTCCAACCGGATGGATTGCAAAGTCTAGCATCCCGGATGCAGCTCCAATAATCATATTATGTTCCTTGAACTTCACTCTTGGGAAAATCATCATTGGAGGCACATGGTTTCCAGTGGCACTTACTGCACATACCACCGTAACTAGTTGACCTCTCTCAGCAGATGTCATGCTGCCAAATTGCTTGACGCCCTTTGGGGTAACGATTTTTGATGGTGCTTGAACTGTAGTCCAAATTCCAAATCCTTTCAGGTGGAATAGCTCCAAACCGACGGTGAATATCTTCCAAGTTCGTCATAAACTTATCATAATTAATTTTATTGAAGCTTGAGGCTTGAGCCAAGCTTGTGGCTTCGGGTTTTCGAATGGACAGTTCGTTTCCATGTCTTTTCAAGAACCCCCGAATCCACTCGTCCCCAGCTGTTTGATTTGTGTCCCAGTTAAGAGGCATTCTTAATTGCTTTAGCGTACTTGAATGCAAGCTCTCTTACTCCTTTCTTTGTCAAACCATAGTGCATCTGAGCTATTTTTTTGATATAATTGATTAAAGATCTCTCTTCTTGTTTTGGAAATATTCTTTTGACGTCTAAATGACTTTCATACTGAAATGACTGACTTTCTCTTTGTGAGCACGTAAGTGTCGGCAGAGAGTCAATTCGTAAAACTTGCTCCCTAAGTGAAAGATTTATTTCATCTTGTAAAACTGCTTGATACTGGAGGACGCTTGATTCCTTGACGTTTGCTTCTTGACATATCGAAGTATCAGCTGCAAAGAAAAGAGACAAAAAGTTATAAACATCAAAAACAGCCGAAATAGATCATTTCTTTAAATAAAACTTAAAGACTTGATGAAAAAAATTATGTTTCAAGGTACAGCAGGATCAATCTCTGATGTTTCAAGGTACACCCCTTTGTTCCAAGGTATATTGAGGTACCGCCATTATGAAAACCAACGCTCACTGTTTTTCAGTTTCTTCTAGGGGTAGATTCAGGACAGTATTATACTTGGGATATCTAACAGTATGTTAGCTCAAATAATCGATCACGTACCTTGAGAAATTGATGAGAAATCAGCCAAACACTTAGCCAAACAAATTAAAATTGTGTACTTCGTGATTACGTCACAAACATACTTGTGACGTAGTTGACAATAGACTGAGGCATCTAGCTCCATTCCGCTAGAAAGCAGCATCTGTTGGACTTATTCTAAGTGTTTCAAGGTACAACGTTATCAAGGAACAACAGTTTTCCCCTATTCTGTCATTGTTTGGATTCTCCTGGTTTCTGCAAGTGGAGGGGTTCGTCGGGATCTAGGTCTCCCAAGTGCTGGATCAATTTTAAAATTAAGAGCTTTATAACCATTTTATGGGACCGAACGATTTTACAAATCGGAAATCTAAGAGACACGGAGTGCACCCGAATGTGGCTTCTGCAATCAAACCAATCCCACACTAAATTGTTCCATTTCCTACTAAACCAACAAATAAAAACAATGAAACAAAAACAATGTTGCAATTCTTGTTCAGCATTAATTTCTGTGGCTAACACTATGCTTTTTAAATGACTCCAAAAATAAAAATCAAGAGGATTGAGGTCGGGTGATCGAATAGATGGTCCAATAGCCTGGCCACGCTTTTGGACCACCTCGACCTATGTGTAGCCATCTTCTGGGTACTACATTATCTAGATGTCGTGGCACTTTCTACGAAAAATGTGATGGAGCACCATCTTGAAGGAACCAAATAGCTTTTTTAAAATCAAGAATGTCATCTTTGTAAATAACGAGTACCAGTTAATCGATTCTCCAAAATGAAAGGACCAATAAGTAGTGCATTTTCATTCCCTTTAAATTAAACATTAATTTATCTAATACCTAATTAATAAATACAACAGCACACAATAAAATAATATTAACGATACATGAAATAATGACAACTCCAGAAGTCCGGTTAACAATTATTTCCTCTCCCAGATGTATCATTACATAATTCTAACGAAATTTATCCTCCGACTTCACCAACTGCTGAGTTGAAACAAAGCCTATCCATGTCAAGGAGCCATATAACACAAATTCCCAGCCAACAAAAACGTTGGATACGATTCCTTCTGTTGAAATAAATCTTCTCCGTTCCGTGAGTGCCCATAGCAGTTTCCGTGCAAATCTTTTAAACGACACGCGATTTTCGGATATACAACACTGTTATGGGTGGAAACGAAGAGGCAAACGGGAACGGGAGAAAAAAAAACAACCATCTCACACTCCTAAAACCGCAAAAAATATTACACGCCCGAAAAACGAAAAAAAAAGACAAACATGAACAGCTCACACATAGATATTTCCAACAGACATCAACTGCATAGGAATACGCGGACGGAAGTCATTCCTCCACAAACCGTCCTCGTCGCCATCTCATATACAACAGATACGTGTATATTTTTTCTCGTAAGGTTGGCATTCTACATGTCGAATGTTCGCGAATCGTCGCGCTATCTACACGAAATAAATTCGTTTTCGGGTTTGTGAGGAGAAAAGATGGTGGGAAGGGGAAGAACGAACATTTTTCTCATATTTCTTGCTCTAGCGCGTTGTGGAGGAAGTTGTCGTTTGAAAGATGAACTTCTGAAATTCGGGCCACAGCGGAGCTTTCCCGTTCTCATCCCCCTTACGGTGACGCCGAGAAAGGGAAAGAAGTCGTGTGTCGCCGACAAAAAACGCATACAAGTCGTGACAGTGAAGAAGCTGCCAGGGTGGGTGAAAAAAATACTTTAAAGTCGTTTGCGGAACGTTGTCTGTAAAGTTGAAACAATATTAGAGGAAATCGAAAAGAATTGTATGTGTTTGTAAGGGAAGTTGAGACTCATTTTTGTTTGGAAACTCTTAAAGATCTATATTGATGCTGTTTGGAATTAACCTGTTTTAACAATGAACCCATCATTTTTATGATATGAATGGTACCCTGGGGTACACATGTACCATAAACATAAAAAGAGCGACGTTTTAACATACTTTAACTATGAAAAAATTGAAAAAAAGAAGTTAGAAATAATTAAGGCACACTTTCTGTTGGTGTTCTAAACAAATAAATTTTCTACATATAGCGCATTTTATCCCTGATTTTCTGTCCCTTGACCTTTCACAGAATGCACATCTTTCGGCTGATGGTTCTGGTTTACTGGTAGCAACTTCTTAGTAAGTCACCTTTTGGAAACGACAAATAGCTTCAAGGAGTTCCCGAGACAAAGTTGGTAGTCCCAAACGACTCAACATATTAGGTTTCACCAAATCCATTACAACTGTTTTCAGAAACGAATGTCTGTTTTCATTACTTCTTTCGCTGGTGCATCTCAGCCTGCCAGAAGTATCAATTGTTGTGTACTCTGAAGGCACATATGTATAACTGTTGCATCCTCTTCAAAGATCTCTCGCATACTTCTCTAAATGCAACTAGTCGATCAGTTTGTTTCCTGAAGGGTCTTGTTTCTTTGTTGTCAAAGCGAAGACAGTTGATTAGATATTTAAAACGAACTTCACACATCGTTGCACGAAATATAGGAATTCCTTTAGAGTCTTTATCAAAAAGTTCTTTTGTGAACACTCCGTGCATCTTCATCACACCAGCATAATATAGCAAGCCAAATAAAGCTTTAAATTCAATGGTCTAATACTTGTCACGGCATCTTCAACTGCATCTTTTTCTGTATGCCTGTCACTTTTATATTTTGCCTTGCCATTCCTTGGTTGGTATGTTGAAGTATACAGTTCAAGTTTTCCTCTGTAAAACATAATTTCCATGCTTCTTCACTTTTCCATTTTTTCCGCTCCATCGAAAACAACGTTTGCCTTGTAACTTTGTTGGAACTTGAACAATTTTCAGTTTGTCCCCTTCACCCGGATCTTCTTGAAGTAAGGAATTAGAATCCGAATCGAATGATTCTGCAGCAGTTTGATCGATTGATGAATATGCCTTCTTCGTTCTCTGATTCAGACTCAAACAGAATTCTTAGTGCTGTTGCAACATATTCCTCCTTAGATAAGTTGAAGACTTTCTGTGAACTCATGGTTTCCTAAAGAAAAAATAAAAATGAAATAGAAGTCTACTATAAACACAAGGGTGAAAACCTGAAATCATAAATGAAACATTGCTGCATTACCTTTTGAAAAAATATTAAGAATAACACAATTTCTACCCCGGTGTACAGGTACACCCCACACAAGCTTTAGCTGCTAAATGAACTGCTAAAGGTCACTGCGAAACTAAATCTCTAAAATATGAAACTACCAGAAGCCAGCCATATATAGCGCCATCTGTTAGAAAGAAATTTAACTTTTTCATGTGAGTGGGGTACAGGTGTACCCCGAATAGCATGATGACAATGATTTTGGGCTATATCTGCTACACGAAAAAGTAAAATTATGAATAACGATCATTTAGCTAAAACAAAAAACGATTTGTCCTTTGAACTTCATAGCTTCTTTTTTACTTAATTTGGTCAATTTGGTTAGACCAGGAACTAGAAACTATGGCGGCGTTAATAGACCATCTTGGCAATCATGTAATAGAAACGACAATCTTTAGTCCACGATTTACAATTATGGAGGAACCAAATTTATTCGCGGCGATCAAATCAACAGGACACGTCAATTGTCGAAACCATTTCATTGAGGGTGGCTAAATTAATTTTGACAAAGCCGAATCAAAGCTAGCACTGAAGATACCCGATATAATTGAACCAAAATCGGATAACGTCGCTTATTTTTGTCCTGTAAAGGGTACATGGTGTCAATACCGAAACACCAGTTTGGTATCTTACTCAAACAAACTTATGGATGCGATGGACGTTCGGGATCCTGATTTTCTACCCGTGGACTTCAATCTGCCCAGACATAGACCTTGCTAGAACTAAGTAGAAACAGAGTACGTATCCTCCTACGTTTTCTGCAGGTTCTGTGAGGCGGAGGATGAAAACCCAGAACACCTTATATCTAACAACATCGCTATCACGGAAGCCCTTGCCAACCATCTCGGCAAAGACATCATAAACAAAAAAAGAAGTTTATTAAAGTTCTTAATCTGAATGTGGACAAATACTCTTGGACTACACTCAGCTCAATAACTAACTAACTAACTTCTCTTCTCGACTTTAAAATTACCGAAATTCTTAAGGTACATCATCGTCTACATTTACCTACCACCGTATGAGAGCAAAATTGCAAGAGAGTACTATAAAATTTTCGAACGGCGAAAAAAAAAATTGTTTCAAACGAAATTCTTCACGTACAAATTCTATTCAGCCGGCATGTGCTGCACTGTTCAATAAGCACTTCAAACGCTTTGTGTACGTGAAAAGTGTGTATCTCCCCGTGCCGCATACCTATCAAATTTCAACCGGTTACATTCAGTGCGATTGCATCGTTCGTCCGCCTCATATATTCAATATTGGTTTTGCTAGCAAACGCTGACGGTTACGTTTGGAAAATTTTCGAATTTCCAAATATTTATTAAGAGCCCTTCTGCCAATTTTCACTCTAACCGCGATTTGCAAGTCCTGCACGTACTGATCTTGTACAGAGGATGTGAAAAATATCAGCACTTAGTAGGTTTTGAAGGTAAAATTATACGCAGTTGTAATTATTATTGTATTTATATTGAAAATAAGTCTAAGCACAATTTTGAAAAAATTTTTTTCTGTTCAGAGGCTCCGTTGTTTGAAATGAGGTTAATTTTAGGTTAGGATCTACCTTAAATGTTACACGGTATCGTTACGAGCCCTTAGTCTGCGTTTTCCTAATATAAATCAATCAAGCAAGTAGTAGCAAATCAGCAAGGATTGTATTGGATTGCAGAAGGGTCGTTCAGGTCTTAAATACCTCTTTTCATGATGACCTATTGGTCAAGTTCGATTAGTATCCGCCCCCGCCACTCCCCCCAATTCAATATTCTTAACGAATCCAAAAATTGATTTAGATTACAGGACTTCAACTTCCTTTGACAACGTTTTGAGATGGTATCGTAGAAGGCTCTAGATCTTCTTGACATCTGCCGTTTATGTCAAGAATATCTAGAGACGGCAGAACACATTTTGCGTAAATATGTTTCTGCCAGTCATACCTGAAAATAACACTTCAATAGGCCGTTTCTAACGCCTACTGAAATCCAGGACGGAAATCCCAGACTAATTCTAAAGTTTATCAAAAGCCTCCAACTGGTCTAACAACTAGAAGGGTAATGTTACAATAGACCCATGCAGGTCGCGGTGACTAAAGGCAGTAGTGCCATTGCCCCTCATATCTGATAATATCTAATATCCTTAGCTTGGGCTTTGTAGCTTCTTGTTTCTATTTGACGAGAAGTTTTTCACTTCAGTGCATCAGTTGTTCTCCAATCGAAGTCAGTTTCCTTCTATTATTGGGCTTCTTTTATAAGTTGGCTTTTGCAAAAGAAAGGTTCCGACCCAACAAAATTCATATGGCTTCCTTGTTTTGCAAGTTCTTGAATACCTACTTATATGGCTAAAACACTCATGCCATAGTTTCAGGGAATATGACGTCGGGACATTACACTCAACTGTTTTAACAAAAAAAAATCATGTGAGCTCAGCTGTCCATTGCGGACACCTACAGCAGACAAGACACCTTCCTTATCTCTTACCTCACAATGGTCTTTGAAACAATGAAAAGAAAAATTCTTCTCCATAGCTGCTCCTACCGAAAACAAATTTCTTTTCAAACCTGGCACATAAAGGATCTTGCTCAGCCTCCTGTCAAACGTTTTTCCATTTACCAGCACTTCAATTTCCACAGTTCCAATACCAGCTGTTAGCAATACTTTATTGTCGACAACTTTCATGAAACCAAACTTATTATCTTCAAAGAACATACAGAGCCAGGTATACTTTTTCTTCTGAAATGTTACCAATAAATACACATTTCTCACTTTCTAGTGCCATTAAATGGAACTGGCTCTAGAAATTAACAAATTTTGAATTCCAACATCGAGGAAGCCTGTTTTAGACCATAAAGACTGCGTTGCAGTTTACAGACTAAACCCCTCTTTCGTTGCTCTTCAAAATCAGAGGGAGGGGGAGGGGGAAGTTCCATGTACAGCTCTTCTTCAAGATTAATGAAGGCAGTATTCACATCAAATTTGGGTTTTGGGTTAACTGTTACTACTATGAAACATTCATCACTTTTATAGTTTTATCCTTTCCCATTTGATATATTCGGTGAGTTTTGTAGATTTAACAAGAAATTCACTTCAAATTTCCACATCACAAAGTTTTGCCATCTAATTCTCAATTTCTTTCTCACAAAACTTGCAAAACCCTTTGCCTTTAAATTTGCTTTAGCACTGGAGTGACCTGAAGCCCACATCAAAGATACCCTGTTATTCGATTTCCATGCCAGTTTAAACTTGAAGCTGTATGAAATGAATGCTTTTAAAGGGGCTTGGCTATGGATACAAATACAGTTGTTTGCTCCTTTCATGTCTTTGTCCAGGCGTTCTCGAAAGCAAAGGCCTACGGTGTGTTAATTCCACCTGATAGATCAGTGGGGGGTGGGGGGCTGAACCTAACCTTTCTCAAAAATTGGTGTTCGTATCGTGAGCCTTTACTGCCATTCTTGCATCTGTTTTAGATCCATCTCTTTCTTAAACAAGTGATTTTCAAATTTTGGTCCACCAGAACTCTTTCTTCAGAGCTTGGATCTTGAATGGTTACAAATTTGATTTAACAAACTTGTGTTGGTATTTTGTGTCCACTTTTCAATCGAGGATGTTAAGGTGTAGTGGATATCACTATTGAAGTGGAAAAATCAGAATCAGTGGATAATTTGTCATCCCAAATCTTTCAAAGTACCTATTTTTTTTTTTTTTAAGTGAGGAAAAATGACAGTATTGACACGATTACTGATATTGAAATGGCAGGTCGCAGAGTAGTGGATATCCTTGTCCTTCTATCAATCTTTCCTAGAGTACCTATATGAGTAACAACCTCAATAAAAGATCAAAAAACATCATCTCTAGGGCTTCGAATATAAGACCTCAGCATCTGATGATCTCCAGTACCCACCACAAAAGAAATCTGCTGCACTTTATATAAATTGAAAATACAGGTTGCTGACTGATATCCGGATACTTTTCTATTTCACCGCATTATCTAGATTACCATGAGAGCACACGTGCCAAATTTCTGCAATATAATAATGTCTCACGAGCGACGACGTATCAAACTCAAGATCTCACACTATACGAAAGTACATGTATCCCATATCCTCTCTATCTCTGCAATTTTTACCATCGACTTTAGCCAAGTAAAAATATCTTCGGTTTCAATTCGCATTCACGCGCTTGAAGTGAATAAATGAAGGAGCTATGTAGTTGGAGATTGGCGAGGACGTGACGCAATTTATTCACGGAAAAACACATATGCAAAAGGTTACCTTCTATCCATCTAATCCACAAGCTAGCAGTTCGAAGCCGGAGCCGTTCGTGGAAAAAGGGCAGAGCTCGATATCGCGGTGAATGCGCTTCTCCCATTTCTAATATTGTCACGTAATATGCGATGTGGTTTCTAATGAATTCCAGTATCTTGGGTATGTATAAGTACGTTGCTTCCGCTAGCGTATGGATATGTATATAAAAGTATCTAACTACATACGTGCCGTCGCATGCGAAAAAGTATGAAATAAAGTCCGTCCATCATTTGGGATTATGGAAATTTAGAAGGAGAAGATTGAATAGTAATGGAGATCAAAAAGCAAATTGGCTTCGTTTGATGCTATAGATATATGTATGCATATGGAGGAGTTTTTATTTTCTACGTTTTTATGGGGGTATCTTGGATATTAGATATCGATTGTATAGGTAGTTGTGTGTATGGTGTTTTGGAATAGACAACATATTTTTAATAAAACATTTGTATCATCTGACGCCCTTATCATTGACGGATACATGCTGTTTCGTGAAGATCGTACTGCTGGCAGAGGTGGTGGAGTGTGTTTCTATACACGAGCATCTCTTAATCCAAAACTTAGTATATCATCAGAGACAAGAGAGAGACAATTATGGGTAACTATTAAACTGGCATCATTTTCAGCTTCTCTTGGTGACTTTTCTCGGCCACCGGATGTTAATTGTGGGCATTTTATTAACCATCTAGAAGAATCGTCGTCGTTGCACTATACTATGGACATGCCGGATAGAGATGGTTCTTCTACGTTATGGTTTCAAGACATTTTCCTTTTCTTTTATTTTTCTTTATGAATTATATACATACTTGTTTTGTTTTATATCACGTCTGGTATTACAAACAAATGAAATTCATATTGATCATACAATACTAACACTAACTAAGTATATGCTATTCTGGGACGTATTTAGAAAGTCTTTCTTTTCACTTTTCTTTCATATTGGGATGAAGAACATTCCGAAATTAAAGTCCAACAGTATTCAGCAAGCATCTCACTATTCCACTTGCCCTGATAGCGTTTTTCAATAGTGGAGATATCCTGATGAAATCTTTTCCCATGCTCCTCACTAACATCGCCAAAATTCGGAGGAAAGAAGTTCAGGTGCGAATGCAAGAAATGTATTTTAAGACTCACATTACAGCCTAACGCATGGTAACTTCTAACAAGACATTACACTCAACTGTTTTAACAAAAAAAAATCATGTGAGCTCAGCTGTCCATTGCGGACACCTACAGCAGACAAGACACCTTCCTTATCTCTTACCTCACAATGGTCTTTGAAACAATGAAAAGAAAAATTCTTCTCCATAGCTGCTCCTACCGAAAACAAATTTCTTTTCAAACCTGGCACATAAAGGATCTTGCTCAGCCTCCTGTCAAACGTTTTTTCATTTACCAGCACTTCAATTTCCACAGTTCCAATACCAGCTGTTAGCAATACTTTATTGTCGACAACTTTCATGAAACCAAACTCATTATCTTCAAAGTACATACAGAGCCCAGGTATACTTTTTCTTCTGAAATGTTCCCAATAAATACACATTTCTCACTTTCTAGTGCCATTAAATGGAACTGGCTCTAGAAATTAACAAATTTTGAATTCCAACATCGAGGAAGCCTGTTTTAGACCATAAAGACTGCGTTGCAGTTTACAGACTAAACCCCTTTCTCGTTGCTCTTCAAAATCGGGGAGGGGGAGGAGGGAAGTTCCATGTACAGCTCTTCCTCAAGATTAATGAAGGCAGTATTCACATCAAATTTGGGTTTTGGGTTAACTGTTACTTCGTCGGAAACTACATCACTGCTGCACACATGTCCTTTCCCATTTGACCCATTCGGTGAGTTTTGTAGTTTTATTCACTTCAAATGTCCACATCACAAAGTTTTGCCCATCTAATTTCGTCAGATTAGATACTTCTTTCTCGCAAAACTTGCAAAACCCTTTGCCTTTAAATTTGCTTTAGCACTGGAGTGACCTGAAGCCCACATCAAAGATACCCTGTTATTCGATTTCCATGCCAGTTTAGACTTGAAGCTGTATGAAATGAATGCTTTTAAAGAGGGCTTGGCTATGGGTACAAATACAGTTGTTTGCTCCTTTCATGTCTTTGTCCAGGCGTTCTCGAAAGCAAAGACATATGGTATGTAGTTAATTCCACCTGATAGATCAGTGGGGGAGTGGTAGGGGCTGAACCTAACCTTTTTCAGTAATTGGTGTTCGTATCGTGAGCCTTTACTGCCATTCTTGCATCTGTTTTAGATCCATCTCTTTCTTAAACAAGTGATTTTCAAATTTTGGTCCACCAGAACTCTCTTCTTCATAGCTTGGATTTGGTTTAACAAACTTGTGTTGGTATTTTATGTCCACTTTACAATCGAGGATGTTAAGGTGTAGTGGATATCACTAGGTGTAGTGGAAAAATCAGAATCAGATAATTTAGTGGCTAAGATATTTCAAAGGATTCATGACAGTATTGACACGATTACTGATATTGAAATGGCAGGTCGCAGAGTAGTGGATATCCTTGTCCTTCTATCAATCTTTCCTAGAGTACCTATATGAGTAACAACCTCAATAAAAGATCAAAAAACATCATCTCTAGGGCTTCGAATATAAGACCTCAGCATCTGATGATCTCCAGTACCCACCACAAAAGAAATCTGCTGCACTTTATATAAATTGAAAATACAGGTTGCTGACTGATATCCGGATACTTTTCTATTTCACCGCATTATCTAGATTACCATGAGAGCACACGTGCCAAATTTCTGCAATATAATAATGTCTCACGAGCGACGACGTATCAAACTCAAGATCTCCCACTATACGAAAGTACATGTATCCCATATCCTCTCTATCTCTGCAATTTTTACCATCGACTTTAGCCAAGTAAAAATATCTTCGGTTTCAATTCGCATTCACGCGCTTGAAGTGAATAAATGAAGGAGCTATGTAGTTGGAGATTGGCGAGGACGTGACGCAATTTATTCACGGAAAAACACATATGCAAAAGGTTACCTTCTATCCATCTAATCCACAAGCTAGCAGTTCGAAGCCGGAGCCGTTCGTGGAAAAAGGGCAGAGCTCGATATCGCGGTGAATGCGCTTCTCCCATTTCTAATATTGTCACGTAATATGCGATGTGGTTTCTAATGAATTCCAGTATCTTGGGTATGTATAAGTACGTTGCTTCCGCTAGCGTATGGATATGTATATAAAAGTATCTAACTACATACGTGCCGTCGCATGCGAAAAAGTATGAAATAAAGTCCGTCCATCATTTGGGATTATGGAAATTTAGAAGGAGAAGATTGAATAGTAATGGAGATCAAAAAGCAAATTGGCTTCGTTTGATGCTATAGATATATGTATGCATATGGAGGAGTTTTTATTTTCTACGTTTTTATGGGGTATCTTGGATATTAGATATCGATTGTATAGGTAGTTGTGTGTATGGTGTTTTGGAATAGACAACATATTTTTAATAAAACATTTGTATCATCTGACGCCCTTATCATTGACGGATACATGCTGTTTCGTGAAGATCGTACTGCTGGCAGAGGTGGTGGAGTGTGTTTCTATACACGAGCATCTCTTAATCCAAAACTTAGTATATCATCAGAGACAAGAGAGAGACAATTATGGGTAACTATTAAACTGGCATCATTTTCAGCTTCTCTTGGTGACTTTTCTTGGCCACCGGATGTTAATTGTGGGCATTTTATTAACCATCTAGAAGAATCGTCGTCGTTGCACTATACTATGGACATGCCGGATAGAGATGGTTCTTCTACGTTATGGTTTCAAGACATTTTCCTTTTCTTTTATTTTTCTTTATGAATTATATACATACTTGTTTTGTTTTATATCACGTCTGGTATTACAAACAAATGAAATTCATATTGATCATACAATACTAACACTAACTAAGTATATGCTATTCTGGGACGTATTTAGAAAGTCTTTCTTTTCACTTTTCTTTCATATTGGGATGAAGAACATTCCGAAATTAAAGTCCAACAGTATTCAGCAAGCATCTCACTATTCCACTTGCCCTGATAGCGTTTTTCAATAGTGGAGATATCCTGATGAAATCTTTTCCCATGCTCCTCACTAACATCGCCAAAATTCGGAGGAAAGAAGTTCAGGTGCGAATGCAAGAAATGTATTTTAAGACTCACATTACAGCCTAACGCATGGTAACTTCTAACAAGTTCACTAACAATTTCCTCGTAATCTTCAGAATTTTTTATTTCCTAAGAAATTCTTTGTCACACTTTTAAATGCATCCCAAGCAGTCCGTTCTAAATCGCTCAAGAGTACGTCAAATTCTCGATCCTGTTGTAGCAGATTAATCTGGGATCCTATAAAAATCCCCTCTTTAAGTTTTGCCTCAGATATATTAGGAAATTTTTGTTTAAGGTATCGAAATCCTGGTCCCCCTTTGTCCAATGCTTTGGCGAAATTCCTCATCAGAGCTAATTTTATGTGTAATGGAGGTAAAAGTATTTTATGAGGCTCCACCAACGAATTATGGACTACGTTCTTTTCTCCAGGAGTATATTGTATTCTGGTTGACCATTGCTTAACAGTATAGTGCAAATTTCTTGCTCGACTATCCCATTCTCCAAGAAAACAGCACTACTTTGTGAATCCAAGTTGTACTCGTAGACCAAGTAGAATTGCAACTGCTTTCAGATCAGGACTGATGTACCATTTATAGGTTTTGTAACTGATTTGATCAAGGAGATGTGTCATATTATCATATGTTTCCTTCATGAGCACGGCATGACGAATAGGAATGGAGAGGTAGATGTTTCCTATATGTAGAAGGACAGCTTTCAAACTCACAGAATAATCACATCAAGTAATAAATCGAAAGATATGTGGAAAATTATAAACAACAATATGAACTAGCAGCCCCGCAATATCCTGCCAACTGATTGTGATATACATATTTTAGCAGATAAATTTAATCAACATATTTCCAAGAATGAAATATCGCAAAACATTCCACCACAAAACAACTTTGGCGCAATAAGTACAAATACATCATTTTTCTTCTTCCCAGCTACTGCTATAGAATTGATAAACTGTACGAGAAGTATAAGAAACACACAGTCTAGTGGTTATGATGAAGTTCCAGTACACCTAATCCAATTATGTATACCTAAAATTGCCGCACCCTTATGTGATATTCTCAATACTTGCTTTTTGACGGGAGTTTATCCACAAGAGTTGAAAATAGCTGTAGTAAAACGTCTCTTTCAAACAGGAAATACCAACAACTTAGGTAACTATAGACCTATCAGCTTATTAAATAGCTTTTCGAAAATATTTGAGCGCTTAATAGCAACTCGTTTGTATGACTATTTCCATAAACATAATTTGTTCCAATCTTTTATTATGGGGACAAAGCCAAAACATAAATAGAATATTTAGAGCTCAAAAAAGAGCAGTTAGAATACTGTGCAATATAAATCTACGAGAGACATGCAGAGGAATATTTAGGAAACATAAATTACTCACTGTCCACGCCATATACATTTACGAATGCACAATGTTTTTTGTTAAACATAGACATCTTTTTAACGAAGCTTCAAACACGCATCAATACACGACTCGCTATAGACAATTAAACATGTTCCCTATTCATCGTCTTACAGTTACAGAAAAAGGATTGTATTATTCTAGCCTAAAGATCTATAACAAATTACCGGCCTTAATAAAATCAGCACCCACTTTGAATATTCTAAAAAATAGGTTATTAGAATTTTTAGTTAATTTAGAACCTTATAATATAAATTAATTTTATAATTTGTAATATACAATTATGTATTGACGTTTTCATGTACCCCTGTATGTGTTATATGAAATAAACTTATTATTATTATTATTATTATTATTATTATTATTATTGACATTGTGGGGTCTGCTTTGAGAAATGTAACTATCTACTTTATGCAGATGACACCTTGATTTATGCGGTGCATAAGGAATTGCGATGTGCCTCACATAGGCTGCAGGAAGAATTTCAGAGATTCCAGGGGTGGGCCCATGACAAGGAGCTCGTAATAAATTCAGAAAAGACTAGATTCATGCATATAAGATCGCCGCATTTGCAAATAGATAATCAAGTACATATAAAATTTCATAACTATGATTGCCTGCATGGGTTAAACGATTGTAATTGTGAAAGTATACCGAGTGTGGATAGTTATGTCTACTTGGGATTGCATGTTGATCAGCATTTTCTATGGTCGGACCATGTTAATGCCTTGGTAAAGAAACTGAGAAATGTATGTGCGCAATTTTATTATTTAAAGGATTTTTTACCAAGTGCTACACTGAAGACTATTTATCATGCACTATTTGAATCACTATGCTCATACGCACTGACGGTATGGGGACATTGCTCTGAAGTTCACTTTAACAGAATAAGTGCATTGCAGGATCCTATCGTAAGATACATTGCTTGGCGACACCCTGAAAACAATTTACGTGATGTTCAAACAGATCCGTATCAGTTACTGGCGATTTTGAAAATAAAAAAGTTGTTTTTCCTAAGGACAATAATAAACAACGTGGCTTCAATACGGGAAATGCCGCGAATCTATCATGAGCACCAGACCCGGCTGAGAGAGGATAGAGCTATGACTGGAACAAGATTCACGAATAAATATGGGCAACGAATACCAAAAGCATTTTTGCCGCGAATGTTTAACCAACTTCCTCCGTTGATAAGGGAGGAAAAACGAGTAGGCATTTTAAAGAGGAATATGGTTCAATGGTTATTGCAAGAAGAATTATAAGGGTTGATGCGGTTGGTGAGTGAATGGCTACTATGGAGAATGCCTCGAACATGTGGTTAGTGTCTCTGGGTTTAGTTACTTTATCTAATTTTCTAAAAATTGTATTGTGCCCTTACCTTAAATTCACTTATTTAATCTGTTGGTTCCTGTCGTGGAACGGGTAGATATATACTAGTGTTCACGGTCTTGTAGTTGTAATTTTGTGTTGCTACAGTCAAGCTATGCTTTGTAGCATTTCATTAACAGCAGTAAGATTTTTTTTTTTTTTTGTTATGGTCAGTTATTAATTCAGGAATTAGGAATAGTTTATTAACTGAACATTTGTAATTGTTTAACACAGATTTTGTACTTGGGGGAGTTCGTTGGTGCCCCTGTTCTGTTTGCAGAGTAGGGGGGCTGCGGACTTCCAGCGTGAGGGACCCGAGGGACACTCGCGCTCTTGCGTGAGCGTCGCTTGGGGAAGGTGGAGTATGTGGAGGTAAAAATATAAAAAAAAAAAAAACAAAAAAAAAAGAATTATTACTGGCAAAGCTTCCGAATGAGGAACTGGACGAGTGGCAGAAGGTAAATTAGGATAGGTAATTTTATCCCTATTTTTACTGGAAAACCCGAAGGCTTTTGTACAACAAATGTAGCAGTCTGTCGAATGATCCTTTTGTTCTCGCCAAATCATAGGCCTACCAAATGGCATAGCTATGCTCTTACATTTTATCCAGCTCCACAAAGTATCAGCACATCGTGCACTGACACTGTGAGGGGTCTACAACTTGTCTTGATTTGTAAATTTAAATTTAAAATAAAGGTTATACAATTTTTCTATTAACGGGGACATTGTGAATTCAAAAAACGTTTAACTAATATTAGTAGCATACATTGAGTCAATTTGAGTCGAATAACGTGTCTGTTGGGTCTTATATATACTCACATATGCACAGATCTATTAATTCCTTGATTTGATTGGTTTTAGAGAGAAATAAATGGAGTGGTTTAACGACTATGACGTACAAATGAAGCCCAAACATGTTACATCCTGTTCAGACATGCCCGTCAGCATGATAATAATTTGATAGATTCTTTTAATTTACTCATAAAAAAATAGCTTTAGACATACAGTACATTTAATACATATATGCATAAAAAAACATTTTTCAGAAACCTGACGTGATGGCCAATTTTTGAAAATATTTTCAGAATTACAACGAAAAAGCCCATAACGTACACGTATCAGAGTGTAAGAAAAAAATACCCTGTTGACCAATGTAATCATTACATTTCGAACACCCTGTAAGAGTGTAATTAATTGTTCTTCTATCTTTGGCTGTCTCCAGCAGAAATATAAAATACATAGAATATAAGCTGCTGTTGGTTGGCATTGACTTTTTGATATTAGTTTATATTTGTCAGTTTGTTGCTGATTTAAAACTAGGGTTAAGTAACTTAAATTAATAAAAATGCAGCGTCTTAGTGAAGATATTATGAACAATACCCTTAGATTAATACAAAATGGATATTCCAGCACAGAAGTGGCTAGAATTTATAATGTATCTCACAGTGTCTTTAATAGAGTTGCAATACGATTTCGTCGAAGTGGTAGTGTAAAATTTACTCATGGAGGAGGCCGACGGAGGTGTACAACTCCTGCACAAAATGAGTATTTGAGACTCCAGGTCAAATGAAATGGAGTTCAGTCGTCTAGGAGTGGTTATATCTAATCTAACAGTTAGAAGAAGGCTGCACGAGCTTGGTTTAAAGGCTAGCAGAAGAGCCATATGCCCACTGTTGACCAGGCAACACAAGATCGCTAGGAGGCAGTGGGCTGCCTGCAAATCACTTACCATGGGAGGCTCTTGACTGGAGAAGATGCCGTTTCTCTGACAAGTCCAGATTCACTCTACATCATTCTGATAGTAGAGTTTTAGTGTGAAGGAGGCGTGGAGAACGGTCTCTTAACAGGAACATGAGCCCGCGTGTACTATTTGGGGGAGAGGGAAGGGGTTTACGGTTTGGGGTGGCATAAGCATTATTTTGAGAAATCAATCCATGAATGCGGAGAGATACAGGGACTTATGTATTTTGCCAATAGTTGTGCCATTTGCCCAAAATTTTGGAAGAAATTTCGTGTTTGTGGACGATAATGCTCGTCCCCACCGAGCCCACATCGTCGAAGATATCATTGTTGCCAATAATATTGAAAGAATGATATGGCCTCCTAATTCTCCAGATTGTAATTGCATCGAGGGGGACAAACTTGATCGACGAAAGCAGTGCGAGAAGAATGGGAAAGAATATCGTCAGAATTCATCAATACTACTAAGATGCTTAGCTATGTCACGAGCTCGAGGAGGATGTTTCTTTTTAGTTAAAACATTTTTTTGAATTATCACTTAAGTTTATTTTTTAACAATTTATTAATTCTTATCATTAAGTTAGTGCTTAAATGGTTTTTAATAGTTAAAAAATACATACTTTGTTATATTCCTGCCGCCTTTTCCTTTTTGGTTAATTTATTTTGGAAAAAAATTGATTTATACACACATCAACATAATCTAAGAATATATCTTATTTGCTTAAAAAAATAATTTAGTGCATCTTTTTACCCATTTTTGTCTTGAAAGTTAAATGTAAAATAAGCTATGAGTGAAATTAACTTAAATTAATATTTACCATAACACAATTTTAATAATAATTTATTAATTAGAAATTAGAAATTCTACAAAATTGAACTAATATGGAATTAATAAAGAGTGAGACCTCTTCTGGAGTTCTTGACATAGACAGAATAAGATTGTCCAAGTCTTCTTGTGGAAGAAGATTCCACTGTTGTGAAAGAAGTTCTTGCAGTTGCCGTCGATTTTGTATAGCGTCCATATGTGACAGGGATCTTCTCTGAAGCGTATCCTATGCATGCTCAGTGGGATTGTGGTCTGGGGATTGAGCTGGCCATGGCAAAACCTCAATTCTTGCTTTATTGAGCCACAACTCTTGCCACATGTGGTCGTGCATTGTCATGCATAAGGGTCACATTTCGGCCCAACGCTTCTGCAAATGGCTGAACAACAGGTTCAAGAATATTCTGGATATATTGCTCAGCATTTAAGAATTGATCTAGAAAAACGAGATCAGTTTTCCTACCCAGCATAATTCCCGCCCATATCTTTACAGTACCACCTCGGTAGCTGTGCACTTCTTGGGCATGCTGTAGCGCCTTGCTGTATTACCAGGCTGACGCCAGACTCTTAATCTGCGAGTATCTAGTCTTAATCCGAATCGCGACTCGTCAGAAAAAAGTATAGTCGACCATTGCTCTCGAATCCAGTTTAAGTGTTCTCGAGCCCAGTTTACTCGATGCCCTCGATTTCTGCTGGTTAATGGTGGAATCCTAAAGGGGCGTCTGGAGTGAAGATTGACTTCCCTTAAACAACGCCTGATGGTTTGGCTGTGGACTGTCACGTTATGCACTGCCCGGAGACGCGATTTTAACTCAGTAGGAGTTAGTGAACTCTGTCGGAGAGCCTGAAGAGTGATGTGCCGGCCCTGAGTAGCAGTGGTGGTGCATCTTCTTCCAAGATGTTGTTCCCTGGGATTACCTGTATCTCTGTAACGTCGCCATAGTCGGCTAATTACGCTCTGTGTTGTACCTAGCCGCTCTGCTACGTCAACTTGTCTTACTCCCACTTCCAGCATTCCAACTGCCCTATTCATTTTGTTAGGATGTAAATGACGACGTCTATTTTGTTCATTCATGTTTGCTTTTAACGCAATTTATGCTTACACTTATCAATGGGTACTAATTTTTGTGAAACAACACAGAAATGGTGGGAGAAGTAACACGCTAAAGTTAAAATTCAAAACATTTTAAGATTTATCATTAACTGTACTTGTTTAATGGCTACTTTTGACAGATAGTTGTTTATAAGTTACCTAGCACCAAACTAAACAACAAAAGACAATATTAACGGAAGTAAAATCAAGCAAATAAAATAAAAATTGACATCCTTAGATTATGTTGATGTGTGTATTATTTTTTCATTAGTGGACCAATTCAATTAAACAGCAGTTTATATAGAAATTAAAAAAAAATCCACAAAAAATCAAAATTATTCAAAAACTCCAGTACAAATGCATCTGAAAGCCGACAATGCACGCTAATTAATTAAAAAATAACAATTGAATAATGTGTTATAATGACACTTGTCAAACTCATGTAATTGTTGTTTGAGGAATTTTGTGTTCGTGATTAAGTTTTTCATTGGTTTTCTCACTGATTATTCAAATTTGCTTTCAAAAATGGTTCATTACACTTTAGAAGAATACAGGGACATGATTATGTGTTACGGCGAAGCTAGATCAAATTCTTACGAAGCTCAACGTATTTATCGAGAAAGTTATCCTTTATCCCTAAGTTCCTAATGTTCGAACATTTATTGATGTGCATAGGCGTTTGAGAGAAGACGGCTGTTTTAGAAAACCAAAATTGAATAGTGGGGTTTCCAGAACTCGTCGCACTGTGCGAAACGAAGAAACTGTTTTACGAATGGTAGAAAATAATCCAAGAACAAGCACCAGAAAAACAAGTTCAGCGGTACGAAACCTTAACCGTGAATCAGTTAGACAAATTTTCAAAGAACAACTTCTTCGCCCATATCATTTCCAGAAAATTCATTCACTATTGGAACATGACTTTGTTCCTCGTGTACAATTTTGCCAATGGTTGCAAAACCAAAGACAAAACATTATTTCATCAATTTTGTTTACTGACGAAGCTGGTTTTAGTCGTGATGGTATACTGAACCTACATAATATGCACCATTGGAGTGATGAAAATCCTCATCAAACTGTAATTCGAAGTCACCAATATGGGTTTTCAATTAATGTGTGGGCAGGTATAATTGACAATTATTTAATTGGCCCATTTCGATTGTCCAATCGATTGACAGGTGCACTGTATCGAAATTTCTTGGAGAATGATTTAAACACATTATTAGAGGATGTCCCATTGGCCATTACTGGAAGAATGTATTACATGCATGATGGGGCGCCAGCTCACTTTTCTCGAGTGGCAAGGGAATATTTGGACAGGAGATTTGGAAATATGTGGATTGGTCGAGGGGGCCTGTACCCTGGCCAGCTCGTAGTCCCGACCTTAATCCCCTCGATTTTTCATTTTGGGGATTTATGAAAAATGAAGGTTATGCTGTAGAAATACATAATGAAGAACAATTGTGGATAAGAATTATGGAATCGGCAGATAGATTTCGTAATAACCCAGGAATATTTCGAAGATGCCGTCAATCATTAAGAAGAAGAATGGAAAAATGTATTGAAGTACAAGGGCAACAATTTGAACATCATCTAAAAACTTAATTTTTTGTTTTAATTAATCATTGTTTTTGCAAATAAATTTAAAAAAAATTCAACACCCCGTATCTTTTAACCGAAGGTCTTGTGGACCCATGTTCATAGGAACTTTTTTTCTTATTTTAGTGTCCTCTATTGTGCGGCACTATGCAATGTACTTTTTTCTATGTCACCTTGTATATACGGGAGGTTTTATTTTCTAATTTTTTATGGAGATATCTTGGAAATTAGATAACGATTGTATAGGTAGTTGTATGATGTTTTGGAATAGATAAAATATGTTTAAAAAAACAACAAATTGTAACATTTTGGACCACGTTTGGTTTGAGATAAGACATCGTCCTATCGCAATAGCACATCCTGTATATCGATTACCTTGAATACAGTCCCAATAAAAGCAAACACATCAACAAATTTATATTCAGAAGCGGTATTAAGCTGCCTCGCAAAAAAAAACTACCTACTACGGATATAAAACGGTCGTCGGAAAGCGTTAAAACAAATAACGGTATTAACGGTTATCAGGTATAGTAAAACAGGATATTCGAACCGGACGTATACACACAAAAAATCGAATCCCTGTTTTTTGCGCGGCGGTTTGCAAGTTCGCCAATTATATCGTATAATGGCTTCGGATCGCACCGGCTACAATAATTATTATCATTAATATCAGGAAAAGAGGACGAAACAGGGTGTGGGGGGAGAGGGGGGAAGAGATTGCTAGCTGGCTATAAAGGATCTTCGTTGGCTATTAAAACATCGTTTATCAATTTGTCAGGGAGCCAGAGCAACCCCTTTTTCGTGAGTCGAGAAATTGTTTTGCCGCAGGAAGTGTGACGCTTCATTTAACAACAACTGTCGAAGGGAAAGAGAAGTTCTTCGGGAGGGACGAAAATCCGGCATTCTTGTGTACGTGCGTGTAATTCGGGTATCCCACCGTTTTGAAATTTCTTTTCACAATTAAGTCCGCGTAATTATGATTGATAGCGTTCCGAGGGGCTATAGATCAACGGGTGTTCTTACTGTATCGCGTCTAAAATTGATAGATTTTGATGAATCTGATTTTGATGAATGTCGTCGTGATAAATGGAAAGATACTTCAAACGAGCCGGAGTAAATCTCGTAACTGTTTACGATATTAAATTCATAAGTTTTCTAGTGGAATTACCTACGTTTCTTTAGAAAAATATATTACTACCACCTAATCGCGAAGATATCCACCATTCGAAATTTCCCCCTTCACTTAATTCGAGAAATGAACTCGCTAACGCATGCCATATTACCACCAGTTCACTATACTGATACATAATACCCTGTGGAATCTCTCCCGAAAAGGGGGCGATATTAATCCCAACCTTTCTTGTGCACACAAATTTCGCATTCCGAAAACGCGGAGAGAAGGAGCCCCTCACCCCTCCTACATAACCCCTCCACAGCTTCGGTGACAATAACATCTTCCATGCCAGTTACAACATCTGAACCGAACAATATATTTTTCAAAGTCTTTGAACGTTTCCAGATGTTACAAATAATATTGATATATTAAATAAGTTTCTGGGGGAGTCCCTAGCTGGCGGTGAACGCCTCCCCCGTACATTTCCAGAATCGGGAGCGAACTGACAAAGAGGAGTAGAACAGGATTTTGTACCTCCTCTGCTCTCGATTCCATTATCCTAAAGCTTGCTTCGATTTCGCGACTGTTACAAAGTAAGGAGATGGATATATGATATGTAAGATGTTAATATGAAATTCATCGCAAGTATATTAAATCATGTCGGTATTCATAACGCATATATTACGTAGAAGGGAAAAAAATGTAATAAGAATACGTACAGTTATATCAAAGTACATGATTATTATAAAGTGAAGATTTTTTTTGTAATAATAACAGTTAATGTAGGTAACTATATTATAAACAAGAGTTATATCGGTCAAACTAAACAATATTTAAAGAATCGACTTTACAATCGCCAAGGGGATGTTCCCACACAAGCTCAAACTAGCAAAAGTACCACCAATCTTCCAAAAAAAGGCAACTTGTGTGAAGTTACTAACTACAACAATAAGTAGCCTGTCATTTTCGTTCTGTCAAGTATTTACGACCATTATTATAATCAGCATGATTTTGCTAAACACAAGGGAGTCAAGGCACATGACAAGAACAATTTCCCAGTTGGTGTTTTCATAGATTTCAAAAAGCTTTCGATTTTGTGAGGCAGAATCTATGGTAAACTGTGCAGTGGTTGGCACGCCCGTTAGTGATTGGCACCCAGTGCGATTTTCGTTTTTATTTAAGTTGATTTAAGCTGAAATTGCATTACCAACAGATACTTAATTTCCTGATTATGTTGGCTGCACTGTACATTTACCTGCCAAATTCTAGACAGTGACATTTCTGATGTGATAACGTCAAAGTAAAAGTGTACATCGTCGAAGGTGAGTTCTTGATGTAGTCGTAAGGAACAGTCATTTTGCACAGTCATATAATTTCATTCTCTATTGCTACACGTCATATAAATGGAAGTGGAAATGAAAATATATGGTTCAAATAGAGTTATTCGTGCAGCCTAACCTCAAAATTCCCCGTAAATCGGTAAATTTAAGGGTGCCAATGAACCGGTTAATTTCGGGGCTATTTTTCAGTGATTGGCATGGTGCCAATCACTACCCGACTTCACTCGACTTCATTATTCCACTCATTGGCACCTATAACTCTATTATTTTTTATTTCTGTATGTTCCTCTAGTTTCAAGAGATTTTTAAGAGGATGGGGTCTAGGGATCCTTGTATCTCATTTCTATAATAGGTATTTTTATTAATTTGTTCCATTTCTTTGTTTTGGAGTTTTTTCACCGAGGAATTGTTGAATTGAGTACCTAGCTAGCTCATTGGCTGAACATCGTTCCTTATTTGATTTTTTGTTGGGAACAAGGAGTTTTATTGAAAATGGGATCCCTAGTAGGAACTTATTGATAAAGCGAGCTTTCCTTTCAGTCACAAACGTCTTCCTCATCAAAACAAATGCCAAAATCACAAAAAGATTGTCCTTATAGGAAACGCTACAACCGAGATGATATCGAGGCCGCATTGGAAGCTATTTCCAATGGTATGTCAAAGAAAAAGGCATCAGTAATGTTCAAGGTTCCAAGGCCAACTCTCCAGTTTCGCCTTAGCAACAAATTCAAAAAGAGTTCGTTGGGTCCAGACACCTACCTCACAAAGGAAGAAGAAGAAGTTCTAGTGCAATGGATAATCGAAAGTTACCGAAAAGGATTCCCAAGGCGTAAGGATGATATCCAAATATCTGTCAAAGATTTTCTTGATAAGGCTCCGCGTTCTAATCCATTTCCACAAAATAAACCCGGTGATTGCTGGTATCGAAATTTTTTACGCCGTCATCCAGTTCTCACTCATAGGACCACCGAGGCTGTCACAGCGGCCAGTGCAAACATATCCGAAGACGACATTAAAAAATGGTTTCTTTAATTTAAAATTAATATCCAAATTGAACAGTACTTACAAGAAAAAAGTTACTTCGATATACTGCAAGACCCAGAACGTGTTTTCAATGGAGACGAGACAAACCTACAGCTTTGCCCAAAGTTGGGCAAAGTTGTTGCGCCGAAAGGTGCCACAAACGTCTACGAAGTTGATAAGGGCTTGGCGAAATCTAACGTTATGGTGATGTTTACTTTTGCCGCATCAGGAGAAACCACTCCTCCAATGATGATATTCCCATACAAACGGTTGCCACAAAAAATTGTAGAATCAGTTCCGAACCACTGGGGTATTGGAATCAGCAAGAATGGATGGATGAAACAAGAAACCTTCTACGGATATATCGGAAATATCCTGCATCCTTACCTGCAAAAAAAGGGCGTAAAATTTCCAATAATTCTGTTTGTTGATGGACATAAGTCCCATTTGACTTATGAACTCAGTCAATTATGCAACCGACTCGAAATTATTCTTATCGCTTTGTATCCCAACAGCACCCGAATATTGCAACCAGCCGATGTGGCAGCTTTTAAGCCATTGAAAGATGGTTGGAGAAAGGCATTGCTTCGATGGCGTCGTGAGCACCCCTTGGGTGATGTGACGAAAGAGCATGTTGCCCATATATTACAACCAGTTGTGGAACAAATTGAGCCGTCTACTATCTCCAACGGTTTCAAAGCATGCGGCCTCTGCCCCTGGAATCCAGATTCAATAGATTTTTCAAAGTGCTTGGGCAAGAGGCAACTCAAAGCGAGCCAAACAAAAGAGGTTGAAGCAGGCCCTTTCATAACATCCAAAAAATTTGGTGAAGTAGTTGGTGAAGCAAAAATGAACGCGATAAGAAATTTTGATATCAACAACAGTGATGAGTTTTCCGAAGATTTCCTGGCGTTGCACAGACTTTGGCAGATTTTTCCAGAAAATCTAGGTGCTGGTGATGCTGCTTACTCGAGATCATGTCCAGCTACTGCTAATACTAATAATTATTCCACTGATGTTGACATACCAACTGACTTTATTGATATCGTCCAAATAAGCAATGATGAATTATATCAGGACAAAACACACACTGGAAGCAATGACAAAAAGGACTTTGTTGACAGTTTCAGAAACGATGAACAATTCAAGGAGCGAGTTGAGGAGTCAGAAGAAAGCCAGGTTTTATCTGTTGACAATTTGCCAATACAATTTGAAGACGGGATGGTGCTGGAGTCGGCACCGCCAGGATTGTTAAAGAGATTTTACAGTGGCCAAAAACACCAGAAAGAAAAGGAAAAAAATAACTATGAGAAAACGCCATATGTTATCACCGGAAGCGGCTGGAAAAGAATGTATAATGAAAAAGAAGACCTCAAAACCCAAAAGAAGAATGAAATTGAACAAAGAAAAGAGGAACGCTTGAAGAAGAAAGCTTCTAAAAATGAAATAAAGACGTCGAATTCCGGAAAAAGAGGACGTAAAAGAAAGATAAACACCACCAAAACTTCGACTGTCAATACCATCACATCAGCTCCAACAGAACAGAAACAGAGTCCAAAAATTAAAATCTTGCAAAGCCTAAGCTATTTTCCCAGTAATGCTAACGCTCAGTCTAACTACGGTCCTCTGATATCAGCTGCAATCTCATCTCCGATGCTTTCTCCTAGCTCTTGTCGGAAACCTGATTCCTCTTCCAAATTCATAACCGGAGAAATTTGCCTTCAAAATATCAACGAAGCAGACTCAATTGAAAGTTTTGAAGATAGAAACATCGGAGAAGTAATATTTCCAAAAAGGAAACGCCTCATGTGAGGCAGTTATTATTCCCAGAGGACACAGAAATAGAAAACACATCTTCTAACATTTCGGTTGTCAAGGGATTATGCTTCTCGTGTGCTAACCACATTTCATCTTACATGCCTGGATTGCGATGTAATAGCTGCATAAGGACCTTCCACAGAAGCTGCGTGCAAAAACAAAACATAAACTGGAGTGTAAAATTTATTTGCGCTACCTGTAGGAACAAAAATTTTTTTGGATAAAATTGAATTCTTTTTTATACTAATTTATCCTAATTCATTTACCTACATTTTTATAAACATATATTAGGTATTAGTTAAATAAATACAAAAATGTTTTTCTTGCAAATCTGCAGTAGTTTTTTTTTTCTTGGCACCTAGTATATTAAGGTACCTACCTACCTAGGTACGTACTTACCGGAAATACCTACCTAAGTGAAAAAAAAACAAGCATTCAAATAGATGCCAATCACTAAAATATTGAGGTGCCAATGACTACACATTGGGTGCCAATCACTGAAAAATCGTTAGTTTTGAAAGAAAACTTGAAGAAACAGAAAACAATAATTCATTATAAAAATTTTGCATCAACATAATGAAACTATGATATATAACGAAGATAATTACGCATACACTTTTTCTCAGAAGATCAGTATAGTTCCAGCGCCTTGAAAAGAGTCAAATAATTTCCTTATGGGTGCCAATCACTACCCATCTTACCCTATTGCTACGAAAATTGGAAAGATATGAAGTGACGGGTACAGTACTGGACTGGTTGAGATTTTACTGAAGTAATAGGAAACGGCAGATTATCGTAAAAGTCGGAGTACCCGTAGGTATGTGAATTGTTTTTAACTTGTTCGAAAATTAACGCATTAATTGTGTGATCTATAGTAATAATGTCCAAATATGTTCAAAAATATCGAAAACAATAAGAAGCGGAAGACATGTTCAAAGGTAAATACAACTAAAACGATCATTAACTTTCGTACCTATTAATTTACTGTAGTAGTTAAATTAGACTACTAAGCACGATTGATTTATAGTATAAAGTAGATGCACGTCTTCCTATAAGTTATATCTGTCTTTTTATTACATTTACTTTGTAGAATTTACTCTTTAATTTAAAATTAATATGATTTAAATCCGAATATGCTCTGTTTCAGCGTGTATTCAAATCTCACACTATTAGTTTGGCAGTAGATAGCAAATACATGTACATCTAAATCTGTTCATTTTGTTCTAAGGTTGGCTCACGTTATGCCATGGAGATGATATGAAGGCTATCTGCAAAGGGGGTAAATGTAGTTTAAATGCACGCAAGACAGATGAAACTTGAAAAACAAGCTATTACGAGTACATCCAAGCATGTTGAATATCTTCGCAAGTCTAATTTGGTGTCAAGTACATCAAAAATAACAATTTTTTTCCCGAAATCAATTACTTATGAAAGAAAGACTGCCGAATTGAAACTTGCGACTTTTATTGCAGAGCACTGCTCTTTAAATACAATAGAACACCCTGGTTTACTTTCAAAGACGTTAGATAAAATTAGTCTCAGGTATTAAATATTATGCTACACAGAAAAAAATGCACAAAAAACATCATATCACCATGCTTACTTGAAGATTTAATTCATGATATCGGTAACAGCCATTATTCTTTAATAATAGATGAGTCGACTGCAATTGACGACAATGATAAAATATTACACCCCATCAAAAAATAGGATCCACACTAGGTTTTATAAATTATTAGAAATCGAAGGTGGCGATGCAAATTCGTTAACAAATACTTTTAAGAAAGAATTGCTGACGGATGGTTTAAATATCCAAAAACTTATAAGAATAGGTGTAGACGGTGCAAACGTAATGGTTGGTGAACATCATTCTTTTTCATCTACATTAAAAGAAACGAATCCTGACTTAATTACAATAAAGTGCGTTTGTCACTCTCTGTATTTGTCAGCAGAAAATGCTACAAAAGAATTACCAACACATTTAGACTTTTTGGTGAGAGAGTTACATAGTACTAAGAGGCAAACAAAATATGAATTACTTTATGAAGCACTTGCAGAAAAACAGCCATTAAAAATAAAAAAATGTCGGGTACTAGGTGGCTTGTAAGACATGATGCCATAATAAAGATTGTTTATATTAACATATTATATTTGGTGTTTCTAAAAACAAATCTTCAAGGAATTCTAGATTTAAATAAAGTATTTCAAGCTAAGAACGCTGATCCACGCTCCGTTGAGAGAAAGAAAGGCGAGGAGATATCAATCGTTTTCACTTTGAAAGATAATATGATGAGTTCAAAATATATGAATTTTGGGTACACATTCACAAAGTTATGTGATGACTTTATACTTAAAGGAAACGTGGTTCTCATAAAAGAAAATTGCAAACAAATTTAATTAGATTGTGCAAACAACTTCAACTGAGAATTCCAAGTAACATCCAAATTCATCACCATATTTTTTTTTTCCAGACCCGTCCGACCTATAGTCACCGGTAGGCACCGCAGCCATCAGGCTTATTGTGCCACATCTGTTTGTTCAAGTCACCCACTATAGCACGGTAGTCCCCTCCACTAACCTGTACAGGTCCCTAACCGAGTGGGTAAGGTATATCTCTGGGTCTCCTTTCGTTATCTCAAACATATTCTGCCTTCTGCGATCTAGTGCCTCGCAGTCGCGCAGTATGTGATCGGCTGTCTCCGGTTCTATCCCACAAAGTCTACACTTTGTGTCCCCGTCAAACACTCCGATTCTGCGTAGGTGTTATTTCACCGCAGCATGTCCGGTCATTAGTCCCGTTACGATGCAGAGCTGTTTCCTACTAAGATGTAGTAGTTCTCTAGCTCTTTTCCTGCATGGGTTCCCTATAAAGGTTTTGCCATGTACTATACCGGGTGAGGCTCCCCAGTATTCCTGCTGTTTCGTACGAACCCAGTCTCCTATATGTCTCCGGGCCGTATGCCTTGTGACCCCGAAGAAAGGTTCTGGGCCATACATTTCCATCTCTGACCCTCTCTTCGCGAGTTCGTCAGCCCTTGCGTTGCCCTCAATCCCCTGATGGCCCGGTATCCAAGTCAACCCAACCTTGTTCCGGTTCGACAGTTTCACCAGTTCGTCGAGGCATTCCATCACCAGCCTGGACGACACCTTCCGGCTTAATAACGCCTTCAATGCCGCGTGGCTATCAGACATGATGTGAATTCGTCTGTTGGTCACCGCTTTCACATTCATTGTGTGTGCGCATTGGAGAATAGCATATACTTCCGCCTGAAACACCGAAGCATACTCCCCCAGTGCGTAACTGTGGCCCTCATTCTGAGAGCATATCCCTGCACCGGTACCATTAGCCGTCTTAGATCCGTCTGTGTCCCAGACTAAGTCTTGCTCTTTGATTCCCAGTGCATACCTGGCAGCCTCCTCCCGTCCGTCCGCTATAGACACCGTGAAGGGATTCCCATACCTATGCCTTACCGGCATGTGGTCGGTCCGCATTTCCAACACCCCCTTTCCCACATGCTCAATTATCGACATATGATTTGTGTTGACCCTTTTCGGGGTCACTGTGTGTTGCAGCCTGTATGCCCCCATCCTTGCCTCCCCCTGTATGACCAGGTGCAACGGTGGCAAGTCCAGGAGTGCCTCCATGGCTGCAGTCGGTGTCGTCCGCATTGCTCCCGTTATTCCTAGGCAGGCAAGTCTTTGCACCTTGCTCAGCCTCTGAATAGAGTTCCTTTGTTGCGTCTTTGTCCACCATACCAAAGTTGCATACGTCATTACTGGCTTAACCACCATGCTGTATATCCAACTCAGCATGTGTCTTAACCCCCATTTCTTTCCATATGTGCATCTTACCAGCGTTAACGCTGTCACTGCTTTTTTGGTAATTCTGTCCAAATGTTGGTTCCAGGTAAGTTTGGAGTCTAATGTTACTCCAAGATACTTTACCTCCCCCACCATCTCTACGGTAACCCCCTTCAACGTAAGCGGATTTAGGCCATCCTGCTTTCGTCGGCGGGTAAAGGCCACGATGTTGGTCTTATCAGCACTGATACTCAGGCCCGCCAACTCCGTCCATCTACTACATCACCATATTAGTTTGTTGTCTGTTAAAAATACATCTCAGATTAAGCTAGATATTCCTCAATTAGTAAGTGGTTACATTAACATATGTTATAGTGTTGATAACGCACTTCAAAAATGGAATTTGTTGCATAGAACACAATGGTTCCAAATTAACAACAATGAAGGATTTTGGATTGAAGTATTTAAGCATAAAAACTCTCTACGAGAGCAAACTATAAGCATACTTCATATTTTGCATTAGCTATGCTAAGCTTGCCTCTTTCTAATGCAGAAGTAGAAAGAGCGTTTTCTATTGTAAATATTGTCGAAGATAAATAAAGAAATAAGTTAGCAGTACAGATGGCCGATTCGATTTTAAGATTAAGGTACAATATGGATAACGGTTGTCAAAATTTTAATCCCACACCAAGCATGTATGAAAGATTTAATTCTGAAAATATGTACGGTAGTGAAGTAGTAGATTGTGAGAATACTGTATTAAAAGCATTTGAAAACTTGTCTATATAACTCATCTGAGCTTTTGCGCGATTTAATTGCATATTTATAACTTTATCGTCGTATTTTGTTTATAGTTTTTTTTTTGTTAAATTATTACATTTATTTATAATTATACAAGTGTTGCCATTTTCGTGATTTTTCCGTGCCTAGTTAGTGACATCAACACAACATCATCTCGCAACACTGCCATGATCTTGCCTGCAAATTTTCCTGCAGATGCTGTTGCATGAAACTTTCGAAGAGATGGTGAACTCATGTGCCTTTTTGATTCAGGTTCATAATGGTGAATCCAGGTTTTCTCCACAGTAACAAATCTTGCTAAGAGGTGTTCAGAATCTCGCTTAATGATGTCCAAATTCGTCTCTGGAGTGACCTGTCCTGTAACATAACCTCAAACGTTGTACCACAATCTCAATATAATTGTCAAATTTACATCTACATTCATGTATGGTAACGTATCCTCACGTTATTCAATTGTATATTGTAAATGTCTTGTTCCTTCCTACAACACGTATGTAGTAACAAACACACGCCTATGTAATCCAGATCAGTACATAAATATATACATCTATATTTCCAGGTATTTGCAGTGAGTTGCATGTTAGCCCGTACAACTCATTGTGTACAGAATCAATTTGTAAAATCGGATCTTTTGTTTTTGATGTTATGTTTCTGCCGTTCGAATTTAGTCTGCGTGTGTTGTCGGAGTAGGTACCGACTCAATACGAAATCAAAACAGGATTTCGTATATACATTATGTGCCTGTATGTATGCATGTACGTAATGTAGTCGTGGAGAATGAGATTTTCGTTTCGGCAAGGTATTTTTCCGGGAAATTTGCCAGTTCGCGTATATTTGCAATTGAGATTGTTTCCTGCTTCGTACTTCGAGAATAATTTACTTTCCTTTTTTCTGATATCTGCGTATAAACGTCAGAAGTCTAAGATATATTGGAGTGGATGTTATTTTATAAAGTTATGTTTATATTACTTAATTCTAAAATTAGCATACCTGTGTCTTGTTTTCATAATATCATGTATGTGTGTGTAAAGCAAGAATAATCCTATACATTTCCCTGCTAGATTTTCCCTGATGCTCACATTCTGAACACTTGACAGTAATGGTTCTGTGTTTCCTACAGACATCTTATTGACAAACTGATTTTTTTCTGTTATTTTTGTGACTGCCACAGATGTGGCTGATGCCTGACCTTGTTGGTTCCTTAGTTTGTTCTTCGTCTTCTCTGTATTTAGATAAAAATACAAAGACATCTTTCGGGAGCAACTTATTTGAGCCCTGTCTTTCAAATGTTCTTCCATAAATTGTAAGGCAAGATTTAAAAAAAATACTCCTCTTCTATCTTTGTTATTGATATTGTTAAATTTGAAAATGACTCTTGAATTTATTCCACATACAGGGTGGGGCACCACATTCGCCTCGGTTGATATACAAAAAACGATAACACATATTTAAAATCTTTTTGTTGGAGCATGTGTAGGTCCATTAGGAGAATGTTCTAAAATTATTTAGAAATATACAGAGTGTTCCAAAAGAAAGTTACACATTAAAGTTATCAAAATTTAAATAGAACATCATGTATATTATTGGATATTTCGGTGACGCAGACTAAATAAAGGCAAGTTACTATTATATTCCGTATACCTAAGTTCAATATTTTCTGAGATGTTTAACAATTTTTGAAAATGTAGATCCATATTTAGAACGAGTACCTGGCGTACGTATTAAAGTTACGTGTTTCAAGTTGTATTATTTCATTAGCACAACCATTACATCTAATGCTAAATTAAAGATGTTTTCTAAAAATTATACAGGGTGGTTAAAATCCGACCTCTAACTATGGGTACCATTAATGCTCAATAACTTGCTTATTTTAAATGGAACACCCTGTATCTAACACCGTTATTCGATTTTAATTTTATATCTCTTTTAAATGTTATTAAGGTTTCCTATACGTATCTCTTATAGTTTTTTTGTAAAAGTCAATTTAGTGTTTTAATTGGGGATTATGTACAAAAAATTTGGTTAGATCAAGGTAGCTTTGACATGATGACACTAATTTCGGGTATGAATTTTGTCTACTTTATTTTTGAAAAGTAGGCAGTGGTGCATTAAGCGTTGCTTCATATTTATTGGAAACAAAACAAAAATTCACTAATACATGTTTAACGGGTCGATGGCCGCAGTGGTTAGGCGGCTGACTATCGTTGTGAGAGGACGATAGGTGCCGGGGTTCAATTCTCTGGAGGGACGGTGACATTTTTTCAGAGAGTTTAACCCCGGTTTGACCTGCCATTCGCTGTTGGGAGCACAGTGATTAACAGCGCGCCATCATAAAAGGCGATATGATGCTGTCACAAAGCCATTTGAACACAACTTACACACACCAAACTACACCGCAAGAGTTGCAGTGATGGCCAGACAAGTAATACAGCTTACGGAGTCACTGCAACTAAGCACTCACCACACATTAAAAAAAAAATTACATACAAATTTTCATCATAAACTTAATACAAAAGAAAACAAAGAAAAAAACAAAACAACAAAGAAACTAATGGTTCAAATATCGCTCAAATCAAATAAATAAAAAATTTTCAATACATAAATACATCTACATGGGATGATTAAGCGATCTCCCCGACCGGAAAATATTTACGCACGATACGACTGCATACTAATTGGCAGGTCAAGGCTGTTAGCCTTTTGGTATCGTCATCTATATCAGAGGAGATGTGCATCGTTGAGAGAAAAATAACTGCTTTATTATTTTATTTTTGGGAACAGTTGAAATAAGGCAAACATCATCTTGAAAGCCAAACTCAGATGATTTTAGCTCTCTATTTTTATTTGGTTGGAATTCTAAAGGTATTTCTTTCTTTTTTCTTTAATGTTCCAATGAAAGTTAGTCCTTTTGTCAACAAATATATTGCAAGTGGATAACTCTTTTTGATTTTTCTATTGGTACGACCAGTCTCTTCACAATATCTTCGGCTTCCACAATAAATTTCAAAATTGAAAGTGTAGAAGGTTTTGGCGTCACAAAGAGCATAAATCTCAATGCCATACCTCACAGGTTTGTTTGGAATATATTGCACAAATGGACAGCGACCTCTGATCCCATGAGGCATCTCATAAATTGTAACAAATTCACTTACATTGAAATGGGCCACACAGTTGTTGACGAAATTATCATGAACATTTCGGATTGGGGCTAATTTGTCATTTTGTTTTCTTTCTTCTCGCGTATGCAGATTATCGAATCGTAAAGCGCGAAGTAAAAATTTGGAACGCTTGTAGCTGAAGAATGATTGCCCTACCATCTTGATCCCACAGCTCCAGGCAGTCGGTATGACTTCCTTTTTTAGTCTCAGTCAAATGCAATGCACTTAATAGAGCTCTAATTTCAGTTTGAGTTGTGTCTCTGCAATCTCTCTCTCTCTCTCTCTCTTGAATAGTTTACCCCCAGTCTTGCACTGGCCAACAAGGTTTGTCCTCTAAATTAGTAACTGATAAAATTGAACAGCATATATAAAGTAAAAATGATTCGAAAAGCGACAGTATTGGCTTAGCTCTGGTTACAGAGAAAATGCAGGTCGAGACTTGTTGGAGACGTGACTTGACTCGTTTACTCAAGAATGTACTAGTTTGCACTGTTACGATTTAATCTGTTTGGTTGATAGGATTTAGGGAAGGGATAACCAGATACATAGCCGCGAGTGAAAGTTTTTAATAACGAAATTGAAAACGATGGAAAGAACAAAAGAATCATCTTGAAGTTTGGTATTTTTGCCTTAACAAAACTGCAGGACCTAACACCCGTCAGAAATGAAAATATAATTATGTCGAAACTGTCAGTCAGCTCAGAATTCTCGACCCCATGAGGAACAGCATCCTATTTCACAACCGCCAAATCACAAAGAAAGCGAGGAGAGTGCATTTTTGAATATATCATGGTCACAGTTCGCAGGCAGTCGGTATGACTTGCAAACTCTCTCTCTCTCTCTCTTGAATAGTTTACCCCCAGTCTTCTTTTCTCTATATATATGTTAGTATTTGTTACTATGTCGTAAATTATTTGATCACTAATAAACAATCTAAATGCGTCAATTTCTCTCTGTGTATTCTTAGCACTTGCTTTTGGACCACGTAATGTTTTTATGATATTCTTTTCTTTTGTTTTTCCATCTGAACTAGGTTTGCTTATCCAAAGTGTTTCATTATTGCGTCCTATAAAAAACGGTAATCATCTTCTTGTTGGCTTTGTTCGTTATCGTTGAGACCTCAGCGATTGTTTCTGCTGACTGCTCAGAATCGCTGCTGTATAAGTTTTGTATAATCTCCTCTTCTGTGACTATATTGCTATCATTTTCGTCACTATCAAATTCATATATAGTTTCTTTCTTCGGCACATTCTCCCTTTCTTCGGGTAATTCCCTAACAACGTCTTCTAAAGCATTCTCCAACTCTTCTTGTGCTAATCCTTTACGTGACCTAAAATTCAATCAAATTGTGCTATTAATTTACATGTTATACAAAATAGTACATGTAAATGTCACATTACACATTACATATTATCACATACCGCGCCAAAACTGTAGGTGGGCGGAGCCAATAACATAAAAAACGAATACCTATACGCACAATATTACAGGGCTGACCAAATTTTAGTTATAACAATAAAAGAGAGTTAATTTAGTCGTCAACCTCTATCGAGCAACCATAATAAGGCATAACCCTATATGTAGACCGACAACTATAATCCGCCGGTATCACCTATAGAAGCAGAGAACTTTGCTGGCAACGTGTATCGTCCAACGCAAAACTTTAGAAAGGAAGAGGACGGTAGAGAGACCGTCCTAACAACGTGAAAGCGGCGCTAGTGAACCGTGTGTGATTCGTACGATTCAGTTTTTGCAGTAATTAATCAGCTAGTTCTAATATCTCAGGATTGAGATAATTTAAAATGATATTTAAAGACTTCATAACCTAACTCTATCCTTAATTTATTTCAGTATAATTTCAAATCAACGTTATTCGAAATTAAATTTCTGCCCGATTAAAATCCACTTAAGTTCATCACACTGTAGATGATCTGCTTTATTTCGTCTCCATCGAAGTAACGGACTTCTTCCTCGATCTACCAGGGCGTAGCTTATATCTATAGATATACATATCGAATAACTTAGTCGGTATGCCAGAGGACGTAATATCGTATTAATTAAAGACGTGATAATGTTACTTTAACGAGTCTCATTATCTGAGCATAATTAATCAATGCCTGCAGATGACGCCTTCATTTGCTTCCGACACGGCTTCTGGGCAGCCAACATCCGTTCATAAGATGCCTGAAGCGGGAGAAAGAAAGGAGAGACGTATATATACACGGAATGCTATCAGTGAGGGGTGGCAATTCAGGAGGTGTTTCGGGTGGTAAAAAGGGGGGAACAACGTGCTGCCATCTAGTATGAATTTCGCGATATCGATATTATGTCATTGCTGAATTTAAATTTATCGCAAAGATCGCGACCGTAAATTACATCTCTTTGCGAAGGCAGCTCTAGAATGGTGAGTCATAGTGGTACGTGAGAATCCTTTCACGGCCAACTCACTTACTCCCATAAAACTTTCTCGATTGTTACTTTTTATAATAATTCGAAAGAAATTAATTCTACAGGGTGACATTGCATAGTGCCACACAATAGAGGACACTAAAATAAGAAAAAAAGTTCCTATGAACATGGGTCCGCAAGATCTTCGGTTAAAAGATACGGGGTGTTGAATTTTTTTTTAATTTATTTGCAAAAACAATGATTAATTAAAACAAAAAATTAAGTTTTTAGAAGATGTTCAAATTGTTGCCCTTGTACTTCAATACATTTTTCCATTCTTCTTCTTAATGATTGACGGCATCTTTGAAATATTCCTGGGTTATTACGAAATCTATCTGCCGATTCCATAATTCTTATCCACAATTGTTCTTCATTATGTATTTCTACAGCATAAACTTCATTTTTCATAAATCCCCAACATGAAAAATCGAGGGGATTAAGGTCGGGACTACGAGCTGGCCAGGGTACAGGCCCCCCTCGACCAATCCACATATTTCCAAATCTCCTGTCCAAATATTCCCTTGCCACTAGAGAAAAGTGAGCTGGCGCCCCATCATGCATGTAATACATTCTTCCAGTAATGGCCAATGGGACATCCTCTAATAATGTGTTTAAATCATTATACCTGCCCACACATTAAAACCCATATTGGTGACTTCGAATTACAGTTTGATGAGGATTTTCATCACTCCAATGGTGCATGTTATGTAGGTTCAGGATACCATCACGACTAAAACCAGCTTCGTCAGTAAACAAAATTGATGAAATAATGTTTTGTCTTTGGTTTTGCAACCATTGGCAAAATTGTACACGAGGAACAAAGTCATGTTCCAATAGTGAATGAATTTTTTGGAAATGATATGGGCGACAAAGTTGTTCTTTGAAAATTTGTCTAACTGATTCACGGTTAAGGTTTCGTACCGCTGAACTTGTTTTTCTGGTGCTTGTTCTTGGATTATTTTCTACCATTCGTAAAACAGTTTCTTCGTTTCGCACAGTGCGACGAGTTCTGGAAACCCCACTATTCAATTTTGGTTTTCTAAAACAGCCATCTTCTCTCAAACGCCTATGCACATCAATAAATGTTCGAACATTAGGAACTTGTCTTAAAGGATATCTTTCTCGATAAATACGTTGAGCTTCGTAAGAATTTGATCTAGCTTCGCCGTAACACATAATCATGTCCCTGTATTCTTCAAAAGTGTAGTGAACCATTTTTGAAAGCAAATTTGAATAATCAGTGAGAAAACCAATGAAAAACTTAATCACGAACACAAAATTCCTCAAACAACAATTACATCAGTTTGACAAGTGTCATTATGACACATTATTCAATTGTTATTTTTTGATTAATTAGCGTGCATTGTCGGCTTTCAGATGCATTTGTACTGGAACCATAGATATTCAAAAAAAACCCAAAAAAATAAATAAAATTCAACACCCCGTATCTTTTAACCGAAGGTCTTGCGGACCCATGTTCATAGGAATTTTTTTTCTTATTTCAGTGTCCTCTATTGTGTGGCACTATGCAATGTACTTTTTTCGATGTCACCCCGTATAACAAGATAAGGGCTGCCCTATTTTATTTTTAAGATCAAATTCTATATCGATAGAAGGAATTGTTATTTTCAAGAATATTTTCCCCTTAAGTATGAACTCATTTTCAAAAGGAGTATATAGTAACCATCACCGTTAGTAGGCGTAATTTTCCGCTTCATTCAATTCTTCCCCTTTCCACGATAGACCGCTTTTTACTAACTAAAAGATAAGTCCTTTTAAGTTGATCAAGGCATCTTTACCTCCATTCTACCGTGGTCGCATTATCCGCCATGAAATTGCTTCCTTTGTGTCTTTCGACTTCATATATTAGATGCCGTACAACTTTGTAAGGTATACTCGATATTAAAAGGTTTGCCGTATATCCTCTATTCATCGTATCGAATTAGTTCCTTTTCGATATTAATTTAAGTGAAATTTACACCGTTGCGATAGCATCGCGTACATCGCCTTGAATTACCAATTCAGAAATCACCGAATAGATTGCTCTATATATTTTTATACCGGTTGCAATATTTATTATAAGATTGAAAGAGAAAAATCGGAATAGAGGGAACGTAGATAATATATCGGATCTTCCTTTCTAGCCTACCGAAATGTACATACATATATTGAAATGAATGGATTTCCTCCTTTCTGATATACACATGTATCTCGATTTTTTTCGATCAGATATTCCCCACATCTCTCCGGTGAAATCCAAACGGGTTATCGCTACCGCCGAACTAGTATATATATATTCCTTCGGGGGTGGGCTGGCCCGCCGTGCCATTTTAGTCGGGTAGAAAAGACCGAATCCAATTACAAGGCACGAAATAAATATCATGTAGCAAATAGCCTGGATCATCTCTCCGTCTATTATCTATTGCTTTCTAAATTCAGAATGTCTATAATAAAACAACATCCCGTCATCCAGAACGAAATTGAACACGCTATGCTACGTGCGCAGAATTCCAAAATCGGTAACTTTGTACGTATGAGGTTTTTTTTTTCCGTTCAGGGAGGGAGTGATGTGCCAGCGTGAAGTAGCGAGGAATATAAAAGCTAGAAGGTGGAATTTCTTCGTGAAGGGAGAAATCTGTGGATTTCATATTAGGGATATACGGCAAAAAAAGAGAATTTAAGAACCTCAATGACGCACATCGCTCTGGAACAAACTAAAGAGGTGTCATGTCCACACGATAATGTCAGGAGAGCTTGTAAAAAACTTGCATAGGTAGTCAACCACCAGCTTTTCTGCAAAAAGATTAAAAGAAGCTGGCAAACCACTTGAAGAATGAGCAATCCATTCATCGTAAATTAATATTTCAATCAATAGAATCTAAACTTGTTGGATAAACCATAGATGGTTTGAACGAGTCTACTATTTCTTCCGATACTTCAAAGACCAAAATTCTTGACCGGAGCGGAGAATCGTGTTCGCGACTTGACGACTTGACTAAGAGCAGCCAACGCATCTGGAGCAAAAACTCTAGCTTTAATTACACTGGACAACAAGGTTTTTCCCCAAATTAGTAACTGATAAAATTGAACAGCATATATAAAGTAAAAATGATTCGAAAAGCGGCAGTATTGCCTTAGCTCTGGTTGCAGAGAAAATGCAAGTCGAGACTTGACTTGACTGGTTCACTTAAGAATGTACTAGTTTGCACTGTTATGATTTAATCTGTTTGGTTGATAGGATTTAGGGAAGGGATAACCAGATACATAGCCGTGAGTGAAAGTTTTTAATAACGAAATTAAAAACGATGGAAAGAACAAAAGAATCATCTTGAAGATTGCTATTTTTGCCTTAACAAAACTGCAGGACCTAACACCCGTCAGAAATGAAAATATAATTATGTGGAAACTGAGTCAGCTCAGAATCCTCTACCCCATGAGGAACAGCATCCTGTTCCACAACCACCAATTCACAAAGAAAGCGAGGAGAGTGCAATTTTGAATTTATCAAAATCACATGCAGAACTTCTTGGGTGGACACTACAACAATGGAATCTCTTAGCAAAGGACACAAGAATAAGTAATTTTCGCAGCAGACATGAAAATGTTGATTTTTATAGTATGGCCGGTAATCTGGTGTACTGCAATAATGTTTATAAACTTTCTGTAGCTGTTGGAATACATCATTGTCCCAGTTCTCGAGGATTATTCATAGACTCACCAAAGACCAGTACTTCCACTCTACTAAAAGCAGTTTTGTTGCATAATGGAAACCATTGTTCTGCTATTCCGATAGGTCATGCTGCTTCTATGAAAGAAACTTACGAAAATCTGAAAATTTTATTTAAAAAGATAAAGTACAAAGACTATTTGTGCATATTTTAAAGTCATTGCAATTATTATGCAATCTGGTTACACCAAATACTGTTGCTTCTTATGTCTTTGGGACAGTCGTGACAGGGAAAAACATTACCATAACCAAGAGTGGCCACTACCACAACAGTTTATACCAAGACAAGACAATGTACAACATCAGCCTCTAGTAGCAAACGAAAAGATCATAAAAGCATCTCTCCACGTGAAACTTGGGCTCATGAAAAACTTTATAAAGACAGTGGACCGCGAAGGTGAGGGTTTTAGATACCTTCCTTCCAGTTCCACTTTCCAAAAATAACACAAGGAAGACTGAAAGAAGGTATTTTTGTTGGACCTCAGATACTCGAAAGATAGTAAATGATGAAATCTTTGGAAAAAAACAGCGAAGTTTTCACGAATTTCTTGGGAAACAAAAAAGCTGACAAGTATAAAACTTTAGTAATAGATCTGATACAAGCATTTAATGCTGCTGGCTGTAATATGTCCCTTAAAGTGCACATTCTACATTCTCACTTGGATTTTTGTCTGGAAAATGTGAGCGAAGTTAGCGATGAACACAGTGAGAGCTTCCACCAAGACGTCATGGGAATGGAAAAACGGTATCAGGGGAAATGGAATCCTGTTATGTTAGCAGATTACTGTTGGATGTTAAGAAGAGATGCTGTTGATGTTGTTTATAAGAGACAGAGCAATATTACTTCACATTCTGATCTAATCTAAGAAACCTTTTTATTGGAATACAAAAAAAATTCGAGCTAATTTTACCTTGTACGTTTTATTAAAATAAATGTTTATATGTTTTCTATTGAAATTCATATAAATTATTTTATGGCAAAATCAAAAGTTGAAATTTGTTGGCCAGTGTTAAATTTCAAGGATCCAATGTTTGATCCATTTGGATTCCTGAACCATAAAAGCAACCATAAAAATATCTGAATTCCAACATCACGACAAGGAAGGCCAGTACTTATGATTTATGATGATCATGTATGAACATGAACATGTAACAGATAAGGTGATAATGCTAGCTCAAGAACATGACATGACGATCATAAAATTGCCAACCCCCAGACACCCCACATTTTGCAACGGCTAGACCTATCAATTTTTAAGTCTTTTAATCGCTAGTGAACCAAAATCTATGTGGCATTCTGGCTTAAAAATCCCGAAAGAAATACTATGATTTTGATGCATCGAAACGTTGGAAATCATCACGAAATCTTGTTGAATACAATGAACCAGAAGACAATTCGACTAATCAAAATCCTGAGAATGAAACTCTAAATTGCAGGAGTAGACCAAGTAACTTCATTGAAAACGAACTGAAAACAAAACCTTCGATCACAGTACACCTAGAAAAAAAACTTGCTTCTGGAGCAGAGATTATTATCAGCACAGAATAGACGAGAAGAAAAACCAGTTCCTAATAAAAGACAGAATAATAGAAAGCGAAGACACAAGTGAACACAAGTGAAAATGAACTATGAAGAGGAGTCTTCTTTAGCAAGCAGTGACAGTCTTTTTTTTTCTTCCTAATACCAAATCCATCCGACCAATGGCCACCGGTAAGACACCACAGCCTTCAGTCTTATTGTGCAACTACAATCTGTACAGATCCCTAACCGAGTGGGTCTCCTTTCCTTCTCCCAAATAGGTTTTTCCTTCTGCGATCTAGTACTTCGCGGTCGCGTAGTAAATGACCGGCTGTCTCCGGTTCTATCTCACAAAGTCTGCACCTTGTGTTCTCGTCAAACACTTCGATTTTGTGTAGGTGTTCTTTCATCACAGCATTCATTAGGTCATTAGGCACATAACAATACAGAGCTGTTTCCTGCTAAGCTGTAGCAGTTCTCTAACCCTCTTCAGTCTTCAGTGACAGTCTTACAGATATAGAAAGTAAGTCAAGGCAAATACAAATATGCAATAGATTTTGATGAGGTACAATAGCTTTTGCAATAGTTTTTTCCATATTTATTCGAATACAAATGCATTTGCCCAAATTCTGTTTCAATTTGTTTAAGGACAACCAACAAGGAAAAAGCAATCGCCCTAAGGGCTTTCAAAAACATGACTCCTCTTTATTAACCTGACATCCTAAAGAAACCTGTAATCATTAAGATACGACACATAATCTCCAAGAGGAAACTATTTCAGAGTTGCAGAAACTATGTCGGAGCCACAGAAACTATGTCGGAGTTATAAAGTCGCCTATTTGTCAAAAGCAGGAAATTGCATCGGATCTATATAGAAGCTACGTCAGAGCTATGAAATTGCTCATTTTCGCACCCAGAAACTGTCTGGTCCTTGCTAAAACCAAGTCGGAGCAAAAGAATCTACTTTTGGGCTATAAAGCTAGTCATTTGCTGATATGCTGATTTGCTCATGTATAAGCTTAGAACCTGATCTAATTGGCATCAAACTCACCTATTCAGATGAAAAACTGCTGTTCAGGTTTGGACAAAACAAATAAATTTAACTGGTTTTTGCCTAAATACGAATACGAAATTAAGAAACATCCTGTATAGTAACGCAAAAGGGCAGCAAAAAATAAGACCGTCAAGAGTGGTAGATGTGGGAAAACTTTCCTCTTTACTTCGTTTTATTAATACTTGATGGAGCAACGGTTCTCGCTCTCAGTTCCCTCCACTACCACCCATCCTCGCGTCCCTTAACGTACGCCTTGCTTTTTTCTCTTCTTCCCGGTCGCTGTTCGAGGCGCAAGACTTATTGGAAGCAGTTCGGTATCCGGAAAGCAGTCGTTTATATACGTCTCACGTGTAGTAGGAAGAGTTGACGTTCCTACTACCCAATCATTCATCAAAATCAGAATTGATAAGTTAGAGTGTGTACGAACCATTGCGCGTTAGATTTCCGTTACTGTGATGCCGGTAGATGCAACATAAACTCTGGGGAATATGAAATTACGATCGGAAAGTCTCGATCGGTAAAGTATGCAATCTTTAAGATGTTGTATAGCTCACAAGTCAGACATCAATATAACCGCATTAAGGTTGAGTTAGAACTAGAGATAATCGAGTTCCGATAGAGATGGAAACCATCATAGGCGGTGGAATTTTCCACCTCTTGCACCTGAGGTCGGTCGCTGATACACTCTCTCATCGAGTTCATCCGAAATTACGGAGCGGGCAACCGACTGCAAATAAGCTTTCTTCAAATTGGATGTTCAACTCCCGGAAACGAAAAAGATAAATTATCGCGAGCACAAAGGGACCACCGAGACGATGACGATGACGTCGACGACGACGACGGTAGGAGAAGTAAGAGCGCTTAGTAAGAGGTCTTTTGTGCGGTTTACTTAGGAACGAAAGGATAACGAAAAGTACGTCCCTTGACTGATGCTGAACGGCGAAATAAATTAGACAATTAGTAAGTGTTATATTTCAGACGATGGGGGAAACGGCTTCAGCACGGTTTTAACTATTTTTATGTTCGTGAGTATTTTCTAATTAACTCGCAATCGGAAGGGTTTTTTCCAACATAAAAATTCTTGTTGGGTGTCGCTTAAAATTAAACAGAATACGGAAATAATTAAATGCAAATGGATTGCCCACATAAGATTTGTGTCACTTGGCAAAAAATTATCAGCTCCAATAAATTTAGGCCTTCGCGAGGGGATGGGAGGAGGTTAGTACATTGGAAAATCTGATATCATTACAAAGCAACGAAGCGATGTAAAATAAGAAGCTCTGAGGGTTGAGTAACCATGGTGGGACGTATTGAGACCTGCTACAAGTCCTTAGAAATGTTTGACTATGGGAGAAGTTCTGATTACTTGCACTCTTGCAAGAGATATTCCTAATGAATGTCCAGCCTATTATAAATTTATAGATACTCAAATGATTGATGACATTCTAATTATACATTCGAAATCAGCAACTCCCAAATATGGAAGAGAAAGAGACGCCAAAGCCGGGACAAGAGCTGAAGAGCTGGGATTTTTGGGGAATACGGCTGTCAATCTAATTAAGAATTCTTGCTACAATGCATTAAAAAAGAATATCAAGTTCCGTAAAAAATATACAGAGGGTGGCCAAATTTTTGTACACCCTTTGCTCCATATTGGAATGAATTTTATAGTAAATGACCGTCACATAGCTAAAGATTGTCGTCAAGAGCTTTCGCTAAAATTAGAGATAATTTAACAAGATTTTCACATGAACGATTTATTCGCAGGATTTGATTCAGAAACCGATGCTATGTTTGCCACAAAATCATCCATTAAGCATTTTTAACATTTTTCTTTGTCCTTTTCGTTGGCTGGACTTATAATAAAGTCTCTGCTGACCAACACCCCCCCCCCTTCTACGTCAGACGGCTACTGAGCCAGGGGTTGGTGACTCTCAAATTGGCTCCATTTGCTATTGTTGCACACCCTCTTCTCTTGACCGGTAAGTAAACGCGAACAGTCGGTAAGTAGAAGCAACTACTACACCAACAGTCATTTGTTGACAATTTCCGAAGAGAGAAGAGTACTTCCACATGCTCCCACGTTTCTTTGATGTACATTATAAGCTGAACTTATGTTGATCACAAACGTACACCAAAGAAACGTGGGATCATGTGGAAGTACTCTTCTCTCTTCGGAAATTGTCAAGAAATGACTGTTGATGTAGTAGTTGCTTCTACTTACCGACTGTTCGCGTTTACTTGCCGGTCAAAATAAGAGGGTGTGCAACAATAGTAAATGGGGCCAATTTGAGAGTCCCCAACCCCTGTACTAAGCCAAAATCTGGCATCGACTCGTACATCATGTTGAATTAAGATAAAATGAATGCATTTAAACAAATACTTCGCATGTGTGCAATCGTGTTACTGTTATTCAGTTGAATTTTGAAGTAATTATTTTCATTAAAAAGACACAGATCAGATAGCTGGTTGTAATATCATAAATATAAAATTAATTTAGTACTTTTTTATGGTTTTAGATTACCTATACTTGGATGCTCATCTGTCAAGTGAAAAATGGAGTTAAAGACGGGAATAGGTGTGTAATAACATTACAATATGTACAAACTAGTACTAATACACTTCAAAATTAAAACAAACAGTACACTGTTATCAACTGTCGTTAAAGTATTTGACTCATTAGGTTTGACAAATCCATTTATTGGCATTTGCAAGATAATAACTTCAGAAATTATGGTGATTATGGTCAACTAAATTGGCATGATCCCTGGCCAGATGACATGGCTCGGTAGTGAATATATTTTGTCAAATAGATCTATATAGATAAAGGGCCCGGGTGGTGTTACCGATTTTAATCTGTATCTTACAAGTCCGCAGTCCTTGAAATCGCATAAATAGATCTGTAGTTAATTGAACGTCCTGGTCAGACTGCACGATTCCATGTACACTTCTATACGATAGAGATAATCCTAGCTTGGTTTAAAAGCCAAAGAACTTCAAAATATTACATCATGCAAGTCCTCAGTCCTTATTGTACTAGGAGAGAGGTTCGCCAATAAATTTGAATCGTAAAGACCGCGGATGTATCTTTCAAGTGAGGTTGTTTACAGGTCCACGAAATTGCTACCACAAACTGGTCAAAAATCCACAAAAATGAAAGCAATTTCGATTGATTAGCTTTCTCTCAGACCATAGCCATTACACCCATATTTTGGAGTTCTGTGACAAAAATTCCAAAAATTGAAATATAGATTTTTATGGGGTGTCCACAAATAGGTTCATCATGACAAGAACGAATGATTTTGCTACGTTTTTCTTTAGGCAAAACAAGTTTCCATTCCATATTCGGATCGCTCAAGTCAGAGTACCGAGGCTTAACATATTTAAATAATTGTTCGTTCTCCACTCGGCAAAGAGGATGTCTATGTCCTTTTACTTTCCCTAACATTTTAAACTACCACTTGTCGAAAACAAGTTTGGACCAATTACATGTTGATTGTACGGTCGTCTCGTTGAGTTGAGAACACTGTCGATAAATAGTGGTACAGCTCGTAATAGCAATTCAGGAACAGCATGCTCAGAACCTTTCCGATGGATCATCTCAAAGTCATAGGGTTGAAGTCGAAGACTCCAGCGAGCTAGTCGGCCTTGAGGGTCTTTCAGGTTATGTAGCTATAATGATGAGTGGCAATCTGTAATGACTTTGAAATGGTATCCTTCTAGATAGTGACGTAGTTTTTCTACTTCCCAGATGACAGAGAGGCATTCTCGTTTAGTGGCACTATACTTACGTTCTTGTTTTGTCAAAGACCGGTATAAATCGCAAATTACCTTTTCACTTCCATCTAAGTTTTGGGTAAGCACGGCGCCAACGCGATAGGCGGAAGTCTGTCTGTAGATAAAAGGTTCGTGAGTGTTGTAAAGTCTACTTTGGTCACTCTTAGGCACAATGGAATAAAATTTAGGCACGAATCGCCGATACCAAGAAGCTGTTTCCATAAATCTTCGGATTTGGTTCTTTTTAACATTTTTAGGAGGTCCTATATTCAAAATGGCTTGGACTTTCTCGGGATCTGGTCTTAACCCTAAAGCGTCAATTATGTATCCTCAATTATCCTCCTTCAACTGCGATCGACAAAACTGAGTTTTGTCAAAATTCACGGTGAGGCCCGCATGACATAAACGCTCGAAGACTTCTCGTAACATCTTCAAATGCGCCTCGAAATCTTTCGAAACCACGACTATATCGTCTAAATAGACCAGCACTGAAGGTTGTAAATCTGCACCAAGTACTGAGTCGAGCATTCGTCAAACCATTAAAGCGATAAAGCCCGTTTCGAACGCAAAATGCTGTACCATCCTTTGAATTTTCTGCGATCGCGGTTTGCCAATACGCACTCTTAATAACTAATAAGCTGATCCAAAATAGAAGAAATATGATTTTCGATAATCAACGCAGAATCGATAAGTCCGGTCACTCTTTTGTACAAGGCAAACAGGAGATGCCCAAGAACTCTTCCCTGATCCAACATTTTCCGAATCTCTCCATCGATGACCCCCTGCTTGATTGGAGACACTGGATAAAGGCGTTGCTTAATAGGTCGGGTGTTAGGTAGCAACTCGATTTCTTGTGAAAAATGCGATGAACCGGTGGGTGATTAAACGATGATTTGTAGTTTTCTACCATGTAGAGACCTGAACCTACAGATAGTGACGTTTTGGACCTCATTCCAAAGTTTTTTAAACTTTTTGGTTAGGAATAATTTCAATTCGTAAAGACATTAATTTGTTTATGCTTATTATTGAGTTAAAAGCAACTTACTTGGTGGTCAAATATGCTCAAACAATGGTCAATCCTATCATGCAACAAAAATGTTGCCCTTGGAGTCAGTAGTGTCAGTAGTGATCAAGAAATGATCAATCCTTTCCATCGCTTTTGTAGATTTTTGAACACTTGACCACAACATTTTCCGAATCTCTCCATCGATGACCTCCTGCTTGATTGGAGACACTGGATAAAAGCGTTGCTTAATAGATCGGGTGTTAAGTAGCAACTCGATTTCTTCTGAAAAATGCGATGAATGTTGAAACCCCTATTAGATATAAAATTGACCACCCACCGGTTAGGGTTGTCAAACGATAATTTGTAGTTTTCTGCCATCTAGAGATCTGAACCTACAGATTGTGACGTTTTCGACCTCATTCCAAAGTCCGTCAACTTTCTTGTTAGGAATAATTTCAATTCGTAAAAACATTAGCTTGTTTGTGGTTATTATTGAGTTAAAAACAAATTACTTGGTGGTCAAATATGCTCAATTGATGGTCAATCCTGTCATGCAATAAAAATTTTATCCTTGGAGTCAGTAGTGATCAAGAAATGATCAATCCTTTCCATCGCTTTTGTGGATTTTTGATCAGTTTATGATGCTAGCTTCGCGAAGCTGCTAGTTTATTATCTCACGCCTAAAATGTTAAAAACAAACATGGTTATAGCCTGTAAAAATGGACAGAACTTTCCTGGGAAGTCGATTAACGTCCTGATTTGTCCTCTCCTAGTCTGCGATGTCCCATTGCAGGACTATTTTTGATCTAAACCCTTAGCGGTATAAGTCCGAGAGGGTGCTGCCCAGATGGTAGTAAGTAAACAATATTGGAGTACCCTTCGGTAGCACATTTAGTCCTCTATCATTTTCCGACTTGTTAAATTTTTTGTTTCACATATTTTACCCAGCCCGTTTTAATTCCTCATCACCATCTTCGCAATCTCCCGTACAATTCACGACCATATCTCATAAACATTCAACGATATGGGTTCATATATCCGCAAACCATCATCCGTAATATACATAACGGGCGTAAAAAATTCGCAGAATTTTTTTAATAATCATGCTGCGGCTATCTTCATGTCAGTTTGAACAAGAGAAGTGCTCCGGGTTCGTCCGCCAGAAGATTAAATTTCATTAATTCGCGTTGCCGAGGCCGCAACGGCACTAACAATAAATTACGCGGGGAGGGGAGGAGGGCAACACACAGAAGCAAAAATACGTATAACCAGACGGGAGGACGACTGCCTGACTGAGCGAAAGTAGAACGTTATAAAGCGGGGCATTTCGTTTAATTCCTCGCCAACAATAACCATTAAAATGTTTCTTAAAAAGAGTTGGATTCGGCGGCAGATGGTGAACACAATTTTCCTATTAAAATAAGCAATAAATAGTGTACATACGGCTTTTTCGTCTTTCATCGTTTATCTACGAGGATGGTGTAGATTTATAAACGCTATAATGGCTAAGAAGAGTTCTTTTGAGTTAATGCAGTTTAATCGTTACTGTACTAATGATGGTTGATTCTGGTTCTTTAAAAATGTGCTCAGAAAAGTTCCATGACGGGCAGCGGCAACTGCAGGGGATATGACGTCACGCATTCCGGAGAGAAGTAGAGAATTATAAAACAAAATTATTAAAAAAAAAAGTTTAAAATTGTAGACTAGTGTAATCATGCACAACTATTAAATAGAGAACTCGACGCGACTGTATCAATTCTATTCTAAACATCTCGTTTTCCAAACACATCACCAACGCGAAAATGTCTTTTCATCGGATGCAAAGCTTCATGAGCTACAGTCAATCAATCCATTCCCCTTCAATAACATCCCGGGAAAACTTCAATTTCGACCCCATGTCGATGTGTTTCGCGCAGAGCAGCAACCTATCCCTCTTCTACAGACGCCGACGTTACACACTGATGGCGCCACGATTCGCTTTAATGACGTCATCGGGCGAAACGACAGGAGAATGCGAATGAATTCTATTAAACGCGGGATGGGGGAGCAGGGTTAGAAAAAAGAAGGAATAACTCCCGGTGATGATGACGGAACGTGCGGGGGTGGGTGAAAATAATGTAGCAGAATTTTTCGCTTTTCTTCACCCTACTGACGCGATCGCTTATGTTTCGTTCGAGAAGTGTGCCACCCCTGATCGAACGATGACATCTCCAATACGGCACTAAAGAGTGTTCGGAATACGTTTATTTTTGGAATATTGGCATCATCGCGATACCAATAAAAATGTTTTCCTTTTTCGACCACCTCCCGTTTCCACGTCGCTGCCAGTTCGACAGACACAATAACATGTCCCTTATATGCGCATAATTTCGAGTGTTGCCCCGTAAAATTTTACGGTCATGTTAAGCAAGAATTTTTCTTTCGAGTTCCGCGTTTGGGAGATGAAGATCACTGGAAAACATCAACGGCGAATATTATACACGCATATTATTGTATGGCTAATAAAAACGTCGTTAAAAATAATGAAGCCTAGAACGGTTCTTTACGGAGATGTTATTTATACTGGATGGTGTATTTTTACGCAGGGTAATGGCGTTGAAAGCGTTCTACTTTGACAATTTCCAGCATGTTTACGAATTGCTCTAAATGCGCTGTAAAATTCTCTCTAACATGTCCGTTTGCGTATTAGTGATGCAAAATGTACTACAATGTTAATTAAACAAGCTCAAATAAGAATTTTAAAAACATATTTTTTTAATTCCTTAAAAATTTTGAACTTGAGATATGTTGCGTTAATGATGTATTAAAGCAAAACCGGCAAAATCTAGTGCTGAAGTCATAATGAAAAATGTTTGTCTCTAACATTACTAAGATAGATAATCATGCACCAGCATCAATGTACAGCAGTGTACAAAACAAAACTTTGGATTAGTGTCATAGTAAGTAGTAGTAAGCTCATAACTGGATGATTTAAATAGACTACTCTCTAAAACCATAGAGGATAAAGAGATAGCAATGTCCTCCTTTTTGGACATAGAAGGAGCGTTCAATAACGCTACAAGGCACTCTCTTGTAGAAGCACTAGCAAAGTAGATAGAGTAAATAGATGAAGCCACCTTAACGGCAAGGCCTGGGGAGGCTGTCCACAGGTAGGGGTACTCTCGCCTACCCTACTCTCTACTGTGGGTAAACCTAGTTTATGAGCTGCTAGAGGAACTGTCAGCCAAGGGTTTTTATTGCAGACGACCTGGCAATCATAGTAAACGGGAAATTTGCAGGAGTGATTTCTGAACGAATGCAAATAGCCCTAAATACAGTGAACAATTGGTGCAATCGGGAAAGGCTGTCAATTAATGCCATGAAGACACAGATTGTCACATTCACAAAAAAGAGAGACGTTAGGGAGCTCAAACCGGTAAGGCTAAGGGATACAGAAATCCCAATGGCTAAGGAAGCAAAATACTAGGGGATTACCTTTGACCAAAAACTCACCTGGAACACACACATACAAAAGATATACAATAAGGCATCTATGGCCACTGGCAGATGCTGAAAATTGTATGGAGAAAACTGGGGATTAAACCCTAAAATAACATTATGGTTATGGTGTGGTGGCCGAAGACCCAACAGGCCGGAGTAGTAAGGCTCCTAAATGATGTACAAAGGCTAGCATGCAAGGTCTGCCACGTATAGGCTGATACAAAATCAAACACCCATCACACACATACATGGGAGAATTTATCAGAAGTTGATTAAAGAACTAAAAACCGGGAGGTAACCTGTTTAGCTACAGACATAACGGTTCCAAAATACAACTTCAACAAAAAATATAAAACCATAATACCAGAACGAGAACAATGGCAAGGCCGTTCTCCCGTTAAAGCCTTTCTACACTGGTAGACAGCCGGCTCGAAAACGGAAGTCGGCCTAAGTCTATTGGAAGAAACGAAAGTTTTCCAGGCAGAAACAGTTGCGATTCACCATTGTGTCAGAGGAATATTAAGGCAAGGGACAGAAAGAAAGCCCATAGCCATCTTCACTGATAATCAAGCTGTGATAAAAGCCCTTGACGCTACAAAGATCACATCAAAACTGATATGGGACTGCACATGCGCACTAAATGAACTAGAAGCGCACAGCAAGATGATCCTAGCTTGGGCACCGGGACACGAAGGTATTAAAGTAAATGAGAAAGCTGATGCCCTTGTCAAAGAAGGAACGTCTAGGCCACTCATTGGATCTATACCATCGTGTGGAACCACGAAAAGGAAAATAGCCAAAGCCATGGAGAAATGGTCGGCAAATAAAGCCCTCGAATGGTGGAAAAGCTCCCCAATACAGCGGCAGGCTAAAGAATTCATCAAATAATACATGCCTAAATATACTGATGACCTTCTGAACAAAGTCAGGAGAACAGTCAGGCTGGTAGTAGGTCTTTTAACAGACTCGATAAGCACATGAGCAATCTTGGTCTAGCGGAAGACGCCATGTGTAGAATCTATCAGACAAAAGAAGAGAGCTCGCAGCACATCCTGTGGTAATGGGAGGGACTAGCCAGATTGAGGCTAGAGGGTATTGGCGAACCATATGCAGACACGGCGAACTACATGAAGACTAACCCGGCAAGGCTAGAAAACCTCATTAAAAAGGCTAAGCTAGACCAGGTAGTCTAGATAATACAAATAGACCTATAGGTCGCAATAGCAAGAGGCCACAAAGCCATCCCGTATAATTATCTATCTATCTATCTAAGCTCATAAGATAATAATCGATAATACCAAACACCACAATGCTTGATTAATTCGGGACACGTGCTTCAAAGACTCGTAAGTTTTCGGATGGAGGTATCGTTTTTGTGTAATTTTGGAAAGGAATATAAAATAGGGATTTTTTGGGTTCATTGGTGTAAGTTGTGAGTGTTTCTTTAGATTGTTGTATAATTAGTTTTGTGTCAGCGTTAAATTTGTTTCATGGTGTTTCATGTAATGAAATGAAACGTGGGAGGGTGAAACCTCTAATTGTACACTGGCTATACGCGTGAGGTTATAGTACCTTCTATAACTTAAGCGTCGCTAGTTTCGTGGTACAAACCCAGTTTGGGCTATGCGACCAACGCACCTAACACCTACTGCAGTGATGGAGACGATCTTCGGGTTTCCTTCATTGTTCCAATAAAACGGAAGTCCATATCAGCACCTTGACCTTCATCGAAGAGACGGTACCACTTTCTATAAGATCTCCCTCGTCTACAGTTTTAGTAGGGAATACAATATAGACATCTCCAGTAGAGAGACTGCAAAAGCCCTCGTTCACAAATCGAAGCGAGGATTCTCCAGCTGATTTGTAGATGCTTCTCAAATGCATTGAAACAAGGAAAACGTTTCTGGGACGTTAGAATCACGGTGATCTCTCTCTTAAATACATGCAAGAGTAACAGTTTTGTCTGAAGTGTTTGGTACACCTCAGATGCAAAGAGACGTCATGTTTAAGGTTATGTTACGTTTAGGCAAGTTCCATGGCAAACTGTGATGAATTCTTGCAGGTGAACACGCCTATGGTTTCGTAGATGCTTCTAAAACGCCGAACAGCACGGGAATTGGAATTTAAGGAGATGAGGCATCCAATGAAGAAGCCATCAGTTTGGGGGACCCCCAGGCTGGAATAATTGCCATCCAGACCTGCATAGAAGACATTTTACATTTTAGCGTTTAAAAAATATCTAATTCCTGTCTTCAAACACTTCTTAATTTGTAAAATTGTTGTTCTAACTTGAGTTGAGAAGTTGATCCAAATGATTCGACTACAAAGTTAAAGAATTTGCCACTCGAACGATGGCAAAAATTTGGGACTGAAATAATGGAATACCTTTTGCATTTTTAATTAGTTGGGAATTTGATGAGAGAATTTTCGAACCAAAATGTTTTGGCAATTTTGCAACCCAGACCATAACAGAAATTTTTGATAGAAGAAATGTTAAAAACTTTTTGACAGATTGAATAGGCAATTTCGTACACAAAACTATGCACCAAAATAAAGAGATTTGTGTTAGATTTTTTGTATTAGTAATAAAGAATAGCAACTGTTCAGTTTGAGTTGCCAGAAACGAGAACGATAACGAGATAATTTAGAAACCTTTAGAATCCCCATTAGAATAAGAGTATGAAGTAGATATGAAAAAGTAAACCAGAAGCACTCAAAACATTCTAATAATTAAACTTCCTGGTTGAACTGCTAACACGTTTTTAATAATTTAAATTCCTCCCTTCCCCCGACATAAACCCAGCCTTCTACATATTATTACAATAATCACATTCTCGAAATTATCACAACGGAACGAGTTGTGAAACAAAAGCAAAACGCACTCGAATTACTCGTAAGCAAGCGAATAACACGACAATCCAAGAAGAGAGCGTACATCGTTTACAACGGACGACTCGAAACACGAAACTTCTAATTTGTCGCATTTGCGAAAGTAGCTATGCTTTCCCCCTAATACCATGTTAGCCAGTATCTCTATCTCTCTTGTCTCATCACATCGACACACTTCGCAAAACGCAACAGCGAATTATGAATAAAACATTAGGCAAGCAGGCAAGGCAACACAATGGGCACAAGTAAATATATAGGGTAAGTACAGTGTGATATACATCCACCTCCCCCTCCCCTCCTCAATCCGCCGTCATTGGATGAAAACTTTTTCAATTTATGCAATCGGTCTATTTCGCTTTTTAATTAGATTACAGGCGTCGTCGGTAGTAGTCCAAATGGCGGGCCAGATCTTTGGTACTTCGGGGGTAAATTCCGGGGAACAGTGAAGGTTGGCTCGTTTCGTCGCCGAAAATATCGCATGATGTCCGGAATCCGGAGACGGGTGGCTTTACATCTAGATGAGGCCGGAAGAGAGCAACGGAGGAATAGTAGCATCATCCCCCATTAACTCGATCAAAATTTAATCCGTTTAGTGTCCGGACAATTTCATTTCCATTAACAAATAAGACCATCGTGAGGCTAAGCCTGGCGAATTATGCTCCCGGAGGCGCTAAAGTGCCAATATGTATATGTGTGATACTGTCGGAATGATGCTCATACAACGCAAGCAAAATATACATCATTTGTTTTTCTACGGACTAAGACAAATGATTGTTATGATTATGAAGCATAAAAAAAGAAACCGCGGTAAGTAGGGAAATTTTTCAGGCGAAAGTGTAAGTACTCTTCTCCAACAAAAAGAAGAGGAAGATGAAATAAACCACGCTCGTAAATGATGGCAAATCATTTTATGGAAGGGACGAGTGGTGATTCTTGCGAAAGTTTGTACGAAGCGTGAAAAGAAGTTCGGGGCGAAATATTTTAGAAATTGCTTAGAGTTGTTTGCTTGTTTTAATTTACGACTGTAGTCGTAAAAAAACTTCCCGGAAGGGAAAGGACGCCCTCTGGATGGTAAGATTCTTACAAGTTTATACGACAATTTAGACAATTATAGAAGTTTTAGAATATATATCGAGAATGACAAAAATCTTGTAAAAAAATTCAAAATAATCTGTTGATCCCATTGATCGAAATGAAAAATAAATAACAAAAGATGGAGACGTTCGTTATAAAGCTCAGAACTTTCGAATCATGATTTATTATGATTTTAGAAAAGGTTTAGGCGCTTAACAAGCACCTTCCTTGACTATAATTCTATTCCTCATCACAAAGGAGCAGGGAGTCTTCCTACTACTGTCACCGACAAAAACGTTGTTGCTCTTAATCCTTATCTAGATTAGCAAATAGCACTATAACGCTGTCAACTGAATCAAACTGATGACATATCTCTGAGTCTTCCTGAGACTAATCCACACATACGATGCACTGTCTTGCATCTAAAGCGCCTCGAAACCCAACAAAACAGGATATTGCGCATGATTATTGACTCTACCTGATTTATCTGGATCGTCGATCTAGGCATCCCTTCCTTGCATCAAGATGCCGTCCAACTGGCGACGAAAACCCTTGAGAAGATCTCTACATCCACCCACCTCATCGTTGCGGAGACAACTGGATTGGATCCGAATGGACAACCCCATCCAGACTTAGAGGAGACTGTCTACCTCATCACCTAGCAGAGACAGATGGTCTTGAAGAATTTCCAGAAGCAGCATATACAGGGTGCCTCGAAATGTGGGATTTAAAATGGCCTAAGCAGATATCTCCGCAATAGGGAGATAACGGATGCCTTGGCTAGCACCGTAGAAGAGAGAAGTCCACGAGATGGATCCAAATCCACCCCCCCAACAAGAAGGCCTTTGGAAAAGACGGCAAATGGGAGTTTGTTAGGATCATACCCGAAATGAAACCTAAGAAAGCACCGCACTATCCTGAGAGCAATCGATCAATTTAATTTCTGGACACAAGTTTTACAAACTTGAGCAAGACTTCAGACAGAAATCCTGAACTGCATTGAATTCGTCTAGATGTTGTAATGTAAATAAGTTTGCATTTGACGTTTCGTCAATTATGCTGTCAGCTTATTCAGAAAGTTTCTAAAGATATAAACAACTGACTTGCTATAATGATAATTGGCCTAAATTTTGCTCTCTTGTTAAAGTCCATAAGGCTGATTACCCTGTGAGACCTATTGTATCCTTTGTGGGCTCTCCTACTTGCTAGCTGTCTTCATTTATTACTTCTATTCTAATTTTTTCCTTCTCTAATAAGACAACTTACAATATCACTGATTCCTTTACCTTTGCGGTTGCGATGAAACAGAAATCCATTCCGGATGACTTTGTTGTAGTATCTCTGGACGTTGTATCACTTTTTTACTAATATAACCCTCAAATTGGTGGTAGAAATCTTGGATACAGAATGGTATAGAGTTAATCAAAACACCACTTTGTTGGAGGTTCCTTTTTAAATCGGCTTCTTTCACATTTGATGGTAATTACTATCAACAAACCTTTGGCACCCCCATGGGTAGTCCACCTAAGCCCGATTCTAGCTCGCATTGTTATGGATGAACTACACCAATCCTGCCTTCCGAAACTGGATTTCGAAATGCCCTTTCTATACAAATATGTAGACGAATCATTACCGCCTTTCCGAATACAAGAACTGATGCTATCTTGGATGTTTTTAATTCTTTCCATCACAATCCCCTTTCTGGACACTTTAGTAATTAGGAAACCCGACCAGAAGATTGGACCTCTTCTGGAAGGTACATAAACTATTTTTCCAATCACCCTATGAATATGAAAAGGAACATTATAATTTCCATGAGAAATAGGGTTTTAAAATTGTCGGATATTTCCTTTCAAAAGAAGAATCTAAATTTACTCTCTCAACTCTTCGATATATTGTCCAATAACAGCTACCCGAGGGGGCTACTAAAAGGCTTGATTTTCAACACGTCTACTGCTGGTCTAAATATAGATAACTCTGAGTAAGTTGTTACAATCTTAATATTAATTTTTAGTGCTTTTCCTAATGCACCTTTCACTTATTAATTGTAGAATTTTCTCTGAAGAGCTTAGAATATTAAATGGAGTTTTTTGAAATCATTGTTTGATTTTGGCTGCCTATCCCAATATCCCAATTCCTTTTTGACCTCAATGTCGTACAGCCAGTACTTCCACTCTACTTGTTCTGCTTATTTTCTAATTCCATGCATTCCAACTGTGCAGACGACCTATACAGAAGATTCCGAGAAACCCAATCACCAAAACCATGGCAGATATCTTCAGAAGGAATGGAAATTTTGGAAGAGAATCACTCTAAGAGGAAGCCACATACTTCTATTATAGTCAGCCCCAGTTTATATGCTGCTTTCGTTTGCCCATTACTGTATGTAACCATATTTTATGAAAATGTAACATACACATAACCTATAAACTTCACCTAATTAACTATCAAATATTCTATTAAACCACACAGAATCATATACCCGACTAACGCAATTAATTAAGGTATTTAGTAATGTGGAAAGGCATACTAGATGCACGTTTAAATTTTTAATAAACACGTAAATAAACAGGTGGTCTCTATACGACAGCATAAAAGCAACGTTTTGAACCAGCTAGGTTCATAACATTTTTATTTTCGCACTATAAACCCCTGCACAGCTACGAAGAAGCAAATTTTCACGTTTAACACCGTCTTTAAACTTCAACTGTTACCACGACCGTATAGCAAACGCGAGTAACGTCATCGCTCCGAATGGAACACAATATTTCCAATGAAGACATTGCAACGTGGCGAAGTTATGTGCATGTACTATGTATACGTGCTATATCGGGACAACTTTGTAAACAAATTAACTTGTCACAAACTGACGAAGCTAACGATGTTATTGGCAAATTGCAAACGACTCGAATCAGTGTCGCAACAGTGCATTATATGGGAGTTTGTATAGTGGAGCCTGGCATTTAATTAAATAGGATTTCGCATGGTAGCGTAATTTAGGAATTTTCCCGAGATCATCATATATGTTCATCCGTACGAAGAGATGGATGCGTTGAATTGGGGTTAAATTTTAGCTTTATGCTCAACTATATTATGCATGCGAGAGAGAGAGAGAGAGAGATAAGGAGCTTAATTAAATTATTAACGAGATTATTAAACAGGATTTACAGTTTAAATCGTAGTTTTAGAACTATGTACTACAATTTTGTACATATTCTGTATGAAAGTTATTAACTTAACTATTAAGGCATATAATTTTATTATATAAAAGACTAAAAAATGCCTGTAATAGGCGCTCATAGTATATTATTGGATTCGCCTTGCAAACGATTGCAATGAAGATAGAGATCAAGTATTAGAACCGGACCGCGTAGTTTTGACATTTTCTGTCTTGTAAACGTTCCTCCAAATGCTAGACGTAATTTCATCGTAATAAGTAGCGCCACCGGGTGTTAAAACAGCACACACAGCACACAGCAGATACTGTTCTAGCTTGAACAATTCATGGATTGTCAGTCGCACTAGATATCTCGATCTGTTAGCAGTTTAATGGCGCACCATGACGTAACAAGTTGCTTACTATGCTTACCATGACGTAAAAATTGAAAACGTGGAGAAACGCCACAATATAAAAAATAAAAAAATGCCTGTGTAATAGATGATCATGGTATATTGTTGGAATCACTCTGCAAACGAGAGCTATAAAAAAATCAAGCTGTTCTATTTTGATTGATTAGATCTTTTTCGGGAACATTGATAGACAACAGTCATCATCATTGTTCTTGCTGTTAATATTTTAGCTTCGAAGATATCACACACACACACACACACACACAAGATACAGAAGACACACAAAAAGTTTTGAAATACCTATACGGCTGTTTTGGATTTTAAAGGCTACAAAAACAAGCACATTTTGACAGATGATCTTGATGATGCTTCTCGGTGTACCGGTAAACTTATATTTCGAGTGAACCTCCTCTAACGCGCTTGCCGTGTTTGCAGTCTTCAATCTTGCCGACATCCAAACAGAGTATTCAGGAAGCTTATCAGTCAACACGGTCGACCAACAACAAGCTTACAACTTTCAAATTGTCAACACTTTCGACAAACGCTCGAAAATGGACGAGCACTTTGTAAACAGGAATCTGGACCAGGTAGGAACTCAGAAGGGAATGGTTATTTGGCCTCTTCTACAGGTGGGCTCAAGCTTCACTTCCCCTTTGGATGTCCTTCTGGCGGTCTGCGGGTGTTGAGGGGTTGGTTTTTTTTGAGTCTTCTAATAGATCAGAACAGAATTAGGTAAGGCGGAGAATCCTCGGTTGAACTTCCTCAGAAACTCGATCAGGTCCTGGACATCTGCCTGGAGGATAACCAGAGAGGTGCGTTTAGAGAGTCGGAATACAAGTCAAAAACGGGATTTTGTACCCGCACCAGGGATGTGTAATGGAGCCACCGTGGCCTAGGCTGGATTGCCGTAGGTTGTATAGGATATAGCTGAGGCAGTCAACCGATGGACCTGTTCCTAGTTTTACCTAGATGCTCGATGAAAGTTAGCTCTCTGTCGAGGATCATTCTCAGGTATTCGATCTTCTCGCTCTAGTCGATCTCCGTCCATAGAACGGTTATCTTTTAGGACGGCAGTTGTCGTCTCCGATTGAAGAAGGCAATGGCTTGCGTTTTTCTCGAATGAACTATTTCCATGTGAATAATAAATCAACACACGTCGGTACAACAGATACTGTTCTAACCTGGACAATTCAGATTCATGACATCCCGCTAGATATCTCGAGTTGCTAGCAGTTTAATTGAGATTTACTTTTCAGTTGTCTACATGCAAATACATATATCAAACCAGGAGTGGAACATCGAATTCATCCTTTTAGATGATTTCGATTTATTAAAGCAAAAATAAACGATATTATTTACAACTGTCAAACGCCAAACAAATAATCTCAAAACGTTAAATATTTATATATCTGTTAATACATAAATTCTTAAATGGCAGCGCTAGTTTAGAAATATGGTGGAATAATTTCGCCAGAAGCTATAAGGCCGCAGCCTATCCCGCGGTAATAAATCTTGTATACAAGATGCCGAATCTTAAAAGAACTTACGTAAAAACACCCAACGGCAATATATTTATTATAAATATATCGTTGTAGAAGGCGGCCACTGGATAGACGGAGAATTCGGTCTCGTAAAACATCGTAGAGAAAAAGTGTAAAAAAATCATTTCCACGTTTTGCTAAACAAGTCATTCGTCTAAACGAACGAGTTTTATCTAAACTAATTATCTCAATTGTTTATTACCGCTGAAGAAATAGTCGCTATTAGTCGAGATTTATGGTGAATCTCGGACAGGTTATATAATACTACGAATGTTTTATTTTCTGTCAGAGATTAATTTTTGTTGTTTCACCGAAAAAATAATTCGCCTATTTTGTTTTAATGATTGTTCTTAAAATAGTCTCAACCGAAAGTGTAATGTGCTCGGCTCCATTCAATTGGAAGAGAGATAGGTTGGAATTTAGGGATACGATTAATAAATCGGGTGGAACCTTTTATATGCTTTAGACCGATATATTACTTTGCGCAGTTGGTAGTAGTACTAAAAGTTGGACAACTTCATATCATAACTTTATAAACTTTTCGGTTAGCAGCGCCGTAAGGGTATTATTCATCTAATTCATTAACGGTTTGAAGGAAATATTGTTGCATTAGTATGGTTACAATATGCAAAATCTTTTAGTGTAGGTATCATAAGGCTTTATAAAATACCAGAACTGGTAAATTTGCCAAACATTACCGAAAATTACCTTAAATTATGTAAATGCCAAAAATTACGTAGAATTATTAAACTGCGATAGCTGCAGTGGTTAGATGGCTGACTATCGTTGAGGTGGGAGGATAGGAGCCGGGTTTCGATCCTCTGGAGGGACGGTGACATTTTTTCAGAGTGTTGAGATCCGGATCGACTTACCATTCGCCGTTGGGAGCAAAGCGATTAACAGAGCGGCATTATAAAAGGCGATATGGTGCTGTCGCAAAGCCATTTTGAACGCAGTTTACACACACACAAACTACACCGCGGGAGTTGCTGTGATAGCCCCCACCACACATAAAAAAAACCGAAGAATTTCTTGGCATAGACATAACATCCAACATTATCAAAACAGACGACCAAACAAACGACGTAACCAAAAAACTAACAAAAATGGTCAAAGTTCACAAGACAAATACAGAACTGGACGCGTTGAACAGAGATGTCCGGACACAGAAGGCATCACCAAAAACGTTTTCATCTACCTAGGGAAAAAAGAGGTATACATACTTAACCTCAAGAACCCGCATTGGACTGAGATGAAGAATATGAGAACCTACTTTGAAGAGGAATCACTAACCAGCAATATTCACCAAACAATGGTTACAGTGGACTTCAAAAGTACGCCACTAGAGGTAGAAAACATCGAAAACAAATTATAAAACAAGCAGGATGTCGCAAATCTATCGGAAGAGGGGATAGATGCAGCAGCTTCAGTGGAATGAATCAGGATGGGAAACATATTTATTGAGACTGAAGGATAATGATGTTTGCCATCTAAGATCAAGTCATGCCAAGAAGATACTGTGGCAAACATACATTGGAAGAAAACAACGACCGACTACGTTGATCCCAAATACTAGTACCATGGGAATCCACGGAAAGATACGACGCGGTAGCCAAAATCCTACACCTACAGCTCATGAAATCGATGATGAAATTTGAACAACACACACAATACAGTAAATACCAACCAGAAAACATTGAACCATGAATACCGACTGTATTGGGCACGACCCAATTCTCTGCGACTGTAGACCGATTTAAGATGTTACCATTCCGTCTTTGCCGTGGAATTTGGAAAACTACAGAAAACCAAATTCAGAAAGTAAGTATCAGGAGTCATCAGTAGGCCAGTAAATCACTAGCCCGGCAACTATGATGAGAATGAATCGTAAACCTGGCCATATAGGCAACAATTTTAATAATTTCCTGTTCTCGTAACCCGGTTCGTAAAGGTCTGAGGTTCGATTATTGTTGAAAACGCAAATATTTACTGTGGATAAATATACAGGGTCTTCCAAAAGAGACTTCCGAACTTTGACAGTTGGTAGCGGCCATATTGTTGAAGCTACATCCCTCAGATTGGCTGTGATTTATTCAGTTTGTTTTGCCAAATCACCATGAACGGATATAGCGTTCAACAACACGTGCAAATGATAAAATTGTTTTATCAAAATGGATGTTCTATTCGGGCAACTTTCCACGCGCTTCGACCATTTTACGGTCGTCGTAATCGTCCTACCGAGAGGACTATTAGCAGTGTGGTGGATAAATTTTCTGTTCGTGAGAATGTACAGGAGAATCCGAGGCAGTCGATTTCGCGTCGCTCACAAGAACTTGGCCTTTGGTAGACAACAACTTGGAGAATTTTGTGTCGTGACTTGGGCACCCTGCATCCGTGAAGGTAAATGACCATAGAAAACGACGTGTGTTCGCTGATTGGGCTCCTGAGCAGTTGAAAACTGATCCTAATTTTCATCAAAAATCGTCTCAGCGATAAGGCCCATTTTGTGGATGAATGGGTATGTCAACAAACAAAATTGTCGAATTTGGAACGATACCAATCCACATCAGATCCAAGAGCGTCCAATGTATCCCGAAAAAGTCACTGTTTGGTGTGGATTTTGGGCTGGAGGTGCTATTGGACCTTATTTCTTTCAGAACGACGTTGGCCAGGCCATCATCGTCAACGGCGAGCGCTGTAGGGCGATGATTAGATCATGCCACATGGGAAATTCTGCACGAGCGATTTGAGAGGAGGCTCATCTCATGTGGAGGTGATGTGAACTGGCCACCGAGATCGTAGGATTTGACCCCGTTAGACTGTTTCCTGTGGGGTTTTCTTAAGTCGCGATTAATCCGCAAACCACCAAGGCTACATAACCCAAGCCATCGGTCAAATTCAGCTTGATTTATGTGCCAGAGTCATGGAAAATTGGACATCCCGGATGAAAGACCCCAAAAATCATTACAAAAAACGACCAATATTCCTAAAATTATCAAAAACATTAAAATGATCAAGCCTGCTGCGTTTTTGGTGGGATCAGGAGGGTGTGGTGTATTATGAGCTGCTAAAACCGAGTGAAACCATTAACGAGAAACGCTACCGATAACACCTCATCAAATTTAAGCAATTATTGAACCAAAAACGGCCGAAACGGGCGACCAGACATGAGTGATTGATTTTGCATCGTGACAATGCTCGGCCACATATTAAGCAACCCGTTAAAACTTGGAAAATATTGTCCGGAATAGGCTTCAGTTCACTTGAAGGTATTAAAAACTGGGTCGATATGTTCTTGGCCTCAAAAGATGAGCGGTTCTGTTTGGACGAAATTTAAACATGGGAACAAGTTGAAGCTTCCGAATGAAACTATTTTGAATAAAATAAAAAAAGCTTCACCTACATATAAACGGTGTCGATAGTCTAGCCATCTTCACCATCATCTCATACCTTCGTTAAAATTTATAGATGAGCAGGTGGGAATACTTTAGCAAACTATTTAAATTGCGCTAGTTCAACTTTTTCTTGCGATTCTTAAATTAGAGATTTTGCAGATACGTTTAGTGCTAACGCTTTAAATGATACCCGACTAAAAAGGTTAGACGATCGAAAGAAGTTTCAAAGATCAAAGGACGACACACACAGTCCAACTAACTGCACTTAAGAACTTCAGGTTTAATGAAATTTCTTCCCCAATCTATTTAATTAGTTTCGTAAAATATTCTTAAACGAAACTTTCGTCCTTATAGCCGTCGTCCGTTTAAAGAATTTTAGATAATTTGTAATAACATTCTGTAAAAAGAATATAGAGAAGAGGGGAAAATAACGTATGTGTTGTCGCACTCTCGTAAAAGATCACTGTAAATACCGCCCTCTTGTCAGAACCACATCACGGAACAAAACGATTCCGAGGCGGCAAAGGGGTTACTAAATGACCCCATTACGCGGGGAACAATGAAATACTCAAGATAAAATCGAAACGAAACGGCGAGAGATGCTGTCCCGTGTGCAAAACTGCCTCCAGTGGTTGCGAGAATGCAAAACCACAGCTGGAAATTTTATGTTGGGTAAAAGATCGACATCCCTTTAAAATAATGGCTTGTTGGGATCTGGTAGGATTGAGTATTGATTGATTGATTGATTGATTGCTATCAAGGCTCTAATTATCCCTAACACTGCGGCCCACTTGGCCTATTGTGTTATTCCTGCCTTGATTCCGTTTTATTCAAACAGGTTGGTTCCCTCGATCAAGTTTAGAAGCCTATTCGGTAAATCTTTCTCCACTGGTAGATCAAATGCGCTTTGCAAAGTAGCCCTACGTTGACTTAGTGCCACGCATTCGAAGATGATATGAAAGGCTGTTTCCTCCTCCTCATTGCAGAGTCTACATAGGGGTTCATCTTGATAGATCCCCACCTTGTGCAGATGACCTCTTAGACAGCCGTGTCCTGTTAATAGACATGTCACTGCCCTAAGCTGAGTCCTGTTTAATGCAAGTAAGTCAGCAGTTAGCCGTTGTGACGGTCGTTCCATCATCCGTTTGCTGTGTCTTTGTCCAGCTACATGGTTCCAATTTAGTTGGTGTTGTTTTGTAATCCACTCATTAATTGCACCACGTACTGCACTCTTTGTGATACCCAGACCTGGCTCCGGCCCGGTGAATTTAATTTGGGAACCTTCCCTCGCTAGCTGGTCTGCGGTTTCATTGCCTGCTATACCCCTGTGTCCCGGCACCCACACCAAGGTGACCTTGTTGTCTCTGGCCAGGACAGTTAGGTTTTGCAGACACTCCCATACTAGTTTGGAGGCTATGTAATAAGATGCTAAAGCCTTTAAGGCTGCCTGACTGTCAGAGAGAATACAGATCGCCTGCCCTCGCGGTTGGCGGCGTAGACTCTCCAACGCACAGGTTTGTATAGCATATATTTCTGTTTGAAATACCGTTGTGTATCGCCCGAGTGGTTCACATACCTTGTAACCCTGGTTTTCCTCGTATACACCAACGCCAGAATGAGTGCCCGCCCTTGACCCATCTGTATACCAGTTTTGGGCGTGCGGTTTTCTCCCCTCACCATTTTTCCATTCATCCCAATTCAAGAAAATCTTGAAGGGTTTGTCATCAATGGTGGTGTTTGATATGTCGCTCCCCATATTAAAGATTGGGTTTTGTACTATTGCTTCTATGCTGGTGTGCCCCAACCCATAGTGGGGTCTCCAGTTGCTAGTATTCCTTAGTCTGTATTCTCCCATTCTAGCCTCTCCCATGATAAAGATATCGAGGGGAGACAAGTTTAGCATGGTTTCCATAGCAGCCGTCGGAATACTCAGGATTGAGTATTAAAGCTGGTTCTTTTTTTTTCGAGTTTATAATAATAATTAAAGTCTTACGACTCGCTCTGTAGACCTAATATATCCTCCAGATAAATATTTAATTATGGATCTGTGTGAATCGTACCAGCTGACTTTATTCCTTTTAAAACTGGAAGCAGATGGTGCGAACCGGTATGCAATTTCATTAGTAGTCACCTCGCTAGGTAACGTGGCTCTAACTAGGGCGGTATAGGGTAAAAGTCGTCGTCGTCATAGTGGTCATACTATGGATGATTGAACTAGAGCTTTATATGTAGATTAGAGAATGTCCAGCGATAATTTCCGAGCTTTGTTTCAAGCATGGAATAATTACATGATCGCCGGTTTAAATTCGAAATCGAGGGAAATTAAGTGGAGTTGGCGCTGGGTCTTGTTAATTTTATTTTTTATCAAACTTTATATTTTGTTTGAAGTTAGATGAAAAATACAAAATTATTTTTCCATTTCGAGGGAGGAACGAGAAACTATTAATTGTAGTTTATATTAAAGTATTTTCGAAAGTTTTGCAATAAAAGTTACGCCAACTTTTACTAGATACTTCTAGTACACCCTATGTAACATTTTGCATATCGTGTGGTCCTCGTTATTTAGTGCTGCTAAAAATAAATAACAAGTAAATTATGTTCTCTGGCAATTAATTATCTGCATTTTTTAGAAACAATCTTCTATTCTCTCTTTGAAAAAATAAATATAAATATACAAACAAGGTAGAGTTTTAATGCGGTAGTCTCTGAAATGCAACGTAAGATCTTTTTTTTAGTAATAAATAATGTGACCGTAAAAGGGGAAGCACCTCAGAACAAAATTTCATAGCATAAGAGAGACTGGACGCAAACATGATAAGTCCACAGCGATCCAAGAGACACTACCCGCCGAAGTTCGTAAATAGCATATACTGGTTTATTTAATTTTTTAGTTAGATTATCTATATGGCCTTCAAAATTCAAATCACGACTAATATTAATATCCAAGAAATTCACCGATTCACACTCAGGGATTGATTTCTGGCGCAAAGGAATATAAATAAATTTCTCAGTTAAAAAGTGACATAGATAAAAAATAAAAATGGACTTAAGACGGAACCCTGAGGTACACCAATTTCCAGTTCACCTCCTTCAGACACTGTTGGGTGCCCATTAATGTCGACCATCCAAGATCCAGAGCATTACCACTGCCACCACTGCCACCAATGCCGTACCGACCCAACTTCTCACACAATATTTTATATTGAAGCTAAAGAATTCTTGTAAGGAGTAAAACCCATTCATCACCAGTAAGTCACAGAAATTGTGTTTAAACCGCGAACGAGTCAAAGTTTTCCATTGCTTCGGCAGCCTATTGAAAACCTTAATTGCAAGAACCTGTGGGGACTGTTGAAATAAAATTAACCTAGACCTAGAAGTAGCTATCTCGCTTCGACGTCTGATATTGTATTCGTGTTTATCTTTATTTAGTTGAAAGTTGGTATAATTGTCAAAAACGTAGAGAGCAAGCTCAAGGATAAATGTTCAAGTAAGTACATAATTTATGACTAATGCAAGCCGGTCTGCAAGACTCTGAAGTTTTTAGGTTGGTCAAGCAACAGATTATACGTTTCTGGCCAATGAAAACATCCCTAGCCATGGTTGAATTCCCCCAACAAATGATTCCATAAGATAGTAGGCGTAGTACATGCCAAACATCTGCTGACGCGTCAAGATAGACTTTAAATTTCGAGAAAGAAAACATAAAGAGTTAATTTTGGATAATAGGCTCTCACAATAGGTTTTCCAATTCAGAAACCGATCCATCCATACGCCTAAGAATTTTGTTAGAACCGTATTGTTAAGTCCTTTATTATTTAAAGATAAGTTTAAGTTAAAGCCTGATATGGGCTGGAGTTGATAGGGGTGGCAACGTAAGTAAGTGCTTCATTGACCAGAAGCTCATTCATTGTAAACCATGAATACACGTTGCTTAACAATTCATTGCAGGTGCTGGCCAAAATATCATCATCATCATCCCCGCCCGTCACCACCAAAGCAACATCGTCCGCAGATAAAGTAGTTGGAACTTTGTCTAGTTTCAATGGTAAATCGTTAATAAATACTAGAAAAAGTACAGGACTCAGTATCGATCCTTGAGGAACTCCAACATTACTAATCAAAACATCAGAAGCAAATTTTTTTAGGACATTATTGCTGTTACAGCAGATATTACTTAAAAATGATTCAATCCAATTTAAAGCAATTTCCCTTATCCCATAAGCTTGTAATTTCCTTAAAAGAATAGTGTGACTGACACCATCAAAAGATTTACCTAAATCTAAAAAAATTCCAAAATCTTTTAACTTAAAAGTCTGTGTTGATTCCTTAACTTTAGCAACAACTGCCTCAAATGTAGCATTCGGTTTAGTAATTGTTTCGACGTGTTGTATTTGGTTTTCACATAATCCATTAGTAACATAGTGACATCTCGACATTGGCTGTCACCAAGTATTAGAACCCTATCTCTAGCTTGATCCTCCGAAACTATCGAACGATGTCCGTGGTGAATCTTTGGTTTATCATTACTAGATGTCTTGATATCTATCTCCTCGCAATTTTCTGCTTTTCTCGTTCGATGTTTGTTTACAAAAGTAATAGATATCAACTCGTTTGCAACGGCGAGAGAGGTTTCGTTTAGTGTTTTAATCTCCGTAATTTGTGTGGTAAGTAGGTAATAGGTCATTATCACTGTCTATGGATTTAATTTCATCGATCGTATCACTATCACATGGCACTAAATTAATGTCTGCTAATGAATATTCCACCAATTTTTCATTCAATTTTCTTACTCTGTCTTTAATGATAGAACGTTCAAGCATCTGTCCTGCCAGAAGGAGCTTCCTGAAGGACAGTTTGGGGCAACGTCCAGCTTCCAGCAGGCGTTTGGGCCTGCTGGAAGGACATCAATTGAAATTTATTTTGTCCTTCCAGCAGGAGTTGTTTTCTTCCGGCAGTACATATGTGTTAACCATAGGCGTCAATGTGTGTGTGACTGTATAGGTATAAAGAATGATGTATAAATAAAAAATAAATCTTTACTTGTTCCAAACAATTTCTTCTAAAATTCAAAAATACTCATAATAAACTAAAAATAAATAACAAGAACATAAATATCAACTAAAAAAAAGAAAAATACAATAGCTTTAAAAACAACTTTCTAATAATACAGTAGTATTTAATAAATCAGTCAAAATGTCGTAAGCATAGATAGAGATAGATAGATAAGTAAGTGGGATGGCTATGTGGCCTCTTGCTGCACGCCGCGTGTGGGTATGGTTCGCCAATGCACTCTAGCCTCAATTTGGCTAGTCGCTCGCATTGGCACAGAATGTGCTGCGAGGTGTCTTCATCTGTCTGACATATTCTGCACATGGTGTTTTCCGCCAGACCAAGGTTGCTCATATGCTTGTTGAGTCTGTTATGTCCTGTTAAAAGGCCTACAACTAGCCTGGCCGTTCTCCTGCTTTTGTTCAGAAGGTCCTCGGTGTATTTAGGCATGTATTCTTTGATGAATTCTTTAGCCTGCCGCTGTCCTGGGGAGTTTTTCCACCATTCGAGGGATTTACTTGCCGACCATTTCTCCATGGTTTTGGCTACCTCTCTTGTCGTGGTTCTACACGATGGTGTAGGTCCAATGAGTGGCTTAGATGTTCCTTCTTTGGCCAGAGCATTAGCCTTCTCATTTCCTTTAATACCTTCGTGCCCCGGTACCCAAGCTAGGGTCACCTTGCTGTGCGCCCCTAGTTCATTTAGTGCGCATACGCAGTCCCATAACAGCTTTGATGTGATCTTTGTTGCGTCAAGCGCTTTTATCACCGCTTGATTATCAGTGAAGATGGCTATGGGTTTTTGTTCTGTCCCTTGCCTTAATATTTCTCTGACACAGTAGTAAATCGCAACTGTTTCTGCCTGGAAAACTTCTGTTTCCTTCGATAGACTTAAACTGATTTCCGTTCTTGGTTTAACTCCGAGTATTCCGGCTCCTACACCTTGTTCCGTTTTCGAGCCGTCTGTATACCAGTGTAGAGAGGCTTTAACGGGAGAGCCACCTTCCCATTGCTCTCGTTCTGGTATTATGGTTTTATATTTTTTGTTGAAGTTGTATTTTGGAACCATTACGTCTGTGGGTAAACAGGTTACCTCCCCGGTTTTTAGTTCTTTAATCAACTTCATGTCGTAAGCATAGCAATCGTGACCGGTAATTGGTGCACAAAGAACAGCTGATTCTCCGTAACCACTGCAGAAATAACTTGCCTCTTGCGGTTTTTTTTCGAACTCTCCTACATATCACATATTTTCGTTGAAGACGTTGCTTTTCCGTCGTTGTAGGTACTTAAGGCAATAAGTGAGTGGTTTAATAAATTTTGATTGCGAATGCTCATATTTTGTTCAAAAGAACTTTTTTTCAGGTCGTGAACGATTTACTTCATTTACTTCAACAGACCAGTCTTTCGTGACCATCTGGTAACTGGTTTTTAGTAAAAGCAGCATGGCTAATTTTGTTTTCTACTTTGAAATATGTATACGCCAAATAGGCATTTGTTTCAATTATGCCCAATTACCACTCCTAACGCGAAGATGATTGTAAAAATATACTTCTAGCATATGGATTCGTGGGTCTTCTAGTGTATATGGTTTTCCTTGTTTGTCAATACGCTGTTTTTTGCTGGTTTCCCTTCTAACGTCGTCCCACAACTGCCAATAAACGTATGCACTTTTTTATCCGGCCAAGCTCCACTTACTAATTCGATGTTTTGCAATGTGGCTCTAGCAAAAACTACACTATCTCGATTTGGAGGACATTTTTCTTTTAGTGCTGTTATAGGGAATTGCTTTGTAGCAGTTTTGACTATACCAATGAAATGAAGGTCTCTTTTGTTGAGCTCTACTGCTGTCTTCATTCATGCGAACCAAGAATCACCTGATCCGAACCAGGATTCAGATAGACGCAAAGTTGTCGCGGTACGCGAACTCCTGTTGAAATTTCTTATTTCCCATATTATCTTTTCCTTCATTTTTTTCCATACGCACTAAAATATTGCTTTGGACGTCAGCTAAAGTTTTCATTTCACATCCAACCTCTTGAGGTTTCCTAATTATAATGGCATACCATTTGGGCCTCGACAGTACCAAGAGATCATAGTTTCATCTACACATAGTTTATATCCTAGCATAACATATCTACATATCAATACTTGTATTCCGAAGAAAAACATAAATTATGCAAGATTGATTCGAAACAATGGTATCCCATACCATATTTTTGGCCGAATGCAGGCTCTGTTCTGTCCTGCCATGCCTTTTGACATCTTTGTTTTGACAGTTAGAACTACCACAACAATAAATTTCACAATTTCCACTAACATCTGTGCCACAGATTCTTAATATACAAGAAGGATGATAATTCCTATTCCACTTTGGACAAATTTGTTTAACACTGACAGAACATTTCTTACAAAAGATTTCCACTGATTTATGTTTACTCGGCGCCATTTTGTCAGGTAGATCATCTGATTATTACTATTATTAATACAAAAGTTCAGAAATTTATCATTGCTAGAACCGATAAAACTTCTAACTGATAACAGGTAACACTGAATACTCTGTATATCTATATTTCCGTTTTCCATTATCTATCTTTTCGACGTGGAAATTGTCGCACGGTAGACATCCCAAATTCCCCTCGCAATATGCGTTTTTGATATGAACCCGATGATAGGTGTCCCCGGAGTCCTTAACCGCCGGAACCGCCGCTTCAGGTAGCTGAGATGTCGTTGCTGAGCGCATCGGTTCTCGGGATAACGACAGATTGAGTTAAAGTTTTCGCCAAGAAGCAATACCGGGATTAAACGATTTCCTCTTTCTTTTTTTTTTTCTTTTCTATTTTTATTTTTCGCCGATTTTCTTTTCAGATGTTTTTATTATTGTATTGACGTTTCTATTATTTTAATATTTCACCCTAATACGGCGTAAGCTAAGCTCCTCTCTTTATCCGGCTGTAATTTTGTAATTAATAGATTATAGATGACTTGGCGAATATGACAAACAACGCGACCCCGGGGGCATAAAGACCGCGCCTTAGTTGCCTGTTACTGGCGTAGACGGCGAGACAAAAGCAACGCCGTCCAACCCTTGCCGCCGTGCATATTGAGTAATCATATACCATACCATCTCGACGCACATATCCATTTTATATTTTAATCACCCTTATTACTTGCATTAATTGAGGTGTGGCCGAGTCTTACCCCCTATGGTATGGCCTTCTGTATTAGGGAGGCGTGCCTGCTCGGGGGATGTAATGTAATTACTTCGGTTAGTCTACATGAAATATGGCAATATTTCATGTCCGTGGTTAATATTAATTATGATATTTTTTATACTAATTATTGTGACACTCCCAGTTTGATAAATTTATTTGTTTAATTAGGATGATTATCTACCTGAATTAATTAGAATGAAAATATAATGAATTCATTTTCGAAAATGAAGCATCAACATGCGAAATAATTGCGTGAATATGGTTGAGTAAATGTACACATTGGTTACAGCCCTCAAAGATTTATGTGTCTAGACTTTGACATAAAACTATGCAAATTAAATGCATTTACTTGTTCGTCATGAAAATTTAACGTCAACCGCTCGGTGAAAAAAAAAAGAGGGAGAGAGCCTGGTGATAAAACATGTGTCATTATAAATGTAAGAGACACCACAGTATATGCAGAATTTATTAGGTGGAACCCATTTGCATTTAGAACGGAAATAAATTTGAAAGAATTAATAAATAAGTAATTAGCATGGGATATTACGCGAGACGCATGTAACATTACGTAGTTGTAATACAGAGCGTAACATTTAATGAAATGTCAATTTAATATTTCTAATCAGGTTGCATTAGGCGATAAGTAATTCTTAATTGAGCTCTATGCGGGAATTGTAATCAACTTTGTAAGAATTTAGAGGTTAGAAAAGATGTCAAAATTACAAATGTGAGGTTAGGTACAAATTAATTCAACCAGCCCCGTGCTGATTTGGAAGGAGCCAGCTCCGTAGACTTCACGACGACCGAGCTACAGGCAGCATGCAGCAAATTGAAAATTCACAAAGCCCCAAGCCCTGAAAATGTTCCAGCAGAGGTGGTCAAGCAGGTGGTGGCGGCTCGACCGGAATAAGTGCTCGCAGTTATGAATGAGTTAGCAAAAACTTCGACCTTCCTGATTGGGTGGAAAAGAGCTAAGCTGACACTGCTCAGGAAGGGGGACAAGCCCATCGACAGGCTCGACTCCTTTAGACCTATATGCCTGCTGGATGTGGAAGGAAAGCTATTATTAGCTCGCCTGAAAGCGGAGCTGGTGAGAACAGGTCAAGTATCTTTCGGAAAATCGGTATGGGTTTCGAGAAGGTAGGCAAACAATAGATGCCATAATAATAGTGTGCAACATTGCAGAGGAAGCAGCAGCCTTCGCACATCGACATAGAAGACTGTGCGCGGTTATTACAATCGATTAAAATCGTAGGGTTCGCCGATGACGTTGCACTCGTCGTGGTCGCAAAATGGGAACAAATCCTGATGAATGTCACTAATATAGCAATACCGAAGGTCACCGAGTGGATAAATGCGAGAGGATTACAGCTTGCCCCAGAGAAGACGGAAGCGCTCCTTCTTTCGAGTAAGAGAAAGATTGAACGCGTGGAATTTGAGATTCAAGGACGTAAAATATCCATACAACAGGAAGCCAAATACCTCGGTGTGTGGCTCGACACAAAGTGTACATTCGCTGCCCACATAAAGCACACCGTTTCTACAGCCGAGAGAACGATGGGAGCACTATCTGGCCTTATGCCCAATATAGGTGGCCCCGCAGCATCGAATAGAAGACTACTGAGTGGAGTGATAAACTCTATCTTGTTATATGCAGCGCCGGTTTGGGGTACAGCCGTAAAAAATCAGATGCTTACCGCAAGACTCACACGGATACAGAGGTTAACAAATATAAGAATGGTGTGTCGGTGTGATCGCGGGGGTTCCCCCAATTCAACTTCTGATCCTAGAAAGGAAGGAAAGATACGGCGGAATTACGAAAACACACGCTAGGACAAGACTTTATCAAAGATGTCAAGAAAAATGGATGAGTGGCAGGTACGGGGCATGGACCCGAGAGCTAATCCCAAACGTAAAACAGTGGATGGAAAAACCGAAACATGGCCATGGTTGTTTCCGAAAATATCTTCATGAAAGAAGTAGATCAGACTCTGACACATGTGACTATTGCGGAGCCGTCGATGATGCGGGGCACACACTTTTCCTATGCCCAAATTGGGAAGATATCAGATCGGTATAAACGCTGGAAACTGACGAGATATTTAACGCTAGAAATATGATGGAAAACCTAGTAGCACCAGAAGAAAAATGGCTACAGACTGTAGGGCCATACGCTGTATAATAGAGACGAAAGAGAAAGATCAGAGATAGATGAATACGGCACACCCCACTGAAGGAATGCGCGAGCGAATACCGGTGTGGGTGAAACCTAAGCCGAGAGAGAGGAGGGGGTTTTTAGTCGGTAAGAATCCGACACTATCTGCGACCACCAACTTAGCAGGTGTCTTTTTGAAGATTTTCCTCCTCGGTAAAAAAAAGGCCCGTGCTGATTGCTAAATAACTTTCGATTCAATAGGGAACCAACTTCTATGACATGGTATTTGGTAACTTTCTTGACAAACCAAAACGTAAGGTAAGGTGCTCCTAACAGGAGGAGGATTCAGTAACGTGAATTAAGAATATATATTGTATTAATTAATTATTACATTTAAGTATTACATTTATATGACGATCAACATGAAGATCAAAATAAACTCAAGATTGTACTTACCTACCGCTGGCACTCTAATATGCTATAATAGTTCGTTATCAAGCAGTTTGCTCGGCATATAAATTATAGAAACTTAAAATAAGTTGTGGTCATTTTTTTTTCTGCAGAGAGGGTGACTTTAAACTGCTTTGGAGGACTAAAAATATGCGATTTTTGTTTTTAGTCAAGGTCAAAATGATGCACCCAGGTTTCATCTGCCGTGACAATTCGATTGATAATTAAACCTGGTTCGTTTTCACAAAACGCCAAAAATTATTCGCATTTAATTTTTCAATAGCATCGGAAGTGATTACGTCAACAGGCCGGCCTGAACAATTTTGACCTATTAGGAAATAGTCGATTTCGAAGAACATTCATCCCCGCATGCAGTCACAATTTGTGAAAGGATAAACGAGAAAGTTCAGGGCAACTAAAGGAGTCCGCCAAGGTGACTCGCTCTCAGCAACTTTATTTAGTTTGGCCTTGAAGTATATGACAAGAAAGATAAATTGAGGAACTTTAGGAACAAGAGAAATCCAGAAGTCATAACAAAAAGTGGTCAAAATAATGCTAGAGATAAGGAGAGAAATTGAGCTTGAAACTCGACGAAACAAAAACGGAGTTGATGAGAACTGGAAAGAAAGGAAATAGAGATGTTGCTAATGTGCTAATGTATTTAGCGAAAGCAATAACAATGACTAAAACAGATGAAGATAATAATGAACAATAATGGGACCATAAACTGTATTTTTCTACACCCGTCAATGCGAGCAAATATTTTATTTTAAAAATATAAGCGTTTCGTCATCCATTCAAACTATGAACCTTCCGCTCACCGGGCAGATGCGCTGCCATTTGCGCCAACACGGACATAGTTCGAACACATAATAATACCATCACAAATATGTGACAACGAGTTAGTAAAGGCCTTGTATAGGCAATCATTTAACCAACGAAGTGTACATATAAATTGTATTTTTCTACACCCGTCAATGCAAGCAAATATTTTATTTTAAAAATATAAGCTATGTCTCTGTTGGCGCAAATGGCAGCGCATCCGCCCGGTGAGCGAAAGGTTCACACTAACAGGTAATGAATACAGAATAAGAACCAAAAAAAATTGCAGAAACAAAACAAGGGAGAGGGTGGTTGGGACAAGTATGTTGGTCGGAAGGAGAAACCACAATCGCTATTATTAGGATAGAAACCAAGCGGAAGGAAGACAAAAAGTAGACCGAGATCAGAGTGGTTGGAAGAAGTAGTGGAAGATCTAAGAAGTAAAAGATAGAAAGTTGTGGAGGGGAACAAGCTAAATGTAGAATGGGGGCCGATTTACCTCGAAAGATTAAGATTTAGAAAGATTTTGAAGTGGTGCAGTCTCGATTCATAACGAAGGTCTTAAAAATGTTCCTACACCAAAACTAATTGAATAACCAGTTCTCTCAATTATAAAATCAACAATTCACACAAATAGGTACCTGTAAAGTAAGTATATAATAAAACTACATAATATACATATATTATTAATTTTATTGGAATTATCACAGTTAATATCGTTTTTCTTTCATTTTTTTAAATACATAAACAAAGATCATAATAAATATATATATACTTAATTACATATAAGCTTCACATTAATAAATATTTAAAAAAATATAAATTCGTGGTGGTAACATGAACTGCATTATACCTATAAAGTGAAAAGTTTGTTAAAGTTAAATTCAACTTTAATTATTAGTTGAAGTTTTACAAATAAATAATTGTATACACGATGGTGAGTGTATTAAGCGAAGCTATTATAGGTTATGTTCAGGGTCTGGCCACTATACAGGCAGCGCCATCTACAGAGCGTTTTGTCTTCTATTTCTTTTGGAATTGTGTTGTTTTCTTTTTAATTTTGAAAAACTGAACGGAATCTAGTTTCCCTGTTAGTTTAGTGTATGTATAGTTCTAGTTTTATTTATTGTTTATGTTATTAGTTTTATTTTATTGTGTACTAGTATTTTGTAGTATATAGATAGTGAGCTTTGAGGTTTATTTGTTTCTCGAACCTTATTTTAAAATTATAATGCAGTAGAGCAACATGTAAACTATTTTCAAGGAAATTTCTTTTTCCTAAACGTAATCTCCTTGAATATAATATACATGTTCTAAAAAAAAACTACATGTAATTAAGGAGTGCTTATTCAATCTCCAAATACACGGCCATTTTTTGTGATATTGTTCTGTCACAAACGACAGAAATGAAAGATTGAAATTATTAACACAAATATAATAATAGAATTGTACAAAAAGTCTTAAAATTATCCCACCCTCTTTCTTACCTTGCTAATATGTGTGTGTGTGTGCGTGTTTATTTTGTTATTCTTCGTTGATTAATCCTCTTCAATTTCCCTTTAAGTTCACTTCGTCCTGATGAATTGTTCTATGTTCTTTCTTCTTTCTTTTTCCTGACACCCACTTATCACTTGTAGCGTGCTTTTGTATCAATATCAAATCGTTTTTATACGGTTTTATGTTAAGTTTTAATTTTTGGTGACTGTTTTTTTTCTGTCAAAAAAATAATCTGTTTACATCCACCTGCTGCTGCTCCGAACTACCAAAACTGGCGTTATGTCATTCCCCACTAGATTTCTAATTTATTTAACGATGTATTTTTAATTTGGAAATTAATGCCTAATCGAGTCGTGTTGTGTCATGTATGTGTTTGTATGTGTATGTTACATTAAATTTTGAATTTTTCTCTCAAATAAAAAAATACTATTATTACATTTGTGTTTTTCATTTTTCACTCCCTCAATCGCTGTTCTAAGTCTTTTTTTTTTTTTTTTTTAAACAATTAACGTAAAGTTAATAAGTTATAACCATCATTAAACATTTCAAAAATTAATTAAATGATAATTAATTCAATTAGAACTCTTCAAATACCACATAATATTACCCCCGCAAAATATGAGCGCGGTGTAGACGTACAACGACGCTTATATTTTCATAAGTAAAACAAAATGACATTACTTAAGTTAATGTCAGTTAAGTGTATAAATTTTGACAGTTAAGTACGAAATTTAAAAATGTTTTCTACTGAGAAAATACCTCGTGAAAAAAATGAGTGAGGATACATCAAGTGATATGTTTTATTGCCTAAAACATGTTTGACTATAAAAGGTCCTTCGAAAATAGGTAAGAATTTTTTTTCAATGTTATTTTTAAAATCACTAATTCTATTGTTCCTGAGCATAACCAAATCACCCTCTTTAAAAACAGTAACTTTCTTAATTTGTCTGTGTAACTTTTCATGGGCTTTACGATGTAATTTATAAAGTTTATGTTTTGTTGTAGAGATTAAATCGGATAATCTTGGATTAACAGTGTTTAATAAATTCCAAGGACGAGGTACAGTATCACTACTATGAAACCGTATTGGTGGTATTTCACAGGTGGTCGTAGGAATAACATTTATGATTTCCTCAATAACAGGAACATATTCACTCCATAAGGTATGTGAATCGTTACACATTATACGAAGATATTGTTGTAACTCACGGATACTTCTTTCAGATGGATTAGAGATGGGGTGACGAATAGGTGTAAAAATAAATTTAACGTTGTGTCGAGACAAGAATGTGAGTAATTTAGAATTTTGAAAACATTTACCATTATCCATTATAATTGTTTTGGGTACACCGACAGTAATAAAATATTCTTTTAAACAGTTGATTACCGTAACACCACTACAGCTACGAGTTGTGTAAAAACGAACAAATTTAGAAAATTGATCTACGATCACAAGTATGTTTCTAAAACCGTTTGATGGCAGTAGATGTTCTAAAAAATCTAAAGAAATTATATCTTGAGGATGATTACTAACAATCGATTTTCCTGGATAATAAGGTACATAATTTTTGGTTTTATTTAATTGACATACGTCGCAAGTGTTTACAATTTCTTTTGCTATTCTCCAATCTGCTTTCGTTATAAATTTTTCCCTAAAAAGCATATGTAACCGTTTCAAACCTAAATGACAGTAGAGGTTATGTAATTCGTTAAGAATTTCTTTTGCTTTGAGTTTTGATAAAACGATTAGATGAGAATTATTAACCTTTTTCACTAAAATATTATCTTCAATAAAGTAACCCTTATAAATTTTATTAGTTTTTAATTCATTAAAAATTTTCTGTAAATAGGAACATTTTTGATGTGAAATGATATTTTGTTTATCAAAAATATCTGAAATGCAAGAATTTTGTTGAATATTATTTATTGTAAAGAATTTACGATATTTTTTGTCAGAATACATTCTCGAAAAAATATCAGCAACTAAATTTTCCTTCCTGAAATATGTTCAATTTCAAAATCGTAACTTTGTATCAGTAAATAATACCTGTAAATTCGATTGTTTAAAATTCTAGTATTTAAAATTGAAGACAAAGCCTTATTATCACTCTGTATGATGAATTTTCTACCCAAAATATAAAATTTAAATTTTGAAATCGTAAATACAATCGCTAACATTTCAATCTCTGCCACTGTATAATGCTGTTCGGTAAGTGTTAGTTTTCTTGATACGAATGAAATTGGGCATTCCAAACCATTGTCGTCATACTGAAAAATTACTCCAGCTATTGATGAGTCGCTACCATCTGTCCTAATGTAAAATAAACGTTCAAAATTTGGATGAATTAACAACAATTTATTGTAAAATTGATTCCGAATTTCTGTGAAAGCTGCATCTTGCGATTGCGTCCATTTGAACTTAACGTTTTTTTGCAATAGCTGATACAAAGGTATGGATATTTTTGACATATTTGGAAGAAATCTTTTATAATAATTTAACAACCCTAAAAATCCTTGTAGGTTTTTAATATTGCTCGGTTTAGGAAAATGTTTAATTTCATTTAATCGTTTTTCATCCAAAGTTATACCAAACTGATTCACAACATAACCTAAATATGATACTGATTTTAAAAAAAATTCGCATTTTTCTAAACTTATTTTCATTCCGTTTGCGTTTAAACTATGTATAATTTGTCTTAAATGATTACAATGCTCTTCGGCAGTTTTGGAAAAAATGAGTATGTCATCTACGTAATAAACACAAAAATCACTATATTGATGTAATATTCGTTCTAGAGCATACGTGAGGGCACTTGTGGCTGTGGAAAGCCCAAATGGAACAACAGCATGCACATAGGATACTCCTTCGATTGAAAACCCAGTATATTTCCTGCTATCCTTGTTTAATGGAATAAGATAAAAACTGTGTCGTAGATCTAATTTTGAAAATATTTTGCAGCCATGACAGTTACTGAGGATTGAATCGATTCGACAAGGTAATTCATACTGCTTTTGTAATCTACTGTTTAATAGTCTAGCATCTAAACATAGTCTAATGTCACCCGATTTCTTTTTTACCACAACGATGGGATTTATAAACGATGTTACCTTCCTTTCGATAATCCCATTGTCCAGCATTTTTTGTATTTCTACTTTGACCTTCTCCCTGAATGCTTGAGGAATTGGATAAACTTTCGGATTAAACGGCAATGATTCATTAACTACTAATTTGTGTTCGTATATGTTGGGAGCAACGCATGCGCTTTCATCAATCAATCTATGGTTTCTTTTAAACAATTCATCTACAAAATTCCTGTATTTCTCATCACACTTGTACCCTATCACACTTATCTTATCATTCTTTTTAATATAAATATCCCCATTATCATTCCCACTTACATCATAATCATCATTATAAATATAATTATTTTTATCATTAATCCCCTTATTATTCATACCCTTCATACCCTCTTCATTCTCATCTGCATGCATATCTTCATTCAAATTCTTACATAAACCTTTATTTAAACCATTTATTATTAATTCGTTTTCCCTATCACATTCTACCTCTGTTTTGATTGAATTTTTGAATTGTAAAAAATTATCACCTAACTTCACTTCGTTGCTGTCATAATCAATTATTACATTGTGTTTGTTTAAAAAATCTGCTCCTATAATTACGTCATATTTTAACCCGTTCATTACTAAAAATCTACACGAATAGTGAATATCGTTTAAAATAACCGTATCACATACACAACTGTTAATTTTTGATAATAATTTCCCAGTGGATGCCCTTATTTCAACATTGTTTATTTTAAAAACCCTTTTACTAAAATACGTCATATTTTCCGCGAATACTCTGCTGGACAATAGAGTTATCTCAGATCCACTATCTACCAACGCTGTTAATGTCAAAGTATCCAATTTAACCTCCACTAACGGTAATGTTAGATCATCAGTGAGAATTTTGTGGTCAGTTGTGAATAAATGCTTCGGATGTTCATAGTTGTTGTCTGAGATTACTGTATACTTAGAATTTTGTGGATTATTTATAAAAAATGATCGGAATTTTCTTGTGAATTGTGTACGTCAGCTATAACGTTCAATGCATTTACGTTGTGTGAATGTTCATATGGATTGCGGTTTTCTGGTTGTTGCCGTGAATTGTTGTGAGTTTTAACTCCAGATTGTTGATTAGAATGTCTGTGTGTATTTGAATTTTGATGTAATGTGTGTTCGTTTCGATTAAAATTAGAATTCTGTTGATAATTTTGACGACTGTAATTTTGATGTGAATTAGAGCTTTGTGGAATATTTTGACGATTGTAACCTTGATATGGACGAGAATTTTGTTGATAGTTGGTGTTTCTGCCGTTAAAATGTGTGTTAAAATTGCCTGTTTTATAATTTTGGTTAGAATTTTGTCGATAATATGGCGTATAACCTTCTGTGTAATTATGAGTGTGTTGTGTTGATTTATGTTTGTAAAGATCATCGTATTGTCTAAGAACTTCACAAAACTCTTTAAAAGTAGTAATATTTTGTATAATGACCGATTTATTAATTTCGAAATCAAAATGTCTTGCAAAATGTCGTATAATTTCATTTTCACTTAATTTTGGTGTCAAATGTTGCGCAGTGGCGTACCTATTAATGAAATACTGTTCGCGTGAATTACTTTTTTGTGAATTAAATTTCCCCATGAAAAGATTACTTCTAATTTTGTTTTGTTCGGTTTCAGACCAATACTTAGCTAAGAAAAGTGCCTCAAATTCCTCGAATGTGTTGAAGGAATTCTCAACAACCGAAAACCAGACTGAAGCATCCTCCACTAATGATGATCTAAGAATGTTATATAATTGTACGTGCGATGTTGCTGGCGTTAACACCCGTTTGATAGAAATCAAGAAAGCCACGGGACAACCTCGCCTACCGTCAAACTTCGGGACCAGATCCTTGATTTTGAGGTTATGAGAAAATGTCTGTCTACCAAAGTCACATGACATTTCATTTTGGGTTATGTTGGAAATGTCAGGAACAGTAGCAGTCACAGGAGGCGTAACAATTGATGATCGAGAAGCTAACTCCGACGGTGATCCAAATTTATTTACCTTTTCTTCTAAACAGTTTAGCCTGTTTTCGAAGGAAGTTTGACCTGACATAATGTTATCAAGTTTACCTTTTATGATGTTTAACATATCTTTAATGTCATCCCCACCATCACCTTCTACGCTTCTTACCTTAGGCATATTTTAACTAAATGAAATTGAAATTTTTATTTATTGAATTTTGTACTTAACTGAATGAATTGAAATGAAAAAGTTTATGTTAGGCCTAAATGAAATCTAATATGGGGTGTAAATTTTGAATTTTGATAAAAATTTGAGTTTAAATTAAAGTTAATGATTCAATAATGCGGATATATTGACTTATGCCAATATAGTCCTGTCACGGTCGCCAAATTGTTCTGTCACAAACGACAGAAATGAAAGATTGAAATTATTAACACAAATATAATAATAGAATTGTACAAAAAGTCTTAAAATTATCCCACCCTCTTTCTTACCTTGCTAATATGTGTGTGTGTGTGCGTGTTTATTTTGTTATTCTTCGTTGATTAATCCTCTTCAATTTCCCTTTAAGTTCACTTCGTCCTGATGAATTGTTCTATGTTCTTTCTTCTTTCTTTTTCCTGACACCCACTTATCACTTGTAGCGTGCTTTTGTATCAATATCAAATCGTTTTTATACGGTTTTATGTTAAGTTTTAATTTTTGGTGACTGTTTTTTTTCTGTCAAAAAAATAATCTGTTTACATCCACCTGCTGCTGCTCCGAACTACCAAAACTGGCGTTATGTCATTCCCCACTAGATTTCTAATTTATTTAACGATGTATTTTTAATTTGGAAATTAATGCCTAATCGAGTCGTGTTGTGTCATGTATGTGTTTGTATGTGTATGTTACATTAAATTTTGAATTTTTCTCTCAAATAAAAAAATACTATTATTACATTTGTGTTTTTCATTTTTCACTCCCTCAATCGCTGTTCTAAGTCTTTTTTTTTTTTTTTTTTTTTTTTAACAATTAACGTAAAGTTAATAAGTTATAACCATCATTAAACATTTCAAAAATTAATTAAATGATAATTAATTCAATTAGAACTCTTCAAATACCACATAATAATATATTACGGCATTATATAGATGGCAGCACCAGTACATGGTTGTTTTTTAGAGTGGCCAGTCTATATCTTAGGTCGTCTATGGTTATGTTGTCTGTCTCAACGTAAACAGGGCTCTGTCAATAGGGACGTTTCTGGTGGCGCCACCTATATGTGGCTAGAAACGTTCGAATGGTACATCCTTTGCCGATTTCTAGAAAAATTGTATGACTCGGGAAAACGTTGTTTATCTCGTGATAGAGTTCATGAGTTGTACATGCGCTTTAAAAACGGTCATGAAGACATCAATCACGACCCTCATGTTGACTAGCCGAAATTCGTGATTACATCAGACAGCATCCAAAAAGTGCGTAATTTTCTCCAAATTCAATCCAAAATCGTCGGTGCGTTTCATGGAAATGGAATTAGAAACGTCCCAAGATTCGATCTATCGCATTTTAACCGATCATTTGAGCTATCGCAAGGTGAGTGCTCACTTTGTGTCGTTGCCACAAGTTGGCTGACGACCAAAAATTGCTCAGAATCCAACATCGTTAAAAAGGCCAAAAAGGACGAAAACTTCATTTTACAACATTGTTACTGGCGGGGAAGCGTGGTGTTTCCAATACGATTTGGAAATAAAGCATGAAGTTCCGAATGGGGACCAAAAAACGAGTCGGCAACCAACAAATTTCTGTTTGAAAAGTCGAAAAGTGAAGATAATGCACATTTGTTTTTACGATGTAAAGGATATTGTTATATTCGTCTGATTTGGCTCCGTGCGACTTTTATCTGTTCGGAGAACTTCACTTGCCAATGATGAGTATTTTATGCTGACGCTCCGGCCATCCAAAAGGCTACTAACGACCTAAAATCTTAGTGTATCGAAGTGGAAGAGGACTATTTTGAATAAAATAAAACAATTTTGCCGATTATTTCCTTCACCTGTCAAATTTAAATTTTGTCAAATGACAATCACAACTGAAGTTGAAATTAATCGATGAACGGTACCGATTCTTGATATCAGCAACGATTACAAATCGACTATTCAATATTGTAGGTAATAAATCAAGTATTTTTTCATTAAATTTCAAATGTGTCAAATAGAGGAAAATATCCGACAAAAAGAGATTTAGCGATGTTTCGGTTGAAATTATCGATAATCACATCGATTTGACAACTCTGATAAATACAAAGAGAAGTAAAGACAGCGTCTGGAGACAGTTGACGAAGTTTTGTGACGATCGCAAGTATATTTTGGACGAGTCGACGCCAGTAAGTAAACTGAACGAAATTTTGAAAGACTTGGCACATGAAAAAAGAGAACGGAGATGATTATAAGGAGTCTTCAAGAGTTATATTCTAAGAAGCATAACATTAAAATTGATCCTTTTCAAGGAAATGAATTCAAAAGTTCTAGAGATGGTCGTAATTATAATATAATAATAAGAATTATAAGCACTTATAGGACTGTATCGTCGAAGGCACTATTGCTTCTCGCAAGGACCCCACCAATAGATCTCCTTGTAGAAATGAGAATTAAAAGAGAGAGGGGAGAAAGTAGACAGGAAGCATACGACAGCATGTTAAGTACATGGCAGGAAACATGGCAAAGGGAGGAAGAAAAGGCACTATGGACAAGGAGGCTGATAAAAGAGTTAAAGCCGTGGATCGACAGGAAACACGGTCAGTTAGACTATTATGTGACGCAATTGCTCACTGGGCATGGCTGTTTTCGCTCGTACCTACGGCGCTTCCATCTAAGCGAAACTGACAACTGCGTGTACTGCGGAAAGTGTGACACGGCTGAGCAGACTTTCTTTGAGTGTCCTAATTGGAACGAGCAACGAACACAAACAGAACGTAGGGTAGGTGTACTCACACCGGATAACATAACAACAGTTATGCTTGAAAACCAGAATAACTGGGAAACCGTGGGGAAAATGGTGAAGTATAATCCTTAAAGCGAAAGAGGCACACGAAAGAGAGAGACAAGTCTCCTAATCCTCAACCACCGTGAGGGAGGGGAGACGTAGGGAAACGATGGGAAAAGACAGCCCAACACCCGAGAAGAAATGTCGTGAACGACGGTGCCTAGGGTGTTCTGAAAAGGGCGGTTCAAGGGGACCACTTGACCGGCTATGAACTATTAAGCCGGCTACGTCCACCGGCAAAAAAAGATGGTCGTAATAGCAGACGACGAGTACTACAAAATCTTCCAGATAAACGAAAGCAACGACCTCTTTAAGTATTGACAATATATTTGATATAATAGACCATTGTGACGAGACAACGCCAAATGGACTTCAGAAAAAAGTTCTACTATTTAGCTTCCGTGGAAATGTCATGGCGTGGAGGGGTGGAGGGGGAGGGGATGCTTGGTACATCACTGCAAAATTGAGTCAGGTAGAGTAGAATATAATCCCATATTTAGTAAGACCTGCCAAGCAGGAAACCATAAGTGCGCGGACAATAAATGGTTGACGCCGAATATTCAAAATTCAGATCGTTGTCCAGTCAGACATTTTAAAACATTAGTTGGGAAACGTGGGCCTAATTTTACCTGCGATTTTTTCCGCCTAATCCATTTTGGAAGAAGAAAAATTTCTTCTGGCACAAACACTCGCCTATTGGGAAGAACGAAATTTCGAAATGGACCAAACAAGGAACAGAATCTATTGATTTATTGATTTGTTGATCTATTGATTCATCAGCTGTTTGTCACAATTAGCCAAATCGGGAGTTCCCGAACAACAATTAAAATAACTAGTCATGCCAATTCCTCCTCGATTCAGTCCTATTTACAGATGGACCAACAACATCACCAACAAATTTTCAAATCAGTTTCGAGGGATACAAAACCAGGGATAAGAAGCAAGACTTTCCACCTCATCAGAGGCGATCGTGAGAAAAACGAGTTCAGGAAATATAACATAACAATAATTGTGTGTTTAATTTTGGTTCAAAATAATTTATTGTTCTTTTTTCTTAACAGATAATAAAATATGCTTATTTTGCTCATTTTTTAGTATGAAACTTGGTTTAGGAAATTGTTTCAATTTTTCTCGTGTGCTTCCTAATATGACTTGATCAAAATTGGCATTCATTATTAAATAGTAAAGCCCCCGAGCTAAAGCTCTTGTGCTTTAAATAGTCGACTATTTATCAAGATCTCGTTATAACCATTATTTGAGAAAAGTCCTGTTTATTTTAAGACAGACTGTGTATACACGGTAACATAGAAAAAAGTACATTGCATAGTGCCACACAATAGAGGACACTAAAATAAGAAAAAAAGTTCCTATGAACATGGGTCCGCAAGACCTTCGGTTAAAAGATACGGGGTGTTGAATTTTTTTTAATTTATTTGCAAAAACAATGATTAATTAAAACAAAAAATTAAGTTTTTAGAAGATGTTCAAATTGTTGTCCTTGTACTTATACTTACAATATATTTTTCCATTCTTCTTCTTAATGATTGACGGCATCTTTGAAATATTCCTGGGTTATTACGAAATCTATCTGCCGATTCCATAATTCTTATCCACAATTGTTCTTCATTATGTATTTCTACAGCATAACCTTCATTTTTCATAAATCACCAAAATGAAAAATCGAGGGGATTAAGGTCGGGACTATGAGCTGGCCAGGGTACAGGCCCCTCTCGACCAATCCACATATTTCCGAATCTCCTGTCCAAATATTCCCTTGCCACTCGAGAAAAGTGAGCTGGCGCCCCATCATGCATGTAATACATTCTTCCAGTAATGGCCAATGGGACATCCTCTAATAATGTGTTGACATCATTCTCCAAGAAATTTCGATACAGTGCATCTGTCAATCGATTGGGCAATCGAAATGGGCCAATTAAATAATTGTCAATTATACCTGCCCACACATTAATTGAAAACCCATATTGGTAACTTCGAATTACAGTTTGATGAGGATTTTCATCACTCCAATGGTGCATGTTATGTAGGTTCAGTATACCATCACGACTAAAACCAGCTTCGTCAGTAAACAAAATTGATGAAATAATGTTTTGTCTTTGGTTTTGCAAGCATTGGCAAAATTGTACACGAGGAACAAACTCATGTTCCAATAGTGAATGAATTTTTTGGAAATGATATGGGCGAAGAAGTTGTTCTTTGAAAATTTGTCTAACTGATTCACGGTTAAGGTTTCGTACCGCTGAACTTGTTTTTCTGGTGCTTGTTCTTGGATTATTTTCTACCTTTCGTAAAACAGTTTCTTCGTTTCGCACAGTGCGACGAGTTCTGGAAACCCCACTATTCAATTTAGGTTTTCTAAAACAGCCATCTTCTCTCAAACGCCTATGCACATCAATAAATGTTCGAACATTAGAAACTTAGGGATAAAGGATATCTTTCTCGATAAATACGTTGAGCTTCGTAAGAATTTGATCTAGCTTCGCCGTAACATATAATCACGTCCCTGTATTCTTCAAAAGTGTAGTGAACCATTTTTGAAAGCAAATTTGAATAATCAGTGAGAAAACGAATGAAAAACTTAATCACGAATACAAAATTCCTCAAACAACAATTACATCAGTGTGTCACAAGTGTCATTATGACACATTATTCTATTGTTATTTTTTGATTAATTAGCGTGGATTGTCGGCTTTCAGATGCATTTGTACTGGAACCATAGATATTCAAAAAAAAAACCCAAAAAATAAATAAAATTCAACACCCCGTATCTTTTAACCGAAGGTCTTGCGGACCCATGTTCATAGGAATTTTTTTTCTTATTTTAGTGTCCTGTATTGTGTGGCACTATGCAATGTACTTTTTTCTATGTCACCCCGTATAACCTCACATAAAATAATTTTAATAAACAGAAAAAAAATTAATGAATAAAATATTGCACTGCTTCATACGAAATTTTGCATTCATTTATATGAAAAACGTATTGAATTTTAATGTGCGTATATTCGAAATAATTCGGGTGTGAAATGAGTATTGACTCGCCCATAGTATACACTCCATCACCCATGAAAACGGGCGTACACATATATGTACATACATATAACGGCCATCAAAGCAACGCTTAAAAAATGTGCTAATATTGACCGATATTGGTGAACGGTTGCTGCAGCTCGTTTAATATAAATATCAGTTAGTTCGTTGCATGGTGTGCGATCACATATCGAAAAAATATGGAATAATATCGGCGTTTTTATGGTAGAATAAGCTCCGCGGTGGATACGCGATAATTACATAGAATTAATTAACCTGAACAGCACGATTCGACTGAAATATTTTTGATTTAGTTTGTTTGAGACAGCGAAATGCGTGTTAAGAATTTGCTTTTTAAAAAATCAGGCAGGAATATAAAAAATACAGCTGACATTTTTCAAAAAATAATATTAAAAATAGTAGGTTGTGACGAATAAACCAGTATATTAAATTTTGCTTAATTTTCGTTCATACTCTTCTACAAAGGGACTGTAAAAGAAGACAAAAAAATACGCATTAAAAGGTCGTTAGCAATAATTGTTTCCTCTAGCACCATTCCCTTTATACTTTTTCATTTTCTTTTTTTTCTAGATTCCATTTTTTCCCATTCGTCTCACAGTTATCTCTCGATTTTCGCGAATAAATTTACATAAAAAAATAATACAATAATGAATGTACTCCGGAACTTGGCTCGCCAGGAAATGATACTTCCTTGTTTATTTTTTTCACGGAGAGCAAAAAAAAAGGAAGAGCAAACAAGGCAAAAAGAAAAGAACCCGGAAATAATGTATTTACATCGAACAGAAGATGTACTATATATATTATGTATGTGCTACGGGTAGGTTGCGTCCTTCTTCTCCCTTAGCTGTTGTTGTTAACAAAGAACATCAGAATGAGTGTAATTAACTGCATTGTTGACGTGCAAGCGGCTACTACATTGGACGAGGACGATCCGAAAGCCCTGACTGCTGGAAAGGAAAGATTTCAACAGTAGCGTGACAGGGATAGTTAATTTGGTTCTAGCTTCAATCTGACAGTAATATATTAATCTCCCCGGAGCATTTGTATTGCACTACAAAGCGAGCTGTCTGACTAGAGTGTATTAAAGTAGCCATTATAAAGAGATATTTTACTAAAGCATTAATATTTCCGTTCTGTACTACTCATTAGTTGAAGTGTTATAGATTATTTTATGTATTCATTTTAATAAAAGTTTTTATTGCAGAAACGATCAACCCTCCAATCAACTTTCATGAAAATTAAAAATAATTGAAAGATCAGAAGTGATCCCTGAGGTACTCCAACCTGACTTGGATTATTTTATAAACATGCGCTCCCACCCTCCGCCCCACCAAAATTAATACACTAACAATAGATTTCCAGATTGATAGACCTTCCAGAGCATTTTTTAAAAGCAGTACATATTTGGCACATTTTCCTTCGCCAGTTAGTAGCAAGTGAGGTTATGTAAGGATACTGTCTTGTTTTCCCCATCTTCCAATGATCTACTACGCTTTTCTAAGCTTGGATTTAATATCCGTGAGCCCTATATTCTCTAGGAGAAGCCGTTCATGCCCCAGATAATATGGAGTGAAATAAAGGTTGTAGTTCCCTATATATTGTTTCTAGAAATTATCGGTTACCGTGGACTTTTTAATTATCTGCAATGCTCAAAGCCCTTCTGACTTTAACTTTAGGGGAAGATCTGGCCCTTTCCAGCGTTTTATTTGCCAGTGATGTCAGATGTTTCTTGAGAGAAGGGACTTTAAGGTCGGTACACAATTATTCGTTTCTGACGAACCATGGCGATGCTATGATCATTCTGAGCATTTTATTTTGTAGGACTTTTAATCGTTTCAGATGAGTCTTCGCCAGGCTGGTTGAGCCACCTTGAGTCGACAAAGACAATGTTGTTGCCGACCATTTATTATAGGACGACTCCACTGTTGAAACGAAGTTTTGCAAAAACCCTATCCTTGCAAGGTTATGATCTTATTTGCCTCATGTTTACCTCTTTTTAAGATTTTTTACCAATTTCTTAGCTTTCCAGAGGAGACGTTGGCAAACGTGATATCATTAGAGCGACAATACCTATGTCTCTTTGTTCTCTAGCTTCTTTTATCTTATAAGAGGACTGTAATGTTGATTGGGAGAACTTTGGCGGAAGATGTGGCCCTTTCTAGAGTTTTGTTTGTCAGTGATATCAGATTTTCCTTGGGGGAAGGGACTTTAAGGTTGGTACGCACTTATTCGTTTCTGACGAAGCATGGCGATCGATGCTGTGATCATTTTGAGCATTTTATTTTGTAGGACTTTTAATCGTTTCAGATGAGTCTTCGCCAGGCTGGTTGGGCCATCTTGAGTGGACAGAAACAATGTTGTTGCCCACCATTTTTCATAGGATGACTGTTGAAATGAAGTTTTGCAAAAGCCCTATCCTTGCAAGGGTATGATCTTGTTTGCCTCATGTTTGCCTTTTTTTAAGATTTTTTACTAATTTCTAAAGAGACCCAACTTAAGAGGAGGGTGACGATATTTACGTGTATTTATGTTCCTTGAGAGAAGGGACTTTAAGATAGGTACGCAATTGTTCGTTTCTGACGAATCATGGCAATGCTGTGATCATTCTGAGCATTTTATTTTGTAGGACTTCTAATCCTACCACCATTTATTATAGGCCGACTCGACTGTTGAAACGACGTTTTGCAAAAACCCTATGCTTGCAAGGTTATGACTTTGTTTGCCTGGTATTCGCTTTTTTTAAGATTCTTTACTAATTTCTAAAGAGAGCTAACTTAAGAGGAGGGTGACGATATTTATGCTTGCCAATTGTCATCATTAAGCTGTTTATCGAGCAGTCTTAGCTTTCTAGAGGAGACGTTGGCAAACGTGATAATATCATTAGAACGACAAGACCTTCGACTCTTTGTTCTCTACCTTCTTTTGTCCTATAAAAGGACTGTAATGTTGATTGAGAGCTATTTATTGAACTAAGGATTGGCCAAAGCCTCCTCGATAGCTTCGTAAACTATGCTTGTAAGGCTGTGATCTTGTTTCTCTTTTGTTGGCTAATGTCCAAACACAGGCATCTTGAGAAGAAACCATTTGTTGTCATTAAATTTTATAAGGGGCAATCTCAACTTTCTCGAGGTCATTATGGTGGCAAATCATCTGTTCTCTCTCTCCAATACAAAAGCCTTTTCGATAACCTGAATGACTATGCTTGTAAGGCTATGTAAGAATACGACTTTGCTTGCCGTGTTTGCATTATTTTTCAAAATTGTTTGCTCGAGGGACGATATTCGTGTCCACCATTTTATTCTCATTTAAGGACCACCTTCAGCTTTCTCCAAAAAACGTTGGCAAGTCCGATGTCATCATGGTGTCGTATGCCTTCGTTTGTCCCATAAGAGGACTCTAAAGTTGGTTGTGATCTACTTGTTAAAAAGAGGTCCTGCAAAAGTATTTTCGGTAGCCTTATAGACTAAGTATGCTTGCAAGGGTTTATGGAGATCCCTCAGCAATGTCAGGCTTCCAGTTAGATACTTTCTCTTCAAACTGCTGCCAGTCAATATTCCACCGTAGGAAGATCTCTGAATCTAAACGGAAGATAATGGATCTCCAAAGGCGTTTCTTGTTTTGGATAATCACTCTCGGCTGGAAACCAGACATGCTGCAACGATCATTTAACGGTCATTTAAGGACCAACTTCAGCTTTCTCCAAAAAACGTTGACAAGTCCGATATCATAATGGTATCAAGTTATTCATTTCGTTTTTCTATGCCTTCGTTTGTCCCATAAGAGAATTCTTGGTTGGCGGTGGTTGGTTGGGATCTATTTGTTAAAATAAGGTCCTGCAAAGACTATGCTTGCAAGGGTATGTCTCTCTTTTGTTTCTGTTTTGTTTGCTGTTTGCTAATTTTCCAAGTGAGCCATCTTGAGCGAAGAAATTTCCTCCCCATGATTAAATTCTTTAAGAACCAATGTCTTGCAAGCACATTAATTGATATATTTAAGAATTATTTTTGTGGAATAGTGCGGACTCCGAATCAGCTGAGTTGCGTTCCAGTTAGATATTTTCTCTTCAAACTGTTGTCAGTCAACAATCCACCGAAGGAAGCTCTCTGAAGCTAAACGGAAGATAATGGATCTCCAAAAGCATTGCTTGTTTCGGATAATTACTCTGGGCTTGAATTTAGATATGCTGCAATGATCTAGAAATTGCATTCTTCAGCTTGAGGGCGTAAGGAGAAAATTGTAAAAAAAGCTCAAATCAAGCTTATTGAAAAAGTTTTGGCTTCGTCAGAAGGCAAAGAAAACGAATAAACTTCTAAATCAACCTTTTGCAAATCTGCCGATTCCTTACATAAATGCCACCGTGAAGAGATAAGAAAGGAAATCCCAACAATTTGATGCAGAATTTATTCTACCATAATCATTAACAACTAAGACTACAGGACGATATGCAATAACCATTAAGATAGAATAGCCGGCCAAAAAGACAAGCCACGCCCGAAGTTCAATCGTGACAGAACATAGAATTTTAACATGTTAAGGTCGTCCTTCCGGATTCCACCAGGAAGGACACAATCACGATAATTGGGGATAATTAAAATGACCCCGGTATTGTACGGCGTTACGAAATTATCCGCAAGGGTTAAATCTATTTCTGAGGGGGGACGAGCCGTGGCGTTCGTTCGTGAATGGACCAACACCACTCGGGAAGCAATTTGCTATCCGGGATGCTTACTTCATTAAAATTTTTATTGCGGAAATTTAATTGAAGATTTCGGATGGGTCGGGTAATATCAAAAAAAAGGTTACAAGAAAAATTATGTTGTAATATCATAGGGAATGTTTATACACTTCGATAGATGGAATCCTTTATTAAACGAGATTATTTTAGGAGAATGTTTACCGTTAATGTTTGTAATTCATAAATTTTGAATTTCCCACGATGTAATCCGATTTAATACTCTGTTGATATTTCATTTAATTTTGGGGAAAAATTCTCTTAGTTTCATCCTCTTAGAAAAGCTACCCCTCCCGGAATTCGATAGCTTTTGATATATTGTATTCTTCCCTAAACACAACGAAGTTGAACGATAAGTTTTCCTTAGGTCCATTTGTACTTATATTTGATATGGGGATTCCATTTCGTTTGTAGTAAATGTGATGTATTGGCGGAAGATACATATACATCCATAAATATTATTATATCTTTTGTGTGAGGATGTTTTTATATTCTTGTATCTGTGTTATTTATTTTAGTGGAATTTAATCTGACGCAACCGGAAAATTATTTACAAAATGGAAACAGATCAGATAAAGTTGGATAAAAGTTAGTGGTAGTAGTAGAAATCGAATACGAACATAAATACTGCTGCTTCAACAAGAGAGGAATAGACCTCTGCGACTAAAGACCTGAAAGGAACTGATCATCATATATAGGTCTCGATACCGTTGATTTCGTGTAGCTTTAAGTCTAAAAGCTAGTCTGAAACCCATGCGTTTTTGATTTGGATTCTATGGCACTCCAATTATAAAAGAACTTACAAAACTGGACACCAATATACACTTCGTTAGGACAACAGAAACCTTTCCTTGGCGTGCCCAAAGCCACGCCGAAAATGAAGGAAAGTGCCCCTCTTTGTGACTATGCATGGGGCGTTTGCTCTTTATTTGGGCCCCCTTCTGTTGCTGTGCTATCCAATGTTTAATGTTTTTTGATTGCTGTCTCTGACAGTTACCACAACTTCTTATAAGTTAAGTTTGCTGTTTCATTTTTACCAATTCCACAGTTTCCACCCTCTCCTCCCCCTATCCCCCATTCTTACGCCACAACTCCCATGCATGTACTTATTCACCACCAATGAATCAATTAAGGGTAATGAGTGTGTGAGATTGCTTCTCACTCTCCCAACCCCTCCTCAGAATTCCTCTTCTCTTCAAAGCCAATTTAACTCCTTGTTGAAAAACGACTATAGTCACGTTCACTTGAAGAAGGAAGCTTTCCAGACTTCACTGTCCGACCATCTTCGGCTCAAAGATACTCGTACCTTCTGAGGTCAAATATCTAGGTGTAACTTTGGACGCCAAATTGACGTACAAACCACATCTGGAACGGGTAACAAACAAAGCCACGAGGGTCTTTTGGGCTTGTAAAGGAATGTTTGGTAAAACGTGGTGGCTGAAACCTATGATGGTACTCGAAAATTATAGCTTGTTTGGGTCCCCTTCTGTTGCTGTGCTATCCAATATTTAATGTTTTAATGTTACCAATTCCACAGTTTCCACCCTCTCCTCCTCTCGCCCATCTCCCCCATTCCTACGCCACAACTCCCATATATGTACTTATTCAAAACCAATGAATCAATTAAAGGTAATGAGTGTGTGAGTACTTCCCACTCTCCCAACCCCTCCTCAGAATTCCTCTTCTCTTCAAAGCCAATTTAACTCCTTGTTGAAAAACGACTATGGTCACGTTCACTTGAAGAAGGAAGCTTTCCAGACTTCACTGTCCGACCATCTTCGGCTCAAAGATACTCGTACCTTCTGAGGTCAAATATCTAGGGGTAACTTTGGACGCCAAATTGACGTACAAACCACATCTGGAACGGGTAACAAACAAAGCCACGAGGGTCTTTTGGGCTTGTAGAGGAATGTTTGGTAAAACGTGGTGGCTGATACCTATGATGGTACTCGAAAGTTATAGCTTATTTGGGTCCCCTTCTGTTGCTGTGCTATCCAATATTTAATGTTTTAATGTTACCAATTCCACAGTTTCCACCCTCTCCTCCTCCCTCCCCTCTCCCCCATTCCTACGCCACAACTCCTACATATGTGCTTATTCACCATCAATGAATCAATTAAAGGTAATGAGTGTGTAAGATTGCTCTCAACTCTTCCAACCCCTCCTCGGAATTCCTCTTCTGTTCAAAGCCAACTTAACTTCTTGTTGAAAAACGACTATGGTCACGTTCACTTGAAGAAGGAAGCTTTCCAGTCTTCAGTATCCGACCATTTTCGGTTCAAAGATACTCGTATTTTCTGAGGTCAAATACCTGGGAGGTGACTTTGGACGCCAAATTGACGTACAAACCAGATCTGGAACGGGTAACAAACAAAGCCACGAGGGTCTTTTGGGCTTGTAGAGGAATGTTTGGTAAAACGTGGTGGCTGAAACCTATGATGGTACACGAAAATTATAGTACTTTCTATAACTTATGCATCGTTGGTCTGGTAGCACAAAGCTAGGTTGGGCTATGCCCCCAACGCACTCAGTAAATTCCAGAGGATTACCTATTTAGGCATCATGGGAGCTATATCCTCGACGCAGATTGCGGCGATGGAGGCGATCCTTGGGCTTCCTCCGCTGCAGCTTATTCTGTGGTCGGAGGCAGTCCTAGGGGCCTACAGAGCAAGATGTAGTGGATGCAGGGGTTTCTCCGGAAAAACAGGAGATCATAACAGCATCTTCATCTACATAGAGCAGACAGTACCACTGTCCATGAGGGTGGACAAGATTTCGCCCGTTATAACTTCAGTGGGAGATACAATGTAAACATCTCAATAGAGAGATTGCAAAAACTCTCGTTCACAAATCGAGACGAGAGTTATCTCGCTAGTTTGTAAACGCCTCTCGAGAGGTGGTAAAACCGAAGGTGAAGTTTTTAGCCTAGCCCTCTTCCAAGCCGAAGTAATCGTGATCCAGACCTGCGGAGAAGACATATTAAATTTCCCCAAGGTTAATGGAGCAGTGGAAACCCTTTCTGACAGTTAGGCTGCCCTTACAGCACTACAGGCTGTCAGGTTTGACTTCAAGGTAGTGCTACACAGCTATAGAACTTTTGTAAAACTGGTGGAACGTCACAACACCACACTGAGATGGGTGTGCAACCTGAATAAGAGAAGTAAAACAGCACGGTGGCACAATAGGTCTTCCTTATGGCCGAGCTTGCCTTTACGGTTCTTCCACCAGTGCAGTCCCCAAAAAAAGCTGCTTCTTCTTCTTTGTGCTTTCCTTCTGCTACTTTCAGTTTCGAACACCATTTTTTTAATTATATTGTATCCCTAAAACCTTCTCCTCTTCTATTGCAGTATTTACTGGTTTCCACATTTAAATTTTTTTCCAAAAATCTTGGCGCCATCTCTCTAAGTCGTTAACGTTTCATATTGCTTCCAATTTATTCTTTCTTGCGCTACGTATTGCACTAAAAACACTAACAAATTACTCTCATTTATCACTTACATCCAAACGTTTTTTAATCAGTCCCAAACGCTTAGAGCCTCAACTCCCCTAAATAATTTCTTACTACATAATTTCTCCTTCGTATTATTTCAAAATTACACTTGAAAAATATGTAATACCTAAATGAGAATATCCCGGATGCGATAACAAAAAGGATACGGCAAAACCAATCTAGATAAGTAAATGAAAAGCAAAACAAATCACCGCACAGTTCCGACCACCCCCATCCTACCACTCTAAAAGAAGGCGGAACCGAGGACGCTATGGTATTTACATTTCGGCAAATACCGCAGAGATAGTACCGAGCACAGTACGTATTTGTCATCCGTACGATGACAAGAACAGTTTCCGCATGTTATTACGAAAATTTGCGAGAAATTCGCGGCGAGCTAGTCAACTGGTTACGGTCCAGAGGAGGCCAGATTCCCTCGGTATCATATTTTAACAAAACATAATATTATAGAAGGAAACGTTGCATCGCTATCTCCGTCTGTCCGGGATTTATTATAAATATACCGAATAGATGTCATACCGTAATGTCTCACGGAAAACGTTTATATTTCATTTTGAAATGTCATTAATTGACACATAACCTAAAAATTCATTTCTCCGATCTGTCAAAAACTTAAAGCGGTCTAAATCGCCTAATGCTACGGTCAGATTGAAGCTGAATTCAACCCCGTCGTAAGTAAGGGGTGAGAGCTACTACTGTAGCTAGAAAGGGGTGAAAAGGGGTAATGTTGATAAATACAGACCTCTTTCCGGGACGGGATGACGAGCGCTGGGCAACTCGAGGACGGCGTTGCTTTCGTAGCCTGCCACCTGCGCCACGCACTCTAATATCAATCTTCCACCTCCTTCCTTGAAGAAGAATTCAGAAATGGGTTTCTCGACGTTCAGATCGCTCCAAACAGGTTCGTGGGATTTTTGCGCCAACGTCATGTCCGTCCTACCAATCTGGAAAAGAAAACGTATGATTAATGTAGGTTTTCAGAAATATAATTCCCCCATGTTAAAAAAAGGAAACGAAAAGCAGGTTGCACTATGTATGTATGTGTTATATGTAAAATTTTGCTATTAATCTTTTAGCCTTGACTTGTGGATTTATGCAGAGAGTCTTGTTTGTGGTTGGACAAACTTTGAGAATATTTTTGTAATACTCAGATAATTATGAAGTTATAGATAGATTTGATGACTCAAGTCTTAATAATTATCCACCAAACTTACTTACCACCATATTATTTAGAGACATCCTAAGTATTGCTTGCGGTTTGGAAGGAGGCGATGTACAATTGGCGCGCAAAACATCATCGTAATCCAACGGTTTACGACTGACGCTGATCGCCGGCGGACTCGAAGGTAATTCTGCAAGAGAAAAAAAAACAAGAAACAAAACGAAATAAACATCATCGATTCAATATAAAACTCTTCAACACTTTCGATTTCGTTATTTACGACGACTTTATAGAAATTCCACGGCGGCGTTAAAATGCGCGCCAACGCTTTAGAAGTTTGCTATCGAGTTTCCAGAATCTACGAGAGAGAAAGAGAGTATAACCGGCACACGCTTGACGACCCGTTCAACCGTGCATTATTGGCCATATCTAAGGGGGCACCCCCGATGTAAATCTAGCGTGTTTCCACTCGCCTAGATAATCTTTCCCTCCCATATGCTTTAATTTTAACACTCGACTTGCGTGAAATACGATCTCTGACGGAGGAATATCTCAGATCAAATAGTTCGGTGTTGTTTACATGTCTATGATATGGATTGGATGTAATTTCAGGTCGGTGTTTTGCAATTTAAATGGATGTAGGTAATATTATCCGAGAATATTTTTTATACAGCAAATTGCTCCAACTTTTTTGATGTGTGGTGGGTGCTTATAATTGCAGTGACTCCGTAAGCTGTATTACTTGTCTGGCTATCACTACAACTCTAGCGGTGTAATTTTGTGTGTGTAAATTATGTTCAAATCTTTTTGTAACAGCATCATATCGCCTTTTATAATGCCGCGTTGTTAATCACTTTGCCCCCAACAGCGAATGGTAAGTCGATCCGGATTTCCACCGTCTGAAAAAATGTCACCGTCCCTTCAGGGAATCGAAACCCGGCTCCTATCGCCCTGCCACAACGATAGTCAGCCCCCTAACTACTGCGGCTGTCGGCCAATTTTTACTAACTAACTACTTAATAGATTCAAATAAGACTTAAGTACACATTAAAAAGAAAAGATAGTCTAGAATTGATCCCTGAGCAACCTCAGAGTGTAACTCTGACCACCCCTAAACCACATCCTTCGTTTCTGGATGGCTGAACCAATATACTTAATTGACAAGGAGGCAAGATATTAAAGCAGAGGTCGCCAAATCGGTCTATAATAAACCCCCAGGGGTCTACTTAACACAAGTAGGGGTCACTTTGAGCCAGGGGGTGTATGCTTGCAACAGCTCGTTCAGTTATTTGTCCCCACGACAGAATTTCTCAGCGAAATAAATTCTGTTCTGAGTAACGAACTCCAAAACAATAAGAACCATATTTTTTATTTAGCTTATTTGGAATATTTAACTGAAAATTACTTTTGTGCGGGGTCGATGAAGATTTCGAAAAATGATATAAGAGTCGATGATACAAAAAGTTTGGCGACCCCTGTATTAAAGATATCTGCTTCCTTGCCTTAGCAAGGCAACAAATTTATTCGGTTTATATCGGTTTGAAAAACATAGCAGTCATGAAAACTGCATAACAATCACTAGCTCTGGTTCGAAGAGCATGTGTAAATTTTTGGACTGGCCAATGACCAAAACCAATTTTCTCTCTTTTCATCAATAATTTGGGGAAAATAATGCCACAACATTTTATCAAGGAGAGAAACAACCCACCCTGAAATCAAAGACAACGAAATAGCTGATATCTTAGCTGATATGACAGCATTAAGACTTTTGTGTCAGTTCTAAATTCGTTGCTAGGCACCGCGCCTACATGAATGAACTTGCCAAAGTGGACACTGCAAAACTGTCAAGATTCGTTCAAGTAAGAAAAGACCTTCCAAGGCAGTTTTCATGGGCAGAGACAGGCTGAGATTACTTCACTACAAGAATCTTAGTTGGTAAGTTTCAACCAGGTTGCAGACTTCGTTGCTCTGGTGCAACCAAGTCGGGAGCAAGCTGCATTTCAGGATGGATGCAGAAGGACTTTTAAAAAATAACTTAACAGGAATATTCAAAACCAATATTGAACTATGTAACGTTTTATCTACAGCCAAAAATGGAATTAATCTTTTAAGTATACATCAGATGTATATCTGATAGAATGTAGTCAGTATTCATCGATCAGATAGAGAGAAGTTTTAATATTGAGTCAAAAGAGCATTTCAGAGAATTCAAATTAAAAAATAACTATTCCCCATTTGCTATGTATCCTTAGAAATCAGAAAAGAGGAAAGAAGCTTAGCTAGGCGGCTTTCCACCGCCCTCCAATAGTGAGCAAAAATGTCTTCTTTATCTACTCAGGACCACTTTCGAGAAGCAAAAATGAGCCATAAAAAGCTTGAGCGTGGACTTTAACATCGCCATTCGGGACCAAGTTGATGAAAAAATCCTCTAAAGTCAGTAAATTAGAAATCAAAAGCTTTATTAAGACCTGTAAGACGAGGAAGGCCCCACAACCCGACCAAATCATAAACACAGCTAGGTGGCTTTCCACCGTCCCTGCCTCCTCCTTCATAGGGGGCAAAAAGGGCTTTTTATCTACCCAGGATCATTTTCGATAAGCAAAAATGAGCCACAAAAAACTTGAGGGTGGACTCTAACATCACCATTCGAGACCAAGTTGATGATGTTATTGATGACCACCTCCCCACCCTCTAAATCCCCTAAAAACAGGAAATTAGAAATCAAGAGACATTAAGACCAATAAACCGGAAAAGGCTCCGCAACCGGACCAAATCATAAACACAGCTAGGTGGTTTTCCACCATCCCCCAATAGTGGGCAAAAATGTCTTCTTTATCTAACCAAGACTACTTCACCATGCGGGACCAAGTTGATGATGTTATTGATGACCACCTCTCCAGGCTATCCTAATCCTCTAAAAACAGAAAATTTGAAATCAAGAGCTTTATTAAGACCTGTAAGCCGGGGAAGGCCCCACAACCCGTTCAAATCATAAATACAGCTACTGAAAAGCTTCCAGATAACATCCTTAAAATTTTGGCTTCCATTTTACACACCATACTCAATCCTGGCTACTTTCCCATGATATGGAAGCATGCCAGTGTGGTAGCCATAGAAAAATGGTACCGAAACCCGGTATCTGAGAGTTTGCAAATACATATTTCATTTAGTTTCAGGAAAATAATTTGTTGGTCCAGGACAGGATGATTTGTGGATATTTTAAAATAGATGAATGACTACTTCTATTATAAATATCAGAGATGTCACATTTAAATTTAGACAAAGTGTACATTGCCCGAAACCTAATCAGACATTGTGTAACGAACAAATACCCGGTCCTGATTAAAATTTGCAGCTTTAACAACGTTCTCCCGAAAACGTATTTATCCTGAATGGAAAGTGCGACAGAATTTCATCGCCCTAAAACCGTCGGGGATCATCCTCCAGATACAATATAGAAATTTTTGAATAAATAAATATAATGGAGAACGAAATAGGAAATTATTCACGTGAAACTCCCGGAACGTAATATACAAAATATCCGTTCCCGTTCTCACCGAATAAGTTCGGTCTCTCTCTCCTTTTGTCCCACGTTACCTGATATGCCTTTTTCCATTTCCCCCTATTATTGACAAACTCATCATTTGAAACGCGAAATGGTAAAAAGGTATTGTCTGGAGATATGAAGGTTTACTACTGAAAGAACATATCTCAATATTTGAACACATCAAGTTCACGAATATTACCTCTCGTTTGTTCTACTCTCCTTATCTCACCGACACATTGTCTGATGAAAAATAGGGGTTGCCTCCGCTAAAAAGGGAAGGTAGACGCTGTTGTAGGAAGGGAACAAAAAATCAGACGGTCAAAACCAGTCTCTCTTGTACTAGTCATTCTATATTGATGTTCTTTTCTGTTAAAAGGATCCTGTAATTTGGTGTTTTTACAATTACAATTCGGGGGCAGTTGATTTATCACGTTCAAAATGGAAAAAGGATAGGTGATGGATGAACTGAGAGAGGGTAAAAAGTAGTACTTACTGATTTTTTTCTACGTTTATTTCACTCTTCTGTATACGTATACCCTTCGTACTAACGAGTGTGGTCGCTTTTTTTCTATCTCTTATACACGGTTGTTTCTACATGAGTTTATCCTTCACCGGCATTAAGGACCGAATAATTTTTGCCTTTTCAAGGGTGAATGAATTAATTGAGCATTTATGCCGATGATATCGAATAAATCCAAACAGGATTATATTTTCTGACAAGGACTCATGTTTTAATTAATAGCTCAAAGTATAGAATAAGCATTAAATCTTAATTGACTCTAACAGAAGAAAAGAAGGTAACATCTAAGAGTATTATGGATGGAATTATGAATTATTATGATAACTAGTCACACACTGTACAGTAGATACAAATGCTTCAGATATCTTCAAAGTTGGACATCACTCTAAAGAATGCAAAGGTAAAGACAAGTCCGAGATGTGGATTAGATCTGTGATGCACTTGGACACCGTGGAAGGTATTGCAGAAATAATCTATCTTGTATTAGTAGGGGTAGTGGACTCAACAAGGTGACCACATTCCAGGAATATGCTAAAGAAGAAAGCCAATAAGAGGCCAGACTGGAAAAATCCTGATGGTCAGAACGATAAACGGTTATGAATTTGAGATACACATGGCACTACAGCAAAGCAATTGGACATAGATGTGTTGATAGTGAGAGCAAGCAAAAGAGTGACCAGTACACTGCGTCACATGAACACTTAAAAACAGAAATGCAGATTAAGATGAACTTGAAGAGGACTTGCAGGACGCACAGCCGTATGCAATACCAATAGAAATAAATAAGTCGTCAAAAACCAGCTGGACAACAATAGGAAATGATTCTTTGAGTTTGGGCAAAACATAGAAGTCACTAGGGACTACATCTGAAGACCATGGCTGCTTGGCTGGAAAATTTCAAAGCCTGCATTATGAATTGCAGCCATTGAAACTCACCTCCTGTGGGCAGTAGCGTTGTCCTGATAAAACAGCGCACCACGTTTGAGTTTTCCCCTCCTTGGTGGGATACCTTGGTGGGGTACCCCTCACGTGGTACATTCGGCATCCCAACAAAGTGTAGCCATAATCTTCCTCGCATATGCTATTGCACGACACTTTCGAGGGGGTGGTGAACTTCCCATTGTGTCTCCATTCCAGAGTAATGAATCTTGTGTTCAGGATATCGGTTAATGAAGGCCAAATTCGACTGTGAAGTGACGTATCGAATGCGCTTTTGCTCTATCGTCAATATCTTCGGTACCACGCAGCCATCTTTATGAGACGTATTCCGTTATGTAAAATGATTTCTTTGATACCTATTAAAAAGCCACAAGTCCGAACCAGATCAATGTTTTCTTTGCATACAACAGTTTTTGGCCGTCCAGCCCCAGCACCTGGTACACAAGTCTCTCTGCCAAGTTTAAAATCTCTTGCCTGCCCAATTCTTCACCACCTGATATGATGGATAAGATGCAAATTCACCCTTGTTATTGTACTAAGCTTTGACATTAGACATGTGAATTCAGTATGGACAGTTCACATAAGTAAATAATAATGCCGGGCCTTTTTCTGGCCAACTCAGGACAATTCAAGCTGATCATTTCGAACATGTAACGATCGTAGACATCGTGACAGAAAAGGGAAGGCAGACTAGTGTATTAAGCATCAGCAACCGAGGCATTCCAATTACCCTTAAGTTATATTTTGACAGATGGTTGCAAGTCCATTTGCTTGGTCAAAAGAGCAAAGTTTAGTGGTTAGCTTAAGAGCGTGAAGGTGACTTGCAAAGATTCGTTTGACAAAATGCCGTCTGACCTTTACTTTTAAAGCTTGTCCTGATGAAACAGCACACCATGTCTAGGGTTTGCCCTCCTTCTGTCTTCCTCTAATGAAATCACGTAGTTTTGTAATTAAAGCAGCATAATATTGCCTAGTTATAGTCTGATCGCGTGGTACAAAGTTTGGAAGGATAATTATTATTTGGGCATCCCAAAAAACTGTGGCCATGATGTCCCCCTGCAGATGCTATTGCACGCAACTTTCGAGGGGGGTGGTGAACCCTCCATGGTGCTTCCATTCCAGAGTAACGAATCTTGGATCTTCTTTGATGATAGCCAAATTGTGTGATTCGTCTTGTGATCTTTCAAGACCATGTCATGGACCAAATCAATATTTTCATTACAAACAACAGTCTCCGGCCGTCCAGCAACAGCACCTTGTAGACTGGTCTCTCTGCCAAGTTTAAAATCCCTTTCTCAATTCTTCACCATCTGATATGAAGATGCAGATTTAACCTTGTACTTGTACCATATCATGTTTTGATATTAGATGCAGATGCTGTTGCACGAAACTTTCGAGGGGGTGGTGAACCCACAATGATGCCACCATTCCAGAGTAACGAATCTTCTACTCAGGATCTCGGTTAATGATGGCCAAATTCGTCTGTGAAGTGATGTATCGAATGCGTTTTTGCTCTGGCATCAATATCTTCGGTACCGCAAATATCACAGTAATTCGTCTTGTGATCGTTCAGGACCAGATCAATGTTTTCTTTGCAAACAATAGTCTTCGGCCGTCGTTTTTTGTAACAAAATGTGCTCAAATGAAGTAGATTGTTGTTGCTAAACAGCATTATGTTCGTTATTTTGTTGATTACTGTTTATTTCTTCTTGTTCACTTACCTTTTAGCGAGCCTCGTCGGCATTTTCCACGCTTCCTTCTTCTAGGTTCAAGTCAAAAATATCTAGCGAATAAGGATTTTGGGCCCTTTCATTGTATTTTTGCAGTTGGATTACATTTAGACGCTCTACCGCATATTTGTCCTTGCAGCAAGGAAATATTCCAGTGCATTCGAAAGACTTTTTTATGACTGTGTCTGTAATGGCTTCATGCCATAACTTGCAGATCATCAGCAACTTCACTTTTTGTGAGCTTCCTGTGATTTAATCGCTGCCATTCTGCAAGCTTTTTGTTCCACTTGAGCTTCATCGGTCCAAAGCAGCATTTGTCCAAAGGTTGTAAAATATCAGTCGCATGCGGAGCTAATTTAAACAAGGTGATGTTGTTTTGTATGGCTAGATCAATGGTTCCTTTATCTAGGTGTGAGACGTAGACCATTCATTATAACTAATAGCGGTCTTTCTGAAACCATTGTACAAAATTTGGAGAACCAACTATTAAAGACAGCAGTTGTCATCCAGCCTTTATCAGAAACAGCATAACAGGTGCCTTCCAAGTCGTTCGATCTCTTCCATGAACTCAACTGCAAGTTCTGCCCTTGATATATAATTAGCGGAGGTAATAATATCCCACTGGCAGAAATGCAAGCCATTGTTGTTATATTTTCTTTACCAGATCCTTCTATGCTTCTATGAACCTTTTGATCCACTGCAGTAACTCTCTTGACTCTCCCTGGATCCAAATTGAAGCCGGTGTCGTCCAAGTTAAATATATGTGATGGTTTATCTTGCAAACCAAGCTGTTGAATTGTTAAATTATTTTCGTTTACATATGTTTGCACAACTAACTTAATTTCTTTTTCGGATAACGCAAATCCCCATTTAGCCAATATTGTAATTTTTTGGGTTAGATCTGTTTCTTGTTCTGCGGATAACGCCTGCTTTCGGCCACGTTTTGCATTATTTGTATTATGGATACACCTGCTTAATTTTGATTTATTAATTCGAAATCTTGTCGAAGCAGCTCAAATAGACAACTAACTTTGTTTTATTAAGGTAAGCGCCCTTTGCAAATCTTCCTCTGTGTATCTTTTCGGTTTTAAAACATGACGTCTAGGCATTATGGCCGTCTGGAACCTAAAATGTGTATATAATTATGTATCATTTTTACCCCATGGCGTGCCTCATATTTACCTAAGAGACCGTCTCACAATTACCCCAACAAATAAACACGTGCTCACTCCGATTCATTCGGCACTACACTGTCCAGCTCGTTCCCAAAGCGGATTTAATTATTAATGTTTGGCTTATATTAATGTTTGAATCGATATGACTTTAGGTTTTACTATGTGTAGATTTCATTATGCCACATTTGCATTACATTAAAATGATGTGTAGTGATAGTTATGTGACTGTCTCATTTTTACCCGTTTTTTTGGTTGTCTCATTTTTACACCACTTGACCCTATACAGTGTGGAACAGCCAAGTGGAATAAATTCGATAACAAATAAATGAGGGTTTATTGGGAAAAACGCTTGGACACGTCGATTTGTATTTTTAAATGCGCATTTTTTTCAAAAAAAAAATTATACAGGGTGTGTCATGTGACAGTGGCCAATATCAACTTTCTTATCTTAAATGGAAACCCCTGCATATTATTTATTTTTTTGGGTTCTTCGAAAAATTCTAGACATAATTCATGTACAATGTCCCATACCTATCTTCAACTGTTTCGGAAATATTAAGTGTTTTCAGATTTATTACGAAAATTAACATTAAAAAAAGAAAATTATTTTATTTCACAAATTCGCTACATCACACTAAAAACCTAATAAGTAATACTGATTATTTCTTAATAGTGAAAAAAAAAACATTAATGTCAATGTAGTAAATGTTCAAAATGCTCGCCGCGAACGTCTTGGCAACATGCTAATCTGGTATAGAAATGTCTTCTAACATTACTCAACATCTCAGGCGTGACTGATCTAATCGCAAGCGTGATTCGTCTTTTTAAGTCATCTAAGTTGAGGGGTTTAGTTTTGTATACAAGACTTTTGACATATCCCCACAAAAAGTAGTCTAATGGCGTCAGATCAGGAGATCGTGCTGGCCATTCTATCGATCCGCGCCTCCCTATCCACCGATTTGGAAGAATTTGGTTCAGGTACTGCCGGACATTGATTTGGAAATGAGGCGGTGCTCCATCTTGCTGAAACCATACTGTATTGGCAGGAACTTGTGGGTTTGCTGGATTAGGATATAAGTTTGCGAAAGTTGGCACGACATTATTTTGGAGCAGTTCTAAATATTTATCTCCATTCAAGTTACCATCAATGAAAAAGGGACCTACGATGTGATTTCCAACAATTCCTGCCTAAACATTAACTTTTTCAGGATATTGCGTATGTTCCTCTCTCATCCAGTGAGGATTCTCATTAGACCAATAACGGCAATTTTGACGATTAACATGGCCATGAAGTGTAAATGTGCTCTCATCAGAAAATAAAATATCTTCTAATTGGATCACATTGTTATCTAACATTGCCATCATCTGTTCACAAAAATACGTCCTCCTATCGAAATCGTCTTCCATGAGCTCCTGAGTTGGCATCATTTTATAGGGATGCATTTTACTTTCCTTTAATACTCGAAAAATTGATGTGTGGCTAATGTTGAACAGTGGGGCTGCTGTTCAACCAGAATTATGTGGGTTTTCTTGAAACTCAAGCATAATAACAAATTTCGTATCATCACTTACTGCATTGGCAGCTACTTTTTTAATATGTCTTACATGACCAAGCTCGCTAAACTGTTTTTCTATTTTGTTAATTGTTCCTTGGGACACAGGCGGCAAATTTGGAAATTTTTCGTGAAATAAGCGAAAAACTTCCATTTGTGTCCGTGTGTTATCTCCATAACCAATCATTTGTAGAATGGTTATTTTATGCATTTCTGTTAAATGAACCATTTTTCTGATATTATTACGTACAGTTAACAGAATTCAAACGACAATAGCACTGACACTGATCACTACTGTCATGCCGGCAGACAACATGTTGCTAAGGCTATGAGTTTTTACGAAAATAAACAAAACGGTCTTTGTATTTTTTTAATTTCATATCAGTAAAAAGGAACGCAGCAATGGTTTTTGCTTACTTTATCAATATCAAGAGCTAAATGGGAAATAGATTTTTAGTGTAATGTAGCGAATTTGTGAAACAAAATAATTTTCTTTTTTTAATGTTAATTTTCGTAATAAATCTGAAAACACTTAATATTTCCGAAACAGTTGAAGATAGGTATGGGACATTGTACATGAATTATGTCTAGAATTTTCCGAAGAACCAAAAAAAATAAATAATATGCAGGGGTTTCCATTTAAAATAAGAAAGTTGGTATTGGCCACTGTCACATGACACACCCTGTATAATTTTTTTTTTGAAAAAAATGCGCATTTAAAAATACAAATCGACGTGTCCAAGCGTTTTTCCCAATACACCCTCATTTATTTGTTATCGAATTTATTCCATTTGGCTGTTCCACACTGTATATATATTCTAGTAAAGTGTCGCGTGTTGTGTAGTGTAGTGCTGCTTTAATGCCATCCGACTTTTACTTTTAGAACTTCGTTTATTTCAAGTGGGAAAAAATATAAATAGAGATAAGTGCATATACATACAATTATTCTAGTGTTATCAACTATTTATCTAATACAAATATTGTACAATATAATGCGTTTTCGCTAAAATATAGCTTCGCATTATCAGCTTCATTTTAATTTATTAGCGAATATACAATCGTGAATAGCGACTACTTTATTTATGATGATATCTACATATCACAACAATTATTGCCCTACTTAACGAGAGATATTTTAATCGAATATTTATAACTTTGATGTTAAATTTTCTTACGTTAATCGCAGTAAATCAACGAGATAAAAAATATAGAACAAAAGCAGAGGTAAACGGATTTTAAGGGAATGTAATGGATCCATCATTCGAAACGGATTTTTCAGTTGAGCGAACAGATCGTATTTCCCAGTACCTCTCCACTATTTTCCTCCGCAGTAGTGAGACCAAACGTAAGTTACTTCGGGAATGGTCAGCCATTTTAAAAGAAAATAATACCTATAGATTTTCCGTGGGCGTCGATAAAAGTCAATGGCTGTGGTCCTCGCTTAAAAAATCATTACCTTCTGTGTATCTCTCGTTCAACCACCGAACGGCCACCCTTTAAAAAAGAAGACTCGTTCCCGATTTACTTGTTTATTGTAATGTTTTCTTGATGATTCTCGGTACAGAAAGAAACTTCCCCGTTAAATTTACACGAAATAGAATTCCCGAATCAATACCAAGAACTACAAAACACAAATATAGAGTCAAGATTTAGTTGTAATAACAAACGGTAGAGTGCAGCGCTTCAGTTTAATTAATTCCATTTGTGCCCGTTTAATCGTTCTACACTCGAATCGTTTTAAACATGTAAATTGCACGTATAAATAATGCATCCAGGGTATTCGACGTTGCTGCGGGAGTGTAGCCGGTTCCTAAATGGGGCGGACCGTTTAACGAGAAATCGAATATTTTCATTAATTCCGGGAACGCATACAGTGGAACGCACGATGTGGCGTCACACTGTCGGTCCATTCCGATTCAGACGGATCCGATGTTTATTTTAGCTCTAAAATGATCCTTGTAATAGTAATAACATGTTCTGTGAGTGGTATTTCTGTCGTATCGAAATGTTATTTTCGTTTTGGGAATGAAATTTCGCCAGTAATTATACAGTACTATACAAAAATATGTGGTAGCTCTAATTAATTTTTTGCCCTACAACAAACATATTTAGTAGTTTTATAGTTAAGAATAGTATCGTCGAAACTGTTGTACACTAAAGGGCGAAAAAGCTGTGGATATTTAAAGGCATATTTTGCAAGACCGGAAGATTCTTTAGGGAGCCTTTTCTGCAAAATCTAGATGGATCAAAAGTTGTTACTGGAGATGAGCTGACTCTTTAAGTTATCGAAGAATGCAAGATCAAGAAACCGAGGTGTAGTTCCCAAAATAGTCTCTCCTGTACTGATTGCTAAATAAAGCGATAGAAAGAACATACTGGCAAGATTTAAGAGGTCGAAACAGCAACATGTGTGATGTTCTGAGACATAGGTTTCCTGAAGAAGGAAAATAATGGATGTGCCAACGTTAATTGATTCAGAGTCATTCAAACTTGAGGACAACAACCATAGCGACGAGGATGAAAATCGCGAAAAAAAACGAGGAGACAAATATGAAGAATCTGAAGAACATCCAAAGCAACACAGTGAGAATGCAACTATCACTACCAACAATTAGGCTGTATGGTGCCAAAATTGGAGTTTGAAAAAGATTGAATATTCAATAAATGTCTTGAGAAAGAAACGTGCTGCCAAACTAGACATTTTTGTCTACCCGAACGTTTCAGATATTGTTGTGTTTATTTTCCATTAAATTATAAAGTTGAAACGTTGGAGTTCAACACAGAATTTAAAAATGGAATCAAATTGTTGATGTTGCTTTAAAGGAGGAAGCTCCTTTAGAAGTTAGATGTCCTTATAAGACTAATTCTTCTGCAAGTTCTGCAAAACCTGAGATCGGAGTCTAAACAACTAAGGTTAATGAAAGCCGGCAAAGATTTCAGCATCTACGAGAGATGATCTTAACAGCTAAACAGATCGAAACCTTGGCACCCAAACTAATCCTGAGATTCGTCAAGAATATTGGAACAGAAGGGTATTACTGATGGGATGAGGTAATCATAATAGATCAGTAGGGTGCATTGAGGAGAGCTGATTGGAACCTGAACAACCCACAACGTCAACAATACAATGCAATACAATAGAGTACAAGGTTAATGTAATTGTAGCTAAAGAAAAAAACGTAGTAGTTGTTACCGCTGAGGAGGAAAAAATACTGTAAATGCAGAACTTTCAACGTTTTTTTGCATACCACCCTGCATAGGTGGTATGCAAAAAAAGCTCATTAAAAGCTCAGATCATGCTACCACAACGCCTGAGTGCTGTACGATAAACTGGCATGGACTGGGAACGACAAAATGACAACAAACGAAAACAATAAAATGACAGCAAACGAAAAGAACCAAATGATCAGTATGAAAGTACATATTTATTCAATGTAGCTAACTGTAGAATGTAAAAATCAAGCGAATTAGGGATTTTTATGCTACCACTACACTTCACTTGAGAATGCTCGCATTGTATATGATTATTTATAAATCAGACTTTTGGTTTCCATAGTTACAGGTTGTAAATATACAGGCAGACACGTCAATTTGTGATATCGTGTCAAATCAATTTGTCAAGTTATTTTGACAAGTAATGTCAATAGCCTAATATACAGGGCGAGTAACCGGAAGTGACCACCACGTGACCTCAAATTTAAAGGTGGCAACATTGCTAAATTGGTAGTACAATATATATGACATTACATTTTTGTTAAATGTATTTTTACAATTATAACCTGCAAACAAAACTGTCATTTTCTCTCTGAATATTGCATTTTAGAAAAAAACTTTTTATTGTAATATTATTACAGCACAAAAAATATTTACAATAAGTGCTCAAAATGACCACCACCATTTTCTAAACATAAATTGATATGTGGTTCCATATTTTGAAACACGTTGTGTAAAACTTCTTCGCCTATGTCATTGACAACTGCAGTGATGGCATTTCTCAGCTCATCAAGGGTATGGAGAGGATTTCGGAATATATCGTTCTTTAAATGACCACATAAAAAGAAATCTAATGGCGTTAGATCAGGCGAATATGTTGGCCAACGTCCTCTACTTATTACTCCATTTTCAAAATATTCCTCGAGGTATACTATTGTAGCATCAGCTGTGTATGGGGTAGCACCATCCGGATTTCGTCATCATGGAGGTCGTTAATAAACGGTTCTAAAATATTTTGTCGTTAGCAAACAGCATTAACCGTATCATCAAAAAATATTGGTGTCATAATTCGTCTACATGACATTGCAATCCACACACCAGTTTTAATCGGATGTAATGTTCTTTCGTTGTACACATACGGATTTTCTGTCACTCAGGTACGATAGTTTTGGCTATTTTTATATAACCTGAAAGATGAAACCAAGCTTCGTCCGAAAAAAAGGTTGTATCGAATTGTTCCTCGGTAAGGTGTTCATTAAACCTATAACCATACTCAATAATTTGTCCAATTATTTATCAAGTACATACCTGTTTAAGCAGACAACTTTCTAACCGTTTTATGGGGGCTGGTTGTCGTACGATCAGAAATATCATCGACTGCTTCTTCGGTTAAGACACGAGGATTGCCCACTGGTTAACGCTTCGAAACACTCCCAGTATCCATAAATCGTTGCACCAGTCTATTGCGATGTCCAACAAACCTTTCGTATTCAATATCATCATTTGGACATTCCAATATAAATTGCTGAATGCAAGATTGTAGAGAGTACGACCAAGATCCATCCTGTGCCCGTGTAGCACTTCGAAAATGCGCCACTACAATGAACCTATCTTGTTCATCTGTGAATGCCATTTTCACAAGCCAGATAATAAACAATGCAGTCAGTAGTCTTTAAAAAGACAGTTAGAATACAAAAGACGCTATATCTACGAAAACTAAGAAGAAACTCACAGAAATACGTAAAACACTAGCACTTCGTAACAACAAATGTCAGATGACAGAACGTAAATATATAGGGTGTTTCATAATATATGCCCAGGACCTCAGGATGTGATACCTTGTCCAAAAATTTGAAAAAAAGTTTTGAAGGGGTAGTGGTTGTTTTTCCCCCCGGTTGAACCGCCAATGTTTTCTACACAAAAAAGGTACTGTTGGTCATGAGCTCTAAAGTTGACTGTTTTCGAAAAAAATCAACAACATGGTAAATTTTCGAAATAAAAGTTTTATTTTACGAAAACATTAGAACAATAAGTAAGAAAAGCAAACGCTAACAACATTAAAGTTGATTTTTCTCGAAAACGGTCAACTTTAGAGCTCATGACCAACTTTTTTTTTGTGTAGGAAACATTGGTGGTTCAAATAGAGGTCTCAAAACCGTACTTTTTGCAGTGGCGTAGAAGTTGGGGAAAAAACAACCACTACCCCTGCAAAATCTTCACCAATTATGACTTATTTTTTTTTCTCGCACATAACTTCGCTTATTATAAGTAGAAAATGGTTACAAAAGCTGTGTTCTTTACGGTAAACGGTTCCGGAGATATTTCCAATTTTTTTAATTAAATTTCAACACCCTGTATCTCGAAAATGGTGCATTTTAGAAGGTAAGTTGATAGAAACTTTTTTTCAAATTTTTGGACAAGCTATCTCATCCTGAAGTCCTGCGCATATATTATGAAACACACTGTATAATACACACTATGGGTAACTGTAAAACAAAAAAATACACTTCTCTTGTGACGTTCATGGTCACGTGGTGGTCACTTCCGATTACTCGTCCTGTATAATATTAATTGCTCATTGTTAATAATGAAACCATGTTTTAAATTCATAAACATTAAGAATGACAGACTCTATTATTGTGCCTCAAGCACGTCCTAACTGATAGGTATAAAGGATCGCATTTCAAGAGTTCCTTCCAAAATTTCTGCGCTGCCACTCTATAAGTAGGAGGCTCTAAAGCCACAGAAATGTGGGGAAGCAAGATTGTTTCACAAATACAATAACCAGTTTCATGAAAATATGAGATAAAAGCCCCCCATAAGTCAAATTAGAAAGACTGAGACTTCAAACTTCACTGCCAAGGATATTATCTCATGAAAGGTTTTCTGACTGATGTTGTTGTCTTCTGGTCCTCGTTATATATATCTCGTTTCTTCTTCGCTTCGCTGATTCGTTACAGTTCGTTACCTACCATACATTGCCGGAATAACTGACAGATTAAAGAAAACGTTAGATAAGAATATAAGAACACGGTTCCACACTGTCAAGAAGATAGAGCAGTTGAAGCATCCAACTAACTTCAAGTGAGAAGATGGGTACAGACTGAGCAATAGCTGGAGACTAACTTTACAAGGAAGGCTTTTGGAGAAGCTGGCAACATGATCAGCAAAACGTCAATTGCAAACTTATCTACGTGACAACACCTGGAAGACTTCAACACAGGAACAGCTATTACCTTAGTATTTTTGGGATCATAGTTAAATGAAGTGTCATCTGCATTTTATGTTTGGTTAGATTAATCAAGCAACCCTCATTCGTCTAGAAAATCTCGAAGCTGGCTACTTCAATAAGCTCAGAACGATCGTCTTAAAAGGGGTTGCCAAATTCTTCTTTCACAACAATTCTCGGTCCATTACTTCATGATTTTTTTTCAAAGTAATAACCCGAAGCCTCATTTGCTCATTGTTTTCGTATAGTTTCCCAAAATTTCATCGTCTTCCATTCACCAACCTCCTCTTTCCATCTCCAGGTACTCCAGGTATATTTTGGATTCCCAAACTCTTGTGCTGCTGGATATCAAAAATACAACCTAGACTTGACTACTTCTATTCCTTTTTGAAGTCTCCACAGTTACTCCATACCACAACTACCCCACTTCACGATATGTACGGTAGGTAAGTAAGGTGGTAAATATTACGACAGTTTTAGTATTATTAAAAGGACCAGTATAACTTGGAAGACTTCTCCACTACATTACCATCATGATATATTATTAAAGAGATCCAGAAACAGTTACGATCTTTTGACGATAGGTAATTAAAACTTTAGCTCTAGCTTTTGCAATGCATTTCATATTGTTTGCATTCATTATCTTTCATGGAACGCAGATAGGAATTTTAAGCTTGTACTAACACGAGAATTCCCTTCGAATAACCTAACTGCATATCACCGCGAATCAAACTAAGAGCTTTTTACTACTTCAAAAACTCCATAAACTTTTCATAAGAGAGATGCTTTAAACTTAAACGTAAACCGAGATGAAATAACAACAATCCCTTTTACCTTCTTGTATTCCGTCTAAAAAGCAAAGTTTTCCGACCGTTCCGTTATTGCTGCGTCCTTTTTCCTCTGTTTTTTTTTTGTGTTCCATTTTAGCGCATACATACTTACCAGTATTTTTTCGCTAGTCGGAAATATTTTTGTTATACAAGTTTTACTTCTGGCGACTTGAAGTTCGCGAGAAAACGAGCAACTTGTTCATTTAGGGGCCGGCCACAAAACTTAATGTTTACCCTTTTTTCTTCTAGTTTTCTCTCCTTTCCTGCTTTCATTAAGCAAGTAGTCTTTCAGTAAATAAGATTAATTAAAAGTTGTACTAAGACTTGCTGTACACTTTATTTTTTTTTTTGTTAGAACTGTCAGTGAGTCGTTTCAAATTACAATAAAAAAGCATTAATGTCCAAAAATCAATCTTGTGTTTCGCAACATCTTGAAGTAAATTATAGAAATGATTAGTCATGTCCAGTTGAAGGAAGAGACTGTATGTATCCACCCACCTCTCCCTAATATCCTTCAGGTATCAAATCAATTACCCCATCTGTATTCGTCTGGCTATGGGGTATGTATGACCAGTAACCAGTCCTACATTACTCTGCTAGCATGAATGAGTCAATTGTCTTGCTGAAGGACGAAATTTATAGCAATAATACTGTTCAATTTAATAGCATTACGTTATCTAGAATGTTTCCATAAACTACACCATTTTGAAACATGTGTCCTGGTCTTTCACTCTAATCTAGCATTTAGTGCATTTCTTGGTCGTTTTTCATCAAGAAACACAACCCTGTTCCAAAAGCTGGTATCTACAAATGTGCTTTTGTTAAAAAAGGTTTTCTTGCACCACTCATGCTAGACAAGCCGGTTGTTCTTACTAGATTTAGATTTAGATTTAGATATAAGGGTGATGTTGCACCGCGACCGTGGGTCTATTGTGCTCCCTTACATGAGGTGTAAGCTGCTGGGTTTTGCCCGCAGTCACAGCTCCCCATCCAGCCGGCTTTAATAAACTGGTGATGGTTTCAGAGAGGGTATTTCTTCCTCGTCTATAACGCCTTTGCCAAGATAGTTGGCACGAATTTCTTCAATTTCTGTGCAGTTGGATATCAGGGTGTTTCATCTTCCGCCCCGCAGAACCTGCAGTCGCTATTCTGTTTCAGACCTATTCTCTTCATGTGGTCCCCGAGGTGACAATGCCCTGTAAGGAAACCTGTGAGAATGCGTAATCTGTTCCTGTTTAGTTCTAGCATGGTTTTTGCTCTCTGCTTGTTGAAATTTCCAAGGAATACCTTGGAATGTCTCAGACCAGGAAGATTGTGACAGAGGGAAGCTCTGACGTCCTCTTCCCTGTCTTTAAGTTCTTTCTTATAGGTGCTAATCCCTATTCCACAGAATGGTTCCGGTCCCACAAACTATGTTGTGGCGGCCTCCTTTGCTAATAGATTAGCTTTCTCATTGCCACTGATTCCAGTGTGTCCTGGTACCCAGCACAGTGCAACTTTGTTTTCTTTGCCCAGGTTGTTTAGTTTATCCCGGCATTCCTAAACTAGCTTTGAGCTGATGGTGTTAGAACTCAGCGCCAATAAGGCTGCCTGACTGTCGGAGAAGATTGCAATATTCTCCTTCCGATAGTTCCTGTCAAGATTCACCTGAGCACACCTTCCAATCGCATTAATCTCTGCCTGGAAGACACTGGGGTATATTCCCATCGGCTCTGAGTATTTGGTTCCTGGCCCGAATACCCCTACACCTGTTCCTTTTTCAGTTTTGGACCCATCCGTGTACCATTTGATGGTGTTTTCTTTTAGAGAGTAGGTGGAGGATTCTCCTTCCCACTCTCTCTTGTTGCTCAACTTCGTTGAAAAATTCTTTTCGAAGCTGTATTTCCTAACCATTTCGTCCAGCCATGGATGACAAAGCTCCTTGGCATAAAGTCTCGCCCCCTCCCGTCCGTGCCCTGGCTAGTCGGTACACTGCCGGTTGTTCTTATTACTCTTCGGACAGTTCTTAATAAACTAGAGAAATTTGCAATTTGGCTGGCTTCCACAGTGGTAGAGAATAGATTTTGGATAGTGTGGCCAACCAAAGTAGCATTTTATTCGTCATTTAAACGGGTCGATAGCCACAGTGATTAGGCGGCTGACTTCATTGTGGCAGGACGATAGGAGCAGGGTTTAGATTCTCTGGAGGGACGTTAACATTTTTTCAGAGGGTTGAGATCCGGATCGACTTACCATTCGCTGTTGGAAGCGAAGTGATTAACAGCATTATTATGGTACTGTCACAAAGCCGTCACAGCACAATTTACACACAAAACTATATCGTAGATGTTGCAGAGATAGCCAGACAAGCGATACAGCTTACGTCAACCAAATTAAGCACCCACCAACGTTTTAAAAAAATCAGTTACTTTAAGACGTCCTGGCGTAACAAAGCGTACAACTCTTTGGTAGAGTGCCCAGTTCTTTTTTATTTTGGAAATGCAACTATGGTTTACTCATTAACATCAAAGCAAAGGTGGATTCAACAGTATTAGAATCAACTCCTGCGTCTTCAATAGTTAAAATATAGTTTCCAAATTTAAGCGTGGTCGTATGAGCATAAATCAGGAATGCTGGAGTGGACGTCCAAAAATTACTACTCTCCTGGATATGATTAAAAACGTCCATCGCATCGCCTTGGACCATCGAGTAATTGTGCGCAAGATAAAATATTCGGGGGTGCGTTGGGTGCCATAGTTACTCACATTGAAGCAATGACTGAATCGTTTGTGTTCCTCACGATATTTTGGCACCGTTTTACCGCATTTAGAAGGACTTTGCACGCCGTTCCAACATGGGTCCACAATTACATTCTCAAAACCAAAACATAATCTGAACAATAGGCAAAATAAATTCTCCACCATCAAAGAAGACAAAAACGGTTTTATTAGGAGTACTGTATTTTGAGATCCTCATGGAATTATCTTAGTCAACTAGGTACATAGACGAGGGAAAAATAATAAATGAAGAGTATTGTGGCCAATTTATTACTCACAACTAACAACCTCATTTGGTAAAGAAGAAAGTGCTTTTCTATCAGGAGAACGCACTGCTGACAAGTCTGTGATTGTAATGACTAAAATTCATGAATTGAGATTTGAATTGGTTTCCAAACTTAAAAAAAATGGCTCGGCGGTAAGCGATCTTTGTCTAATTCCGAGGCTACCTCTATTTTGAGTTTTTGCATTCGATCGATCTCCAAAGAAGGCATTACCAATTTAGAATATGGTTGGAATAAGTGCGTTGAATGAACAGGATTCAGACATAATAACACAACACCCTAACATAAATTTAATGTCTATTTTGGATTCTCGGCTTAACATTTTAGGTAGAAAGTACATCTCTGTTGGCTCATCTATTTTGGAGCATTTTGGAGACTTCTTGGTTATTCAGTTTCGTTCTATGTTTTGTGGTGACTGAGGTGTGAGGTGTGTTTTGTGGTAACTCAAGTAGAGTGACGATCTAGCGAAACATTGCTACAAGCATCACCGACAAGATTCGAACCCTCTAGAAAGTATAAGTACTTTCCTGTGACCACCCTCTCTTACCTCTGCGACTATTAATAATTTTGTAAGAGAATCACGTTGAATTTCTTCGGCAATTAAATCAATAGTACCACCTTTTTATAGGTAACAGCTATCGTAGGAGACACTACTACTCTCACAAGAAATGGAGGTGAAAACCAACTTATTAGCTCCTTCACCAAGTTATATCTACATGGAAGCTAACTATCTTGGCACTGTCACTGGCAATGGGCTTGACGAACAATTTATCTGTCCCCTTCAATAGGAGACACCTGCAGACCAACTAATCGGCTCCATACAGGAGGTGATCAGGAGTGTGTTGTAAAAGGATGCTTAAGGCAATTGAATTAATTGTATCACCTTTTTATAGATAACTGTTATCGTAGGAGACACTATTCGTACTCTCACTGGAAATGGAGGTGAAAGCCAACTTATTAGCTCCTTCATCAGGTAATACATGAACGCTGACTATCTTGGCACTCTCATTGGAAATGGACATGACCCCTTTAATACGAGACACCTGCAGACCAATTAATTGGCTCCATACAGAAGGTGGTCAGGAGTGTGGTAAGAGGATGCTTATCTAGATTTTTATAAGTACTAATTTTTCTAATACATTCTGTTGTGCGTTAATATCTGCCTATCTCCTCTAATATTCCATTCTTAAAACGAAAGAATTTGTAAATGCCCGAAACCGGATACATAAAATGCCTAACCGCACGTAACTCCAATAAATTACTATCGATGTGTCGATTCGAATTTTGACAATCGCATTATTCGAATAACGCACACGACGTTTCGACTGTAACTAGACATAATTTCATGCCGATATCAAAACATATATACGACCCCGTACGTACACATAAACATACGTACGCGGCGAGACAAGGGCGGAAACGTGTTCGAATTCCACTCGTTCATTAGAACAATAAATTGTGCAGCCGCGCACCTATTGTTTATTACCGGTCCTCAATTTCGATGACACACACTCGGCATTGTATACGAGAGCGTATGAGCAATATGTAGAGAATATCTAACACTATTCTCTATGCTCGCGTATCAACGAACTAACAGCCCAACTACATAGGCGGATGAAAAATCGAGCTCACCAACCAGCGTTTAAATGCACCGACAACACTACAACATCGACGCGTATTGTATATATATTATATATATTTTCGGACAACAAGGCATACGCAATGGTCATACATTTAATATTTCTTGATTAAACGAAATTTATAAAAATGATGTACGAGGGAGCGTTTTTATATTCGCGGAATGGGGGATAAGGGGTGGAAATAAAAAAAACCAAATTATTTTTCTTTTTCAATATATTCACCTGCAAGACGGATACATTTTTCACATCTTTCAATTAATTTATTTATACCCTCATAAAAAAATTATTTCTCTTTATCTGCAAAATACGCCGAAACTGCCTCCTTGACTTCATCATCGGCAGTAAACTTTTTACCCCGCAGCTCTTTTTTTCATTTTCGGAAACAGGTAATAATCACTCGGGGCCAGGTCTGGGCTGTAGGGTGGGTGATTCACAATTTCGAAGCCCACCTTATGCAGGGCAGCTAACGCAACGCGGCTCTTGTGGACGGGCGCGTTATCGTGCAAAAGCAGCACACCTTTCGTCAATTTTCCCCGTCTTTTCTCTTTAATGGCTTCTTTTAGTCGCTCTAATATTGAAGCGTAATATTCTCCGGTTATAGAAACACCTTTATCTTTATAATCAATCAACAATATTCCTTCCGAGTCCCAAAATACCGTTGCCATGAGTTTCCCAGCTGATTGTGACACTTTAAATTTCTTGGGATGTGCTGTGCCCTTTTTTATGCCACTGCATGGAGTCTTGTTTGGACTCAAGTTCATAATAATGAACCCAAGTTTCGTCTCCAGTAACAATTCGACTCAATACACCGTCCTTGTCTTCATTACAGACTCACTCTATACACCCATGACCTTAGACATGCCGAGATGATCGTGTAGGATTTTAAAAATTGTTGTATCGGATACTCCAACCATTTCTGCGGGTTGTTTCTTCTTTAGTCGAGCATCTTCGAGTACAATTTTTTCAACTTTTTGGATAAGTGCTGGCGTGGTCACCTCAATGCTCCTGCCCGGCCTCGGGTCGTCCTCAAGGGATTCCCTTCCTTGTTTAAATAAACTATGCCACTTGTACACCATGGTTTTTCCTGGACAAGAGTCGCCGTAAACCAATGACATCTCATTCATTATGGCCGCGACTGATTTTCCTTGCCTGGTAAGGAACTTTATAACGGCACGATATTCGATTTTTTCCATATTTCACTTTTCACTCCTGATTATGTTACTTGGTTGACGATAGCTCAAAGACTAACTGTCTAATAACAATGAAACTTCGTATTTATACTAATTATGAGTCGCTGCACAGGCCACGCTCCCAATGCGCCTAATCACCCCCTACAACCCGCTCATTCCGCGAATATAAAAACGTTTCGTCGGTATGTGCATGTGATATTTCGCATTCAAAATGTATGTATAATCCCCCACTACTCCAGCCCAAATATTTATTGAGAATTTGTGTTGGTTATTCATGAAGGCGGTGGCGTGAGGGTTCTCATCATCCCAAACTATTTCTGCTATTAAAGAAACCACCTCTTGGAAAGCAGGCTTCCTTTGAGAAAAGAATATAACTAACAAAGTCAGGTTCATCTGCTTGACGTTGTAAAAACCAGTTGCTAATATTCGAACGACATAATCCTCAGGATCGATAGTTTGAACTTTTTGTGAAGCGAAGGATGTAATTGTTGGTCGTGTAATTTTCGCCATACAGTGGACTTTGGAAGATGAGTTTGATGAGCTAATCTTCGCGCACTGATGGAAGGGTGTTCATCTACAATTTCCACTACGTTTTCTTCATCACCAACATTTCTTGCTATCCTTGGCCTGCCAATTACGTTTCCGCGTCTAAAAGAACCTTCAACAGCAGCATATGATCAGTACATTATGCTTTCGGCTGTTAATGCTGGATTTTTTAATACAAACAAGAAGAGATTGGACACGGGTTCTAGGAACATCATCTAAACGTTTGTTGGTATGCTTTTTGGGACACCTACATATTATCTACCCATTTTAGTAGTATGGAGGCTTTTGTAGTTCACAACTTATTCCCTCTTTAACCGGAATTGACATTCATTTCAAAATATTTTCAGATGATGGTTCACATTCTACCACTATGTTTATAACATTATTGAAATTTATTTGATTTATTTTTAACCATTCTATTTATTTTCTTTTGATTTTGCTTCATTACACTTCTACTAACAGCATCTTTATGTGTTTAATCTCTATAGTTTTATTGTTCTTTAATAAAAGTATTTATAAAATAATATATTAGATTACTAATTCTATCTATTGTTGCAAATAGAGTTAAAGGAAACAGAACGATTTATCTCTTAGGAAACCAGAGAGCACAAGCATCCTCCGATCCACTGGATTTCATAGGGATAGGATCAATGAATTTTTCGACGACTATTGTTCTTTGTTAGAAAAATACAAATTTACAAGAGGTCAAGTCTTCAACTTGGATGAAAGTGGTGTTATCACTGTTATCAGGCCTCCACGTATTGTCGCTGCAAAAGGCAAGAAACAACAAATTGCCTCGTGAGAAAGAGGAGAGTTGGTAGCATTTGTTGGACTCATTAATGCTGTAGGAAATGCACTTCTACCTGACTATATTGTGCCACGAATGCGAAACCCTGAAGAATATATCACAGGAGCACCTGAATCATCTTTAATCTTAAATAATACGTCTAGTTGGATGACCAAGGATCTTTTTTTAAAAGTCTTGGAGCAGCTTCAAATGCACACCCATTATTCTAAGGAGCAACCAATTTTGTTACTCTTAGATAACCACGAGTCACATGTGTCCTATGATTCAATTAGATATTGTAAAGACAATATCATTTCCACCACACTCCACGCATCGACTGCAACCTTTAGATATGGGGATGTTTGGCCCATTTAAAGCATCATTAGTGGTTGCATTCGACGACTGGGTTACTCTCCAACCCAGGCAAAGCTATAACAATACGAAATATTGGCAGTTTGTCGAATACAGCTTTTAAGCGAGCATTCTCCATGTCAAATATTACCACCGCATTTAAAAGCGGATATTTGGCCTGTTAACTGTCAAATATTCAGCGACGATGATTTTGCTACCAGTATCCTGACATATAGACTAAAAAACAACAATGGGCGAAATTTTTTCCAAATTAATTGCCAAGAAGTAAATGCTGGTGAGGAGGCTCACACAACACTAACTGATGTTCAAAATATGCCATCGACTTCAAAAGTCGAAGACAACGAAATTTCATTTGAGGCTAGAAGAGAAACTTGTAACAAGAAGAAAAG
>CM043020.1:100523073-100677181 GCA_023690525.1 Holotrichia oblita | reverse complement strand
AACTAATTGAAAGAGTAATGTCAAAGAACTTCAATTTTTCTAAAAAAAATTCCAGCACTGCCAGTAAACGACTGAAACTCATTGAAGTAAACAAGAGCAGTGAAATATTTCTTCAATCACGAAAAAGCTATTGTGTGTGTGGAGTGAGTACCAGAAAGTAAATTGTGTTAAAATCAGCCAAAACCTGTTTTAATATATTAGGAAAAAAAAAGAACTAAACAAACGTTTCTTTTGTGTGGAATGTTTCAGTTTGTCACAAGCTTATGAGGTTTTGACTTGGTTAAAAAAACAACTTGTCAAGTTAGTGCCTAGTTTCGATCTAATTTGATCTGGTTTGAACCAGATAATGTATTTGTCAAACCAGGTGCCAACTACACAAAGTAAAGAAGATTCGCAACATACGAAGGTGTGGTGACACTTTAGGTTTGAAATTTTTACTTATAATTTTGGCATCCGTGCCCTATCGATTGATTTGTTTACTAGCCCGATACGACTATTAGTTCATGAGCTATGGAAAAGCGTAATTTAGAGCAACGTGTAACGAACAAATTTGCCCTAAAACTGGGTGATTCGGCTACGAAAACGTACGGTAAAATACTTAACCCTGTCGACTCGGATTTTTAATTTCTTTGCCCGGATTTTGCGAACAATTCTTTTGGCTGAAATTCAATCAATTGAACAAAAAAATTGGCCTAGATTTTCTTTTCAATTTTGGAGGCCATTTAGGTCGGGACATATACGTCCCACTTAGACATTTAAAGTGGGACATTAAAGACCTAGCAGGCTCAAAATTTCATTTTATTGAATTTTTACATTATACAAAAAATTCAAAATAAAAACCAATTCAATGGAATGAGAAAAAATTCTTTCTGCGCATCGACTGCATCTTCTTCTAGTAAGTCCTTCCATAGGCAAATGGTCACCGACGTTCAATATTCTTCTCTTGTTTTTTCGAGGTCTTCCTAAAGAGTTGGCTGACCTTGCGCTTGATATTAGATATCCTATCCGATCTTGAGAAATAAGGTCTTCAGCAACTGTGATCAAGAATGTCAAAAATTGTGTTTTTTTCTCTTTGTAATTCATTGTAAAGTGTATGAGCGTTTACGACACTCATTACCAACATTTTGAAAAATACTTTTTCCATCATTATCCCTTTTTGCGGTCAAAATCATATAAACCTGCCATTTGATCCATTAGGTCTACGCACCCCATATCATTATTATAACATTGTATCATCTTTGGACATGATACTGTCAGTTTATTACCGTCTTTCATGGTGCGTTCAACTTCAACCACTTCATCAGAAACCCAATTACAAAAAAGTTACATTTGGATCGCTGATAGACTGTGCCAATTGGTTTACAAGTCTTTCACCTAATGCAATCACTACTGTAGAAAGGGTCGCCCTCATCCTCTTCATCAAAGAGCGCCATTGCTTCATTTTCTAGCTCTTTTTGACTAAGATATCTTCGAGTCATCTGCAAATAATGCAACCTAATGGGAGAAATATCACCCATGGAAAATGACTATTGGGACGTTTGTGTCCCACTCGACATTTAACTCTTCTAACACAAAAATTTGTAGCAATTACACAAGAATTCTTACCTCGTCTGAAGTATAGTGACACAAAATAGTTTTCCTAAACACCTTAGACACAACGCAGAACACGCACAAGTTGCAAAAACACCTGAATCATTACTAAAATAGGTTATGTGACGTCAGGGGGGTTGCATATACAAAATAAATTATCTCTTTGCATTCAGATGACTACAAATGATATTCTCCTATGTAATGGGGACATCTACGATCCTTCTGGTATGGAGAAAATACTCATGGGATATATAGTCCCGATAGGCTCGAAAGGGTTAAAGTGTATGGTGGTGATTCTCTGAGTAGTGCACAAGTGTTTCGTTAGCACAAAGAATACAGAGATGGCCGGGAGAGTGTGGAACTCGAGGTGTGAAGCGGGAGATCCACCCTAATTCGCTAGTTTTGGCTGACGAACTAAATATCAACTGCGAAACTGTTTGACAGATTTTAACTGAAGATTTTGGAATGAAAAAGCTCTGCACGAAAGTGGTTTCGCAGAACATCCAAGAAGCCGTGACGAGGCTACTGTCAGATAATGGTTCAAATCCTGACAGGAATAATTCTTTAATCCTAAATAAATAAACCCAAAGAATGACGTCAGTCTTGACAATATTTCTTCGACATCAACCATCTATCAGAGCAAATCAAAACTTAGCTAAACAAGGCGTTTTAAAGGGCGTCCTTCCTTTCAAATCTAGTCTGATATATACACAACTAGCATTCGACTTAATAGATCTTAAAACGAAGCAAATTCAACCTAAGATTCCTACCCCTCGTTTATCCTCCGAAACAGCTTTCATTGACCCAAAAGGGACATCGAGACTTGTTAGTGAACTGAAACTGCAATCTTGTGCCAACTATATAAGAGCACAAGGCTACACCATTTGATTACACAGCTCAGAAAGCTAAAGTTTCCACCCTCTTCCTGTTCTATCTGTGTATGTTTGAGTGTAGTTGTGTGCGTGTGTATGCTCTCTGGTGTGTGTTCCCTCCTCTAATACAGAGTCGCCTCTTACGAGAAACTAGATGCTTCAATATCACTGTGTTGCGGCTACGAGGAAGGACGATACATCGGCCCAGCTTATTCATTAGTCCACCGCAAAACAGGACAGTCAACATCCTAAATTACATTAAACCTACAAATTGTTTCATCAGAAGTCCTATTTCTGAAGATAATGATATTATTACAAACTGCTGCTAATACATACAATGTTTGCTCTGTCTGCCTAGCTGAAAATGATGTATGTATATATATATATATACATATATGTATGTATGTAACTGTGGATTAGACTGTACTAGTTTGGTGGAGGCGCCGAGTTACCGTGGGATATATATACCTATATAAGTATGTACATGTAGCTTGTGTGCCGTTTCCTAACTGTATAACTGCATTATTAACGGTTCTTGAACAAGTCCTTGATGTTACCGCACTGTACGTATACGAAAATTTCATTTTATCGATCATTACAAGTTATAATATTATTACAAGGAAAACCTACAATCAAAATCTTACAAATATACGACAAAATTTACAGAACAAATCTGTCGCTAAAGTTTTCTTAGCTATACAGAGTTTCCAGTGGAAACTCATCGTTATTCATTCGACAAGAAAGCACTTAATCATCCCCCAAAGAAGCGGTTCAATACGACGTTTTAATTCGAACCATTGCGTCTCATTAAACAAACGAGTCGCGCTTTTACATAAATCAAAATTCGATGAAAATATCACGGAGGATATTCTAAAATATTTGCTGCCGGTGGAGCTGGAAGTTGTCGTGCAATTATTTGAGTCTTCTTATACAAACTGGTAACAATATTACTTCTTAGAGTTCGTATAGTACACGAAGGAAGGCCTTAAGGAATTGTGTTATTATGAATCTTTTTAAATGTAGAAGTCGATGAAGACCCACTAAGTATAATTTATAAAGCAACCTATAGGGCTGTCATTTTATTCAACCTCATGATTATCTCGACAATAATAGAAGAAGTCGATGAACTCATAGTTGTCAAACATCCACTTCAGAAAAACTATAAATTCTCTGAATGAAGATAGATTATAGAATTCTGATTATATGCGTTTCTTCTTAAGAAGTCCAGAATCAGATCAAAAGACTCACGATTGTCAATTCAACGAATTTAACTGTCTAATGCAATTGCCGTCAAATATGGAGGTAACAATGGAGGGACACTCCAGGACTGCATTTTGAAAAATCTTCCACCACAAAGCTTCAATAAGCAACAAACATTGAAACTACTTTTTGTATAGCTGTTTTTCGGTTAGAATTTAATCACCATAAAACTGGCGAGTAAATAATGGGAATGTAGAGTTTTGATCAAAGTTTATTATCTCTGTATTTCTCAAAAATAATTTGCTACAAAAAAATATACCTTGAGCCAAAGTAAAGTCGTTGATAGCCTTATGGTAGTATGATCTATTTTAAAGTTTCTTGTTAATAATATTAAACTGATTGATGACTAATTTGAGTCACTTAGAGTATGCTGCAGTTCTGTTCAAGAGAGTTCTAACAAACTGACTAAAGACGACTTGGTATTCCCAGAAAAATTGCCACTTTTTCACCATTCTCAGCAGTTTCGGATTCTTTTTGGTGTACAAGTAATCGGGGATAATTAGCACAGCTTGATATGATAGGGTACTAAATTAAATGTTGACATCCCCTTCTTCTTCTTTTGATGTATTTTGGAGACCAGAAAAATCATCTGACAATTGACAATTGAAGGTCAAATCCTGAAAATAACGTTCCAGTAAACGCTGTAACTCGGTGGATTTACATGTGATGGTGTTAGACAATTTTAAACGTTTTAAAATGTGTTTCTTTTGGTAAAAAATCTTATTTTCGACTCTGTGGCTAGATTAGTAAGCAAAACTAGTATTTGACTGCATGAGAATCCTCGAGTTAGTGTGAATTTTTAACCCAAGCTATACTTGTACTTTATTCTCTGGAACCAATTTCAATTGAGGAATTGTTAGTGGTAAAGGCTATCTACACACCTTGCCCAGGCTTCAAGACAATTGGTAAACATTCATGGAGTTATAGACAAAATTAGTCTGAATAATTCAAAAGTTCAACCATATTTATGTCAATTTTGTTTTCTCCACCTTCACCCTCCGAAGTTTATCCTTTTTTCCAGCCAAACCCTCAGGTACTTCAGAGAGTTTCCTGGTGCAATAGGCATACTCAAGATATTAAAGGCGATTGGAGCTATTTTCCTTTTTTTGGTGAGAAATACTGCTTCGGTCTTTTCGGGTGCAAGCTATAGTTTATGTCTGTGCATCCAGTCTGACACTTGATCTAGGGCCGCATTCGCTGTTTCCATAAGGAGGATCTCATTCTTTGTGACGACTACCATAGCGATATCCGATGAGGGTAGTCTCTTCAGGGAGTTCTGCTCTTAGTAGTCCGTCGTAAAGTACGTTCCAGAGAGTAGGACCGAGGACTGATCCCTGTGGGACTCCACTGGTAACGGGAGGGATAGATCTTGAGGACAGATATGAGGCTATTACGTTCCTCTGTTTTAGAGTTTTCTCGGTATTATGCTCCATGATGAGCTGTTGAAGGCATTTCTCGCGTTCAATATTAGAACTTGTTGTTAAACTGTATTGCTTGTCTGACTACCGCTACAAATGATTGCTGTGAAATTATATGTATGTGTTAAATGTGTTCAATGACTATCTTACTGCAATAGATTAGGTCACAATTTTCCCAGGGAAAGTGTCATCGTTCCCTCGGAGAATTGAACCTCGCCATCCAACGACCTCTCACAACACTGGACAACCGCCTAACCATTGCGACTGTCAAACCGTTCTAACAAGTAAATCCTCTAATTAGAATGACCTTATATACTAAAATGAAATGATTCATTAGGTAAGTTTATTACAATAATAATATAGGGAGCTTTCGTACACCGTTTCGAAAACACGTTAAACGCTAAACGCAATTTTGGTAGGAAATACGCATGCGCAGAACTTAACGTAACGTTAGTTGAATAGCGGCTAACCTTATATTCCGAAAATAGCGAGGGTATAAAGTTGAACGTTAGTTTGTAAAAGTGAGGTTAGAATTTTGTTTATGATCGTCTTGGATTTAATACTAACGATGATATGTGTTTACTGAAAGAAGTGTTGGCTATTAATCCAGATCAAAACATAGAAGACTGGAAGTGAGTGCATGAAATATCGTTAGATGTACAGGACAAGAATTTTATAAATAATAAAAGATATTATGGTCCTTTCTCACAAATTTCTTTAATGAATCGGCTACCGGTTTCGAACTTATACGTTCATCTTCATAGCCCGAAATTATAATGACCTCTCAAAATTAAATTGAACACACTGATAGCGTTTTCGGTTGGTGACAACTGGTTCAGTTCAGAGCGGACTGATCTGACGTCATATTTTTCGGGTAACCCGAACGGGTGCGAACTTGAACCAGTTGCAATCGAGTGTGTTGTTTGGTTCAGTTCAAAAATTTTATAACCTTTTTTTTTTAAATAACAGTGCATATTCTTTAGAGTTGGATAGAGATTCTTTTGATGAGATAACAAACGATCAAAACAATCTAATCGCGTACGTAAAACAATTGATATCGAATAAATTGATTGAAGAGACCTGTATTAACAGTTTACATTTAATAAGAAATGATGAAGTGTGAGTATTATCAAAATTAATGTTACATTGATATCATAAAACTAATAAGTATATAAAAAATTGCAGAAAATGTATTGAGATACCGGCTGCCAATATACCTGCTATTGAAGTTGATGTTGAAAATGTGGCAGAGGGTAAAACGTTGCTGTAACATTTATATTTGAAAATACTTGTGTATTCTTATTTTCTAGATACACTTTGGAACGATTCTGCAACAAAACTGCTACTAGATAAATATCAATTATATGTATTTATCAAAAGTGGGACCCATGGGACAATTTAAAAAGAAGAAAAAAATGTGGGAGCAAATCTCTGTTGACCTTTTCGATATTTTAGGAAATTCTAAAACAAGTATGCAGTGCGAAAACAGATTCAAAACCATCATGAAGAGAAAAAAAACTCTTTGATTAATAATAATTCCAGTGGAGCATCTCCAAAAATTATTCAATTTGAAGAAGTGATAGAGAAAATAAATATGATAGATGATAGTGTACAGCCAGAGATATTAATGGATGTAAGAAAATGTTTGCAGATTAAGAAGACTAATGAAAAGGAGTTGGTAAATATATGTAGTCCGTGATTTTCTTTTCTCTTTTTATATACTATATTTTAGAATAGTGATAACGAACAAAACAGTCATACTTCCGAATCAAGTACAGACAATGATAAATATAGCAGGAAGCGAAAGAGAGACCTAGGACAAACTCTGTGTGATATTCAAAACAAAAAAGAAGAGGAAAAGAATAAGGAACATATTTAAGTTTATTTATTGTGTTTATGTTAAAGGAAAATAAAAGCAGGACTTTATAACTTTTGTTTTATTTGTTACAGAAAAGAGCATCATACATTTAAGTTATGAGTAATATTTAATCGTTTCTCTTCGCCTAATCTTAAAATAACACCTCTGGGATTTTCAATTATTTCAGGAGGGATATGTTCTTCAAATGATTCATTCCATAAATCTCCATAATCCATACAAAAATTGTGTAATACACAGCAGCTAAGAATAAATTTACTAAGTTTTTTCAACCGTATGGAAATCTGTTTGTAATAATAATTGTCTAAATCGACCTTTCAGCAATCCGAAAGTATTTTCAATGAGTACTCTTGTTTTACTAAGAGTCCTGTTAAAGCTCTGTTCAGCTAGTGTCAAGTTGCCGTAGTCCCTATAAGGAGTCATTAAGTATGGGGCGAGTGCATAAGCTGAATCTCCCAGCAAATGAAATCGCTCTCCACACAAATATGGGAGTTCTTTACTGATAAATGATAAGTTGAAAACTCTAGAATCATGAATTTTACTTAGTGGTCCTGTGAACACATCAATAAACCGTTTCTTATTGTCACAAATTTCTGGCAATGTCAAAGCAGTTTGATGATGCCGATTAACATATGTCGATTTAATTTTGTGTACTGGTGTTCTAATTTTAATATACATATGTACCATTAACACATCCAATAACATTGGGGAAACCAGATACCTGCAATAATAAAATTACTTGTTTATTACGAAAAATTAAATTAGTTATAACTAATAGATACTTACTTGTTCAAAAGCATCAGAAATTGAAACCATTTCTTCATGAGTTCTTGGAAATTTAATCATTCCAGGGCCAATTGATATTAAATAACTCATTACTCTATCACAAATTTTAATAAAAGTTGATTCACTACAATTAAACATCTGTGCAATTTCTCTTATTACACATTGGTGATTACACACGGTTGATTTTTTCAGAGCTTACTTGTCGGGACGTAGTCAGAGCGTTTGTTTAAATGGCCAGATGTCATCGTTGCGTTCTATCGTCTCTGGCGTACCCCAGGGAAGCGTGTTAGGGCCGCTGCTTTATAGTATTTATTCGTTCAACATTATCAAATGTCTGAAACACTGCACCTACCATCTATATGCTGATGATACCCAGCTGTATCACTCTTTTGCTCTTTCTGATGTACACAATGCAGTGCAGAATATTAATGCTGACTTACAATCTATTGCTCCCGTGTCCTCACATCATTCTTTGTTGATAAATCCTGGTAAGTCGTCGGTGTTGGTATTTGGGAGAGCTTCGTCTAGGGCCGCCGCCCTTCCACATATTCAAATTATCTTGAATAATATTCCGCTGTCCATTTCTGAGTGCTCGCGCAATTTGTTGCTTTACCTTGATACTCAGCTTCGGTTCAAGAAGCACATCTCTCAATTGATCCGATCGGCTTATTACAAGCTGAAAATTCTTTATGGTAGCAGAGAGTGCTTGTGTCGAGATGTAAGAGTACTATTGTGCGAGTCTCTTGTCCTGTCCCAATTCTATTTCTGCATTAATGTATACTACCCATGTTTGGATGCGGTTGACAGACTGCGCATACAGCGAGTGCAAAATGCATGCCTGAGATTTATATACGGGATTCGGCGCTTTGAACACATATCTCACACACTAAAATGGGCTAATTGGCTTGATATGACAACTAAAGCAAATTTTCTCGCCACTACATTCTATTATAGGGTCATCCACTTCAAGAAACCCACATATCTCCACCGCAAAATATTATTCAGGACTGACGTTCATAGTGTGAATGTGCGGTGCAGGGGTTTGCTCACGCCTCCCTCTCATCACCTGGAACTCTTTAAACGATCTTACTCGTACTGCATTGCCAAACTTTATAATGCAATTCCGGTTTTCCTGAGGGGGTTAAGTCCGCCATCATTCGCCACTGAACTTAAAAAATATTATCTGTCTTTCTGATCCGATATAATGGATGCGTACCAACTTGCAACTACAAATATTTTTGTCTTATTTTTCTCTAGCTTGTGTGTATTGTGACTCGAATTTTGTTTTAGTGTTGTTAATTACTTTAATTCAATTATCTTTTTTATGGCTCGGGAGTCAGAGCAGCTGCTCGTTTTGCTTGCAGCTGATCCCGTACCTTTTGGTGATATTGTATTAGGTACAATTTCTAATTTGTGTTAATTATGTATGTAATTTATCGCCAATAAACAAATATTATTAGTATTATTATTATTATTATTATTTATTGCCAGCAAACCTAAATTTTTTAATGTGAGTATAGCATTTATAGTAATACAAAAGAATAAAATTCACTACCACAGCAAAGACATGATATGTGTTTCAGCAGATATTATAGGTTTTCCTCCAGTGTCTCTTTTTGGAAAAAAATCTGATTCAGTAAACTTTTCAATTATCTTGTAACATGTTTGCCGGTTAACTCGCAGATTTTTCTTAAACTACAAACTAAAAAATTAATTATTGTAATTAAAATCACATCTATACAAGAATTCTAGCCTCTGTATCAGAGCATTCTCGTATAACTTGGTCGACAAATCTCTGTATTTTTGGTTTTATACTTGGATTATTTATAATTATTGCGTATTCTTCATCTGAAGAACTTTCAGACGAGAGAGCTTCAGATAAAAAATGTAGATGTAATAACGAACATTTACGAACCGCCATATTGTTTTGAACTAGAACTGCTGCTCTAACTCTGGAATCGGTGCAAAGAAAATTGCATTATAGAGTAAATTGCGAAAACTCTAAATTACTATGAACGTTATTTGCATTAATGAGGTATTTGTAACGTTAAGTTTAGCGTTTAACGCATTTTTCTTAAGGCAACTAAGAAATGTAGTTCTTACGAAACACCGAAATGGTATTTTTAACATATTAAACGACTCAAATTTCCAAATTCCATAACAAGTTTTAAGATAGCGATTATTACTGTTACATCCGGTAATGTAACCACCATCCTTGTCAGTCAATCAAAAACTTCCCTTAACGCGATTTCACCAACTTTCAACCGAATTAACATCTATTCCGGTTAAGTCTTCCGCTAACTTCGTTAAAGTTTAACAATCGCGCAAATGCTATTAGTAGCCCCCACTACGGACGACGACCCATCATCTAACACTTTTCCTATCCTGTACACGACCCCTTTCATTACATCTCGGAGACGGTTTTACAGGTCCTAAAGTCGACCTTCGTTTAAGTATAAGTTGAGGTGAGAGGGAAGCCGGCATCCCCATCTCCACAAACTATATTATATCACTCAGATTTGACAATGGTTTCTCTATGTGGAAATACTGTTTTCATTACCGCGTTTCCCGTTATGTGTAGGGAGTCCCTTTACTGGGAGTTCGGGAAACGCGGCATAACGTACAGACACTATGGCAAACGCACACAAAATGGAAACTATTTTCCGCGCTGAACGAATAAATAAAGACGTCAAGCCTGCCTGTCAACTCGTAGTTTATGTTTCCGTGTTTCAGTGACGTTAAATTTCTTATATGAGAATGTCGGTTCGCAGATCCTATATATGTATATATATATATTGTTAAATCTGAAACCGTGTTGGGTTGCGGTTAAATAATTAATCTTAGGCGAGAGAGTATATGTATGTATGGAAGATATATACGTGTAGGGGATTTACAGAAAAAAGTAAGTTAAATTGATGTAGAATACGGATGTATATATCAAAGAAGGAAGTAGGAAACATTTTCACTTATAATGTGGCCATATTTTTTTCCTTTTGATACATTGCTTTTAACTTACGCCACTAACTTGCGCTGGTAATTCTATAGATTTGATCCAAAGAAGGCCAGTTTTTGTGTCCTTCCCCGAAAACGTTGATGCAATTCATGACATGACAGGCACTAAATATCTCATATGAACACGTCCATGATTTAGATCACGTCGATTTGGATATGAGACAAATTTTTGCAAAATGGATCCCAAAATGTGTGAAGATTGACAAGAACCGTGCAAGGGTGAAAGCATCACGTTCGATCTGTGCTCCGCTTGGAAATGATGCAGACTTCTTAAGCAGTATTGCTACTATGGTTGAAACTTGGCTAAATTTCTGCGACCCAGAAACAAAGCAACAATCGATAGAATGGAGACACTCTGGTTCTCCACGGTGTAAAAAGTTTTGTGTTCAAAAATCTGCTGAAAAAGTTCTTGCTTCAGTTTTTTTTGAGATTACCATGGAATAATCATTATAGATTGCCTGGATAGGGAGGGGGACGGGGGGAACAATAACTGGGAATTATTCTTCGATGATACTGACGATTCTACCTGAAAAAATTATGGAGAGAAAACGCGGAAAGTTGTCCAAAGATGTTTTGTTTCTGCACACAAATCACATGTTGTTATGCAAGCAATTCGTGATTTAGGGTTCGAATTCTTCGACCACCCCCTTTATTTACCAGATCTAGCTCCGTCCGACTATCATGTCTTTCCTCAATTGAAAAAAAGTTTAAAAGGTCGGAAATTTTCTCCCGACGAAGAGGTGATAGAAGCTGTGGAGGCCTGGTTTGAAGAACAAAATATTTTTTTTAATTTTAAATCTAGAGGTGTTGTAATAAATTTGAATTTAACAATTTTATCAACGAGAATACCTTATCTAACGATTATAGCATAATTTATCTTCCTTCTGTACATACTGTCTGCTGTCCCTGCATTCTGGGGAAGAGCAGAGAGGGCGGGGCACCCATTTCCTCTGTTTTTGCGTAAGTGGTGGTGGGAAAATTCTAATCATTGTGTCTGCTATTCTCTTTTTTGACCTCCAATTTTTTTGCAAAATTTTGCTTATATCCTAGTCATGAGCTCTAGCGTTGTTTGTTCGTGTAATTTGGGCCAATTATTTTTCAAAATCCCAATGCTTAACATATAACAGTACTAAAAATTACTAAACCAAAAAATGCCTGGAATAAGTGCTCATGGTGTATTGTTGGGAATCACTCTGGCTCACTCTATGTTTTAGTCACTGTTATGTTTGATCTAAGTAACTATATATGCCTCTCAATTACTCTCAATTTGGTCAAACTCTAAAAATGTTACAGCTTGTTTCTTTATACTTCTAAACCACAAAAAAAAATTAATATTATCATCAGCCCATCCAGTTGTTCTTTTAATCTGAGCTTACATCTAACAGACGATTTCAATTCTTCAGTTCCCGAAACTATAAAAGTAGCCCAACTTTATGCACTTTGTTATACGTAACTTCAAGCTCAAATGAAAGTATGGGGTGGTATGGGGTGGGATGTGGTGGGATTGGGCGGTATGGGGTGGGATGTGGTGGGATGTGGTGGGCATGGGGTGGGATGTGGTGGGATTGGGTGGTATGGGGTGGGATGTGGTGGTGACCAGACGATGATTTAGAAACGAAAACAAAAGATTGCAACATTTTCAGCTTTTGATAGCCTCTCAAAGACCCTAAAATTATATTGAAGCTTAGCTTCAAGTTGGGTTGTCATACGATTTTTATTTTCTTTTATTAGAGTTAGAGTAAAGAGGGGTGCAAAACAAGAAATTATAAGAGAACCTTTAAGGACCTCATGAAGCCCTGGAAGTCCCCAATTCACATAGAAATTAAAATTGTTTTTGCAGTCGCATCATATTTGGTAAGTAATCATGGTTGAACGATATATTCTACTCGGTAACAAAAATTCTGCTGCTAAAAACAAAACAAAATTTTTGATATCATTTTTTTATCACTTTGTAGTGCCAACTCTACCGAACTGTAAGATCCGAGGACTGTCCGGGCCATCCTATCAAGCCTCGCTTGCCCCGTCGGAAAGCAATTATCATGGTGCATATAGTGCAATAAATATCTTTTTTCAGAAACCATATGGTGTTATCTAGTAGATTAGGATTTTGTAATCATTTTAATCTAATTTGCAAAAAGCAACAAGCAATTCAAAGTACTAAATAATTTTCTTGAACATTTTCTAATGTAAGGCGGTGTAAACATTTTTGTGGTCCTAGTCTCCAATTGTGAACAAGAGTTTCGAGTGAAGATCTCGATACTTAATGATCAAAATCTAAAACTCCTAAGGTGGCTATCAAATCAAAGCCCCATGTTTAAAATAAACTGGTTTCAATTTTAAACTACTATAAATAATATCGAAGCAAATCCACTATAACAACAAAAGTAATTTAGATCGCAAACTCAATAATCCCCTTGTTAATGTAATAAAGACTTTATCGATTCCTGAAGATGGGCCGCTAATACCGCTTTTTGATTAATATTTACAGGGGCGCGAATAGTTCGCTCTCCAGCGAAAATTAACACCCTAATTGAAAAGATTACTCATTTCACATCATCATGATCATCATCATTATCATTATAGCCACCAGCACTACACGGGGACGCCTCCATTCGTTAAAGACAAAAGAACGAGCGTCGAACATTTATTACGTAAAGGCAATTTGGGTTAGGAAATCGACCTATTCATTGTGTGTAGTACGTCAGTCCTCAACGCAGGAACTAGATAAAAACCCGTTAAACTTTTCAATATAAAATAATATCTATCTTCTTCCGTTCGCGGAAGCTCGTAAACATAACCCAGAAAGCCGTCGCCTGGGCCTGTCCGAACTCTATTCATCTTTATTGTCATCCCCCTATCCTTTTAGATATTTCTTTAGTTCTCCATTAGGGAAGTATTATTGTGCCGTATATATACAGATTGTGTAAAAAAGCGTAGAACTTGTTTAAAAATAGACGGTCGAAAATGTTTTATAATTTTAAATTTTATTTATTTGAAATCCTGTTTACTGCGCCACTATTATGTATTTTATAATTTAATGTTTCTAAATATAAAACTTCGATTTAGAGAGGATTTTATAAAGATAATATTTCGATATATATTCGAAAATTCCTTCAACGATCTGTATATTTTCATTTCATCTATACTGCATATAATTACTACTAGACGGAATTCAGATAAAACGTCCAAGAAAAGCGAAGGCGAGTCGCGCCCGAGCACTTCAGTTCGAGTTACATGACGGACCGAAAGACTGTGGGATGGGGCGGAGTTTTATTTGCAAATATCAAAATGATTGATTGTAATACCTCGTATTGTGAGTTCATAATGGATATGTCAGTATAATAAAAATATCCATTATCTTTCGTCTGTGTTGCCAAAAAGCCGTCCCAGACAATAAATCATCTCCAGTTTGCGGGGCGTTTATGAAGATCTAACACCCTCCGTTAATGTTCCGTGTTCTTCCTCACTAGTTCGGGGTAATACTAGGAGTCTTCTGGGGTTTTAAATATCGAATATTTATATTTCGATTTGTAAAAGTTTGCAAGAAAAGGGAGGATGAACGTCAGACAAAGTTTTGCATTACTTTAGGATTTATTCAAGAAAATTTTTAATTAAAGTTGGCTAAGATCTTATACGTCCGAAATCTCCAAGAAGAGATTAGTGAAGTTATAAATCTGATCAAAATACTTTGTTACAATCACTGATATCAGTGCGTAAGCAGGACGATCGCGCCTTTGTGTTCTTCTTGACCAGCAGGAATGGAAAGCGTACTCACTACGCGAACTGTTCATTGGATTCCACCAACACGTGAGCACGGCCCTATACGGCGTTAGTGAATCGTGGCAAGACATCGGTGGGTTAACTCGAGCAGTGCATCCAACTACACATAAAATTGTTAAATATAGACCGACTTGACGCAATGAGTTAAGTCCAATATTTAAAAAGCTGTCCGTTGGATGATTTTAAAGAAAACTGTAATTACTTATACGAAGAAGTAAGGAAGGTGAGAGGAATTGAAACATTATCAACTGAGCAAATGGGCTGCTCTATCTAGAAACATGAAAACATTTTGAAACAAAACCCAATCCTGGCTGGATGGCAAGATAGAGTTTCGTTGTGATATCGGAACGTATGATTCGTCCCAGAAAGTCCCAGAAGTGCAATCTTTAGTGCCAACTATGCTGAATGTTAACAATAATAACATTCCAATCCGACATGTACTATTGTTTACCATGACCATCTATCATGGTAAAGTGTGCAACGCAGTTACCGATACTTCGTCTACACAGAGGTGTTTTTTATGTAGACTTACTTCCAACGATTTTAATAAAATTGAGCTAGCAGTTCACAAAGACATCGAGGACAAATCAAAATTACAGTTTGGTACGTCGTCGTTGCATGCCTGGATACGCTTTTTTGAGTACTTGTTGCACTTGTCCTATAAACTACCCATTGGTCAGTGGTAAGCTCGAGGAGAAGAAAGCCGACGAACGATAGCAGAAAATTATTCAAGAAGAATTTAGGTCCAAAATAGGTTTATTGGTTGACACACCGAAACCAATGACGGAAACATTGCACGCAGTTTTTTGAAGACCCTGAGGCGTCATTGCAAGTTATTAAGGTGGATGAAGAAATAATTCGACGTGTTAGAGTGATTTTGTTGACCATTTCTAGCGGATATTCTGTAAAAGTAGACGCAAACGGTTTGTCCAATTGTATCCATGGTATAATATGCCAACAACTGTTCATAAGGTATTATAATACATAGTGCAGAGATTATAGCTTCTGCGATCCTTCCAATTCGTCAACTTGGAGAGGAAGCCCAGAAAGTTCGACATAAGGATATTTTGAGGTACCGAGACGGGTTTTCTAGAAAATTTTCAAGGCAGAAAAATACAATACACAATACAATTTTTTACGTAGGGATAGGCTTACAAGGGGAGGCGGTGTTGGCATGTATGTATACAAATCCTTACGTTTTTCTGTTCTTGCCAGTTTCGGTAACAGCGCGACAGACTCCTGATCAAGCTAGTCGAAATCTACGGGCTCCAAAAGCTGATATCTGAGCCCACAAGGGTGACAGACACTTCAACTTCACTGCTTGACCTGATTCTAACTAATGACAAAGAAGTAGTCGTGAACGTACGCCTGGGGATGGTTCATGGTTTCTCAGATCATAGCTTTGTGTCATGCATAATGGATATACCTGTTCCTCGTACTGAGCCCTTCCTCAAAACGTACAGAGACTTCAAACACTTTATTTACGATGACTTCTATTTCCGTTTAATCAATAGTCCCTTCCGGCTAATATTTGATACCTGCGACATTGATTAGAAAGTTGGCATCTTTAATTCTATTATTATCACTTTGCTTGATGTTCAGGCACCTTATTGCAAAATTAGCCACCCTCGAAAGCCGTGGATAACGGATACGATTAAAATGATGCAGAAACTTAGGGAGCCTTTACGAGATTTAAGTGAACCTGTAATCCAACGCATTTCTCCTATTACAAGAACCTTAGGAACTTAACCATCAGTGCTATCATGCGGGAAAAGAGAGTCTATCTGGACCATCGCGCCCGAACTGGAAATGCTAAAACGTTCTGGTCAGATCTAAAAGCTCGTCATGTTCTTCCAGGTTCTAGCGGTGATAAGGCTTTGCCTGACCGTCTGTCCAATGTTGACCACATAAACCACTTTTTCACTTCTGCTCCTGTAGCCCCAAATTCTCATCCTCATCTTCTTAATTGTGACGCTAACTTTGAGTCAAGCAGCCATGTGGGACTTAGTGATAAATTTGTCTTTCACAGCGTAACTGATACCGATATCCTTCACAATACAAGTAAAGTGTCCTCCAAGTCCATTGGTGTGATGGCATTGGCATTGAACACATTAAATTATGCTGCCCCTTCATAACGCATATTTGCAACGCGTCCATTTCAGGTAGCTGTTGAAAAAAGTCTAGGATTTTACCTCTACCCAAGAAAATCCGCCCTGAATCCTTATCGGACTTACGTCCCATCAGGATTCTTTGTGCGATATCTAAGGTGTTTGAGAAATTATTAGAGGAACAAATACGTTATTACATTACTTTAGCTGAAGTCCTACCTCCCTTTCAGTCTGGCTTTCGTCCTGGCTACAGCTGTACTTTGATAAAGAGACATATGTATTTTGGCCACGAAATCGGGAAACTTCGCCAGTGCGCGCCGCCCGTGTTGTATTTTGTGGAGCTATGAGAGCCCCACATATGGGGAGCCAACTCGTTCTCCGAATCCGAAGCTATCGGGGGAGAGAGAAACCTTTCTTAAAAGGATTATTAAATTAATTTTTAAATTTCTGAATTATAGTATCGAACTGACTGATAAATTGTGTTGCCAATATGTTATGAATACAAGATGAAACAAAATCGTTTTTGTAAAATTAACTTTATTACGTTTTCGGGTTCCAACATTAAAAGGCTAGGAGATAACTATTAATAAAAGTAACCCCTTCCTCTCTTTTATTCCTCCTATTATCCCCAAACCACCGCCTCCACCACCGACGAAAAGGACTATTTCGATTCAACAACTTTGCAGAAAGAGAGTGAGTTGGTAAAGTGGTAAAGGGAAACAAGGTTCTATCTGGCGTGCGGAGGGGTTTGCAACGCAACTGAGGTGTGAGAAACACATAAATTAAAAGGGTCGTGTCGTCCCTAAATAAACCTGAAAACTTCGAAAGCCTTTAATTATGATTAATAGGCGGAGTTTAATTAAACAAAATTCAATTTTTACTTCCGCGTGGCCAAGCCGTTCCGGATGGAAGGGTTGCTTAAAACGGAAAGGTAGATCACGGGAGTAGATCCTGAGACGGTCGCCTGGGAAGAAGTAATAAGCTTTTTCTGATTATATCTAACGTAATAATGTTGCGCCGTTGGAAAACGCTGATATAAATGATCGTTTTAGGAACGGAGAATTAATCGCGAATAAATAAATAACAATTTTACTTTCAAATAAGCGGACATAATACCGAAGATACAATATCGAACTTAGCTTACGGCGCAAATTTCTATCCTATCCCTAAAATGGGTAGCAAACACCCGAAGTTTTGTTATATTAAGGATAGTTTTAGAGAATTACCACCGCTAACCACCATATACAATCCCTCGGCTGGCTCGGGATCGTAGGGCTAGCGACAACCAGCCGGTACGCTATTACAGAACTTTGCGAATAATTTTTATCTGATCTACGTAACCGACTTATTAGAACATCTATTTTATCTGAATTTCATCTAGTGTGCTAAATTTTCGTTTTACTACGATTAAGCGAGTCCTTCTCCTTCTAGCTTTCATGTATCCCGTATGGAAGGGCTGTGTGTATGTAGAATGTAGATTATCAAATAAATTAGTGTGGAAGATTTGAGGAGTATTTTATTTTGATATACACGTTACGATGGAACTTTGTCGTACAGTCGTTAGCCATTCTGCTAATTATCGTAATTAGTGTCCGTAAAATAGATTGTAGAGAACGTCGGATTTATTAGAGCTTGTTTCATTTCAAATTAGCACGTGTTTTATTACGTTTTAAGCATGTTATATTTCGCTGATATTATCTAGCAGTAGATGTAGATGATATATAGTAGATGGAGTATGATATATGTATCTAAATGGCGATGTTATAATTGAGATTTCATGACTGTCTACTTCAACGTTTAACCGTAAGAGTCTCGATTAAACGCTAAGTAGAGAGTACCTCAGGGGTTTATCTTAGGTCCAATTCTGTTACATATTTAGTAAACGTGCATTTTTCTTATACAGGGTCCTGCAGCTGAACTCCTGTATTTGTGAAACGTTTCACTTTACACATGCTGAAACTAGACATTAAGAAGTACATCTGAAAATAATTTTTGACAATACAGGGTGTTCCAAAAATCATAGGCGCAATCACACGACGTTCTTTTAAACGGAACACCCTGCATTTTTTTTGCATTTTAGCAGTGACTGACCATTATTTATACGTACACACCTATTTTGTTTTTTTTTTTCTTTGATGTGTATGTTCAGTGCAATGAATATTTTTGTTAAAAAATTAATATTTACTTAATACCATTAAAAATAAGAGTACTGCCACAAATGCGAACTTTAAAATGAAATAATTGAGGATTGGGATCAATAAATAGAAGTTACTTTAGGCAAAATTATGAAATTTAGCGGTATACAGGGTGTTCAAAATTTACTGTCCAATTTTGGAAACTTTGAGCAACTTTTTTAGAGTTTTCTTAAAAGGGAACACCCTGTATATGTTTACACAAACGGATGAAGAGCTTTATTATGAACAATTTTTGTTAATATAACCCTATGGCTATCTGTAGTCGTTTTGGATAAGAACGCTAAACTCATAATACGTAGAGGAAAGTAGCCTAATATAAGATAGGTTCCTATTATGAGACACACACCCCCACGGTGTTGGACCTCGCTAAACCCTGGTTCCGGTCCTCCGACTTCAATCTTATCAATTTCCAACAGCAAGCAGTTACGGATCAGGTCCGCCTGCTCCTGTGAAATGGAGGTCTCAATGGAGGCCATCCGGATTGTCGTGAGAGCCGCTTTATAGGATTTGGGTACAGGATTACCTGTCTTTATCCGCTTTGTGACTGCTTTTGGTGAGCTGCCCTCAGAGAGGTTTCGCTTCACCCCCGCAGTCACAGCGTGGCTGGTGCTACATTTAGCGATAGTCGCTTCCCTGGCAGCCTTTTCTACTTTGGGCTCAATGCTACCGGCTGGACCAAAGCGGCTAGCCGTGCAGCTTTACGTTTGCGCCTTTCGGAGCCGGAGAGTTTGGATCTCGGTTTTGGATTCTCGGTTCCCGAGCCTCGGTAACATCCATTGTAGGTGCCTTTTCAGGTTTACTAGGGTGTCTATTTTCAGAATTCCCGGGTTTAGATTTAGGTTTTTGTTTATCAAATGGCTCCATAAGAGTGCCACGAGTAAGGGGAAAGTAGGTCGACCCGACGCAGTGCCCCGGTACGTGGGTAAGCCATTTATACAGTGGGGTGCGCCCGGTGCCCCAAGGGTTGGTCGATAGGGACTGATCCCCTATTCAGCCACGCATCCCATCAGCTCGACCACAATCGTAGGGTTTAGGTTTTCTGTGAGGTTGTCTCCTCTCGGCCCAGGCAATTAAGCCAAGGCCCCCCAACTCTTGATAAGTGCAGAGCACCAACCGGGAGCCTGGTCTAACGATGGTGAGACTTTTCAAAGAGAAACCCCACCATCGGCGCCGTGTTATCCCATGTGTAAGCTCTAGGCCACGACACGTCAGCTGAGCAGGGACTTATGAGACTCATTAGTTTCTTTCGAAATATGAATTGCCATTTAGTGGTAACTGTTGGAAATATTCTTTTGTAGAGCAAATACAACACGCGCTACAATTTTCGACTTTATCTTAATTTGGTTGTCAGTTGTGGCTTCTTTACATAAAGTGCATGTGTGAAAAGTTTTTAAGTGTGTTATTTACTGGTAAATATTCAGTAACGAGGTAAGTATTTTACATATTTTATCTGCTCATTCTGTTGCGTACGCGTCATTTAATAACGTAAGTATTTAAGGTGTGTTCAAACTTTTGTTGGTCCTAATATGAGACACTCTCGTATTAGAAACGTCAGCTGTCACATATTGGGCACCCAATTTTAAAAACCTGATATTTCAATCGTTTTACCTAACTAGCTATTAACACAATATATATCAAATTTTTACTAGAGTACTTTTGTAGAGCTTACCTAAGATGACCACACAAAGTATTCGACGCCAATGTGTTCACTAAAACGAAAAGTAATATTGATGAAAACTCTTAAATTCTTGGTTAGTGTAAACCAAATGGGTCAATATTAATGTTGAAATACAATATATCTTTAAATCTCTCCCTAGTTTCGTTAATAGTCCGAGGAAGCTTAAATAAAACATTTGCAAATGGCAAAAAGGCTTGATCATTCTCATGACGTTTTAAAAAATGTACTTCATAACCGTTATGAAACTTGTTAAGAACTTTAGCCGCGTAATTTCGAATGCTGGCTTTTCCATGTACCTTGTCTCCTTCAGGAACATCTTCATCGCTATCAAACACCAGCTCATCTTCAGATGAATTGTCATGGTAAGAAATTTTGTCCTCTTCATCAGTCTCCTCGTCTTGGCCTACTTTGCGTTTTATAGATCTTATCTTTTCCTTTTTCGTTTTCTTCTTAGCATGCCTTTCCTCAAGTTCCATTATTCAGGTGTGTCAGTTGCTATCTTGCATTCACCTTTGTTTCTTGGCGTGCGATTACTTTTCCTTGCTTGGGGTTTGGGGAACGGGCGGATAATTTCAGGGGGTATAAATGCAACGTTGCCAGAAGTTACTGGCTTGTCCAATTCCAAATTATTTTTGGAATCATTAGAGTTTGATGTAGATGCTTCATTCCTTTCGAAATTTTCACTAGGGGCTCACAAAGTCTTCCTTCTTGAAAATAGACTTGTCATATGGCACAATACCGCTACACCTAAACCCGGCTTTGATATTTGTAGGTGTTGTGGCCCTATCCCAAGCCTGTAGGCAAATAATAGGAAGATCGTATATCGATATTGTTTGACCAGGATGTATAAGTTACGCCTTGATTAAAGAAGGTCTTAAACGGACTAAACACCGTTCTGTCAAGGGGTTGTAGTTTGTTTGAGGTATGAGGTGGTAGCGTTAACACTACAATTCCATTAGACCGGCAATATTCCATTGCGGGTACCGATAAATGCGAATCATGATTATCCATGATCATACGTTTTAATGCCGCTAAAAAATTATCTGAGGCCATCCAACCACTTGGATGTACTAAGCCGAGGGCGCCACAATCTGGAACACCACACCACCATTCATCATCCTTTTGTCGTCAAATCGGTGATTCGGAAAGATCCATATTGGCGGTAATGCAGATCCAGCTGTACAAAGTATGCCCACTTGAGTAACAAGTTCTCCTCTCTCACGAGAAGTTACCTGCCCAATTTAGTGTTCTCCTTTTTTCCCTAGTATTTTAGGGAGTTTTTGTACCGTTGTGACGCCCGTCTAAAAATAAATAAAATATGTGGTTCGTTAGAATATTAATTAAGACATTGCAGAATATTACTTCGTCCAAATTTAAAATTTGCCTCGGGTCAAATAAATATCGGCCAATGACTTGACCCTGAAATATGTTTACGTTGGTGGGATTAAAACTAATCGACTTGCCAAATTGGTGTAAAAATGTGGTAACAAAAAAAAGGTAGTACACCCATGCGCACCTATGCGACCTCTAGAACGTACTGCTGAAAGTTAGTAGGTGTCCTATAAAAAGAGCAGAGTCTCCTCCTGTCCAAAGTATCCCCACCCTCCTCTATTCTTCAGGCAGCACAACATTTGTAAAATTTTGGGAAATTTTGCCAGTGCGCTTCCTATTTGCTGACATACTCGTTGTACAATTTTTTTAGAGATAAAACTAAAGGAAGTTATTAAAGAAGCTATCAAAGAAACCCAACATTTTGTTCGTCTTCTAACTCGTTTCTTTCCTAACTTAGTACAGCATAAAAAAATCCTCTACTACATTATGGAATTAATTGTCCTAGGTCATTACAACATCTCGTTCGCATATATTTGTGAAGATTATTAGTGCTGTCGAGGTCGCCCGGTGGCGCAACGGTGTTGCGGTAGGCCGCGATAGCCATACCTGGTGCTTCGATTCCACTTCCGGAAGGCATATTTTTAAATAAAAATATGTTTAATTTAATTGGTGTTTGGGAAAAATTGCATTATATACAATTGTCAAGTTATTTGTACTATTACAAAGGATACAGAATCTATATAATGATATAGATGAGATAAATATCCTCATTTACGATGTAGTCAAAATATATCTACTAAGAAAACATTATTTACAAATCTAGAAACAATAAACATACACAACAAAACCTTCGGATATTGTAAACATATAAACGCCGTCTTATTTACATGAAATAGGACACGAGAAACGTGGAAGCACGCGCACATCCAGCTCGCTGTTTATAAAATTCCTCAACTGGGATATAGGCCCTGCACGGTAGTGTGAGAGCGAGACGATAAAACAGCTGTTTTCAAGATTTAAACACGCCGAATTTACGAGACAGTTAAAACGTGACACCGGTTACGACCCCGGGATCAAATAAATATGTAGACGAGCAAATAGGTGCCGTCTTGTCCCGGGCATATCATGGATAACCACTCTAGTTTAATGTGTTGACTCTCTTTCGTTGTACACTTGTGAATAAGGAGGAAGAATCAACCCAAACCGAACTAATTGAGTTTTATTTTTAATGGAATAATAATGAGAGAGGATCGTGGTTTGTTAGCTGTATTCGTATTCGATGTCTATTCGTTCCCCGTTTCGGTTCAACGCTTCCGGTAACAGCGCTATGTCATCCTGTTTGTTTGTATATTTCATTGTATAAGGCTCCCTAGCCTTCTTTAGCTTCTCTACTCCGTTTCAGTATAGGTAGGTTTCTCTGGATTTAAAAATGTTTGTTTCGCTCCGGATTAACTAGTTCAGCATAATTTATACGCTCACGATTGTAAGGTAATGTGCGTAATAATGTCAGAGTTGAGAAGAATTATTTGACAGTAGAATTATGGTGTTGATACTCACGTAGACACGGATTATAAGATTGTAGCGTTAGAAACAGGAAATTTTATATGTAAATATGTGTGAGATGTAGCAAGAGATAATGCTGAAATATCTGACAGTAATTACCTAAAATTTCTCGAAGATATTTTTTCGTTGTTAACAGTAACGTTTACCAAAATAACGTTAGTAATGTAAGCTGTCGCAATTATTTATATCAAAGGGGATGTTTAGTTCGATAGGGCATTTACCTCTTTATATCGAAATTAGACGAATTTAATTACTAGTAATAGCCTTCCGTTTGACCAACGAACCAAATTAATGGTGTTTAAACATGTATTAAAGGACCGCTACGTCAAAGCGCAGAGATCAAGTCGAACTTTAGAATATATATAACTATAAACAGTTTTCAGAGAATATTAATAAATTAAAATATTAAATTGTAATCCTGATTTAATTAATGATTCATGTTAATCAAAGCATTACAACAAAAAGAGACACTTAGAAGTATGATCTAGTAAACTTTTGCAATCAGTTTAAATTGCAAACCACCAAAACCCGTATTTCGTCAAACACTTGCATTTCTTGCTTTCGCAGTTTTTATGACGTTTATGGTTGGAATCACCCTGCAAACGAATGCAAAGAAAATAGATCAAGTATTAGAAACGGACCACGTGGTTTCGATCTATTTGTTCTCGTTAGTGTTCCTCCAAATGCAAAACGTAACTTCATCGCAGCTCGACTAACAACCTTGACGATTTCGAAAACAAGGCCAAAAAGCTGTCCTTTGTACAGAAAGGGCGGCTGATACAACACGATCTAGGGCGGCCAAGACTATAAATCCGCTACTGCCTATTCTTATTCCATCTGGTGGGCAAGGTCGGAAACAGCGTCTGATCTAGCGCCAGCATCTGCCAATATCCCGCAGAATCAGGTGCCGCCCATAATCGTCATAGCATCTTGGTTCGTTAGCAAAGTACAGATCTGTAAAGATTTTAAATTTTCTACTGCAAGCAAGAATGTGATGATACTGGCCAGGAAAGCTTTAGAAAAAGCCTGTGGTGATCAAATTATTTCAAAATTCCACATGGATAAAAGGGCTCCACCCCGCGCCGACAAAAGGGATGCCCCGTCTTTCAGTTTCAAATTCTTCTTGATAAGTACGCTAGTTCCCAGTTCCATTTTGAATTTTTAAATGTAAGTTTGCGAAGATATTTTGTACAAGAAATTACAACCAATTTCCTCCATTCTTCCTTGTACTTTGCAACTAGTTTTATTTCTTTTAGGGCAAATTTCTTCCATCTATTGATCGAACCTCCTCTTCCCTCTCACATTGAACTCCAAGCTTTGTTCTGATCGACTTCCATTTTCGTCATCTTATTGCTGTTTCCACTGATTTTCGCTGTGCAAATCCTAAGTTTCGTTTTCCAAATCTTCACGTCAGTCCATTTTCGTTTTCTATCATATTTTTCATGAGCCAGTCTGTAGCGATAAAAAACAGAAAAGGAAGAGAGCAGACATTCTTCTCTTACGCCTTTATTTAGATCGACCGTCTCGGTTTTTCGTCCATTCCATTCCATAATTATTCCATAGTCTTGGTATAGTAGTTTTATCATAGTGATCAATTCCTTAGGAATTCTATATTCCTGCAAGATACTCCAGAGAGTCTGGTGTTTGATGGAATAGAACGCGTTTTAAAAATGGAGAAACAGGAGGTTGGCTCCCTTCTGTTTTACAATATGAGGAGCTCGTTTTCAAAAGTTAACATGTCCAAATTTACGCCATCACATCTTGGTTTTTAATTTTTTTAGAAGTTACGTCCATAATGTGGATTGTTTATACGAAATTTTGTAAATCACAAATGCCTATTTAAGAAAAAAAAATGTATTGGACGAATTCCTTGAAGTTAATTTAATACTTCTAGCAAATCTTTTAAATCATAAACAATCCAGTATTTTTTCAGAACACGTGCTGTTTTACTATTTTTAAAGATTTTCATAATCTTTAGGATGAAGGATTTCCTCTTGCCTGTGTTGCTTTCTTTCCACTCGCCCAAAAAATCCTATCTACGAGCAAGTAAGAAAGCCCTGGTACTGGGATAATTATTTCAATTAGAATCAGGTTATCTGGGGCTTTATTGCACAACCACCACATTAAAAGATGTATAATGTGTGTGTTGTTATTTTGGCCTTCACAGCCGTCCGAAAAGAGACTAAAACAGCCCAACCAACTTCATTAGAGCCCCGGCCACTCACATCTTCCATCCACCTGTACATAATATACTGGATTTTGAGCATCTATGTGCACAATGCAGAAAGAGTAGAAAGCTACATATTTGATAAGAGTAAAAGGTTTCTTGGGTTGGAAGACCTGTTGAAGGTCAAAACAGCAAAGAACTGCACCATCTTCTTCCTCTTTCATAATTAAATGAAATTGTTTTGTTTTTGTTTCGTGAACTTTTAATTCGCGTGCCAAGGTCTACTTCGCGTCTGCATCATTTAATTTTTTGGTGTTGGTATTCGATTCGATGATAATAGCTGCAAACATCCGTGGCTGGTCAATCAAATCATAAATTGAAATATCATTATTCAATATATTCAATTTTTTTTTCACAACATGTTCACTTGGCTTACTTTTCTGCCTCTTTCTACTTCTTACACTATTCTCTGCCACACTCACACCGTCTGAAGACATTATAATCAAGAACTAAATCCTAATACATCACTATACACGTGCAGATCGCAAAGTTAACCGTTTCAGAGCTGTCAAACTGGACATATTTCGCTTTGAAAACAACATATTCTGAACATGTTGCGTTTTGATAGTGGAACACAAAGTTTCTGTCTTAAATAGGATTTGTTACGTTTTGATAAGAACTGATTAAATTATATTTTAGACCGTTGATTAATACACTTAACGCCATCTCTAACTCTAAAGTTGAAAAAATTTACTTTTCACTTTTGAAAACGAGCTCCTCATATATTCTTCCAGTATAATTCTTAGTGTAATTATGTGGTCTATGCAAGTATTGTACAAAAAACTCAACGTTTGTAGCTAAGTTTTCGTAATATGTTTAGGGCTTTATCAGGGTTACAAAGCAAGCTGCTTAGCCTAAGATTAACTGGAACATTCTGTCCACAATTAAAAAGCTATCGCTATTGACAAATACTTTTTAACAGATTATTAACAAACGATAATCGAGTGGTATAAAATGAACTAACGAAACTGGCACGATCGTAGACACATACTCCCACGCTAAATTGAAGAGGCAATCGTTTATTTAAGGGAGATCGTAGCGTCACGAGGGTTTGCTCATGCAATTTCACGAACTGCGTATTAAGTATTGTCGCTTTCAACTCGGTGATCCGTATTCAACTGTTTTTGTTTGTACGCTACGTTTCCTGCTCTTTTTCTAAAGACCTGAATGTTGTACGCTTCTGCGACCGTTGATTTTGTCGAGGGCGTAGATTTTTTTTCTCCATTTCAATGAAAACCATCGTTCACGACTAATTAGAGAGTTGCTAAATCGCGGAAAATAGAGCTAATTGGTGTACTTACAGTAATATGTGGTTAAAAAGGCTGAGAATGGCAGATTTTTTTTTTAAATTGTGGCTTGTTTTATCTCTCACAAATGTGCATACACGATTCAACGAAATCTCACTTGTGTGTAATTTGTAGTGTATAGTCTGTTTCAAAATTCATATAAATCATATTTGTATATCTTGAGCTCCTGTCGTAATTCCGCAAACAGTAATAATTATAAAACGGTGACGTACGAGGGAAGCCTGCTAATCGCGAACGAAGGGCAAAATTCGGTACGCAAATATTACGATAGTGAAGTAAGTGTATGAAATTACTAAGCGAAAATTAATGTTTGCGTGCAAGAACAAGTAACGAACTAAAACAATCTTGCGTGTTTGTTTTAATTAAAACAAATAGTGGTGCGCGGCCGTAATGTACAAGACTTGAAATGAAATTTATAACAGGGCTGTGCAACCATTTCGGATTGTACTCTCGTGATGTACAGTCGTCGAGAATAGTACCCGATTGCTTTTTCTTTTTTACTTTTATTTTTATACCTACCTGTAATGTCTTGTAATTGTATATGGCTTTAGATCAAAAATCGGTACGAATGAATTAATCTTTAACATTCTGTACAGTATTTAAAAGTGTATTTATCTTCTTCCTTTTGTCGATTAATGCTTATTGGAGACAAACAGTTGTTCACGGTGTATTTGAAAGTAAACATAGAGTGCAACTGTGTAGTGGTTGAATCAGGTGGAATTATTGAGTTTATGAGCTAACTCAAGAATACCAGCTTGCAGGCTAAGTGTTCTTGTTCTTGTTTTTGATTAGGATCTAACGTACTCAAAAAGTGGACGGATGTGTGATGTAGCCTTCGTGGCCCAGTCTGGACTGGCGTAGGTTTGTATTTTGTATAGCATGGCAGCCGTTTTAGGACTAAGTTTGTGGTTACCCAGAATAGGATATAGTATTCAATCTTCACTCTCCAGTCGATCTCCGTCGGTAGAGCGGTTATCTTTTGGGGTTTGGTATTGTGGTCATGGACTGAACGCAATGGCTTGGACACCAACTAACATTTTACGGGTGTCAGATCTCGAGTTTTGCTCAGGTTCTACTGCTATGTAATAAAAGCTTTCCAAGTTTAAAAGATCAAGCTATTGATATATTTGCCGACCGACTACAACCTTTAGTGCCCTAACCTAATCTAGTGCCAGCATCTGTCAATATTCCACAGAATCAGGTGCTGCCCATAATCGTCATATCATCTTGGTTCGTTGGCAAAGCACAGATCCATAAGGATTTTAAATTTTCTACTGAAAGCAAGACTGTGATGGTACTGACAAGGAAAGCTTTACAAAAAGGCTCTGAGTTGGAGAAGCTTAGGACGTATTCTCGAATTGAAGGAATAACACCAGAAGCTGAGGTAATCAAGTTATTTCAAAATTTCACATGGATAAACGGGCTCTCTCCCCTACCCCCGCCGATCAAAAGGTTTCAAATTATTCTTGATACGTTCTAGTTCTAGTTACCAGTTCAATTTTGCATTTTTGAAGGTAAGTTTGCAAAGATGTTTTGTACAAGAAGCCTGTGGTGGTTCAAATTTGGTGATCTAGTTCTACAACGATTCCAAGACAGTTTTTTACTTCGTTTTAATGGTTAGGTTTTTCTAGTTCTAAAATCCTCCTCTATAATTATTCTTTCAAGATTGAACTTGGTGCTAAACGTTCTTAAGGTCAGTTTAACTCGAGACAATTGAATCATCTTACTTATGTCGTTTTGGAACCACAACTACTACAGAAACCCAACTGGTCGTTTTGTTCCAAACGTGATTCTGCTTTAACATATCTTAGCTTGCTTATGCTTTCAATCCATTTAGGATATTGTGTTTTTTTTATAGTAGGGGGAAAATCCTCATGGACCCCTGGCTTTCTACCAGTGAGTGCCGGACTCTTACCGACTGCAAACCCTCTACTTTATCATCTCTCTAGCTCGCTAAAACCACCGTTAACCATCACTTCAGTCGCGCTAGTTGCCGTTTCCTTCCAGAATGTCCCCTCTGCCTAGACCTTTCGTACTCTTTCGTTCTTCTCCTTCTCCGATAATACACATTTAATATATCGGTGGATTCTTCTCCAATTAGGCTCGTTTTCGATCATGAGTCTTACCACGCTATCCTCCGGCAAAGCATCATCTACCTCCTTGTCACAATTCAAAATTACGTGTGCGGGGGTATCGGTGCTCTGGTAGTAGTGACAGTTGTCATTCTCAATTTTTTTCATCCGCTTTAAGTAGCTGCGGAAGTTACCGGATAGGAACTGGGTCAAGTAGTAGTCGGTCGTTCTATGTTGCCACTGGATCCATGGGGTCAACTTGTCCATTCGGCTGTTCTAGACGGTTGGCTCCAAATGTCTTGCGTAAGCTGTTTGTCCTCGCTCGTTTCTTTTCCTCCGCCAAAGGACCTGTTTTCTTTTTATGCAGCTGGAGTCTCTTCTCCGCAAGCAGGGAGAAAGGTGGTATTGCTGCTGTCACCTACGTAGCCGCCAGCGACACGGTCCTGTATGCACTGATGATGAAGAGTCCGTCTCTGTAATCTCTCTAGCACGCTCTTATATTTTTCGATTTTCCACACGTCCATCCAGGCTGGGGTGGCGTATAGAACCTGCGACTGTACTATTCCGTATAGAGTCTGTCTCTTAGTATATTAGGCATTATTTTACCTAGGGCTCATAATATAGTTTCAGCTTTTTCGACCACGTATCTGGTGAGTGCTCGGAACGAGAGCCTCTCGTTCAGTACGACTCCAAGATATTTCAGTTCGCTCCAGAACATCGAACTTTAGATCATCTCTCTTGCGCGGGCCCTTCAGTATCACTGCTTCTGACTTGTGAGGTGCTATCTGGAGATAGTTATCTTGCAATCACTTTATTATGGGCTTCAGAGATTGCGTTTTAAAATTTACGTCTGTATCGTCTTTCGCCTCGACCAGCAGTATCAGATCGTCCGCATACGCAAGAGTTGTTGTTTCGTTTACTAGTTTTTGGTTAAGGACTCCATCATATAATATGTTCCACAGCGTTGGTTCCAGTACTAAACCCTGTGGTACGCTTGCGTTTACCTCAATTTTTTATGTCTACTAAGCGTTAGCACCCTCTTGCTGAAATAGTATTCGATAATTCTTATCAGGTACGGTGAGATGTTTCTTCTTAACATCTCCGATATTATCCTTGCCCATGACGTTGTGTTGAAGGCGTTTTGAACATCCAATGCGATCTCGCTTTTGAGCCCTTAACCTTCTGGACCAGGAACCTTATCGCGTGCACTGTGGACGCCCCCTTTACGAAACCAAATTGACGTTCAGACAGGCCCAATCCACTCTACATTTCCTCCTCTATTCTTTCCTTAATCAATCGCTCATATACTTTTGCCAGTGTACTTAAAAGGCATATTGGTCGAAATGCGGAAACCGTGGATATTGTGTTGCGATAAAATTAAGATTAATTATCAGTTTGAAAGTTTAATTGCGACTGCACCAACGTGTGTTTCTAACTTTTTAATCCTCATCCTGTATTACGCATTGATGAGGCATAAAAAGTCCGAAACAGATATCTGTGTTCCAAACGTTACCAGAATTTCTATACTTTTGTTGGTGCTTGTTTTATGTTGTCTGGCTATCTGCTTAGCTCTTGCTTCTAAAGAGCTAAGCTAGTGAATCGTGCTTCTCTCTCTCCCCAGACGTTTTCTGAGTAGCTCCGAACCGAATATTTTGCAAATTCATTGTTCTCTCTATAATTGTTTAATCCATCTGTGTAATTTGAGTATACAACTTTAAATGAGTTAACTACGAAACGTTTTATTTATAATGTAAACAGTCGGAAGTTTTCCCCAATCCGGTCTGATTGTGTCAACCGATGGAAACGCATGTACATAGCACTCGTCCGTTGGAAAAAAAGTACAAGGCGACGAGTTCGGAAAACGGCTATGTAAATATGGTGCTTCAGTAATTTTCGGAATACTTTCGGGTCCATCAGAATCGATTTAAAACTTAATTTGGTAAATTTACGTCTCCGCCGGGCGTACAAGGAATCGACGAAAGGAAAAAAAGAAACGAATAATACGAGCTATCGACGAAAAAAAGCGACCGATTTGTTAAAGAGGGAAGGAGATGTAGGCGAAAATTTTAACATCAAATTGTGTATGTACCTTATTTGCTCGATTTAAACGAAACTAACTCTTGCTTAATCCTAATCTAATTTCGTAATAATAATAAAAAAATAGTAAACGCAAATAAATACATCCAGTGATTTCAAAGTTAAACTCCATCGTTGCATTTATCGCCTTTGAACGCATTTAACTACCCCGGTTGTGTACCTAAACCGGCGACAACCAGAAAAACAAACAAACGCTTCAACGTAATGCAAGTTTACATGCCAACCGATCATCATATACGGACGTGTTGTTTCGGTATGTTGCTGGAATATACGCTGCTGTTTTGGGAGGTTTCAACTCTCAAACTCCATTCTCTACTGTCAATACGATTCTATCCGACATGCACCGTTTAAAATTCCTGTTTACTCTAACGAAACGTTAGCTGTAACGTTTGCTTTATTTCATCCGTGCTGTATTTGATGAATTGTTTGTTGTTGCATCTATATGCAGATATTGAATGTTAAAAGTTAAAAAAATTTAAACAGTTATCAGTACAAATTAAGATAACCAGAAATTTATTTATTACGTATATGTAGTAAATAGAGCTCGCGTTATCTGCAGTCCAATTAGACGAAAGTTAATTTTACATCAGGAAGAAAAGGAAGCACCGAAACTGAGCTCCCCTCGTGCAATTCGCTTCTCGACGCCTATACGGTTGCTAACCAGCCGGTAACTCATTACGAACTTGCTCTGGCTTGAACGCGGAGATGGTGAAAATTAACAAGTCGACCTCTAGGGAGTTGTTTCCTACCATTACACGGCTTGGCCTAATTTACTAAGATGTCAATCAGTAAGATTTTGGAAATTATTGTGTCATTTTAAGTTCTTCTAGTTCTGAATTCGAAAATAGATGATGCAGAAACGTCAACGAACTACTTATATAAGACCTAAATCTGTCTGCGACATAATGGCAAACTATTCATTATTTCCCATCGTCTAGATGGCGTTCTATTCCCTCAGACATAGAAATATTGAATTTCGTAACAAGAGATTTCTATATTACATTCCACAAACAAACACAATATGGTAAAATATAAGCAGAAGAAGTAACGATATCTCAAAATTTCTACAACTACCATTGTACAGTTTCCTTCCTTTCCAGGTTAGCATCCACCATACACTACCCAACAAATGGCTGAACATTCTTATTTTGATAATATACCGCTCGCATACACATAATATATGGTTTATGTCATCCTTTCCGCGCGACATGCATAAATGCCACTTTGTCAAAAATTCCCGAATACAACACGCGAAAACGCGAACGACGTAGGGTAGAGGGCGCTGTTGCGGTTCTGCTTCGAAGTTGATTATTTTAAAAGTTTCAGGGAGACGAAAAGTTTTATGACATTTTGCGCCGGAATATCTCAAACATTTTCGACGTCATTTCCCGCTTCGAACTTGAAAGACTTCTTTCTGGGTTCCCTTCCTCATCTACTATCTTTACTTCCTGCGTGGAAAGAGAGAGAGAGCGAGAGAAACGATGCTCGTCTATTTTCTATTTTTCGCTTCCCCCTTACCAACAACATGATGGTGACAAAAACATGTTATACCAAGAATTTCTCTTCGTCGTTGTCGACACAAGTTTCGCCAAATTCTTCTCTAAAATTTGTTTTGTTTGAGTTTTGTCTTAATGGAACCGATCGATACGAATCGATAGCTAGGAATGAATAGGCACGTTTAGATGCAGTCGATGCAGTACGAATTTTGGGACATAGTCGTCACGGATGTGTCGTCTGTGTCAAATTAAAACAAAACTAAGAACAATATGGTTTTCCTTTCAATTCTGGAATATTATATAAACCCTTATAAATAAATTCAAACACAAGAAACTGTCATATGTTGTTCATTTAATAAAATACTCTATTACTAGGACTTATGATATGATTATATGTATTTCATTGTAACATCTTACATCTTAGTATGCCACAACAACTGATTACAGAAACTAAATAAAACTCTTGGTAAAACAGTTATTACAATAGCTGAAGATTCTTTTCACACACTGGAGACATATCGGCTTATTACATGTGTGACAAAGATATTTAGTCACCCTCCGCTTTTTGCTGGGACAAATGTAGCATATCTTTCGCTTTTCCAAAACGTATTAAGGAGCAGGATCCATAAATGATCTCTCTTTGATCCCAAGAACACGACGATCATAGTAGTCCTCTTTATCTAAAATAACAACCTTGCTCCCTTTGTCAACGTTCAAATAAAAACAAAGTTTTAATGATTTTAATGTTTTCCGATTTCTGAGGCCAATTGTTTTGGCAATTGACGCACCGACTTATAAGGTTTCAAAATGGCTGACCAATGAATTTAATAATTTGCCAATACAGCAACCTAGTTTTGCAGTGAAAATTCGTTAGTATTTATTAAAGAAATTCAAAGTATTCAGTTGCTGGTGGGTGAAATATTGATTTCATTTGATGTTAGTTCTCTCTTTCCTAGTGTACCGATTCCGGACACCTTGGCATACCTCGAGGACTTGTTGCTTCAAAACAGTTTGAGTCAAAAATGTGTTCAGGAATATATTCCCTTAACTGACATCTGTATGAAACAGAACAGGGAGCATTTTCTGTTAATCGAGGAAATAATTTTAGCTCCTCTATCACGTCAATTGCTTACTACTTTATTTGTGTCTTAAACCAAAAATTATCTGCCTACTGTGAATCATCAGCGCCACTCAGAATATTAAGGTAGGTGCTAGTAAGGTGATTCCTGCAATTGTACCACGAGCACCTATTGCAGGCATTTTTTTAGTTTATCGTCTTTGGGACCTCTCAAGTCTTAGTTAACAAAAGTAGAAGATTAAATCGAACTGCATCTCGAACTGATCAGGAAATATTCATTTAAAGGATAATCCTAATTCATTTCAAAAATAAAACTTTCAACGACACCGTTTCTCAATTCCATAATTCCTCTATCTCTGCGTTTCCTCTTAAGAGCTTTCCCTCCGTATACCTAACGGAAAACTTTTCAATTTTTCCGTCGGCACGATTCACAAAGGCGGCCAAAAGGCGAAGCAAAACAACGTTGCATCTTGAGATTTCGCTGCGAATTACTTAATTAATTACTTAATATTCAGTTGCTGGTGGGTGAAATATTGATTTCATTTGATGTTAGTTCTCTCTTTCCTAGTGTACCGATTCCAGACACCTTGGCATACCTCGAGGACTTGTTGCTTCAAAACAGGAACGGCAATGGGTAACTCCTTGTCGCCCTTTCTGGCTAACCTTTTCATGAGCCGTTTTGAAAAGGACCTAGAATCTGAGAGCGAATACTTTCCTAGGGTTTGGTTGAGGTATGTGGATGATATTTTCGCTATATTTGACACCAAAAAATATAATATTGACGATTTTCTCAATAGATTAAATAATCGGTTCGAAACCATGAAGTTCACTTGTGAAAAAGAAGAAAACGGTCAGCTACCCTCTCTAGATACTTTAGTAATTAGAAATAACAATAGATTAGAGTTTGACGTGTATAGAAAGGAAACCAGTACACTTCGCTAGATTCCTTCAGATTCCCATCATTGTGTTCAACACAAAATGGCAAGCCTGAATTTTTTTGGTCCACAGACTTCTCACTTGTCCCTTGAACAAAGCGAGGTATGAGAAAGAGCTTAAAATTATAAAAGATGCGGCCAAGTGTAATGATTTCCAGCCTCAGCATATCTATAAGTTAATTAGGAAGTTTAATTATAAGAAAACTGTGAAAGAATCTACGACTTTTCGAGAGGATGTTAAAGCTTCACCCGTTGTGACCCTCTCTTACGCTCCCTTTATCACTAAAGGTTTGAGTAAAATCTTCGAAGAGGTAGATCTAGAGGTAGTTTACAGTTCTGGGCCTAGTTTACAAAGTCTCATCGGTAACCCTAAAGATAAAATACAACCTCTAGGAAAGTCAGATATTTACGAAATCAATTGTAAAGATTGTAATCAAAAATATATTGGGCAAACCAGGAGAGCAGTCTCTACTAGATTCAAAGAGCATATGGCAAATCTTAGATTTAATAGAATTGAGAAATCGAGCGTTACCCAACACATTTTCGAAACAGATCACAACATCGATCATACGAATGTTAAATTAATTAGACAAATAAACAATTGTAAGTTTCAAAATGTTTTCGAAAGTTTAGAAATATATAAAAATAAGTTATGTGTAATGAACTGTGACAACGGACCTATCCCGCATTCGTCATTGTTTTCGTTAATCGGAAATTAATGATGCGTATCGGATTGACCGTGCATAACATTTAGGCTACCTGTATTTGTAGATTTTATTTTAATTTAGTTTTATTATCGCCTTGATAATGACAGCTTTGCAGTTGAAACGCGTCGGTGTTTTAGTTAAAACTTGTTTGGTGTTTAGTGGGTTAAAGCGTTTAGTGTTCTACTTCTGCACCAAGAGATCCATTGAAGAACTACTTATCGAACATTTTTCGTCAAGTGAGTCTACACCACCTTTTGTCTGGCTATAAAAGCTTATAATAGTAGGTTTTTTGGTTTCCGAATCAATTTCTCTATTCTGATGCATCGACAAGATCAGAATTGTGGTCTTTCCTTGCTTTGCAAACTAAGATAATAGGGCCAAATCTTCAGTCAAACCATAAAGAATATCTCCGACAGGCCTTCGTCTGTTTGGTAGAAAATTGGAGGGAATTAAACGTTTATTTTTCTTTATAGTTCCTACATATGTTAAACCATTTTGCCTCAGAGTTCAAGCTAACTCAACCGAAGAAAACCAATTATCATCTATGAGACATATCAATTTCAGACCTCCCTCTAAAAATATCTAACATTTCATCAATGCATACTGTCTGACCACCAAAGTAAGCATTATTACAGTTTTCTATGAATTGTTCAAAGATATATGATATCGATACCGTTGAATTATTTTTTCGACGTTCTTATCTGGTTTCAGGATTATCGAATCGTAAGCACGATAAAAGCACAGAAAATCTATCTTTCCTGTACCATCTGTTGTAAAAATAGTACGGATACTATCATGGCTAAAGTTAAAAACAGCTCTGTAAATCAGCATTCGCAAAAATGCTCTGACTTCGGTAGAATCAGTGTCAACAATTTCACTTCTACCTTCGCACGATAAGACTGTATTTTAATATTAGTCCACTGAACCAGATGTCCCACCATATCTTCACTAAACAGTAAATTCCACATATCTTTTGGACGTGCAGAGGTACCAAGGGAACTGCATACCTATTTTAGGCCAGGAAGCTGGAGGACGATATTATGTCATAGTGTTCTCCCACGCAAAGGCACAACTTTGTTTGCAATAGCGAAGTAATTTTTATTATTTCTCTATTCGTTTGATACTTCATTATCGCTTTCGTCATCATTACTCTCCGAGTTTTCAGATTCTGTGTCATGTCCACTTTCGATAGCAAAGTCATTATTCACATCATCGTCTATGTCACTTTCATCACTTTTACACTCAAATCATTTCAATACAGTTCAAAATTATCATCCCCAGGACGCACTGACTTACAAAGACCCGCGTTAGAATTAATTTCAACCCTGATACAGAAAATGATACTCTACGCAAAAACAGCTACATTCGTACTGACGCGTAGCCTACTAGACGAGGAATGATTTATTAATCGAATGTAGAACCCAGAAACCGAAATGCTGGTACCGCTACGTGGACGACACATTCGTGATATGGCCTCACGGTATGGGCAATCTACACGCATTCAAGGAACACATTAACAGACAACATGCCAACATCAACGTTACGATGGAGTTAGAAGAGAATGGCTGCTTACCTTTTCTGGATGTATTGGTCAAACGCAACGACAGTGGAAAATTGGGATATGGAGTATACCGCAAGAAGACGCATACGGACCGATATCTACACGCAACCTCACATCATCATCCACAACAGAAAAGATCCCTGGTCACTACACTACTACATAGAGCGGAAATGATTAGTGATGCTACCAACAAAACTGAGGAAATTCGACATGTGAAAGATGCACTCCAGAAGAACGGCTACAAACCACAGGAGATTCGGAGATTAGCCGGAGCCAAAAAGAAACAGAAGGATGACTTAGAACTAAAGCCAGCAGGACACGCACATCTGCCATATATTGCTGGAGTCACGGATAGGCTGAAGAAAACCTTGGAGAAGAAGAACGTCAACGTCAGGTTCAGCACAGTCAAGAAAATAAAAGAACTGCTTCCATCCAACAAAGACTCCATACCGAGACTACAAGCTAAAGGCATCTACGAACTTCAATGCCAGTGCGGGAAATCGTATATTGGACAAACCGGGCGCAGTATACAGTGCAGAGTGAAAGAGCATCGCAGAGATGTCGAACAGGGAAATACTGGAAAATCTGCACTAGCTGAACACTACAACACCGGAAGCAGCCACGTAATCGACTACAATGACGTGAAGATACTAGCCAAAAGCAATCACTACTACTCACGGATAGTGAGAGAATCCCTGGAAATAATGAAGAATCCGAACAACTTCAACCGAGAAGGCGGATACAGATTGAGTAAGGTATGGAAGTTAGCATTGGAGAGCTCGAAGCAGCAAGGACCAACGAGGACGCATCCGAGATCATCTAACACGAGAAGAGGAGAAGCATCGGACACGGATCAGAGAACGACAACGGATACGGTTCAGCGGACTGGAACGGATACGCATCGCTGGAGCGGAACAGGGACTGGGTATATAACGAGGAGCAGAAGACATCAACATCAGTCTTTAGAGAACTTCTGAAGAAGCTGACAGTATGATCAGCGAAACGTCAAGTTTGTTACAACTATCACGGCAATCCCCTAAAGATACATCTTTAATGATTTATTAATTACAATAACGTTGATACAATTCGGCCCAAGTCGATTTTGCTTTGACAGCATACTTCAAATGTCTTCAATTGAGAGTAGACTGAGAAATAGATTTCTGAGAAAATAAATTAAAAAAATACTTCCATTTAAATATTACGAGTAGTCTGCTGGACAACACGACAACAACTTAATTGGCCAACATCTCTGAAAGGTAACTAAATAGTCTACCTGTCACCGTTGTTTCGACCAAGAAACCCAGGACATTTCAGACTGGCAAGGAGTTTTGTAACACCTGAAGAGTGAATCTTATCAGGGGAAAACGGTAGTGTCGATTCTCACAAGCGGTTTTTTCCCCAAAATCGATACCCTTTCTCTGCTGGGATGTGGTAGATTCTCTTTTGTTGAAGACTTGGAGTCGATTTGTGTTGTGGCTTTCGACCTTTTAGGTTTCATATCATCAGATATAGCGTAACGAGCATAACAGGTTGACCAGGTTTGGTTAACCAGGTCATGATATCTTTTGCCACCCCCCTCCCTTCCCCCCCAATTTTTTTCTGGAATCATCGATCAAAATAAAAATGGGGGGGGGTGATAGATACCGTTGTCGGTTATATACTGAAATTTTTCTTGCATAATAAAATTGTTATATCCACGCAAACTGCACTGGCGACGATGTTTTACCAAATACTGAACTACTCGTAATCATTACCTTAAAATCAACAATTGTGTGCTCAAGAAAGAACAAGTTTAGAATGTTCTTTCATCTACATATGAATTGAATGATTGAAATTTTGAATAAATTGATATATTAAAAATAACTACACCCAACTCCACACCGGAAATAAATTTTACTTCGCTAAGATATCCAGTTTCCGATCAGATTTGAAACACAATATATTAAACAGTATTTCTACATTTGAAGAGATCTATCTAGAACAATCATAAAATAAATTAAATATCTCACGTACATCCTACATTTCCTACATCTTAGAAAAACCGGCACAAAGCTGGAGAAGAAACACGCCGAAAACAAAGCAGGATATCGTATAACGAAATGACTTAAAACAATACGGGGAAAAATTAGGGTCAATATCGTCTAATACTGTCTGGGGTAGCGTACGTAATGAAACTCACATACGACTTCCGTCGTATACGGCTGAAGAGGAGCCAGAGAGAAGTGGAGCTTTGGCTAACAGATCAAAGCTCATTGTAACGTGCCATTCCTCTGCGGCATGTTACACCAAGGAAAGCGGGTATAATACGAAGGAGGGCCGAGACAAAAGGCGACTGTGCTGATGCAGAGCACGTCTGCGTTCAATCCCCATGGGACTCTTGTTTTGGTCGGCCCTCCACATGTGTATCCCAAGAGACGTTAGTGCGTCGGTCTACTTCCCTTTTTCCACCCCGTACAACGTTCTCTTGACAAATTGTCACCCTAAGACTACCATCAGCTCCGGAGAATTACGATTATTGGATATATTAAGAATGGTATTGAAGCGTAAAATGTATTTATTATACGATTTAGCCTCGATTTCGCAGGCTCTTCACTTATTTCGTGCCTAGAAGGCGAAATGAAATTGAATGAATTGGGTAGTCGGTTAAGGAGAAGTAATCGTAAGTCAAGAATACGGGAACCTTAATTTAACACTTTTACTGTAGCATTTTCTGTTAAACGAGGAAATAATTTTAGCTCCTCTATCACGTCAATTGCTTACTACTTTATTTGTGTCTTAAACCAAAAATTATCTGCCTACTATGAATCGTCAGCGTCACTCAGAATATTAAGGTAGGTGCTAGTAGGGTGATTCCTGCAATTGTACCACGAGCACCTATTGCAGGCATTTTTTGTAGTTTATCGTCTTTGGGACCTCTCAAGTCTTAGTTAACAAAAGTAGAAGATTAAATCGAACTGCATCTCGAACTGATCAGGAAATATTCATTTAAAGGATAATCCTAATTCATATCAAAAATAAAACTTTCAACGACACCGTTTCTCAATTCCATAATTCCTCTATCTCTGCGTTTCCTCTTGAGAGTTTTCCCTCTGTATACCTAACGAGAAACTTTTCCATTTTTAATCTTTCTCGCACGATTCACAAAGGCGGCCACAAGGCGAAGCAAAACAACGTTGCATCTTGGGATTTCGCTGCGAATTACTTGGCGCGACCGATATACTTTTTAATTCTTTTCTGCACCGTGAAAATAAATTAAGACTGAGTTGATCGCAATTGACGCTTCTACACGCCTCGATCCTTTATGGGATAACCCCTTATTTAAATCGTGAAAAATCGTTTATTCCCTTCTTTTTTTCTTGTAAATTCTTGTTTTTTTTTTTTAGATGAAAAAGCAAGAAGTAAATTAAAGGAATCTCATGAAAGACGGCGACGCGAAAATGGAAAATGCATTAACAATAAAAAAAAATCAGACGCCAAAATAGAAGCTAAAAATATCGACTAAGTCAGTTAGTGACTTGGTCGAAGGAGCTTGTTATCTCTTAACCCGATTCGTTCACGTTGGAGAAGAAGAAAGCAAACAGATGATGCCCACGCTCGCCTTGCAAATAAACCAAAAAAAAAGTATTTAAAAGCATTCCGAGATTAAACAATTAAGATAAAAAGCGTCGGTTCGCAAATCCGAGTGAATCTGGGTGAAAAGACGAAGCGGAAGCTTGCCGGGCACTGAAATTCCTTCTGCGATGGAATCTCTGCATAGAAACACCCGGCAACGTAATACAACCAACAAACGTTAAACACTCTAGTCGAGACATTGAAATAACAAGTTACCGAGATTTTTCAACGAGATGCATCCGTGAATAATAGAGATACTGTGTTCTCATTTTAGTAGAATTCTTTCTCATTTTAATTCATTCTTCCGCTTAAAATCGAATATTATATTTAATAATGTCATTCTTAAAACTGGCGCAGTCAGTAGGGTTTTTGTCTTCCAATGAGTTGTTCCTGTTGTTAGCTAATTTGACCGTCTCCACCCTCTTCAACGAATGCAAAACTCCACTGTTTGACAGATTTGACAAATCATTTATCTCTTTTGATATTTAAATGCCAAATATTGAGAGAGACAGATAAACATTTAAATGTTATGTTTAATATGGGTAACCTTGAGATTTAAACGTCAACATTTGTCACATTTGACATTTAAATGTCAAACTTGTTCATTGAAGTTGATCTCTGCAGATTTTGTCAGATTGTACTGTTAGCCCATTGATCGTGGACATTGCCGTGCCGGCCAATTTCACTATATCTACTTGATTCTTTGTCTACATTTTGACATTTAAATGTGAAATATGTCAAAAGTTGCCACAATTTTCATGGTCATCATAGAAATGCTAAACTTGCTATATTTGATATTTACGCGACGAAATTGTCAACTTCTAACATTGAAATTCCTTAGTAAACTTTTCCACATAATCTAGGCAAATTTTGACATTGATATGTCAAATATGAGCAAGTTTAGCATTTAGATGTTAAACTTCTCGATACAGTTTGGAGGCGATTTGATATTTAAATGTCAAATATGACAAGTTTAACATGTCTATGTCAAACGTCAAACTTGTGAATATATGACGTTTAAATGTCAAGTCAAACTTGTTTATATTTTACATTGCAACTTCAAATTTCTCCACACAGTTGGGATGGTTTTGACGTTTAAGCATCAAAATTGGACATTTTTCAATCAAACTCGGTTATACTTAATATTTAAATGTCAAATTTTGCTAATTTGAGATTTAAATGTCAAACTTCTTTGACGCCTAATATCCTCCATTTATTGTCAAACCATCTTCCAAGTTCTCAATGTGTATCGTTGCACATGTATCCAAATCTATTGTGTTGTTGGCTGATTTCACCGTCTCCACCCCCTTCAGAACAAATGCAGAACTCCAGCATTTGACAAATTTGGTTTCTCTCTCTTTTGATATTTAAATGGGAAATATTGAGAGAGATAGATGAACATTTAAATGTCATGTTTAATATGGATATGCATGAGATTTAAACGTCAAAAGTTGTTACATTTGACATTTAAATGTCAAACTTGTTCATATTTGACATCTCAATATTAAACTTGATCTCTGGAGATTTTTTTCAGATTGTACTGTGAGCCCATTGGTCGTGGACATTGCCTTGCCGGCCAATTTCACTATCTCTACTTGATTCTTTGTCTACATTTTGACATTTCAATGTGAAAGAAATGCTAAACTTGTCGAGATTTTTGATATTTACGCGACAAACTTTCAACTTTTAACATTAAAATTCCTTATTAAATTTTTCCATATAATCTAGGCAAATTTGGACATTTAAATGTCAAATATGAGCAAGTTTGGCATTTAAATGTCAAACTTCTCCATACAGTTTAGAGATGATTTGATATTTAAATGTCAAATATGACAAGTTTAACATATTTATGTCAAACTAGTGAATAGATAATGTTTAAATGTCAAGTCAAACTTCTTTATATTTTACACTTCAATGTCAAATTTATCCACACAGTTACGATGATTTTTGACGGTTGAACATCAAAATGAACAAAAGTGGAAATTTTCCTGTCAAATTCGGTTATACTTAACATTTAAATGTCAAATTTTGTTATATTGGAGGTTTAAATGTCAAACATCTTTATATACAGTTTAGACGAGCTTTGGAATTTAAATCTCAGAGATGAACAAGTTTTGAAGATTCAGTTTGAACGTGAAACTTCTCCATATAGTTCAGATAAGCTTTAACTGTCAAAATTGTCTACATTTGCCACTTAAATGTCAAACGTATTTAAAACGTCTCCATAAATTCCGGGTAGGTACGTTTTGATATTTAAACATCAAGGTTCTCTATAATCGATATTTAAATGTCAAACTTGTATATATTTGATATTTACACATCAAACCCATCCATATAATTTAGACAAGTTTTAAGGTTTAAATTATTTAAATCGGAACGTTTTTTTTATTTGACGTTTCGATGACAAACCACAGTAGCAATTAGTTTTATCTGTCATGGCAACGTTAAGTACAAAGAAAACGCTATGAATTAAACGAATGAAGTTTTATGTAAAGACAAAAATAAAAGAAGAAAATTAGGTTTTAATAGTTCACGGTCAAATACAAAGCACAACAAGAATTTGACAAACAATTTTACGACAAACTTATCTATTTTTGACATTTAAACGTCAAACTTGTCTAGATTTGACATTTAAACGTCAAACTTGTCTAGATTTGACATTTAAACGTCAAACTTGTCTAGATTTGACATTTAAACGTCAAAGTTGTCTAGATTTGACATTTAAACGTCAAACTTGTCTAGATTTGACATTCAAACGTCAAACTTGTCTACATTTGACATTTAAACGTCAAACTTATGTAGGTTTGACATTTAAGTGTCACACTTGTCCATATTTGACGTTCAAAGGTTAAATTCGTCTTGATGATTTTGTTTAGGGCTCTTAAAATGCCCTAGATATCCATATTTTCCTATTTTACGTATTTACATGGTTTATATAAAAGTGCCGAGAGTAATTTACTACCTGACATCTCGTAGGATATCCGGCAACACTTTTTAAATACAAACCACCATACGAATTACTATTTTTCTTAGTTTGCTCTGTAGTTCTTCACTGTGAAGTAAAACGTGTACAACAGAGAACATTATTCAACGGTGACAGGAACGTGCTCGAAGTATCCCCTTTTTCACGACAGCCGCACATACCCCTGCTGCTGTAGAACATCTCTCAGAACTATCCACTTCCTTCTGAGTTATTTTATAGTCTTCTGATTCTAACACATGTGGGTCGCGAAGCTATGAGCTTCGAAACGTTATTTATCACCCTCAAATAGATACACTCATATGTACACGTCGACAAAAGGAAATAGAAGAGTTAAAATACATGCTGGACTATCTAGAATGTCAAACTTCTTGTCCACCATCGATATATTTCCTCTTCTTCCTCGTCCTATTTCGTTTGTATCGTATTAATACTGGGCGCGACCAGCTGAAGTAAAAAATCCAGTTTTTCTTTTCTTGCTCTGGATATGGAGGAAATACATCAATAAAACAGGGCGAAAGTATAGTATAAAGATTGGATATATGTGTTGAAGAAGGGGGAACGAAAACTTTTTTCCTTCTATGGTTCCTATTTTTTTTTACAACTCTTCGATGCTCGATTGTCATCAAATCTAGTAACGCGCAAAAGTTCCTTTTTTCGTCAACGTTGGTTGTCGGGTTCGGGTCTCCGGGTAATATTTATTTTTAATATCGTAAAATGTTCTTTCTCAATACTTCTTCAGAGTAGGGATGTACGATATAGGACGACGGTCCTTGCGATTCTTTTACGTTTCTGTTTACGACACGTTTGGTTATTGAAAAACATCTTCGGCATTTTATGCCGGGAATTATCGGAGTTTCCTATCCGCTAGAATATGATAGAATGGGATGTAACTTCTCTAACTCATGTATTCAAATATAAAATCTTGAGTAAGGATAAAATATGTAACATTTCTTATTTATAAGATGCAAATTAATGAGTTGTTAGCAGAGCTTTTCCCATAACTGTGGAATATAATTAAATATTTGAACTAGATATATAGGGTAGAGTAGCATAGGATAGACCGTTTTGACGTTTTTTTTAATTTTATGCGAATATGCATATATTTTTTATGAAAACGATAATAGGATATAAAAGGTACAATATGTATTGCCTATATGTTAGTACATTTATTAATATTGAAAATATAATTTAGAATTCAAAAAATACATTAAACGATTTGTGTTGTTGGTCCAATCAAGGCAATCAGTCTCCCAGGTTGGAGCAGCGATTGCCCTAGTTGGACCACTACATAGGAACAGTTAATGCAATAATATTTCTTCACATGTCTGCTTCTTTTTATTCTTCACACATAAAACAAAACCATGCTGTCTTGGTTTGTATCTTTCGCATTTTTGTTCCAAATTTTGATTGTTTTTCCTTATTTTGCTGCAGTTTTCCTTGCTCGTTGCTTTCTGGGCAGTTGCTTTAACTCGAGAAGATGATTGTCCATGTAGTGGATTCAGTTTTGGAGATGGTGACAGTTCATGGAGAACGTTCCTAAAATTTTCGATTGTTCTACTCACTATCACTTAATGATGTCGATATTGGGTCAGACTCAGTACTTGGTTTAGGCTGCAAAATATCTGATGGTGTAAATTGGCTATCTCGAAAGACATGTCGATTAAAAGGCCAAATACCAGTGGTACGGAAAGCATTCTTGGCAGTAGTTGGCTGTAGTTGCTTTTGCATATGCTTCATTTAGCAATTTACAAATCTGCATTTGGCTTATTTTGTCCCCTTTATATTGACGTAGAAACGTTTCATGTGCCTGAGTAAAATAAATTTATAATGGGCCAAAGAAAGCAACATCTAAAGGTTGCAAACGATGAGTAGTGTGTCCAAGCAACTAACATAAGCATAAACAGCATAAATTTCTGCGAGGACTTGCTTGTAAACACAAAATTGCCACTGCTTGTTTTTTTCCACTTAGAAATCAGCTTAATTTACGATATCATGTTCTGCAGCGACTACGTAACATAGGTTGCCTATTTTAAGAGTACATTAATTTACAGTTTTCAAGTTTCATGGTGATCCAATCAAGGCAACGCTTCAACTTCGGATACTCTCCCCTATTTAGGAAACTCGTAAATTGTAATTAATTATTATGAGAGTAGAATGGCATATTAGCAGCAGACCACTTAGTTTCGACCTTCTAGGTCTCGTCAGTGCTCCTTGTATCTGTATTGTACAACACCTGCGATAATGTACTAATTCCAACCCCCCATTCGCTCTAGTTGACAAGATTGAAAGCAACACTGCTAAGTGTCAAACAACCCAGGTCGATACAATAGATAGGTATCGAGCTAGCTTGGACAATTGGTGGATTGTCAGTTCTGGAATTGATTAATTTGATTAACGAAGAACGTCAAACAAATAGAAAGTTAAAGAAGATAAGATCAGATAATGGAGCAGAATTCTTGGAAAAAGAATTAGAGACAATTACTTCGTTGAGAATGGAATTGCGAAAGAATTTATTATCCTAAACTAAATGCAGTTAAACGAGTCAGACATGTATAATTTATTGAAAATGAACTAGGAGCGGAGTTATTAAATGAGAAAAATAAGACGATTACAACTATTTTATTATCCTATGAAGATGATTTTGTTAATTCCTCGCCTCAAAATAAAATATGTATTGGTTCTAAAGATAATCAGGAATACAATGAGAATAATGAATATGATGCATTCAATCGTAATGATACAGTAGTGAACACATCAATAAACAAAGGGCTTCAGCAGATTCGCAGAACACAAAATGAAAAAAATCAAGAATTTAGAGGATCAGAGAGAATTAAAGAAAAACAAAATAAAATGCAAAGACAAGATTCATTGAAATCTGTAGCAATATTAACACCTCAAACTTATGATGAATCAATAAAAAGTCCTCAGCGTTGCCAGTGGATAGAAGCAATGAATGAAGAAATATCTTGCATGAAAAGAGATAGTGAGAGAAGAATGAAAAGCAAATGGATTTTTAGAATTAAACAGCATATCATGAAGTCATATACATGCAACAACCACCAGGATACGATGAGGGAGAAATAGCAGATGTATGTATTCTAAATACGAGGGCGCGTTTTTATATTCGCGGAATGAGCGGGTTGTAGGGGGGTGATTAGGCGCATTGGGTGTGTGCCCTGTGCAGCGACTCATAATTAGTATAAATACGAAGTTTCATTGTTATTAGACAGTTAGTCTTTGAGCTATCGTCAACCAAGTAACATAATCAGGAGTGAAAAGTGAAATATGGAAAAAATCGAATATCGTGCCGTTATAAACTTCCTTACCAGGCAAGGAAAATCAGTCGGACCATAATGAATGAGATGTCATTGGTTTACGGCGACTCTTGTCCAGGAAAAACCATGGTGTACAAGTGGCATAGTTTATTTAAACAAGGAAGGGAATCCCTTGAAGACGACCCGAGGCCGAGCAGGAGCATTGAGTTGACCACCCCAGCACTTATCGAAAAAGTTGAAAAAATTGTACTCGAAGATGCTCGACTAAAGAAGAAACAACTCGCAGAAATGGTTGGAGTATCCGATACAACAATTTTTAAAATCCTACACGATCATCTCGGCATGTCTAAGGTCAGCGCAAGATGTGTGCCGAGAATGCTCACGCCGCCGCAAAAACAACAGCGCGTAGAGTGTTCGCGTGCATTTTTGGACCTCTGTAATAATAATAATAATAATAATATATGTTTATTTTCCAAACTCATACATACATATGTATAATTTACAAACAAAAAAATATAAAGATAGATATAATCCAATCTCAATCCTGAAAACAATATACATGAAAATAAACAAAGGAGAATAACTCATGAAAATACAAGTATTTTGTTATGAGTATCTAGTTACATATATTATTTCAAAGCTCGTGTGCATGGTTACAAGTGTAAGTGTCTCTTTCGGTTATATTGTCATGATAGTTGGTATAGATGCTATATCAAGTTCTTTTAATTACATTGGCAGGTAAGTATCCTTTCCGGTTATAATGTCGTGACAAAACTTTCTTTGCTTACCAAAAATCCATGTTTTAATTCTCTTTTTCCAGACGTATGAGAATGGTATATGTTTAAGCTCTTCTGGAATTTGATCATATAGTCCCAATGAGAGGTAGGTGAAACTTTTTTGGCCAATTGATTTTAACTGTCGAGGTTTTGCTGTAATGGCAAGCTTATTTCTTGTACTATAATCATGGTTGAGTAATGGTATTCTAATTTTCCTACTTTTGAGGTATGACAGTGTTTCCAAGCAGTATATCTGTCGGACATCCATTACGCTAGCCTCACTGAAAAGGATGTCACTGGGGTAAGTTCGATCTTTTTTCAACATAATTTTCAATATGTATTTTTGAATAACTGCTAAACTCTTTAAGTGGCAATCTGCTACACCACCCCATCCAACAATGCCATATCGTATATGTGATTGTACTAAAGCAAAATATAATATTTTCATCTGTTGTTGACTTAACAACTCTCTTAGATATTTGAATTTATATAACAAACCTCTGATTTTTTTGACAATGTTGTATATATGTATATTTCATCGCAAATGCCTATCAATTGTTATTCCAAGATATTTTGTGTATTCTACTTCATCAATACTGATTCCTTCATCAATAACAAGTGATCTCATGCCAGGCAGGTTTGCTTCATATGAGGTGTATGTCATATATTTTGTTTTAGAAGTATTCATTGTAAGCAAGTTATAATCCAAATGCCTCTTAATCTTCTTCATATTTTCTTGTACTTTATTTTTTAGTTTTTTCCAGCTATCGGCCCTAAAAATTACTGCAGTGTCATCTGCGTAACTTATTATGTCACCATCAATGTCCGTGAGTAGTAGGTCATTAATATATAAAGTAAACAATATAGGACCTAAGACAGTCCCCTGGGAACACCACATACTATGTCCTCCACATCACTAAGCTTATCGCCTATTTTCGTAAGTTGCTTTCTACCAGTCAAGTAACTTTTTAGTAAAGTATGAGCTGTTCCTCTTATACCATACTTTTCTAACTTCTGCAGTAACTTTGCATGGCATACTGTATCAAATGCTTTTGTCAGGTCTACGAAAACACATATGCAGGGACAGGTTTCGTCAATTGCCTTATATATTTTTGAAGTTAAGTATGCTATTGCATCTTGTGTAGATTTCGTTTGGCGGAAACCAAATTGATTATCCGAAAGCCCGTGATATTTTTCAAAGAAGTTAACGAGCCGTATTGATATTACTTTTTCCAGTAGCTTTGCAACACTAGAGATAAGTGATATGGGTCTATAGTTATTTATTTCTGATCTACTTCCTTCTTTATAAAGTGGTTTCACAACTGATATCTTTAGTTCTGCGGGGAATATTCCATTCTTGAGACAGTTATTAATTATGTGAGCAAGTGGTTCTGCAATTTGGTCAGCAATTTGCTTTAATGTTTCTGATGTAATATTGTCTATACCCGGTGCTTTTTTATTTTTTAACTCTGCTATATATTTTTTAATTTCTGCTTCATTTGTAGGGACAAGAAAAATTGTATGAAGACAAGGATGGTGTATTGAGTCGAATTGTCACTGGAGACGAAACTTGGGTTCATCATTATGAACCTGAGTCCAAACAAGACTCCATGCAGTGGCATAAAAAGGGCACAGCACCTCCCAAGAAATTTAAAGTGTCACAATCAGCTGGGAAACTCATGGCAACGGTATTTTGGAACTCGGAAGGAATATTGTTGATTGATTATAAAGATAAAGGTGTTTCTATAACCGGAGAATATTACGCTTCAATATTAAAGCGACTAAAAGAAGCCATTAAAGAGCAAAGACGGGGAAAATTGACGAAAGGTGTGCTGCTTTTGCACGACAACGCGCCCGTCCACAAGAGCCGCGTGGCGTTAGCTGCCCTGCATAAGGTGGGCTTCGAAATTGTGAATCACCCACCCTACAGCCCAGACCTGGCCCCGAGTGATTATTACCTGTTTCCGAAAATGAAAAAAGAGCTGCGGGGTAAAAAATTTACTGCCGAGGATGAAGTCAAGGAGGCAGTTTCGGCGTATTTTGCAGATAAAGAGAAATCATTTTTTTATGAGGGTATAAATAAATTAATTGAAAGATGTGAAAAATGTATCCGTCTTGCAGGTGAATATATTGAAAAAGAAAAATAATTTGGTTTTTTTATTTCCACCCCTTATCCCCCATTCCGCGAATATAAAAACGCTCCCTCGTAAGAGCATTTATGGTTTGAAGCAGGCAGGAAGATGTTGGAATAAGAAACTGCATAAAGTATTCATCAAATGTGGACTACAACAATCAAAATTAGACCCATGTTTGTTTTATTTTATAAATTGCAATGATTATATGTAGATTGGAATGTATGTATGTGGATGACGCCATAACAATTACATCTAATGATACAATTGAAGAAGAAGTAATAAAAAAAAATCCAAGAAGAAATGGAATGGATAACAATAGGGGAGGTTAATTATGCATTTGGCATACAAGTGGAGCAGAAGGTAGGAGAAATTAAGCTACAGCCTTAGATACAAAGTAAAAGAATTGATATGGGTGAAGGAATTGCTAGAAGAATTTAATGAAAAGGATAGTAATATATCTACAGTGTACTGTGATAGTTTGAGCGATCTGAATTGTTTATACACTTTCGAGACAACTTAACATGTCAACCATTCGATTCGACTCACAAACTTCGACTGACTAACCTCTCCGATTTGTAGTGGCTTAGTTGCTTAAATTAAAACTATTTTTCTGTTTAGTAACTCGCAAATAATAACTAGCTATATACAATAGGCACTACTGTGGTTATTAGTAAATTAAATCGCATCTGCATATTATCAACATAACCCGCACACTTGACGAAATACGACGGTTTCCCGTTAATAAAAAAACGACAAGTCCTTTTTGACAGCGCCATATTTCAACTGTATTGTTAGCCGGAGGCGTCTCAGGAAGCGTCGCATAACGTAAAAAAGTTTATGAAGGCGACTTGCGGTGTCTCGACCCGGAGTTTGCTATCATTGTTATACTGACGTAAGTCGTCGTGACGCTAATTTAATGTCGACATCGTCTTTTCAGCGAGGGCGTCCTACATCTCTCGCAACCCTAACAGTAATAATATGGAAAAGATCTAATAAGAAAGTTTATACTACGAATGTAACTACTACTAAATGGGTACGTTTTTATAGCTTCTTAAGGGGTATACTGTTTGTTTATGATCAACACACAGTCCACAGTAACCCAGCGAGGTCATATCAACCATAAAACAAACTATAATTCCATCGAATTAAGTCTATGCTACACAACAGATGCACACGAGACAAAAACGGTATTACTTTAAACTTTCACGTTCGCAATGAATTCCGGGTACATGATCTGAATCGGAACGAATTTAAAAAGGATCTCAATCTCCTCGAGAGTTCGAACTAATATCCAGCATATCCTGGCTGTTCTCTCGCTATCCTCGTACCACCCTACAAATCCCTCATACTACTTTTTTTTTTGTCAGAAGCGGCGAACTCGGTTGTGCTTGTACTACATCTCTCGTTTGTACCTCACCGTAGTCTATCTGTCTGACTGTGAATTCTGAACGTCGTGTCTGCCTGTAAATGTGTCTGTTTGTCTATCTCCTCAGAAGCTCGACGGCTGTGTGTTCTTCTGCGTGTTCCGTACAGAGCGCTAAAAGCAAATTAAGCACGTAGTATTCGGCGGCAGAGCTGGGGCTCTATAAATTCAAGCTCGCGCGATCCTACGCGGAAGAAGCGACGAGGACGAAGTTTTAAATTTAGATATCGCGATCCTGTGTCAGATCGGGCGGATACGACGTTATTTATTGCGAGAGGAATTAGTCGTCGGAATACGGCCCTAGTGGGGAACGAACGGAATCGACAAAATTCGGTTGTGGACATTTTTAAAAACATTTCCACGTAGAATATTATTAAGAGGGTGAAATTGTTGAAGAAAGATTCAGTATTGGACGTTTCCAATGTTCGAAATAGAGATGATGACCGATGCGATAGGCAAAACTTTCTGTTTCACCAAACCTTTTGAAGTTGTTGCTCCAAACACAAACACCGTCAGTCAGATTAGTCTGGGCTTCTGAATTTTCTGAGACAGAAGGACACCAAAAAGCCGACAGACTAGCAGCAATTTTTTTAAATATACCTGTCAAACGGCTGAAACCAGCGTATCATATAAACTTGAAGATTATCCAAGAGAAGCAAAAACTTCGTGACTACTAGTGGAGGATTACTTAACAGAAATACTTAAGAATTGAGTTTATTAGGTGCTTCTGTTTTTAGATATGACATTTCTTTTATCCAAAAGAGGATTGGATTTTGGAACCACGCTCTATCAGAAACGCTACCAGTTTATAGGAACCCAACTCAATCAGATATTAAGTGGCTGTGGCGAAACCAACGATCAAATTGTAAAGAATTTGCTACAATTTGATCGTCTAAAAACATCCTTTCATCGAGAGGCATTGCAATCGATTTGTAAATAGTTTCAGAGAGAAAACTTCCTTCAGCGAAAAAACGATATCCCAAATTTGCTGTGCTTTCCTTTCAGGTTGTTCATTCTTGACTTTAATTCTAAGTTCTTCATCGATTAAATGACTTAATGCAAGCATCTGTCACGATGTTGTTCACATACCGAGATTATTCCTTAGGTTAGGTTAGGAGTGGGGTGGCATGCGGGCCTGTTTCACCGCGACCTTGACAGGTCTATTGTGATCCCCTTTACCTTAGAGAACGCTCTCTAGTTTCGCCTTCTTAATCAGACTTATAATTTTTGAGAGCGGCTCTTTTGTGTAGCCGTTGGCTGTGGGGTTCTCTACCCCCATTACTAGAAACCTTGTCCTCGCTAGGCCGTCACAGTGGCACAAAACATGAACTGGGGTTTCTTCTTCCTCTTGACAGAATCTGCAGAGAGCATTTTCTGCCAGGCCTATGTTAAACATATGCCTATTCAGTCTGTAATGACCGGTCATCAGACTTACTATCATTTTGACAGTCTTCCTGTCTTTACTCAGTAGGTCTTCAGTAAACTTAGGCCTCTGTTCCCTTAGGAACTCCTTAGCCTGTCTTTGTCCTGGTGATCTTTCCCACCATTCCTTGGACATGTTTTGTCACCATTCATAGATGGACCTCTTAATTTGAGATTTGGTAATGCCGAAGGAACTGGCCGCTCCTATGAAAGGCCTTGACGAACCTCGTCTGGCCAGCTCATCCTTCGCCTCGTTTCCCTTCACTCCCGTGTGGCTGGGGACCCAGGCCAAAGTTATGTTCCTTCGGGTGCCCATCTCATTTAGGGTTCTTTCGTACTCCCAAACCAGCTTTGAGTCAGCAGTCAGAGTAAATAGCGGCGCTTTTTCTTGGTTCGGTCCATCTGTCTACTTCTCTGACACAGTGGTGAATCGTAGCAACCTCAGCTTGGAAAATCGCCGAGTCCTTTGCTGAAGCTCAATGAAAGGGCCTTGCACGGCTTCTTTCTATAGATGCCAGCTCCTACGCCGTGGTCCGTTTCAGAGCCGTCGGTATACCAGCTTGAGTCCGCTCTTACTGGAGGGCCGTATTTCCAGTCCTTCTTATCTGGTATTATAACCTGATATTTTCTATCTAGGTTAAATTTCTGAACCACGGCGTCGCTTGGCGTCCCCGTTAGGGGCGCCGCCTTGAGTTCATCCACTAGTTTTTGATGTTCTGCACCATGCGATTTACTTATCGGTGCCTGACTGTGCATGAGTCTGTAAGCTGCAGCGCTTCCTTGTATAAAGATTTGTAGTGGTGGCAGGTTTAGAATGACTTCCATTGCGGCTGTGGGGATCGATCTCATTGCCCCTGTGGGGCACAGATTGTTCCTTAGCAAACATTCCTAGCATCAAGTCACACGTTGTGTCATCTGCTCTTCAGTTAGTCTATACGGCACTCAAAGACAATAAAATTTCTTCACATGCAAATGAGCGAGCACAATCGAAGGAACTGCGGGTGTATTTAGGACTGAGATCTCCTCTATATGCTGGTAGGTCACACCTCTATCTTCGTTAAGCATTGCCGACACAGCAGTCATGTTTTTCTCTGTAATTGACGGTAGTGGTCTTCTCGCTCTTTCAGTGCCCTCCAGAGTAAAATTACTCCCTTGGAATTCTCACAGGACCACCTGAATATAGTTGTACGATGACGCAATGTCTCAGCACACAACAACAATACTAATCAAGCAGTCCTTAATAAACCCACAATCGCAAAATTTATTGTTTATTCCTAACCCTCGAGTGCTCGCGCGGCACTCGCGGTCGCGTGGGATACATTTGTAACTCCTTTTTGTGCTCTACACAAATCCACTTGTTACATGCAGAGCAGTAGTTTCTGATCCTCTTATCTTTCTTTCTTGGACACAAATAGCATCGACCATTCCCAGTTTTCGGCCGCTTTGCTTCCTGGATTAATACGAAAGTTGAAGGTTCTTCAATATGTAGTATTATATGGCATTTTTCTTTCAGTTGTCTTGGAATATTTTGGAAGTGATATCTCTTGAAAATTTGTGACCGTAACAGGTTTAAAGCTAAACCATATAAAAAATCGTTTCAGGTTATTGAAGAATTTGGATTATTTAGTTAATAGCCCACAAAGCGTTTATTTTTATTCAACGGCGCAGGCGACTGTTTTTTAGGCTACATTATGGGAAACGCATTTGATCCCACATCAGTACTGGAGGGTTAACGACCAACTGTTGAAAATCTTTAAAGACAGGTCCTGCCCATTCTTTGTTAAATATAATCTTATTAACGAGGCGATTTCTTTTCCATTGGTTAGCAATATTTTCCTATGTGGAGGGACGATAGGATCGCTAAACCATTCCTGGAGGGACACGAAAACTAAATTGCTTCTTGGTCCTCCAAAGAGGATTCCCGTGGAAAAACCGATCATCCTCATCGGGATCTGCATTCACACTTCTTCCTCACCTTGTTCTTCCTCTCTGGAGGACAAAGAGGGAGTAAGTTGACTGGACCCAGACCGACACCTCTCGGAGAGGACCGGCAAGAAGGTGGGCTCCTCTCCCCCGGGCTACCCATGCTAGACAAGTTCCCTTGTCCACGTTGGACGGGTCACCGCTGGAGACGCTTTAGCGAACTCTTACCTCACATCTAACCCCAGAGGGCCTAGGCCTCCTTGCGGATGGCAACTATCGGCCAAGCGTAGGAAACGGAAACTGGCCGTGAGGTACAACCAGTCCGCCCGTGAATTAAGCCTGAACAATGCGGACGGCCGGGGCGAAACCCTACCCCAAAATGCCAACCGCGCCTAACTCTTTCACCCCTCCGGCGATCGAGTTTCCGTGGCGGCTATAGTGAAACCGTAGGGTCCCAGAATCATCGAGTTGTTTTAGGATGAGACCAAAGGTTTCCCCAACCAGATAACCATCTTCGCCAGCCCGGACTACTCCTCGGCGAACGGAGTGTCTAGGGTGTCCTCCCCACTATCTTCGCCAAATCCTCCCGCCACGCCCGTTTCCCTGAAGCCTACTGGCCACCCGTTGGGATTGGGTAGTGCAGCCGCAGAGTTTTAAGGGTCAACGCTGTAGGGTGAACGCCGACCTTCTGTGGAGGGACAGTGAAATTTTTCAGAAAGTTGAAATCCGGATCGACTTACCAAAAAGGGCGATATAATGCTGTCACAAAGCAACTAAGCACTCACCGCACATTAAAAAAAAATACAAAACGAACACAACCGCTTTACAAAACATTAGGTAACAATGATCTAGTTTGTTTCGAAATCAACACTTCTTAGTGAAGGATGGGCGTTGCATACGTATTTATATCCAATACCAACGACCACAAACGTCGTGAACAGTTTAGTAGGTGTCAGCATTGCTCTAGAAACACATTATATTATTAAATTGAATTGCACGCGAAGTTACATTACTAACTCCACTGTAACTAGCTCTCGATTCTGTTATATATAGATTTCCCAAGAGGGCGCTCAAAACTATCATTTCTAATATATCTTTTTCAGAGCATTGCGATCTTACTCTGATCTTTGTCATGTTTTCCACTCCATTCCATTTTAGTTTGTTTTTGCTTCTTAGAAAGTAAGAAATAAAAAGGTCGATAATATTATTTGTTATTCTCGCAATGTTAACGACTACCGACTCACCTACACATCAAAATCCAACTTTTACATCACGAATTTGATACTGATACAAAATTGAAATATCTACCATCTTATCAATCCTCAACTTAAGGCGGTATATAGACGGTAGAAGTTGGCTCATTCAATATGACGGAGCTTAATTTAATAAGCAAACCGTCGAATCGATACAAGTTGGCTTCTCTGAAAACCGTATAAGTATATAGGGTGCTCGAAAACACACCCTGCATATAAATAAAGATAGTAGTAGTAGCAGAATGAAAAAGCTGACGGCGATGGACTAGAGTAAAGGAAGAGAATATGTAAAATCGGGGCGTACGAATAGGAGAAGACTCCACGTGCAGAGCCTTTGAAGTTTATTAGTCGAACGTTTGAAGTGTCGAATATACAGGTCGATTCATTTAAATGTTCCGAATAAGTGTGTTCTGAATATTACATCTTAATTCCCGTGCACTGAGTAAGTTTATTAAAAGGCTCTAGATATTCTATTTATAGTTTAATGCAAATATCAAGTCAGTCCCTTGGGCGTAGAAATATAATTTCTCGTTCGTATACGATTTTAATAAACAACATCTTGTTGAAATTCTAATATAAACGTCAAGGATTTTTATTTCACAACAGTGCATGGCGCGCTCGGTTAGATGTACGTGAAGGTGAGGATATGAGAAAAGGTTTGATTTTATTTCACTTGAAATATAGTGCTGGCGTGCAAATTAATATTCTGCAAATCATTTCAATAGTTGTTGAGAAAATTTTCTAGTGTCTACTTTGCTAGCGTTACAATACTAGGAAGTAGAAAGAATATTGTTTTCGCTCATACTGCTATCACTGTCTATCTCGTTAATAGATCTAGTTGGCATAACGTTTAAATTGAAAAGACAAGTTTTAATGAAAATTTCAAACTTTAGATTTAAATTTGTCGAAGATTTTCCCTTATTATTCCATTGAACGAGAACTATTGGGGCTCCAGCTTCCATAATCCATCACTTCATCATCAAATGGAATCGTCGGGAAACCACCCTACCATCAGAATTTCCTAAAACAACGCTATAGACATCCTAGATGTCAAGACCAGCTTACAACAGGCTGTATTTTGATTCGATATCCGTTTGTTTATCCAACTTCATGTGGCTAGTTTGGAGCAAGTTTACTCGATGCTTGGAATTCTAACATGTTGCAATCGCTTGACGTGGCGAAGATATGTAGGTCAAGCATAGCACAAGCTTAAAGTTTAAACAAACTCGCTTCTTTCAAGTTGGTAATGTCTGGAACATTCAACGCACAGCATGCAAAGCAAGTATGTTATATTAATATAAGCTTGACAGCTTTCCAAGACTGGCTGAGGGATTCCTCAAAAGCTGGACAGTCAATAGAAGAGTACCTCAAGGATCGGTACTACGTCCTACTCTTTAAAACACCATGCATGGTGATCTCACTTTGCCACAGGGCGCTCACTTGGCTCACTTGGCACCAGAAAAATCAGAGGCCGTTCTGTTGACAGCAACAAACGAAAATTTGGAAGAATTCAATTCAGTATATCGGGGCACACTCTCAGGCCAAAACCAGCCACCAAATACCTGGGGCGTTTGGGTAGACACTAAACTAATTTCTGCGACACATATCCGCGGAAGTGGCTGATGTCAAATCTTGGGGATGGAAGCCACCCCCTCCAAAAGAATTTTAAGCGATATGGTAGGAGTCTACCAAGAAAACTTCGAGCAAAGTTAGCGTTACTTCACAGATTGGTATGCATAAGAGTCTGTAATGCGTAATGTAATCCTTGGGAGAGGTTGGCCCGATATAAAGGGACCCCTAAGCAGGAGACCAGACAAGAACTCGTAAGAAAATGATAGGTGGCATGGGAAATATCAAACAATGGTTAGAACGAAGAGCCCTGAAGACGAATGCGATTACCTTACCACACAGGCGTTATCGGGTCACGGACGCTTCCGGAGGTACCTGTACCAGAGAGGAAAAGTGACTTCGGATGAATACTCTGGTCTGCTGGACAACGCCCATCACACGTTATTCGCCTGACAGATGGTCGAGGAAGAACAATGAATATCCCTGGATGGTGTCTCCTCTATACAGACATTTGGTCCTAAATTGACTCGTTAAGATTGTAAGGTTGGAAGAAGAGGAAAACAGAAGAAGAAGCAGAGAGAGAAGAAGACCGCAGCCGGTTGATGGCAGACACAACGGTCTCAACGGTCCCAGTGTAGAGTGCAAACGCACAAAGAGGGGATTTTAGTCGGTAGAAATCCGACATTACCTTGAGCACGATCATTAACGCCCCGTGGTTCATTAGAAACTCAGATGTGAGAAGAGACTTTGAGATTCCATCTTTCAACCAATTCGTGTCACAACTGGCCAGCACCACATTAAGTAGAACTATGAAGTCCTCCAACGTGATAGTATTGGTCAATAGTATATCAGTAGTATATTATCTTGGTGCAGTAACAACAACATGCGTTTCAATTACACCAAATGCCACGCCATCACTCTCTTTAAAGGCCGATCTCAAAAATGATCAACTTTATTTTGTTTAATCAAACATTGACAAGAATAGATATGACTATACTCAAAGACTTCATCTGTTAAGTATCGAATCGTTAGAATTTCGACGTCGTCTGCAATCTTTGAGATTTGGCTACCAATTGGTCGACAGCAACATGGACTGGTGCAACCGCCGGTTTGGACCCGGAGAGGCCACCTCCCCGCATCGTCATGAGGAGCATCTGAACCTAGATTAATCACCAATTTGTTCCCTGGAAGCTGATCTATCAAACCATAACTCAACTAACCCACAGCCAGTAAAGGCCGTATTAACTGAGGAATAGAGGGCTCAGGAGGTCTGCTCAGTCCTGGCAAGAGAACGAAGAACCATCGAGGACATTACCTATACCTGGGACATCTGAGTAGGTGTCTGGTCGAAGGTTTTCCTCTCTAGAAAAAAAAACTTGCCGAGACAAGCTGGAAGTAAACTGCCGTGCTTGTCATGGCAACTTCTATTCTAGCTTGTTTCAACCAAGATTTTTGGCGATTAATTCAAATATTCTTTATTTTAAACCCTGATATAAATACGAACCCCGTCAACGATCTGAGATATAAGAGATCAATCTAATCCGAAGCACTTGTTTAAAGTAATTTTCCATTTTCCACTCGAGAACGTGGCAATATTCTCGAAAATCGAAACCAATACTACTGGAGTGTAACTTGAATTTGCGGTCTATAGATCCCAAGCAGCAAGCTTTTTTTAAATTTATTTTTTGGCAATACTTATAGGTTATAGGTTAGTCTAGTCTATTAACTGAGTTTTACTGATTTCGAATCCCAATAGACAGTTGGATTTAGGAATAAAACCGCAACGAAAAATTCGACCAAGTACGTCGCCGAATCAAAAGTTACTCCCAGAAAGCTCGCTAATTTTAACGTGATTAAGGTACTGGCGGGGTACTCGTTACGTTTCAGGCTCTGGTCTCCGCCGCATTTCGTAAGTTGGCGGCGGCATCGCATCGTTACACCGACTGCTAGGTGGATTGCTTCTTACCCGGACCCGGAAAGTCGGAAACTAACCGCTGTGCATTTTGTTTGTGTAGAATTTACATAAAAGGGAGAGAACCTCACGGCCGTCTCTACGTTACCGCCGCCCGTTGAGTTTTGATGTTTATCGCGAAACGGTGGTGTAACGGTGTATCTCTTAACTGGAGGTAAGTTCTCTCGGTTCACGTATAAGTGGTTAGAATATAAACATCAGCAGTAATACATGCATATGAGTGTGTAGGAAGTAAAGTGTTAGTATGTAGATGTGCGAAACGAGATTTGTTGTTACCCATCTTTGCGTCGTAAACTACTGGAAAACGATGCATATAATAAAGTTAACTTAAATGGGGTGTTAGAGGGTGTTTTAGTAGAATAAGATGAGGTTTCTTCAGCTACCTGTGGTGGTTGGAATAAATAAGGTAGTAGTCGATTTATTCTCCTAAAGTGATTTTATATCTGACGAAACAAAAAAAAAAGTCAAATCAAGACAAGTTGTTGACCTCACACAATGTCTGTGCACGATGTGCTCTTACTTTGAGGAGCTGGATAAGAGGTAAGAGCATAGCTATGCCATTTAGTAGGTCTATGATTTGGCGAAAACAAAAGGATCATTCGACAGACTGTGCAGCAAAAGTAGGCTGTACAAAGACCTTCGGGTTTTCCAGTAAAAATAACGATAAAATTAACTATCCTAATTTACCTTCTGCCACTCGCCCAGTTCCTCATTCGGACGCTTTGCCAGTACCAAGACCTATGGATGTTTCAAACCAAAAACATGTTGAAACCGAGATAGAAGAATACATTTCAGAGTTGTCGGACACAGATGAAGAATATTTGCCATCTCAAGAGAACACGCCTCATTTAATAAATCAATTGGAATTAAATGACCTAGTTCGAGATCTCTCAGGCAGAAATATCAGGATCAAGACTGCAAGGATGGAAGTTATTAGCTCCGGGTACGCGTATTTCTGTATATCGAAATCGCCAGAAAAAACTGAACTAACTAAACAACATAGTGAATTGAGTTTACCAGCTAGTGCAAACAAATTTTATAAATTAGGTGCTAAAGTTAAGTGTAAAATTTAGAGCGGTGAAAAATGGACATTCGACTAGACTAAGTAATGTCTATCTTTTGCTCTGAGGTTATGTTGTGATATATTATTAAATTGTACTAGTAGTGCCTTGATGATGTACAAAATATTGCAACTTATTAAATAGGTTTTTTTTTTTAATTTTAGACCTGGAGTAACTTTGGAAAAAGCAATTCAAATGGCATACGTTTATGATATTGATGTGCACCAAATATATATTTAGCCTCCTGATGCAAACATATTGACGGATGAAGATTAGGGTGAGGAAGATGGTGGCGGATTTCTGGATAATCAGGGGTCGACAATTATTGCCGAAAGCTGAGGCGTCCTTCTAATGGGTCCGACCGAAATGATGTGCTTCTACGTCCAGGACTGGAAAAGCCAAGATGGATCCAGGGCGACTTTGAGGAAAAAACAAGATCATTTTCTGAACCTGATTACAGCAAATTGAAAAATTGAAGCATTTTTAGATGACGAAGTAATTGGATTGCTTGTTGAACAGTCCAATAAATATGCTCTTTCCTGTACCCAACCAAATCCAAATATATCAAAAGAAGAAATGAAATGTGCAATCGCAATTTTATTCGTTACAGGCTATAATGAGTTGCCAGGACGAGATTGCTACTGGGATTGTAAGATGAACATGAAAAACTCTATGATAAGTGAGTCTATAAGAAGACAGGGACAGATTTCGCCAAATCATAAAACATTTGCACTGTGCTGATAGCTTGCAGCTTAAACTTCAGGACAAAATCTAAATTTATTGAAAATTGGATTCCCGAACAAGACCTAGACTACGACGAATCCATGATTAAATATTATGGGAAGCATTCGTGCAAACAATTTATATGAGGCAAACCCATAAGGTTTGGGTACAAAATGTGGTGCCCCAATTCCGTCACCGGTTACTTGGTAAACTTCGACATGTACCAGGGAAAACATCCAAGAGCAAACACAGTTTATGAAAATCATTTTGTAAAATGTGCTGCTCCATTGATGAGCATGATTGATGAGTTTCCCGAAGACATGAAGACGCTTTCTTTTAAATTCTACATTGAGAATCTTTTTACAATGGGTTACGACGGCACGGGAACGATGAAAAAAAAACAGAGTACCTACCTACCAAAAAAGTTATAAATTACTTCATTGACAAAGAGTCAGATTCTGGTAAAATGGATGGACAATAACGTAGTGATAGTGGCATCTACATATCATGGTATCAACCCAACCATCCAGGTAAAACGTTACTCTAAGACTGAAAAGAAAATCGTTCAAGTACCACAACCTCGACTAATTGCTGAGTACAATTGCTGCATGGGTGGAAAAAGTGGTGGTGGGCATTTTTACCTGGATTCAAACGTAAAAATTTCGATTTAATATGCAATCATTTAGGCAAAACTGAATATCGAAGAGGGATTTTTTATAGGACCTCAGATTAATCTGTAACAACAAGATCGAGAATTTGACGTACTCTTGAGCGATTTAGAACGGACTGCTTGGGATGCATTTGAAAAGTGCATTGACAAAGATGGAATTTCGATACCTTAAACAGAAAAATCTTAAGATTACGAGGAAATTGTTAGTGAACTTGTTAGGAAGTTATCTGCATTAGGATGTAATTTGACGTCTTAATTTAGAACATTTCTTTGCATTCGCACCTGAATTTCTTTAAAAAAATCGAATCTTGGCGATGTTAGAAGTGACCAGCATTGGGCAAAGATTTCATCAGCACCTGAATTTTTTCTTGCGACTACATGCTTACTTAGGAGAAATTAGGAAGATTGCTTACTCTACAACGTGCACATAACTTTTTTCTGTACAATCACCAGAAACGTAAGAAACCCATCTGATCCATCCAATCCTAATTTGACCTAACTACCCCGGATACGACAAAATTACATTTCCGCTGACATTCTCCATCATCCATACTCAACATTCACCTTCAGTATACCGTGTTTATATCTCCTATACTATGGCCAGGAAGCCTGACATCGCCTGTAGTAGTGCATACACGTATACATCCAGCTTATCGAGCAGTACGTGCCAACCTCGACGTATCGCTTATTAAATTGGCGTCGTCACTTTATTTTCGGCAGTTCGACATTATACCATGCGACGTCGGGACGCTTTCACCTTCTTCTTGTACATCCTACATGGTAAGCTCCATCGTATCTATAGTGCCGGATGGTCGGTCACGGCTGCTTCTTTCTTTTGTGAGGTAATAAATCTCGAATCCACGGAGAGCGATTGAAAGCACGGGCCATAGAGACAGTACGCCAACTGAATATCGAATGACGTATCTAAAGCGTAGCCCGTTGTATACACAAGAAGGTGTCTGCGCTTCCTGTGAAATGCAACGAGTCAAAGGTCGAACGCTCCTGGTACCAGCATGAGGCACGAAATCACGTTGTCGTCGTGCTGTTGTTGTTGTTGCTATTGCGATGCTGTCTCCGCTGTATTTTCTTGCTCTCGTAACGTTTGGGAGTCGTTGCCAAAGTACCCCCCGTTGTTACGCTTTACGATGCATCATAACGGAAGGTATAGTTCCCTATATATATATATATATATACGGGTTGCATTGCTGAATATTAGATGGGATAAAGAGGAAGGTGTAACGTAAGGGTATCCAATTTAGTTACTGCAACGTTTCGATCTGTTTTGTGTTGTGAACAAATTGATACTCTATCGTGTGACATTTAACAAATCAACCTCTATCTATACATGAATTATATAACACTTTAAGAGGCCCTCATTTTATCGATTCCATTATCAGCTATTACTATCACGTTCTCCTTTATAAAAAAAAGAAGACTCGATTGAAGAGAACCAGAATACGACGAATCTATTATAAATATTAAAATTTATTCCATAACACCCAATAGCCTCGGTAATATTTAACATAATATCGAAAGAGGCGGTCGGGAAGGATTCTTCTTTTTTCAGTTTGAGCGATGGTGGTCCTTCGGAAAACGAAAGGAGAAAAAAAAATTTGATAGGAATTACCCTCACGAAATCCTGTTTCGCGTATCGCATTAAATAATGTTCGAAAGTACAGGATGAATAATTCAACTGGTGAAAGCAGCTCGGCGAGTGTAAAAATGTTATTTAAATGCAAGAAAAATGTATTAAATTAATGGGTTAACATTTATTGCTCTCTCTCTCTCTCTCTGTATTTCTCTTTTCCTCCTTGCGATTGAGGGAATCTTGGAGTGCTATTAAAAGCAACAAGAATGATTTAGAATAAACAAGACGAGCTTTTGAAGCGATGCACTTCCGCAGATTCAGTACCAGCTCGTTCTGTTATCTGTTTTAAATCGATTCATTCTAGTAGATTAGCTAGTGTATTGGGGAATCTCTTTATGAATGCGCTTTTAGCATTGCTGGAAATTGAATTTTCCTTATTTCAAGGATCGTAAATTTTAATCAATTTGTCGCGTGAACTGCAGTCGTTAAAGTAACTCTCCAAAATTGTCGACTTAACATGAGCGTATGTATTGTATTCCCAATTGGATTTCTGTAATTTATATTAATAATATTTCAAAATAGAGCATGAAATTTTCTATTACAAAAGTCGTAGATAATATGATTCTAACTATTCTAGTTCCTGCTACTGTTCCTGCTTGTCGTTAGCTGGGCTAAGACCAGAAATAATACAATATCACGATCTATAAATCAAGGGTAAGATCAAAAAGTAATAGTTTTTATTGTACTAATCGATAAAAATCCTTAGTAATCCTCGAAATAGCACCCTTTTGCTCCAACACCTTCTGGAACTCGCTTTCTGGGATCCCCTTAAGAGATACCGTCACGTCCTCTTGGACGATTTCTATGTAGGTAGCTGTATCGGTTTGCCTTGAGGTTCCGCTTAAGCCGAGGAAAGAAGAAGAATTCCAAATACAATAATTCCAATAATTTAACAACTTGTGTCATATAGTAGTTTAAAATTTCTGAGTTTGACAATAGATTCAGATCTAGGTTGGTCGCAGCATGTTCGTCCTCTTTCTAACAGGCTCTCGTCTGCATGTTTTGCCCTGAGAGTAGTGAGACGTTATTTGGGTGAAAATATTACCAAGATGGCATACTTCGCACTATTTCAGTCTCATTTATCATATTGCCTCTCATGTTGGGGATTTACGTCGACAACGAAGTTGGATGAGATCTTTAAAATATAGAAAAGGGCGGTTCGCGTTGTGTTCGGGAAGGACAGCCGAGCACATTGTAAGCCCTTGTTTGTTACACATAGAATTTTAACACTTTTTCACTATTTTTATATGAAGCACTAAGTATTGTCTATAAAAGTACAAGTAAAGTCATCTTCCACGGCCTGAAACTCAATTTTGTAGAAATTTACTATATATGGGTCTCCCCCTTTTTTCAATAAATTGCCTTCAGCATTGAGAGAGCTGCTTAACTCAAACATGTTTCGACGCAGGCTCAAGGAGGTGTTGCTGGAGCAGGCATTTTATTCTGTGGATGAATTCTAGGCATATTGCTCTTGGCAGTTCTAATTTTTGGTATATATTGTAATGTGAAATTTGATTTATAATAAATCAAAAAAAAAAAAATGTGAGTTTTACTCTTTAAATTAAAATTTGGGGTTTAAAAAAAAATTAATCTCAGGGGTTCGTGAATTCTTGGCTCTACAGCAGGTGTAGAGAACAGAATACGAGAGCTTATCATACGTTGAACAAAATACCCAAGTAAAAAAAAATTCTAAGTTAAAAAAATATTACAAGACAAAAAGATATTTTACAAAAAAAAAAAAATTTTATTTTCTTCAATAAACCTATAAAAATTTGTTTACACTGTGCAGAATGCCGTAGCAATCACCGCAACTAAATTATTATTTATAAAGACCTTATTTGGTAGTTTTTGAAATTTTGTCCAACTTTTTGTTGGGACTGGGAAAATTTCTGTTAAAAAAAATTAACTTTGAAATTTTTATTTGTTTAATAAATTTATTATTTGTAAATTTTACCCTTTTAACTGAATTTACTAAAAAAAAAATTATTTAAAAAAAAAACTAGAAAAAAAAAATTTTCAAATATTATTTTTGTACTTAGAAAAATTTACTGTTTTAATTAAAAAAAAAAAATATTTTTCTTAAATTTTTGCAACTTTCCAAACTTAAAATTACTTAAAAATTAAATTACCTTATTTTACGTGTGTGAGTGTGTATGTGTGTGATTTTGGAAGCTTCTGTCTTCGCGCGCTTAGACGGATGTTGGATGGACGACGTCCTCTTCGTAGGGGTAATTAAATTTAAATTAGCCCCTTTCTGCATGGTGTCCCATATATGGGACATACCATTTTTCCGTTATTTATAAAGTGACATCTAGCAAAATCTTTCCTAATGAGTTACAGAAATCTAGTTTACAGAATATTACAGTAATCTGTGAATGTCAAACAGTGTTTAAAACTTCTATAATGACATTTTAACGGTTTAATGCTAGTTGGCCTCCTAAAGTTATTTATGTGAGTTCGTATGTGCGTAACAAGAGTAAGTATCAAACTATTATTTTGTAATAAATATTATTAAATAAATACTAGGGTGTAAAACCATAATCAAAGAAGATTTTCACATCATAATATTACGGGTATGTCGCTTCACACACCTATTTCGGTACCTAAAATCGGTACGTGCCATATTTGGCACAACATGCATTCTTGAACTGTACACTGACAGAAATGTCTAAGTAATGTTTGTAATGTAGTTTACGTGCGTGACTGCTTTAACTTCACTTATTTATGTAATCATATCCCTTCCTTTTTTCCGCTAGGTAGAATGCTTTATTATGGACACTAAAAAATTTTATGGCGTACCTGCAAGTCTAAAGGTATTTGATATACCAGATGGAAATATTAGTGAAGACGAAAGTGTTCTAGATAACGATAACGAAAATTTTGGGCATTTGCTCGCTCCAGACAGTGACTGTGAATGTGAGAAGTCAACATATGAAGAAAATGACATTGTAATACCGGAAACTGACAGTGAAGATGACGTACCACTAATCAATTTTGTAGAACCGCCGCTATCAACTTTACAAAGTCCAGAATGGCGGAGGTGTAATCTTATTAGACAAGAAAACGAAGTAAGGTTTCAGGGGAATGAAGATCTACCACCTGAAATACAAGCTTTAGAAACTCCGATCCAGTTTTTCCGCTTTTTTTTAACTGACGATATTCTAAACGAAATCGTATTTCAATCAAATTTATATTCTGTTCAAACTCGCCCTGAAAATCCACTTGCCCTTTCATCAACAGAACTAAAACAATTTATTGGTATGTGTTTGTATATGTCTATAATAAATTTACCGGCAACTCGCCACTATTGGAATACTGCTATGGGACATCCTCTAATTAATAAAGTAATGTCGTGCAACCGCTGGGAAGATATAAAATGTTTTCTTCATTTTAATGACAACACTTTGTTTATACCACACGGTCAAGCAGGTCACGATAAACTTTACAAAATACGGCCTTTGCTGACTTCATTACGCAATCGTCTACTATTAGTACCAAAAGAAGAATACTTAGCAGTAGACGAACAAATTATACCAACAAAGGCACGATCGTCACTGAAGCAGTATAATCCGAAGAAACCCCACAAGTGGGGTTACAAAGCATATGTCTTGAGCGGAATATCTGGATTTTCATACGACTTCGAATTATTTGCAGGAGCTCAAACAAATACCGTACCTATCAATGCTCCAGATTTAGGCGTTAGCAGCAATGTTGTGGTAAGATTGGCTACAAACATTCCACGCCACATGAATTACAAATTGTTCTTCGATAATTGGTTTACATCCTTGCCTTTGCAAATATATCTGACAAAGGAGGGCATATTGCCTCTAGGAACAGTGCGAATAAATAGAGTACCAAATGCCAATATGCCCACAGAAAGTATATTGAAAAAGAAGTGCCGTGGTGCTGTTTTCGAAAAAGTTGCAAACATTGACGGATTACAGGTTGCGTTAGTATCCTGGTATGACAACAAAGTAGTAAATTTAATGTCTACTTTTGTGGGAAGTCAACCCTTGCTCAGCGTAAAACGATTTTCAAAGAAAGATAATCATCATATTGAAGTATTATGTCCACAAGCCATAAAAGTTTATAATAATTACATGGGTGGCGTGGACCTTCTAGATTCAATGCTCGGATATTACAGAATCACGATACGCTCGAAAAAGTGGTACCTTAGAATATTCTTTCATATGATAGATCTGTGTTGTGTGAATGCGTGGATATTATGGAGGCGCAAATATAAAAGCGATTTGAATATGCCCTTAGTAGATTTTAAACTGGCTGTCGCTGAAAGTTTGTGCACCCAAACCGCTGTAGCATCACGCTCTCGTGGTCGTCCTTGCAAATCAGTAGAAAATTTGTACCAGGAAAAGAAAAGGAAAGGCCCTACTTCTGAAATACCGTTAGAAGAAACGAGGTTAGACGGTATTGAACATTACCCACTTTGGAATGAGACACGACAACGGTGCAAATATCCGGATTGTACTGGAAAAACATATGTATCATGCACGAAATGTAAAATATATTTGTGCCTCAATAAAGACAGAAACTGTTTTTTAAGAACTCATACTGAGTAATATATGTTGTATTTTTGTATTTTTTGAATATATTTAATATTTGTATTTTTTATATCATTACCTCATGTTGTGCCATATTTGGCATATACCATAAATACTCTAATATGAGCTTTAAATTAAAATCTGGATTTTTTTAAACATTTTTCCCATAAATAGTACTTGAAAAGGCAACCAATATTTTTTTTCAATCAAAATAAAAAAATCATGCAGAAAGGGGTTAGGTGGAAAATTTTTGTTTAAAGTACTTTTTTGAAGATAATCGTTAATTTGGGCCCACGGTGCACCGGGGTAATTTTAATAAATTTTTCGTAGAAAATTAAACGCTCTGTTCGACGATCTATGCAAAAAGCGGAAGTTTGTTGCTCTCGAACGGCTTTTTATAGGTGATTCGCAATTGTCTATCAATTTCATCAGAAATACCTTTTGATAGTCATCTGTCAATCACGGCAATCAACGATCGTTGATGGATTAATTTATGCGCGTCCGGTCGAATATTTGTTGTATACAGGGTCACCGAAAAGTTGTAGATTTTAATTACCACCTACTTTTTCTTATTAAAATGCCCCTAACTGCCTGGTCTTTCTTCTTGTGTGTGTGGAATTTAATCGTGTGATTTTGTTATAATATTTATGTGTGTTTGTGTACAAATAAAATGATATAAAATTTATTGATTACCTTATAAAATATGATTGATAATATTGTGGTGTATTTAACATCTTTCTGTCTTTGTCGTTGGCTGGACTTAACAAAAGATCTCTGCTGAGCAACACCCCCTTCTGCGTCAGATGGCTACTGAGGCAAATCATGACATCGACTCGCACATATGCGAAGAAAATCCCGATGGTGCCAACTTGAAGAGTTGCGCATCCTCTATCATTTGATAGTGTTGAATTGGTTTTACTTTAATGAATTCTAAACAAGTACCTCGCATGTGTGCAATCATGTTAATGTTAGATATTTTATAAAATAGAATTAAATTAAATTGTAGAAATACACAGATCAGATAGTTGGTTATAGTTTACTGAATATTAAATTAATTTAGTGTTTTTTTAATCTTTTTAGATTTACAGCTGGATCATCTGTCAACTGAAAGTGGAATTGTAAACATTGGTTATTGAATATAACATTACAATATATATATAAATATTACTGACTATGGTTTCTGGTACTATATATATTTCCTTTTAAGAATGCAAATGGGAGCAATTCTATCATAAGGATAAATGACTGATCTCAAAATTTAGTTGTTTTTGTGACATTTAATCGTAGTTAAAGTTTTGTTTGTTTGTGTCAAGTCTTTGGAATTATGATGTTTTTGATTTGTTTAATCAGGAAAGGGAAATATTTTCTGGATTTTATACGGTCGGGAATTCGGACTGAAATGATGTTTTTGAAAATTTATTGAATGGGACGGACCTGGTTTCAGAGCCGAAATTAAATTGAATTCTTCATAGAAATATTAGGTGAAATGGGACGTATCCCTTTGGAATTTGGATGTTTTTGATTAATTTTCTCGGATAAGGGAAATATTAGGAATTTATGTGTGAAATGATGTTTTTAATTTATTGTTTACTTTTCAGAGCGAAATTTGACATAGGTCTGGTAGCGTTAATGGTTTTGGATGAAAAATTTTGTGTGATTTGTCGATTTAGAAGAAATTGGCACAGATGAAATGGGTTCTCAAATCAATGGAAATAATGTGAAATTACCTTTGGAAATTGTGTTAGGTGATGTCACGTGAGTAATTGGGTTATGGTCGATGGTTTTCCATTTTGAAAATGTAAATTTATCGAAATGTCGGTTAGATTAGATGTCCGTATTTTGTCGATTCATTCATGTCGACAACTTAAATCTAGTTATATACGATTTTACCAACTTAATTTTTTCCATATTTCTACAATTTAAATGTCATTACCTGTTTAACTATTCTTTTTAACTTTGAATTAAATGTCGTTACAATATGAACTCAAAATTCAGGTTGATAACTAAATCTGGATAGGGTCTATTAATACTGAAAGGCCATTGTTATTAATAACTATTGTTATATATAATATCTCTAATGAAATGTTGATGTAATAAAATCTGAAATCCTGCTTCGAGGTAACTTACTCCATCAGCATTATTTCAGTACAATGATATTGTTCACATCTAATTATCGAGACCGGCGCTGAATAAATTTAATAAGCTGAAAAAAAGGAAGTAAATAATTAAGTTTTTAAGTATACATATATGTATATGCATATATAAACACTTTAAAATATGTATAAAACAATAAAACAATGAAACACAACATTTTGAAAGTAAGGAACTTAAATTAGTAATTTAACAAACAAAAACGCTTTCTAGGAAGAAATCATTAATTCCATACAACGTTGCATCCAAAAAATGTTGTTTAATTTTTTTCTTAAATTGAATTTCAGGTAAGTTTTTAACAGAATTTTTGATTGTAGTTAATACGTGTGTTATTCAAGAGACGTCTGTGCTGTCGTTTCACTTCCAGATAGTGGATCTGCAGCTGTGGATAGGTTTTCTGGAGGATATAAAGGTCATTTAATCGGACACTTGAAGATTTTACATCATCATTTATCCACTGCCTGGGTTGGTTACGTGATGTTGTAGTTTCCTTGTGCGCAAAGGCATTGTTGTAGTGGGTAGACAGAGTAGTCACAAAGTTTGTAAATTTAGCTTCGAGGCCATCGGCTCCATAAACATTTTCCCACGATTCATTTGTGAAAGCTAGCGCAAATTTTCTCTCATTATTTACGTTAAAACATCTTTTTATTTCAATTCTTTTTGATTCATTGGCGTAAAGGAGGTCTTCTTTAACTGATAAGGTGATGTACTTATGATCGGAGATATAATTGTCGGACGTACTAGCATTTGAGGAAGGTGTAATGTTGGAAAATATATTATCAATTAGAGTTGATGAAGAGGATGTAATTCGTGTGTATTCATCTACATTCGTAGATAATCCATAAGAAGACATGATGTTCATTACAGACCGGCATTTGGCGAAGTCGATATTAAAATTTATGTTAAAATCCCCAGAAATAAAGACCAAAGCATCTCGATTATGCGGTTTAATGTAGTGCAACAAGTCTTCTAGGTACTGTACCATTGTATTCAGACACTTTGCATGAATAGCATTCACTTGACAAACACTACATTTTTGCCCTTTGCGTAAAATAGACTCACACAAATCACATAGTTTTTCTTTTTCTTTATGCGCGTACGCACAGTCTTCCAATTCGGCCGCCATCATACGTTGATTTGGGTACCCCATGATAATTTAGCATCTACTTCTATGCCCAAAAAAAGAGACCTCCTGTACTGCCTGTATAACACTTCCATTAATATTCATCGACAGTCCTGGCACTTCGTTATTAAATATCATTAGTTTGGTTTTATCTGAGTTAAGTTTTAAGGAGTTGTTTGTACTCCATTTATTTATTGTTGCTATGCTATTTTCTAGTTTTACCCGCATCTCTTTATATTGTTTTGCTCGCAGTACTACCGATGAGTCATCTGCAAATAAAAGCACCAAACTACCAACGGCATCCGGCAGATCATTTATGTACACTAGAGAAAGTAAAGGTTTCTATACCGAGCCTTGGGGAACTCCCTGCGGAACTGCAGCCCAATCAAACTTCACCTGGTTTCCATCATCGTCATATCACAGCAACGATCCCCTCCCATCAAAATTCATTTGTCATCCCCTGACGATGTTCTTGCTATACTGGGAAAATTTAAAAAATTTAAGAGCAAGGAGATATTTGCGTCTCTATCTCTTTCACCTGATAGAACCCCCAAACAAGTATCTATATATAAAAGTGTTAAAACTGAATTAAATTCACGTATTCAGAAGGGTGAAAGTAATTTATTTATCAAATACCGCAATGGCATTCCTACTATTTTTAAGAAAAGTTCGGAAAATTAAATCAGTTCAACAGGTCAATGGTTCCGTTTAATATGTATTACCAGAATGTAAGAGGTCTTAATACTAAAACTCAAACATTATTCATTAATGTGTCTGATTTTTTCTATGACATTATTTTATTAACTGAGACATGGTTGAATTCTTCTGTTTACGATGGAGAGCTGTTTCCTGCTGACTACAATGTTATACGGAGCGACAGAAAATTCAATGTAGTAAATCGTAGTAGAGGAGGTGGCGTTTTAATAACTTTCGCAAAAAATATTTCTTTTCAAATTATAAACACTACAAACATAGCTTACTTGGTTCCTCTCATTGACCTACTTATATGAAAGGTCTTTGTTAATTCTTATTATTTTTTACTAGGGTTAGTTTATATACCTCCTGACATTCGAGCTGAAGACTTAGAAACCTTTACTAGCGCTCTGGAAATACATGTGGTGGGTGAGGAACTAATCTTGATTGGTGACTTCAATCTTCCGCAATTGTTCAATAAATCAAACATGCTTTGTAACGAATCAAAGATTTTGAATAATTTCATAGATACCCTTAACATTAAACAACAGAATTACATATACAACATTAACAACGGACCTCTTGACTTATTGTTCTCAAACGTTAACTGTTCGTTTGATATTACTCACTGTGACTTTCCTCTAGTTCCAGAAGACATGTACCACCCGGCTCTTAATTTTCCATTTTTTTACAATAATATCACGCAGCAACCCAATTTTCCTAATGCTGATAGTTTTCCGTACGATTTCAGGCGAGCACATTATGTTCCTCTTTATACAGCATTGCAGCGTTGCGACTGGTCTTTCTTAGAAAATCATAACGACGTTAACAGCGCGCTTCAAAACTTCTATCATGTTCTTTACTCGATCCTGGATGTTTATGTTCCTCAGAGATATCCAGTTAATCGAAAGTTTCCTCCGTGGTTTAACAATTTAATTAAGCGTAATTTAAAACTCAAAACTTACTATCACAATATGTGGGTCAGATCTACTTTAATGAATTTAAACGCATTCGCAGTCTCACTAAAAAACAAATAAGAGAAAGTTACAATACTTATGTTACTAATATGGAACGCAGCATTAAAAACACTCCCTCCAACCTCTGGAAATTTATGGGCTCCATTACAAAATCTACTAGGATTCCTGGAAGATTACACAACGATGATCAACATGAATACACAGATCCTACTGAGATTGTAAATGCTTTAGCAAATCTCTTCATGGGAACCCATGAAGTCTTTACTACTACTTGTACTGACAAACCAACCAATACTCTTCCTTATATGTTTTTACTGACAACTGAAGATGAAGTAATTAAAACAATGTCTACATTTCCCAACAAACTCACATCAGGTTATGATCGGATAGCTTCTTCATTAAGGACTGCAGATATGTTTTAGCATATCGTCTGACAATACTTATAAACTTGTTCATAACATCTCAAACTTTCCCCTATCTCTGGAAAAAGACAAAGATCTGTCCAATACACAAGTCGGGCGACAATACTTTGCTTTCCAATTACCGACCAATATCAGTTTTATCAAACTTTGCTAAGGTTTACGAAAAAATTCTTTATTCTTCTATTAATAACAGTACTCGCTCTTACCTATCTCCTAATCAGCATGGCTTCGTTATAGGTCGCTCAACGGCTACCAATTTGACGTGTTTTACACAGTTTGTTTGTGAAGTACTAGACGGACGCGGCCAAGTAGATGTTATTTACACCGTTTTGTCAAAAGCCTTCGATACAATAGAGCACCCCTCCTTCTTTCGAAACTAGAAGCGTTTAGTTTTGTCCCATCAGCTGTTAGCCTAATAGATTCTTACTTAAGCCAACGCGAATGTTACGTCTCATACAACGGATTTGTATCTACTGAATATATCCTACACAAAGGGGTGCCACAGGGTTCAAATTTAGGTCCCCTCTTGTTCAACCTTTTCATAAATGATCTCTTGACATGTTTCATGTGCCCTGTTCTGGCCTATGCGGACGACATTAAATTATATGGACAACTCACATCCAACAACGACGCCATCCTGTTGCAAGAGAATTTGGAAATATTATTATTATTCCATTAATTATGTCCTATAATAACTGAAATATCGCTCGTTTGGTAGACCTTCCTTCACAATATCCATTTTGATAATTATTTAAAACTTTTGTATTGTATTTTTCCTATTATCTTTGATATATTAGACATGAGGGCTATTGGTCTGTAATATACAAATTCTGATCGATCACCGTTTTTAAATAACGGTTTTACAATAGCGTATTTTAGGCTATCTTGGAAAGTACCAGAGGATAAAGATAAATTAATGAGATGATGTCATCACGAGATTATTTAATATTTATTAATGAGTATTACGGATCTTAGCTTATAATAGAAACCTTATAGTAGAAGCACTAGGGAGGCAAGGTTAAACCTAATTTGAACTAATGTACAAGATGTTTGATTCACCCTGTACATACCAAAATGGGTTTAAAATATCACTACTAACTAATACAGTTTAAGAAATAAATTCCTTGCATTTTAGAGCACATTTTTAATTCAGATAATACCTCAACGCCATATCGCAAGTACTAATTAACTAGACGCCCTCTTCATTTTAGCAGTACACGAGAGAACTGAGACGTGTGTATTTACATAGCTTGTTATCATTCGAGCATCACTTCTAAAGCTGAGAGCCTACACAGATGGGAATCCCATGCGATTAATGCATCAAAGGGACATATACTAGCTGTAACTACTGCAAACATTCTTCGGATGCACACGAATCTCTCACTAAATAATCAATAACTTCCAAAGTAGCAATTCGCAATTCGGTAGCGTTAAATATTTTCTATACACGTGACGTATTACTTTTTTACACACATTTAAGTTTTGAGGAAAACCTCATTAATGTTAGTATTCGCTGTCTTCCGCTTTAGGAAGCGATTGTTTACCCTCGGACTTTGCCAAACTCTCATTTCTCACGGCGGGCACTTTTCCAATATCCTCCCCTCTCCTGCGTAGTAAATTGATTAGCTTTTCGGGACGAGTCTTAAAACTTTCCTCCAAGACACGAACCTAATTGATACAGACTTTTTAAATATTTCATCTTGCGAATGTTGAACCCTTCTTCTCCAACTGTTACATGAAGTTCTATACTAGCACGGTTATCTGTTTGTTAGATTGTGCTGCCAGGTCGAGAACTGTTAAGCTGGGGGAATTGCGGAGGTAAGAATTGGGTTTCGATCTACAGAGGAAATTTAACTTGATTGGATGCTCGTAGCTTCTAAAGTATTACAAACGATGATGGTGTTTGCAGTTCGTGTAATACGTGATTCAATCCTAAAATTCCCTTACGAAAAAAAATTCGGGAATAAACAAACACGCAAATCCGACACATATACGTCACTTTCAATTTATACTGGAAGATGATATTTGTGTTTTGCATATCCTCTTCATTATACCAAAATAATATGCGAAATGTCACAATATGTATAATCGCCTAAAACGAAACGCAAACATAATTGGATTGTGCGTTAGCTAAAAATAACAAACAAAACACGTGAACAAAAAAAATTGAAAATGAGAAACAAATAACATCGTCAGACGGATCTAATCAACAAGATCCGTAATACACATTAATAAATATTAAATCATATCGTGCATGTCAGCTACATTTACGTCACGTATACAAAGAAAAACCTTTGATGTGTATTCAAAGCTTGTATTTGTAGTACGTGGGCGCTTTTCTGATATCATTATTAAAGCCTGAGAGACATCGTACGTAACATAGTTGCTTTGCTGTTTCAATTTCTTTCAGCTTAGAGATTTACAAATAAAAGTTCGTGAAACTATCAGTTTCTTCTGCTGAAATTCGATGCGAAAGAATCCCAAATCCGACAGGTTTGCTTATTTACGTACCCGTCGAGTTGAAAATGTGCCTCATCTGAAAAAATGATTTTTTGAAGGAACTTAATGATGTTCCAACAGCAAATCCACGACGCTGTGCATGGTCGCATGGCTTTATTTCTTGCACCAATTGCACATTGTACGCGTGCAAATGCAAATCTTTTACAAAAATTCGTTGCATAGTGCTTCTGGAAATGTTTAATTCTTGATCACGATGCCGAATGGAAGTTCCTGGATTCTCAGCCACAGATTCCCTTACTGTGGCTATATTTTCGAATGACCGACAAGGACGACGACGAACAATGATCCTCTGATCCATCAGCGTAAATTTGGTTTCAAATTTTGTAATTAAACGCCTCACTGTCGATTCATTTGGCGCATTATTGGGACCGAAAACTTGACGTAATTGGCGAAGTGTTCTCGCAAAACTTTCACCATTTTTGTAATGTGTTTTTACAATAATTAAACGTTGTTTTTTTTTAATGTGTGGTGAGTGCTTAGTTGCAGTGATTCCGTAAGCTGTATTACTTGTCTGGCTATCACTGCAACTCTTGCGGTGTAGTTTTAGTGCGCGTAAGTTGTGTTTTTAAATGGCTTTGTGACAGCATCATATCGCCTTTTATGATGCCGCGCTGTTAATCAGTTTGCTCCCAACAGCGAATGGCAAGTTGATCCGGGATTAAACTCTCTGAAAAAATGTCACCGTCGCTCCAGAGAATTGAACCCCGGCCCTATCGTCCTCTCACAACAATAGTCAGCCGCCTAATCACTGCGGCCATCGACCCGTATTCGTTTGAATACTTCTTCATATTCTTAAATCGCGTGGTCTGTACGTGACAACTGTCAAGAAAAAAAATCACCGTACAATTCGTATTAACAAAACGGGGTCAAATTTAAATCCGGCGCTCTTGTTGGGACACGCTTTATTTATGCAATGTTCTATGGGTGTACTAGATTGTATTAATTTCAGAGAGTTAGTTATTTTGTTTGGGATTTTACCAAATATATTTTCATTTTTCAAGTTGTATTGTACATTTATTTATTTTTTTTGAATAAACAAGTGGACGATTATATTAACTGTTTTTTTTTAGTTATTACAAATGTTCTGAAAATAATCTAATAAATCTACAAGCAATATGTAAACAAACAAATTTGTTTTTGATTATTTATTCATTTTTATCATGACACTCCAAATCATCAAGATCTTTTAGAAATAGTATATTATTGATATTGAGATAAAATATGGGAAAATTGGGAGAAAATAGAATTGAGTTTGAGAAATATTTTTACTCTACGAAAAGTAACTTTGAACTCATCTACTATTTTTCGTAAGATCACCAAAGGTTTTGAGCAATACTTTTCTTTCATTGCAGACATGTGATGCTTCAATAACAATAAACCCATCATAATTTTCCCCAATCCGACAACATGGCAAATACCGCTCATTTGGTGAGGAGGCAGAGCTCTAGAGATCTAAACCCCCAGCGATCTTTAGACCGTCTCGAATTACGAGAAATGAGAAGCAGTTTGGTTATCGAAAACTGCAACACTGTATCGAGTTATGGTGCTACCAATGCAGCATTTGAAGACACCAGTCCCAGTACGAAACTCAAATCGGCATCTAGTAGCAAGAGAGGATCGCAGGACGGTAAAGGAGTATTTAAGCCGGAAGGAGGAGAAGATGAACGAGAATCTTGGGACAGTAAACTGACCTTCTTGCTGGCAACTGTTGGGTATGCAGTAGGTTTGGGTAACGTTTGGAGATTTCCGTATTTAGCGCAGAAAAAATGGCGGAGGTGCCTTCCTCATACCCTATTTCATTATGTTGGCTGTCGAAGGAATACCCATATTCTATTTAGAGTTGGCTATTGGTCAGAGATTACGAAAAGGCGCCATTGTTGTCTGGAATCAGGTGTCACCATTTCTTTTAGGTAAGATTTGAGTATTTAATGTGAAAGGGTATTTTCTGTTTATTAAATTTATTCAGCGATGATCTCTTTAATTAGACGCGAACAATATCATTGTATTGAAATAATGCTGGAGTAAGTTATCTCGAAGCAGGATTTCAGATTATTATTGCATCAATATCTCACTAGAGATATTATACAGGATCCGCCATCCGTCTGGGGTTGTCATATTACGGTTATAATATTGCAAATTTCGAAAAGTTATGTAATGTAGGTGGTAGCGGACTAGTAGGAGCACAAAATAAAATTATTGGCAATTATACAGGGTGTTCGGGAAAGGAGTGTGATATCGAAGTTGTATTGTTTTAAATGGAACACCCGGTATATTATATGATTTTTGAATTGCGTAATTAAAAATATTGGGATTTGATATGGGATTGTATTGACCTAAAGCTTACGGTTTGAGAGTTATGGACACATCAATGGGAAAAAGTGCTATAATCTAGCACGATGTGGATTGGTTAGTATAGTGTTTAGAAATATCGTGCTTATCATGAAGTTTTCCACGATAGTATACTTTCATTCCGAGTTATTAATTTTAAGCTTCATCGATCTGTTATACAGGGTGTTCACCATTCGCGAATACTAATTTTTCTGAATTTTTTCAAATGGAACACCCTGTATATTATTATCAATTGTTAATAAGGGCACTTCTAGCTTTCATTGCATCATTATGTAGATATCTACTCGTACATTGATATCGCACTACGAAATTGAGTGGCCTTAACGTAATGATCTTTCTTTATTATCCAACTGCCTAGAAGGAAGCATGTGGCCACAGTTGCTCTCTGTTTTTAACAACAAAAATACACATACGAATAAATATTTATTGTATAAAAACTCAAGTAGGCATGGCTAGTTCAAATAAAATTGAACAGAAGAGTTTGACTTTTTCCTTGTGCGCAGTTAGTGTGTGATTGTTACCATAATATTGTGATTAAAGATGAATTTTTCCGTTCCGGAAATGATAAATATGGTATACATTTTGGGAGAATGTTATGGTAACTGTTTATTAGCAAGTAGGCTGTACGCCCAACGTTATCCGAATTTACGTAAACCTAAGCCAACGGCATTTGAAAAACTAAAAGAAAGATTCGATGCTACTCTAATTTCTAATGAAGATAATAAGTTATTTGAGCTGTTATCCGTAGAAGAAAATCCTCATACGAGTGTGAGTAATATCAGTTTAGAAACGTGAATTAGTGGAACATCAGTTAGAAGAATACTGAAAAACTTCATCAGCAGTTAGATGAAGACGACTTCGAGCATAGACTAGGATTTTGCCAAGAAATGAGACAAAGGCGCCCAAAAATCCACCCAGAAATGTTAGACTGTATTCTGTTTTGTGATGAGGCATCATTTCGACACAATGGTTCGCTTAACAGGCACAATATGTATTATTATGCCACCGAAAATCCCCACTGGGTTAGATACATTGATCATCAATATCAGTGGTCATTAAATGTTTGGGGAGACATACTAGGATCACATGTTATAGGACCGTTTTTCAAAGGTAAATTGACTGGTGACGGTGCCTCAGCACATTATCATCAAGCAGTCAGGAATTGTTTGCAAGAGTGACTTCCTGAAAGATGGGTAGGGCGAGGAGGTCCTATCCCCTAGCCTGCTGGGTCTCCTGTTCTAACTACGGTAGACTTTTTTCTGTGGGAACACATAAAACAACAGGTTTATTCAGTAGTACCAACAACAGCCAAAAATATGCAAATTAGAATTTCTCAAGAATTTAGAAATATTTCTCCTGCAATTTTGGAACATGTTAGGATATCGTTTATTCGAAGACTTGACATTTGCATAGCCAATGATGGCCAAGTTTTTCAACATTTGTTGTAAATTTCAATTTTTGATACTACTTTGTGCTAATTTTCGTAGTGCAATATCAATGTACGAGTAGATGTAAAATAATTTCGACAAAATGTTATTAAAAGTGTTAAAGTTTCTTGAAAACTATTGGAGTTAGACAGCCACAACCTTATATCAAATGAAAACTAGAAGTGCCCTTATTAACAATCGGTAATAATATACAGGGTGTTCCATTTGAAAAAATTGAGATAAATTAGTATTCGCGAATGGTGAACACCCTGTATAACAGATCGATGAAGCTTAAAATTAATATCTCGGAATAAAAGTATACTAACGTGGAAAACTTCATGATAAGCACGATATTTCTAAACACTATACTATCCAATCCACATCGTGCTAGATTATAGCATTTTTTCCAGTTAATGCGTCCATAACTCCCAAACTGTAAAATTTAGGTTAATACAATCCCATATAAAATCCTAATAATTTTAATTGCGCAATTCAAAAATCACATAATATACTGGGTGTTCCATTAAAAAAAATACAACTTTGACATCACACTCCTTTTCTGAACACCCTGTATAATTACTAATAATTTTATTTTGTGCTTCTATTAGTCCGCTGCCACCTACATTACATAACTTTTCGAATTTTGCAATATTAAAGCCGTAATATGACAATCCCAGACGGATGGCGGACCCTGTATATAACAATAGTGATTAATAACAATGGACTTGTTGTTTGACTTGTTGAGTTTTTCGCCTGTACACAGCCAAACAAACGTAATACTGGGGGCTGATTTTAATATTGACTTTTTAATAGAGAGTAAAAATAAACTACGATTTTTTGATGTCATTGGCTCTTTTGATTCTCCCACGACGGTTACTGCATTCTCGAGTACTTAGTTGGACAATTCCAATCTTTAGTGTTAGGAATTATGATTGCAACTTATCTGATCATACTTCTCAAATACTGAAGTCTCCTATACAAGAAAAAATAAAACAATCTAGTAAATTAAGTGTTTGTAATCGACGTTGTTTTGATGAAGTTAGTACAACTTCTTTTGTTGAATTACTATAAGGAAATAAGACATGGCAGAATGTTTTCGATCAAACTTGCCCTCATACAGCATATAATGTATTCTATGAGACAATAAATTATTATTTTCAATTATGTTTTCCATTACGGCGTTTTACGTCTAAAAGAAGTGAGAAATACTCTAACTGGATATCACCAGAAATTTTAGAAATAAAAAATCAGACACATATACGGGGTGACATAGAAAAAAGTACATTGCATAGTGCCACACAATAGAGGACACTAAAATAAGAAAAAAAATTCCTATGAACATGGGTCCGCAAGACCTTCGGTTAAAAGATACGGGGTGTTGAATTTTATTTCTTTTTTTGGTTTTTTTTTTTTGCATATCTATGGTTCCAGTACAAATGCATCTGAAAGCCGACAATGCACGCTAATTAATCAAAGAATAACAATTGAATAATGTGTCATAATGACACTTGTCAAACTGATGTAATTGTTGTTTGAGGAATTTTGTGTTCGTGATTAAGTTTTTCATTGGTTTTCTCACTGATTATTCAAATTTGCTTTCAAAAATGGTTCACTACATTTTTGAAGAATACAGGGACATGATTATGTGTTACGGCGAAGCTAGATCAAATTCTTACGAAGCTCAACGTATTTATCGAGAAAGATATCCTTTAAGACAAGTTCCTAATGTTCGAACATTTATTGATGTGCATAGGCGTTTGAGAGAAGATGGCTGTTTTAGAAAACCAAAATTGAATAGTGGGGTTTCCAGAACTCGTCGCACTGTGCGAAACGAAGAAACTGTTTTACGAATGTTAGAAAATAATCCAAGAACAAGCACCAGAAAAACAAGTTCAGCGGTACAAAACCTTAACCGTGAATCAGTTAGACAAATTTTCAAAGAACAACTTCTTCGCCCATATCATTTCCAAAAAATTCATTCACTATTGGAACATGACTTTGTTCCTCGTGTACAATTTTGCCAATGGTTGCAAAACCAAAGACAAAACATTATTTCATCAATTTTGTTTACTGACGAAGCTGGTTTTAGTCGTGATGGTATACTGAACCTACATAACATGCATCATTGGAGTGATGAAAATCCTCATCAAACTGTAATTCGAAGTAACCAATATGGGTTTTCAATTAATGTGTGGGCAGGTATAATTGACAATTATTTAATTGGCCCATTTCGATTGCCCAATCGATTAACAGGTGCACTGTATCGAAATTTCTTGGAGAATGATTTAAACACATTATTAGAGGATGTCCCATTGGCCATTACTGGAAGAATGTATTACATGCATGATGGGGCGCCAGCTCACTTTTCTCGAGTGGCAAGGGAATATTTGGACAGGAGATTTGGAAATATGTGGATTGGTCGAGGGGGCTTGTACCCTGGCCAGCTCGTAGTCCCGACCTTAATCCCCTCGATTTTTCATTTTGGGGATTTATGAAAAATGAAGTTTATGCTGTAGAAATACATAATGAAGAACAATTGTGGATAAGAATTATGGAATCGGCAGCTAGATTTCGTAATAACCCAGGAATATTTCAAAGATGCCGTCAATCATTAAGAAGAAGAATGGAAAAATGTATTGAAGTACAAGGGCAACAATTTGAACATCTTCTAAAAACTTAATTTTTTGTTTTAATTAATAATTGTTTTTGCAAATAAATTTAAAAAAATTCAACACCCCGTATCTTTTAACCGAAGGTCTTGCGGACCCATGTTCATAGGAACTTTTTTCTTATTTTAGTGTCCTCTATTGTGTGGCACTATGCAATGTACTTTTTTCTATGTCACCCTGTATATGTAAAATGATTTATGATGAGAAACTAAATCAGGAGCGAAAAAAATACAATGAAAATAAAATTAATCAATCCTCTAACACGAAACAAAAGATTTTTAATATTTATTTATTTAATTCTTAAATGTCTTCCCTTCACCAGGTAGCCAGTTATAGATTAACAAAAGCCTATTGATTCTTTATATAAAATATTGTCCTATTGCATGATGCTACTATTTAAATAATCAGTTGACGTTAGATGAATTCAAACTGTTGTGAACGCAGCTGTAGAGACTTCCTACAAGATATTGCTTGCTAAGACTACGACTGTCATATGTAATAAAGCCTTTAAACATTCAACACACACATAAATATGCATAGCAAAACGGTAGTGGTATCTAAAAAGATGCTAAAAACTTCATTTTAAAAGTTTAATCGCAAGTTGTAGCATAGGAAATTCTTAATTAAAAATCCACTATAAAACTAAACACGCTCAAAATTTAATCCTCATAGATGAAACCATTATTATTCCTTTTAATTTCGCAGCACTTTGAACTTTCATTTCCTTAAAAGTGAATCGGAACGACAATGCTACAACTATTAACTTCGGATCTTTAACGGTTTGCCAGCAATGATGCCTCTACTTAAAACAGACGCGAATAAAAGAAATCCAGGAACATTATCGAATGAAAGCGCAGAAAAAAAGCATTAACGTCTCATCGTCGAAATCAGAATAATCGTTACCCCATTAAAGGGAAGTACGGTTACGAAGGGGCGGTTGTTACAATTCGGCAACGTTCGACTGCCTCTATACCAATGGAACGGGGAGAAAGACAGAGGCCCTTTACACAGTTAACTTCACAAAATGCGATGGTGAGGTGGTATATAGCGATTCAACTTTTAGGGAGAGGAGAGATTATTTCAAGGCTGGTGGGTTTTTCGGTGAGAGAGTAAAACCGACTTCGCCCACGATGTTCAGCTTACCCCGTCCGAAACGTTTTTGAAGGGTTCACTGATGCTGCTGCTACTGCTGCTGTGGAGAAAACCACCGGAAAACGCCGGGGGATCCCGGCGGTTGTATATAGCCGAATTTGATCATCCGCAAAGTTCGTTAATTTTTCCAGATTAACTTAATCTAAATGTAAATTTTCAAAGTATTAAAGTTTTCTGAAAATTTGTATTTGACTTAGTCTTACATTCTTATGTATCAGATTTTCGATAAAGAAGAGATTTTATAACGTACATCATGCTAATTTAGTTTTTTCTTGTTGTAATCTAACATTTCTTTGCCTAAATAAATAATCTTACCTTCAATGTTATTTTAATAATAAGATTGAAGAGGTGGGGTAGTCTATTGGGGTAGCCTATCACGCCAACTGAGTGAAACATACAGAAACATAAGCAGAAGGATGACAGGATTCAATGAATCTGTCAAAGTCCTGTAAGCAGTTTACAAAAAAAAAAAAATCAAAATGGCAGCGCTCTCGTTCATGTTTGATATTAGTACTGTATGTATTGGGAATGATTGGATAGGCAGTTCCTGGAAAAGACACACAACTGTCAGTTTATGAAAACAAGTTTTGCACAATCTTTTCCTTTTACAAAAGAGGCTGTTAAGAGGATACAATGTTACCACCGACCATATTGTTAATTTCGAAGAGATGGGTCTAAAACTCGTGCTAAATCCTTCTAAAAAGAAAAAGGTTTAAACAATATCATCCAAAAGAGGAGAACTCATGACTTTAAGAGGACTTGGAGGACTTTGGAAGGAAGTTTGGAATTGACGAAGAAGCCTGATTGGTTTCTTAGATGCCCTCAAGTACGTTCACAAGTAGGTGAATTCTTCGAAAGAAAGACCAACATTACTTGCCTTCAACTAGTATGTTACTCCTTTCTACTGCCTACATCTCATAAACATAGTAGTCTTTGAACTATTTAAATCCAATTTCAAAATTAACTTTGACTGATATTCAACCCTCCACCCCCTACTATTATCAAAAATACAATAGATGAAGTTGAAGCAGAACCTTGAAAAATCTTACCAATGCGGGTGGAACCTTTTCCGAAGACCAACTCTAATGGAAGCAAAAAATATCTAAAGAGAAAGGAAAGTTTTGAATACAAAGAGATACTCTGCACCAGCCACAGAGGGTGGAAGCGTTAGTAAATATGACGAAAAAGAAAATTAAATCGAGATACTCAAAAGTAGACTACACTTCTCTACAGTTTCTCGGATGCTCAAAAGACACTAATGGAAGAAAAACTAGTTCTAAAAGAAAATGATCTAAAAAGATATCTGACAAATCACTCACGTCACACATGTGACCTTTAACGCTATTCGGATTTTTTATCACCACATCCTGCTGTCATCAATCAACGACCAATGTCCAAATGTAGCAAATCCGCAACAAGAAAATTGAACCGCCAAATTATCTCCCACGTAGATAAGGAATCGACAAGTTGATTCATAACAGTTCGAGAATCAACATTCTTCCTAGTCGAGATTTCTTCGCGAATACAGTTTATCAGTGTGTTTATCAGGATTTTATTTATGACCTGTCTGTGTACCTCGTGAGTGTAGTCTACTCAATTTCGGGGATTTTCATGAAGATAATCGCTGAATAAGTGCGTGAAGGATAAACGTTTGCTGTTGTATAAGTTTTAGATTAAATCTGTATCGTTTCTTTCTTTATAATACTGCAGTCAATACAGTTATTTGTTAATATCAATTTTAACGGATCGGTGGCCACTGTGGTTAGGCGGCTAACTATCGCTGTGGTGGGACGATTGGAGCCGGGTTTCAATCCTCTGGAGAGACGGTGACATTTTTTCAGGGAGTTGAATTTCGGATCGACTTACCATACTCTCTTGGGTGCAAAGTGATTAACAGCGCGGATTTTTCTCTTATATTCTGATATCCATTACTACCAACCGAATCTGAATATATGGTACCACTTGTACAAAACTAAAATATTTCGTCTTCAGGTGACAATAATAGGTGTAAGCGATATCTGTTCCTTATCCTTATATGTCATTATCCCCCACCCCCTCTAAATCTGCCGAGCTAGTGGGGCCGCTTATTGTCCATATTTCTAGAGAACCTTTCCATCATTATCGATTAACCAAAAATGTATTTATCGGTACAATTCAGTGTCTTGTTATCCCGACAAATCATCGAACTTCAAGTCCCAGTGATTTAAAGTTTGTTGCCAAAATCTTTACCAGATATAAGGCTGGTAAGTTTCAAGTGCTCTATTTGAGAAACCATTGAATAGTATCTTTCGTGTTTCGTGAGACAAAAGACTACTATTCCACTGAGAGACATAAAATGGCGACTATTTCTATGACATTTTCAACATTTTGCTCACGAAATAGATGTAATCTAGACGACAACCATCAATGATATCGATCTCAAAAAATTCAAACTCCTAACTCTATTTGAAATGTATTCAAAATGTGTCTTCTCATTTATTTTTAGTAGGCTATGTATAGGAACAAACCTTGCCGGGTCTTGGCTGTGTGAACTCTTAATACATGGCTTAATAAATTATCGATATAAAACATGTCCATAGCTGTAGTACAGTTGTATGGGCATTCAAATTTCAAAAAGGAGTCGTATCATTCAATTAAAAGAAAAATAAAAATAAAAATGGCGTCAATTCCGGTGATATTTCCAAGATTTTGTTCACAAAATGGATGTCATGAATGGATTGATTCGGGAAATTTCACGGCTTATGTCTCGTTTAAGATGTCCAACAGATTTTGTTCGTTCGGCCATATAGTACTTTTAATCTGACGTAAAATAAATTTACGTGAATAATAACATCGTCAATTTTAATTTCGTAATTTTTAATTCGCATGATTCCCTCGACTTTTTAACTAAATCATTATATTCGCAACGTAATTTTTCCAGTATTAAAACATTTATTTCGTCCATCGGCCCCACGATACCAGCGTTGCTCGTAAAATTCCCAACGTAAAAAGCACGTCGGTACAGCGAAGGTGAAATAAATTAAAATCAAACCGAATTAAAAACATTTTTCATTTTCATTTTCCGTCTGTGCTCCTCATTCGCTTCGCCTTTTTTTTTTTGATTCCTCCTTCGTTTCCTCCTCAGCAGTAGCAGAATGCCTAATGTATAAGAAGAATGAATTTCAGTTAATTAAACATAGCTCTTCGCGAGAAACGGATCCACTCGTTGAAAATTTTTACTTCCTCCTGTCAGCAAATCGAATCATGACCTGGAGAGGGTGGGCGGATAACGCGAGAGGGAAGAAGGGGGAGATTCAACAATGACGCGGGTCACGAAATCAACTTGACGTATACAGGCCTTTTTAAAGTTTCTCTTTCCGGACTAATCATCAACCCTCGGCGAAATTGTACCGCAAACGTTTTCGCTTTAGTGTTGTCGAAAATTTTTGCGGTTCGGTGGGATGAATTAAAAGTTTTTTGCGGTAAAATTTTATAATTCGGACCGACGGCCTAGGTACTCTAATCGTATTTCTATCCTCTTCCGTTTCATATAATCCCCTTTAACGTTTTGCTTCGGTTTGATCAAAACTTTAATTAATTTTAAATGTTGCGAATTTAATATTTTGACGTTTTCTTATCATAAACGGTTTTGTACTAGATTTATACTGCTATATTTTATGATGACAAGCTATAAAGTCCGCGAATGGTAACCTCTCTTCATGGTTTGATTCGATAATATGAAATAAAATTATATGGCTTGTGTCATAATATCCTGCATGTTGGATTTTATCGGTCAATGTTAAAACGTATTATTGACTGTAAGATCTAAAATTATTTGCATTATTTAATAGGTTACAAGGATATAATGTATTAAGTTTATGTGAAACGACTTTTTGTTCGCAAGCAATGTTCAATATTAAAATATTTTGTATTCATGCAGAATATGTATAGTCTGTTACAAAACCTCTTTCCCAATCTTATCAACTAGTATCACTGATCTGATGTCTGTCGAAAATAGGTGACGCAGTCACATAGTTGTTCAGGTTATATAGAGATTACATTTTCAAATTCATCATTAATTTGGTCGCTTGATGAATCATTTACACCAGATATAGAGAAGTTGTCGTCACTATCTGATGATACAGTCCTCTTCATAGTCACCACTGGGACCAGCGACTAATTCGGTGACAATTTTGACGAAATTTTGATCATCATTTTGGCCATATACCTGTTACTCTGAATTCGGACAATATCTTTTCAAAGGACATCGATTTAAACCACACTGATGTAAAAATTGCCTCAAATTTGGTCCCAGTAATTGCTACTTTCAGGGCCACTCATGAGAACCTACTCTGACAGGATAATGTACCACTCAGCCTTCATCCGGACACCTTTGGAAATAATAAGCGAGGAAATACTTCGTTCTAGAGCATCAGCAAATGTACTCGTTTTGCTCCTTACGAGCCAGAAAAGTTTACTGATGATTTAGCATCAACTGGGACGCCTTCTCTTCCATATTTATGAATCTTTAGGGATTGAATCAACCAATGGTTGGATGAATAGGATGTCTATACGATGTATGACACCCCTCCCTTCCCTTTTCCTGCCACCTCCTCCCCCAAAACACCACGAGAAAGCGTTTAGACATGCGTAATATTTTTTCAATCCATAAAGATCCATAAATATGGAAAAGAAGGCGTCCCAGTTGATGCTAAATCATCAGTAAACTTTGCTGGCTCGTAAGGAGGAAAACGAGTACATTTGCTGATGCTTCAACCAATGGTTGGATGAATAGGATGTCTATACGATGTACGAATGCTTCTCACCCTTCCCCTCCCTTTTTCTGCCAACTCCTCCCCCAAAATACCACGAGAAAGCGTTTAGACATGCGTAATATTTTTTCAATACATAAAGATCCATAAATATGGAAGAGAAGGCATCCCAGTTGATGCTAAATCATCAGTAAACTTTGCTGGCTCGTAAGGAGGAAAACGAGTACATTTGCTGATGCTTCAACCAATGGTTGGATGAATAGGATGTCTATACGATGTACGAATGCTTCTCACCCCTCCCTTCCTTTTTCTAGCCACCCCCTCCCCAAAAATACCAAGAGAAAGGGTTTAGACATGCGTAATATTTTTTCAATCCATAAAGATCCATAAAAGGAGGAAAACGAGTACATTTGCTGATGCTTCAACCAATGGTTGGATGAATAGGATGTCTATACGATGTACGAATGCTTCTCACCCCTCCCTTCCTTTTTCCTGCCACCCCCTCCCCAAAAATACAACGAGAAAGCGTTTAGACATGCGTAATATTTTTTCAATCCATAAAGATCCATAAATATGGAAGAGAAGGCATCCCAGTTGATGCTAAATCATCAGTAAACTTTGCTGGCTCGTAAGGAGGAAAACGAGTACATTTGCTGATGCTTCAACCAATGGTTGGATGAATAGGATGTCTATACGATGTACGAATGCTTCTCACCCCTCCCCTCCCCTTTTCTGCCACCCCTCCCCCAAAATACCACGAGAAAGCATTTAGACATGCATAATATTTTTTCAATCCATAAAGATCCATAAATATGGAAGAGAAGGCGTCCCAGTTGATGCTAAATCAGTAAACTTTGCTGGTTCGTAAGGAGCAAAAAAAAGGATTCCTCTTTTTGAAATTCCGATAGAATCGGAATACGATCAAGTCTCCTTTTCAAGTGGTTGCCTAAAGTAGGTTTAGGAAAGGGAAGCATTTCATCTCTGGCAGCCATTGGGTCTTCCTTCGCCCACTGTGTTCATTCTTTTTAGCCATTATTCTGAAAATTAAAATAAAAATAAGAAACATCGGATTTTTAACAAGACCTAATAGGATTCTCATAAAATCGCAGAAATAGTCTTTCAGCCACCTCCCCTTTCAACTGAGAACCGGAAGAACTGGGGTTTGTGTCAAAAGATTGTTCTGGTCGTCCTCCGTTGCGGCTGTTTTCCATTTACTTTTAAATTTATTTCCCAGAGTATGGTCTTTCAAAACTCTTAACACATTAAGCCTCAACATCTAAGCACCATGATTGGTATCGGATAACTAACTTAGATCTGGGGATAATGTCATTACAATCATTCATCGTTAATCTGAAGAGAAAATGTTTGAGAGGGTCCAATCATTATGAATTGAAGAAGTCGCTCAGGTGACTAACCTCCACCCAGTCGTACCACCTTCTAGGATAAAAGTGAGAATAATCCTGACCATCAAATAAGTTGGTATCTGAATTCTAATTTCAACCTCCCTCTCGCCAGCTTGGAAAGATGGTTCCGGAAGCATATTAAAGTAAACCTTAACCAGTACGTTATTGAAGCCCCCATTAAACTCTAAACTCTCCTGGAGTGCACGTGTATGTATTTTATTTAAATAAAGTCAGTGCGACATGTCGACAGCTCGATTGGCAAAGATTTCATGCCACAGGCATTTTGCACTGCAATGTTAATGAGACCGGCTGTTCCAATTCCTAGCATGTTAAGCTCTTCTGGTACCCGTTGAGCGTTGAAAATTGTGCCTAGTGCCTACATAAAGATGTTCAAACCTCAGTTATGTTATCTTATCCTCCCTTCCTTACATATTTTCCCCGGGAATGTAAATATCAATTATTATTTTCCTTACAACGGTTTTGAGAATCTCTCTAGACTGAAATTAGTGCTTCTCTCTCTTCGCCGTTAAACTCTACGAAATTTTGCCCTGTAGACCGCTTTATTTATATTTAATTTATAACAATATCCTACCCGGGTCAGCCACTAAAGATGAATAATGTACCCCTGTGTAATTTCAAAGTTACCCGTAATGTTTACTTAACAGTTGTGGATGTTTTCGATTATATACCACCGCCTTGATATTTAACAGGAAACATGTACTAGAATTAAAAAAAAACACAAGTGTTAAAGTATCAGCACAAACATAATAAAACTGGATTGAATCTGAACTTACATCGTATCTCGCGAATTGAAAATATATTTACGAGGTTTGCACTCGATCTATAATAATGCCATCTATTGTCGAGAACTGTATAAGGGAAGCATGTAACAGGGATACAAGCCAATATACTCCACCCGCGATAAAGAATAACTTATTGATATTGTTATAGATATCACTTCGTTGTAGTTGCACTTTGTAAATTTTCAATGGAATCGCATCCCCGGAAACAAACGAGACAGTTCTTATTGCATTGTATAGGTCTCGGTAGAGTTCTTCCCTAACATTAATATGCATACGTAACTTTATCATAAACTTCGTGAAAATTCTTGTTATATGGAGTTATTTATGTAGCCGTTCAACGTGAGTAAGGAAATCGAATGTATTGGAGAAGAAAGCTGACGATTGTGTGTGCAATGGAAGACAGTAGAAAAGTCATAAATGCTCAACACGAGTTAAATTATGGATAGGAGATTTAAACTGTTTCTATTGGGGAGTGTGAAGACCAACGTTTTCTGCTGACCAGCGTTACTCGGTTCCGGCAGATTGGTCATAGAGCCTTTGTTTTGCTGGGGTTGGAACTGCTGCTCCTTTAGCCCTTTCTTCTTCTAGAGTACGTCATACTTGCCACGTGAGGTATTCGATGATGGTGTCCTCTTATTTATGTCTCTCGGCTACACCACCTCTTCCAGGTGTCGTATTAACGGACTCTCCGACCGAGACACCCTCTCTAACGTTTTTCTGGCCAGCACCAGCGCGTATTCAGTACATGTTTACAGCTGTAAGCCTCTGTGAATTTGAACGTTGGTTACATACCAGGTTGCCGCGAGAATGATTCGCAACACTCACTGACGCTAGACCAGGTTAGGGCTCCATACGTTAAGATCGGCCGGAGAAACACCGTATAAATCAGTAACTTGATTTTGGAACAGATGCAAAGAGCTCTAAACACGATTGACAGCTGGTGTAAACAAGAGCGACTAGTAGTCAATGCTCAGAAAACACAAGTTGTCACGTTCACAAGAAAAAGATCGCTAGAGAGTCTGCAACCACTAGTAATAGGTGGGGAAAGAATACCACAGGTCAAAGAGACGAAATACCTAGGGGTATGGTTTGATCAAAGGCTCACGTGGAATACTCACATCTAAAAACTAAAAACTCATGCAGGATGGAAAAAACAGTCAGGAACCAATAAGTAAATCGTACTGGAAGCCGAACATCAAAAACTCAGGAACCAATAGGTAAACTCTGTGCCGAACATCAAAAACTACTGGAGGAACTCAAGGCGACTCCTTACGGGGACGCCAAGCGACGCCATGGTTCAGAAATTTAACCTAGATAGAAAATATCAGGTTATAATACCAGATAAGAAGGACTGGGAATACGATTCCCCAGTAAGAGCGGACTCAAACTGGTATACCGACGGCTCTAAAACGGACCACGGCGTAGGAGCTGGCATTTATAGAAGGAAGCCGTTCAAGGCCCTTTCATTGAGCTTCAGCAAGGACTCGACGATTTTCCAGGCTGAGGTTGCTGCGATTCACCACTGTGTCAGAGAAGTAGACAGATGGACCGAACCAGGAAAAAGCGTCGCTATTTACTCTGACAGTCAAGCAGTACTTAAAGCGATTAGTTCCGCAAGTGCTGACTCAAAGCTGGTTTGGGACTGCGTAAGAGGCCTAAATGAGGTGGGCACCCTAAGGAAAATAATTTTGGCCTGGGTCCCCAGCCACACGGGAGTGAAGGGAAATGAGGCGGCAGATGAGCTGGCCAGGCGAGGTTCGTCAAGGCCTTTCATAGGAGCGGTCCCTTCCTTCGACATTACCAAATCACAAATTAAGAGGTTCATCTACGAATGGTCACATAATAAGTCCAAAAAATGGTGGGAAAGATTACCAGGACAAAGACAGGCTAAGGAGTTCCTAAGGGAACAGAGGCCTAAGTTTACTGAAGACCTACTGAGTAAAGACAGGAAGACCGGCCATTGCAGACTGAATAGGCATATGTTTAACATAGGGCTGGCAGAAAATACTCTCTGCAGATGCTGTCAAGAGGAAGTAGAAACCCCAGTTCATGTTTTGTGCCACTGTGACGGCATTTCGAGGACAAGGTTTCTAGTAATGGGGGTTGAGAACCCCACAGCCAACGGCTACATAAAAGAGCCGCTCTCAAAAATGATATGTCTGATTAAGAAGGCGAAACTGGAGAGCGTTCTCTAAGGTAAGGGGAAGGAAATCTTAATTTTTTTAATACGATTTAGACAAATGTATCTCATGATAGGGGTTGACATTTAAAACTATTTATTTGCGGATAAATTTTGATACTTACACAAGATAATTTCTTTTCATTCACAAGCAACTGCAACTATGTTATTGAAGCCTGGCTGTACGACATATTAATAAGTTATAATCAATAGGTTACAGTCGCATAAACATAGTATAAAAGTCCAAATTACAATTCAAGTTTATTTGTTCTACATTTAATATAAAACAATAAATTCATAAGGACGATGCTAATTGCCAATAAGTTTCCTCTTTTTCTGCAGCAATTTGTAATGCTACAATCAACATATTTATTGCTGCGATCGATTTTTTCATTTTCCACACACAATTCCTTCTACAAACTAAGTTTGATCCATACTCAATTTTAATCGCAACTATGTATTTTCAACAGTATAACTCCTAACTTCTTCGTTTTGTTGGTTTCTTACTTCCTTCTGTTTTTTACAAATTAAGTACAAATTGATCAAGCACAAGTATACATAAATATACACGGCTGAAAATTGAAAATTAAATAAATGCAGCAACGTAATCTTAAGATTTACTTACTGAATATTAGTATTGTTAAAGGCACTAACCACGTCAGGGTGAATGGGTGCCTAAAACCGTATAAAACGTTGAAGAAAAGGATAACCACAACCAGTATTATAATTTCGAAGACTCCCGTTGATAGATAGGGCAACATAAAAAGATATCGCTTCTAAAATTATATTATTAAAATAGAATATTCGACTGGAAATATAAGTTTTTACTGCATAAATTCCATATAAAAACATTATATTTCCTATTAAATTCATAGCTGAAATTGCTATAGCTATCGGGTACGCCAGTAAATAAATATTGGGATGAAAAGGTTCTGTCATTGATAATAACAATGAAGCAATTATTAATGCTACCAATCGGTAAATCTAGAAATATAATAAAATTTATATTTAAACTGAAATAATAATTAATAATGAACACTCACAGCTCCTAGCCAACTGATGATAATTCCAGTTGTATTTAATTCGAAACAGAAAAACCTCACGGGTAATTTACAAAAAGGAAAATACGTTTTCCACTTCATTTATTAAATTTAATCTATTTCTAACACGTTCGTTCTCGTTAAATGGATAAATCACTACGAAATGACAAAAAAAAATGTGTTACATCAAGTTTGGGTACAGCTTACTCACTGTTTCGGTGTTTTACTTATTGCTTATCTGCTGATAAAAAAGGGATAAACGCGCATTAGTGATATAACTGTCGGCATGTTAATATATTGGCTACAGTGTCATTTTTCCTCGAAAATTTATCGATTGTTCTAAATGGATATTTTAGTATTACAAAATGTTATTCAATCTAATGAATGACTTTGCGTATTTAAATTAATTATGTCTTACAGAATAAGTGAATCAGTAACTTCTCAGTTGTATCTCCAAAGTATTTGTGCTAGATTATACAGGAAAAATAGTAAAAGTGATCAAGAAAAATTGCTGGAAATTATGTTCAAGTTCTAGATTTTAAGACGAGGGCTGCTACGAGGGAGCGTTTTTATATTCGCGGAATGGGAGATAAGGGGTGGAAATAAAAAAACCAAATTATTTTTCTTTTTCAATATATTCACCTGCAAGACGGATACATTTTTCACATCTTTCAATTAATTTATTCATACCCTCATAAAAAATGATTTCTCTTTATCTGCAAAATACGCCGAAACTGCCTCCTTGACTTTATCATCGGCAGTAGATTTTTTACCCCGCAGCTCTTTTTTCATTTTCGGAAACAGGTAATAATCACTCGGGGCCAGGTCTGGGCTGTAGGGTGGGTGATTCACAATTTCGAAGCCCCCTTATGCAGGGCAGCTAACGCAACGCGGCTCTTGTGGACGGGCGCGTTGTCGTGCAAAAGCAGCACACCTTTCGTCAATTTTCTCCGTCTTTTCTCTTTAATGGCTTCTTTTAGTCGCTCTAATATTGAAGCGTAATATTCTCCGGTTATAGAAAGACCTTTATCTTTATAATCAATCAACAATATTCCTTCCGAGTCCCAAAATACCGTTGCCATGAGTTTCCCAGCTGATTGTGACACTTTAAATTTCTTGGGAGGTGCTGTGCCCTTTTTATGCCACTGCATGGAGTCTTGTTTGGACTCAGGTTCATAATGATGAACCCAAGTTTCGTCTCCAGTAACAATTCGACTCAATACACCATCCTTGTCTTTATTACAGAGGTCCAAAAATGCACGCGAACACTCTACGCGCTGTTGTTTTTGGGGCGGCGTGAGCATTCTCGGCACCCATCTTGCGCTGACCTTAGACATGCCGAGATGATCGTGTAGGATTTTAAAAATTGTTGTATCGGATACTCCAACCATTTCTGCGAGTTGTTTCTTCTTTAGTCGAGCATCTTCGAGTACAATTTTTTCAACTTTTTGGATAAGTGCTGGCGTGGTCACCTCAATGCTCCTGCCCGGTCTCGGGTCGTCTTCAAGGGATTCCCTTCCTTGTTTAAATAAACTATGCCACTTGTACACCATGGTTTTTCCTGGACAAGAGTCGCCGTAAACCAATGACATCTCATTCATTATGGTCGCGACTGATTTTCCTTGCCTGGTAAGGAACTTTGTAACGGCACGATATTCGATTTTTTCCATATTTCACTTTTCACTCCTGATTATGTTACTTGGTTGACGATAGCTCAAAGACTAACTGTCTAATAACAATGAAACTTCGTAACATCTAATCCATCCAATGTTCCTGCCCCCTTGCGGTTATATAGGACGCTCTGTAGTAAGCAAACATGGTCAATAAGTTACATTTCATTCGATTGAAAGGTGCTGATATTGATAACTGGAATCTCACGATTCACAAGATCTGGAAGCCTTTTTTTTAATGAATACAATCTGGTTAACGTTCAGGTCTAAATGACTCCGACAAGCCACCACCCAGACTTTTAATCAGAAAGGCACTAAATATTAAAGATTAATGGTACAAACTCAGGTCAATATGTCACCAGAAACAACCATTATATCAGCATTATCCTTGTATCCTTCGACGTTCTACCAAGCATTCCTGTACAGGTCAAAAAACCAGCCTGGCTTTGTTCATCCTATATTTCAGGTATGATTTGTATGACAGTTTAACGTCTAAAATCACATCCACGTATTTGACCTCAATTGATAAAACTATCTTAGAGCCTAAAATGGCCGGGCACTAGAGTTTGGAGGGTGACATCCCCAAAATGAACGGAATCGTAATAGGTCTGAGTGCAACTTCCCGAAGACATGATTGATTGATTACTATCAAAGCAGAGCGGTCTTTAGTTTTCCCTAAAACTGTGGTCCATGGCCCAGATGATTTTTTCCTCATTACACAGTCTGCATAGGGGTTCATCATTGTAGATCGCCATCTTGTGTAGGTGACCTCTTAGACAGTCGCGTCCTGTTAATAGACATGTTACTGTCCTGTTTAATTTATTTATTTATTTACACAGTTTGAGGAACACCAACAGACCTAAGTCCAAAAATACAAGTAAGTCAGCAGTTAATCGTTGTGACGGTCGCTCCATCATCCGTTTGCTGTGTCTTTGTCCAGCTACATAGTTCCAATTTAGTTGATGTTGTGTGTAGGACATGATACTGATATCATCAGCATAACCCTATGAACCTGTCGTCCAAAGATCAAGAAATCTTGGATTCATTCAATTTTAAATAGCTACTGTTTAAGTAGAACATTAAGTCAGTCATGATGGAGTTACATTTCTCACCTAGAAGACTACTGTCAATATTGGACGCCAGTAGTATCGTCCGCATATAAACTAAGTAAGGTATCATTGATATGTAAATCAATATTATTCATATGCAGTATAAATAGTATGGGGCCAATAACAGATCCCTGCCTCACACCCATATTACACGGCATTCTATTCGATTTGTTTGCATAACTAGAATCCAATCATCATCAGGTCATCAAGTCTTTTAAACAAAATTTTATGATTTACACAATCAAAAGCCCGACTAAGATCACAAAAGATTTCAACAGGGCACTCACCACTATCAATGTGTCCAATAATTATTTCATAAAACGTAAAAAGCGCGGTATCAGTGCTCTTATTTTTTGTAAACTCACGCTGAACCGCAGAAATAATAGAGAAGTTATCAAGGATTTTTTGTAATCTCTCCAGAAAGAAATATTCAAATATTTTAGAGAAAATAGATGAAACTGCAATAGGTCGATAATTGGAAACAATTTGATTGACTTGCCAATTGATTCGGCTTCATGTTTTTATAACGCCTTTTCAGTCGAAATGTCGAATATCCAAAAAGTGACTACTGCATTTTTTTCTCTACTCGTCAACAAAAGTCATGGATGGTTTGCTCGCAAGACTTTCCAATTTCATAAGCCTATTGATTCTAGTGTAAAGGCAGCCTTGCCAAAGTCGAGGTAAAGATATAGAGCCAGAGTTCAGCCAAACCTCAATATATAACAATAACACAATTGCAGTTACTTGTGTACGAGTCAACATTTTTCTCAACTCTCTGGAAGGAACCCTTAACCTCCACAGCAAAATATCTTTAAATATCAACCACCGCCCTGAAATACATTTGTCCAAATGGTATTTAAAAAAATTTCAATCGAAAACGAGGTAAAGATATAGAGCCAGAATTCAGCCAAATGTCAATAACACAATTGCAGTTACTTGTGTACGAGTCAACATTTTTCTCCACCCCCCTGGAAGGAACCCTGAACCTCCACAGCTAAATATTTTTAAATGTCAATCCCTGTCATGAGATACATTTGTTCAAATGGCATTAAAAAAAGATTTCAACCGAAGACGAGGTAAAGATATAGAGCCAGAGTTCAGACTTGTGTACGAGTCAACATTTTTCTCCACACTCTGGAAGGAACCCTTAACCTCCACAATAAAATATCTTTAAATATCAACCCCCGTCCTGAAATATATTTGTCCAAATGGTATCTAAAAAAATTTCAATCGAAAACGAGGTAAAGATATAAAGCCAGAATTCGGCCAAACCTCAATAACTCAATTGCTGCAGTTACTTGTGTACGAGTCAACATTTTTCTCCACCCCCTGGAAGGAACCCTGAACCTCCACAGCTAAATATTTTTAAATGTCAATCCCTGTCATGAGATACTTTTGTCCAAATGGCATTAAAAAAAGATTTCAATCGAAGACGAGGTAAAGATATAGAGCCAGAGTTCAGACTTGTGTACTAGTCAACATTTTTCTCCACTCTCTGGAAGGAACCCTTAACCTCCACAGCAAAATATCTTTAAATATCAATCCCTGTCCTGAAATACATTTGTCCAAATGGTATTTAAAAACATTTCAATCGAAAATGAGGTAAAGATATAGATCCAGAATTCAGCCAAATCTCAATAACACAATTGCAGTTACTTGTGTACGAGTCAACATTTTTCTCCGCTCCCTGGAAAGAACCCTTAATTTCCACAACTAAATATTTTTAAATGTCAACCCCGTCCTAAAATACATGTAAAAAAAAAAGATTTCAGTCGAAAACGAGATATGATGTATGCATACAGGTGACGTCAGTATTTGGTCCATTGCCACTATCTTCATTTTTGTTTTCAATAGCAACGGACTCAAATAAACGACTTTTATAATCCTTTTCGTCTAGGTGAAAATAAAAATTACACAATTTTGAGGTCTAATCAATCCCACGTTCCTGCCCCCTTGTAGTCATTCAACACGATTTATGGTGAGTAAATCTGGCCAGTAATCCGCAGAAGATCCTGATATTGGCAACTCTCGAGGCTTATAAGATCTGAATGTCCGTTTCGTTAGATGAATGTAACCTGGCTAGCGGATCTAGGTGACCCCGTCAATCTACTGCCCAAAATTTTAAATCAGAAAGGCACTCAAATGCTCCCAACACAGTATTCAGGTCAAAGAAATCCAGCTTTAGATAAGATGACATTTGGAGAAAACATTACAGCAGCAATCTGTTGTTTAATAAAAATCTGTTCCTAAATTGAAGCCTGCTGTTCGAAGATCAAAACGCGGGTCGTGCCTCACCAGGTGCCTTTAAAGTGCACTGGTTCTGTGACACAAGAATTATTCTGTTTCTTATCATGGAGTCGATCTACTCCCTCACTGTTGACTCGACTCTACTTTTCTACAATGCCTTTTCCATGACCCTGTCAAAGGTGCCCTCAATGTCCAGAAAGGTAGTTAGTATAATTTGTGTTCTGCTCGTCTAGCAACATCGCAAGAGTTCCCAGTTAGATAAGTATTTTGAAGAGAAATCAAGTAATTTTGATCAGCTAGTACGATATCGCTTTCGTATAGGAAGCCTATGCCAGTTTGGGAATGAAGACCACCCTGGCCTCTCTCCAACTGTTTGGCTGGGGGACAGCAACTCCAGATCCTGTTGTAATAATCTTGAGAGAATGTCATCTATGGCAGTTGATTTTGAACCTGAATTATGCAGTTTTTTTCCATGCTCTCAAGTCAGGTATCTGAGCATGATTACTGATATTTTTGATCACCCTTCTCGTAGTTCTTATCTTGCACCTACTGGAGTTATCTTCCATCTAAACGTTTTAAATTGTGAATCTTTAATAAGGGTAATTTAATGATATGCATTTGGATGTTATTACTATAGTAGTGTATTCAATGATATATTACCACAATATAAACAATATATCATGAACATTAAAATTCTGTAAACTTTCCTCTCTCCACATCACTTTTTACAACTAAAAGTTTACTTCGAGTGTACAGAGCGGCTGCATATTCCAGCCTAAGTCCCTGACATTATAATATCCGGATTACAGATATTCCGTTCTGAACGACTAAACTATATTAAGCGTCGGCAATTTGTTAGACGGGATTATGTCGGGTTCATTTATCCGCAGAAACTTTCGGATCCAGCGGAGGATATTCATCAACATAAACATCGGGTCTATATAGAGGTAGTATGATGGCACGAGGAAGTTTTGAGATGACTGGACCATCAGTAGCCGGTCAGATGAAAAACGGAAACGATGTAATTTATCTGCTTCAGTGTTAGGTGCTTATTTAGGTATGTATTTTATCGAAAAACGATTCTAAATGTGAGATTGTTTTAGTTAATACTAAGCAATAGAATTCGTAACCAAACTTTTACCCACACCACAACCACCAGAACACAAAGCTTATTTTAATCAACCTCCCTCTAGTAAAATATACATTAAGCAATTCGAAACACCAAGAGCGAGAAATTGTGAGGAAGCAACAAAACCACCCTCAAACCCTCAGCGCTCACTGAATATTACAAATTCATAGACGAATAAACGAAGACACTACTTCGTTATGTGAAATTAATGTAACGTTTCCATTAGCAGAAACAAATTATTATGTCCGCACGATGGTTTGCAATAACCGAAACTCCAACGGCGAAGGTGGCTTTCGCGAGGGGTGAGGACGAGGGGTGAGAAGGAAATAAGGCTCCCGACGGCGGCAGCGTAGTTCGTATAATTAAGATTTGATTCATCTGCAACGCCACTTTAATTTTCCCCAAGTAGTAGAGTTATACTCCGGTCCTCTCTTGCAGGCGAGGACGGCGACATCTTGCCGTGACATGTGTCAAGAGTTCTGGGTGGTACGGTGGTTGTACGCGATCCCACGAGAAAACCGTTGTAGATTCGTCGTCCTACGAATACTAGAATGCCGTTAAATATCATCAGTCTTTAATGAAGTCCCGCGAATTTCTGACAACTTTATCCGACGACGACGCTTCGGGGTGTGGAGGTTTTCTCTCTCGTAGCGTGGAGTTCGCTGGTTGATCTGAGTGGTAAAAATATAACTTTACAAAATGGTACCAACAACAAAAGTAGATTGTCGTTAATTTTTGTGCTTCACCGTATTATTTACTACTAATTAGATATAACCGCAAAACATCCTCTATGGCATGTATGCATATGAATAGCATTCTACAATTTTTTCGTCGGAAATGACTGCTGAATGTAAACAACGTGTTCCCGAGAAAAAAGTTTGCGGGTACTAGCCGTGATAAGGGATGAAAATATGTCAAGAGCAGTTCAAACGGATCCACCGCTAGTTCGCCCGCCCTGGAATTGTATTATACAAGTCTGGTGGATGCGCAGGGATCTCTCTCTTTTCCGATGGCGTGTGACCCGGCGTTGCGGAGAGAGGATCAAATAACATTATTCCCGTGTGACATGTATATTTCTACTATATTTGTGATAGATACGATCCCCGTGCATGCTACGGACACGTACATATGTATGTAGTAGCTACGTCGCCTCTATCTCTACGACAATGGAATAAATAAATATCCGATGAGATTTTAGGAGGTTTGATATATGTATGTGTTTTAATGCCGGTGTTGTCTTGGATTGACTTACTGGGACTGGGATGAAAAGTTATTCTCCAACAATTTGGTACTTCTGGTATAATTATGTTCTTCTTGAAGTCTTCCCAAATTTATTTAATACAATCGATGAAAAATACTTAATTTATCTGATTATCGGTATCTGCTGTACTGACTCTGGATTGTTTGATACCCTGCAGTGCTACTTCCGAGCATGTCCACTAGAGGGTATTAGATTGGAGTTAGTCCATTATCGCATAAAAGAACTGCGAGGAAATTTGGTCTTGCGTTTCGGAGAGGCACTGACGAGATCAGGTAGATCGAAACCAAATGATCTGCTTCTAATGCTTGATCTATTTTTATTGCACTCGATTCCAACATGTACTAAAAAGTAATTTAAAAAATATTAATATAAAAATGTTTGTCATTTTAACACAAAAAAAAAATCAAGTTGACTTCACATTAAATTTGTGAAAAGGAAATCTGAAACAATTCTTCCCTTTTGTTCGATCTGTCCCTTCTTCGGTAGGAGACGGCAGAACAGCTACAATATCCGATTGGTCCACTGAAGCTATGTCAGGAACTGTAGGGTAACAAAAAAGCTGGCTATACTTTTTCAAAGATAGCTGACTTCAAACTCTCCCTCTGAAAGTTTTTTAGTACCACAGCCAACGTAATAGACTACATCTCTTTTCCCAAGAAATGTAACAAGGTTGTAAGTTCCTTCTCCGATGCTTTCGATCTCAGGAGATGGGATCTCTTCATCATCGTTATCTGACGAAGACAAAAGTTCTAATGTTTTTCCTTCAACATCACTTTCATCTTGATATGAGGGATCTTCTGTATCTTCATGCTCTTCTTTCTGCTTCTTTTTTACTCTTTTTCTTCTTCTTATGAGCTGGGTTTTTATTCTTTCCCTGTTTTAATTCTGGCGTAACCGTTTTTGATCTTAGCGTGGCTTTCGCTGGCGTATCTGTAAAGATTTTGGGAGTCCCTGCTTTTCTCTTAGCTTGTGTCCTAGAAAGAGCCTTAGGGAATGGTTGTACTTCTGTAAGAGTCAATCGTGACATCCTATTTATGCTTGTCTGAAGCGTATTTGTCAATTGATCCTCGAGTCAAAGGGTTGAGATATGGAGCTATTTTGTGTGCTAGATGAACAGGCACGAGGATTTAGGTCTGAAGATGTCCCGGAAAGTGGAGATGTGTTTGAGGTAATCTCGGGGTTTGGACGGTCAACTACACTAACTGATACAAAATCATCGTCGCAGAATGCCGCTCGATTCAGAAGAAAAATTCCTGGGCTCCTGAAACCTCTACAAATATTATTTGTAGTAAACGCCTTGGAAAAAGCCAAGCCCACAGCCTCTGCAACATTGTAAATGTCAAACGTTTTGCCAAGATGGTTTGTATGCCTAGCTTCCAAGGCCTGATTATAAAACGTTTTGAAAGGGCCAAAAATTGTTAAATCGAGTAGCCGCTCGCCGTCATTTCTATGACCATCTAGAATTAAAAAAACTGGTTCCTCTGGTGTTGGTTTGGCATGCTTTATGAAATGTTCCATGAACTTAGTGAACTGCCCATCCTTCGACCAACCGGATGGATTGCAAAGTCTAGCATCCCGGATGCAGCTCCAATGATCATATTATGTTCCTTGAACTTCACTCTTGGGAAAATCATCATTGGAGGCACATGGTTTCCAGTGGCACTTAGTGCACATACCACCGTAACTAGTTGACCTCTCTCAGCAGATGTCATGCGGCCAAATTGCTTGACGCCCTTTGGGGTAACGACTTTTGATGGTGCTTGAACTGTAGTCCAAATTCCAAATCCTTTCAGGTGGAATAGCTCCAAACCGACGGTGAATATCTTCCAAGTTCGTCATAAACTTATCGTAATTAGTTTTGTTGAAGCTTGAGGCTTGAGCCAAGCTTGTGGCTTCGGGGTTTCGAATGGACAGTTCATTTCCATGTCTTTTTAAGAACCCCTGAATCCACTCGCCCCAGCTGTTTGATTTGTGTCCCAGTTAAGAGGCATTCGCTTTAGCGTAGTCGAATGCAAGCTCTCTTACTCCTTTCTTTGTCAAACCGTAGTGCATCTGAGTTATTTTTTTGATATAATTGATTAAAGATCTCTCTTCTTGTTTTGGAAATATTCTCTTGACGTCTAAATGACTTTCATACTGAAATGACCCTTTCTCTTTCTGAGCATCATCGTACGTCATCGTACGTCACCTCGTAAAACTGCTGTGACAGCTTATTTAGAGGCCGCTTGATTCCTTGTTTGCTTCTTGGCATATCGAAGCATCAGCTGCAAAGAAAAGAGACAAAAAGTTATAAACATCAAAAAGCAGCCGAAATAGATCATTTCTTTAAATAAAACTTAAAGACTTAATGAAAAAAAATGTTTCAAGGTACAGCAGGATCAATCTCTGACATAGGACAGTTTCAAGGTACAGGATGATCCCCCTTGTTCCAAGGTACATTGAGGTACCGCCATTATGGAAAACCAATGCTCACTGTTTTTCAGTTCCTTCTAGGGGTAGATTCAAGAGAGTATTATACTTGGAATATCTAACAGTACGTTAGCTCAAATAATCGATCACGTAGCTTTAGAAATTGATGAGAAATCACCCCCAAACACTTAGACAAACAAAATTTACTAAAATTGTGTACTTCATGATTACGTCACAAACACACTTGTGACGTAGTTAACAATAGACTGAGGCATCTACCATTTGCAGATAAGCTCCTTAATTGCTAAAACATCCGCTAGAAAGCAGCATCTGTTGGACTTAGTCTAAGTGTTTCAAGGTACAACATCATCAAGGAACAATAGTTTTCCCTACTATTATGTCATTGTTTGGATTCTCCTGGTTTCTACAAGTGGAGGAGGTTCGTCGGGATCTAGCTCTCCCAAGTGCTGGATCAATTTTAAAATTAAGAGCTTTATAGCCATTTTATGGGACCGAACGATTTTACAAATCGGAAATCTAAGAGACACGGAGTGCACCTGAATGTGGCTTCTCTAATCAAACCACTCCCACACTAAATTGTTTCATATCCTACTAAACCAACAAATAAAAACAATGAAACAAAAACAATGTTGCAATTCTTGTTTTTGCACAAGCATGCTTTTTAAATGACTACAAAAATAAAAATCAAGAGGATTGAGTTCGGGTGATCGAATAGATGGTCCAATAGCCTGGCCACGCTATTGGACCACCTCGACCTATGTGTAGCCATTTTCTGGGTACTACATTATCTAGATGTCGTGGCACTTTTCACGAAAAATGTGGTGGAGCACCTTGAAGGAACCAAATAGCTTTTTTTAATATCAAGAATATCATCTTTGTAAATAACGAGTACCAGTTAATCGATTCTCCAAAATGAAAGGACCAATAAGTAGTCCGTTTTCATTCCCTTTAAATTAAACATTAATTTATCTAATACCTAATTAATAAATACAACAGTACACAATAAAATAATATTAACGATACATGAAATAATGACAACTCCAGAAGTCCGGTTAACAATTATTTCCTCTCCCAGATGTATCATTACATAATTCTAACGAAATTTATCCTCCGACTTCACCAACTGCTGAGTTGAAACAAAGCCTATCCATGTCAAGGAGCCATATAACACAAATTCCCAGCCAACAAAAACGTTGGATACGATTCCTTCTGTTGAAATAAATCTTCTCCGTTCCGTGAGTGCCCATAGCAGTTTCCGTGCAAATCTTTTAAACGACACGCGATTTTCGGATATACAACACTGTTATGGGTGGAAACGAAGAGGCAAACGGGAACGGGAGAAAAAAAAACAACCATCTCACACTCCTAAAACCGCAAAAAATATTACACGCCCGAAAAACGAAAAAAAAAGACAAACATGAACAGCTCACACATAGATATTTCTAACAGACATCAACTGCCTAGGAATACGCGGACGGAAGTCATTCCTCCACAAACCGTCCTCGTCGCCATCTCATATACAACAGATACGTGTATATTTTTTCTCGTAAGGTTGGCATTCTACATGTCGAATGTTCGCGAATCGTCGCGCTATCTACACGAAATAAATTCGTTTTCGGGTTTGTGAGGAGAAAAGATGGTGGGAAGGGGAAGAACGAACATTTTTCTCATTTTTCTTGCTCTAGCGCGTTGTGGAGGAAGTTGTCGTTTGAAAGATGAACTTCTGAAATTCGGGCCACAGCGGAGCTTTCCCGTTCTCATCCCCTTACGGTGACGCCGAGAAAGGGAAAGAAGTCGTGTGTCGCCGACAAAAAACGCATACAAGTCGTGACAGTGAAGAAGCTGCCAGGGTGGGTGAAAAAAATACTTTAAAGTCGTTTGCGGAACGTTGTCTGTAAAGTTGAAACAATATTAGAGGAAATCGAAAAGAATTGTATGTGTTTGTAAGGGAAGTTGAGACTCATTTTTGTTTGGAAACTCTTAAAGATCTATATTGATGCTGTTTGGAATTAACCTGTTTTAACAATGAACCCATCATTTTTATGATATGAATGGTACCCTGGGGTACACATGTACCATAAACATAAAAAGAGCGACGTTTTAATATACTTTAACTATGAAAAAATTGAAAAAAAAGAAGTTAGAAATAATTAGGGCACACTTTCTGTTGGTGTTCTAAACAAATAAATTTTCTACATATAGCGCATTTTATCCCTGATTTTCTGTCCCTTGACCTTTCACAGAATGTACATCTTTCGGCTGATGGTTCTGGTTTACTGGTAGCAACTTCTTCGTAAGTCACCTTTTGGAAACGACAAATAGCTTCAAGGAGTTCCCGAGACAAAGTTGGTAGTCCCAAACGACTCAACATATTAGGTTTCACCAAATCCATTACAACTGTTTTCAGAAACGAATGTCTGTTTTCATTACTTCTTTCGCTGGTGCATCTCAGCCTGCCAGAAGTATCAATTGTGTACTCTGAAGGCACATATGTATAACTGTTGCATCCTCTTCAAAGATCTCTCGAATACTTCTCTAAATGCAACTAGTCGATCAGTTTGTTTCCTGAAGGGTCTTGTTTCTTTGTTGTCAAAGCGAAGACAGTTGATTAGATATTTAAAACGAACTTCACACATCGTTGCACGAAATATAGGAATTCCTTTAGAGTCTTTATCAAAAAGTTCTTTTGTGAACACTCCGTGCATCTTCATCACACCAGCATAATATAGCAAGCCAAATAAAGCTTTAAATTCAATGGTCTAATACTTGTCACAGCATCTTCAACTGCATCTTTTTCTGTATGCCTGTCACTTTTATATTTTGCCTTGCCATTCCTTGGTTGGTATGTTGAAGTATACAGTTCAAGTTTTCCTCTGTAAAACATAATTTCCATGCTTCTTCACTTTTCCATTTTTTCCACTCCATCGAAAACAACGTTTGCCTTGTAACTTTGTTGGAACTTGAACAATTTTCAGTTTGTCCCCTTCACCCGGATCTTCATGAAGTAAGGAATTAGAATCCGAATCGAATGATTCTGCAGCAGTTTGATCGATTGATGAATATGCCTTCTTCGTTCTCTGATTCAGACTCAAACAGAATTCTTAGTGCTGTTGCAACATCTTCCTCCTTAGATAAGTTGAAGACTTTCTGTGAACTCATGGTTTCCTAAAGAAAAAATAAAAATGAAATAGAAGTCTACTATAAACACAAGGGTGGAAACCTGCAATCATAAATGAAACGTTGCTGCATACCTTTTGAAGACATATTAAGAACAACACAATTTCTACCCCGGGGTACAGGTACACCCAACACAAGCTCTAGCTGCTAAATGAACTGCTAAAGGTCACTGCGAAACTAAATCTCTAAAACATGAAACTACTAGAAGCCAGCCATATGTAGTGCCACCTGTTAGGAAGAAATTTAACTTTTTCATGTGAGTGGGGTACAGGTGTACCCCGAATAGCTGATGACAATGATTTTGGGCTATATCTGCTACACGAAAAAAATAAAATTATGAATAACGATAATTTAGCTAAAACAAAAAACGATTTGTCCTTTGAACTTCATAGCTTCTTTTTTACTTAAATTGGTCAATTTGGGTAGACCAGGAACTAGAAACTATGGCGGCGTTAATAGACCATCTTGGCAATCATGTAATAGAAGCGACAATCTTTAGTCCACAATTTACAATTATGGAGGAACCAAATTTATTCGAGGAGATCAAATCAACAGGACACGTCAATTGTCGAAACCATTTCATTGAGGGTGGCTAAATTAATTTTGACAAAGCCGAATCAAAGCTAGCACTGAAGATACCCGATATAATTGAACCAAAATCGGATAACGTCGCTTATTTTTGTCCTGTAAAGGGTACATGGTGTCAATACCGAAACACCAGTTTGGTATCCTACTCAAACAAACTTATGGATGCGATGGACGTTCGGGATCCTGATTTTCTACCCGTGGACTTCAATCTGCCCAGACACAGACCTTGCTAGAACTAAGTAGAAACAGAGTACGTATCCTCCTACGTTTTCTGCAGGTTCTGTGAGGCGGAGGATAAAAACCCAGAACACCTTATATCTAACAGCATCGCTATCACGGAAGCCCTTGCCAACCATCTCGGCAAAGACATCATAAACAAAAAAAGAAGTTTATTAAAGTTCTTAATCTGAGTGTGGACAAATACTCTTGGACTACACTCAGCTCAATAACTAACTAACTAACTTCTCTTCTCGACTTTAAAATTACCGAAATTCTTAAGGTACATCATCGTCTACATTTACCTACCACCGTATGAGAGCAAAATTGCAAGAGAGTACTATAAAATTTTCGAACGTCGAAAAAAAAAATTGTTTCAAACGAAATTCTTCACGTACAAATTCTATTCAGCCGGCATGTGCTGCACTGTTCAATAAGCACTTCAAACGCTTTGTGTACGTGAAAAGTGTGTATCTCCCCGTGCCGCATACCTATCAAATTTCAACCGGTTACATTCAGTGCGATTGCATCGTTCGTCCGCCTCATATATTCAATATTGGTTTTGCTAGCAAACGCTGACGGTTACGTTTGGAAAATTTTCGAATTTCCAAATATTTATTAAGAGCCCTTCTGCCAATTTTCACTCTAACCGCGATTTGCAAGTCCTGCACGTACTGATCTTGTACAGAGGATGTGAAAAATATCAGCACTTAGTAGGTTTTGAAGGTAAAATTATACGCAGTTTTAATTATTGTTGTATTTATATTGTAAATAAGTCTAAGCACAATTTTGAAAAATTTTTTTCTGTTCAGAGGCTCCGTTGTTTAAAATTAGGTTAATTTTAGGTTAGGATCTACCTTAAATGTTACACGGTATCGTTACGAGCCCTTAGTCTGCGTTTTCCTAATATAAACCAATCAAGCAAGTAGTAGCAAATTAGTAAGGATTGTCTTAGATTGCAGAAGGGTCGTTCAGGTCTTAAATACCTCTTTTCATGATGACCTATTGGTCAAGTTCGGGGGGAGAGTACCCCCTCTCCCCCCGATTCAATATTCTTAACGAATCCAAGGATTGATTTAGATAACAGGACTTCAACCTCCTTTGACAACGTTTTGAGATGGTATCGTAGAAGGCTCTAGATCTTCTTGACATCTGCCGCTTATGTCAAGAATATCTAGAGACGGCAGAACACATTTTGCGTAAATATGTTTCTACCAGTCATACCTGACAATAACACTTCAATAGGCCGTTTCGAACGCCTACTGACATCCAGGACGGAAATCCCAGACTAATTCTAAAGTTTATCAAAAGCCTCCAACTGGTCTAACAACTAGAAGGGTAATGTTACAATAGACCCATGCAGGATATCTGATAATATCTAATATCCTTAGCTTTGGCTTTGTAGCTTCTTAATTTTATTTGACGAGAAGTTTTTCGCTTCAGTTCATCAGTTGTTCTCCAATCGAAGTCAGTTTCCTTCTATTATTGGGCTTCTTTTATAAGTTGGCTTTTGCAAAAGAAAGGTTCCGACCCAACAAAATTCATATGGCTTCCTTGTTTTGCAAGTTCTTGAATACCTACTTATATGGCTAAAACACGCATGCCATAGTTTCAGGGAATATGACGTCGGGACATTACACTCAACTGTTTTAACTAAAAAAGTCATGTGAGCTCAGCTTTCCATTGCGGACACCTACAGCAGACAAGATACCTCCCTTATCTCTTACCTCACAATGGTCTTTGAAACAATGAAAAGAGAAATTCTTCTCCATAGCTGCTCCTACTGAAAACAAATTTCTTTTCAAACCTGGCACATAAAGGATCTTGCTTGCACAGTTCCAGTTGGCAATACTTTATTGTCGACAACTTTCACGAAACCAAACTTATTATCTTCAAAGAACATACAGAGCCAGGTACACTTTTTCTTCTGAAATGTTACCAATAAATACACATTTCTCACTTTCTAGTGCCATTAAATGGAACTGGCTCTAGAAATTAACAAATTTTGAATTCCAACATCGAGGAGCCTGTTTTAGACCATAAAGACTGCGTTGCAGTTTACAGACTAAACCCCTCTTTCGTTGCTCTTCAAAACCAGAGGGAGGAGGCGGGGGAGTTCCATGTACAGCTCTTCTTCAAGATCTCCGTTAAGGAAGGCAGTATTCACATCAAATTTGGGTTTTGGGTTAACTGTTACTACTTTGACCCATTCGGTGAGTTTTGTAGTTTTATCTGGCTCCTCACTCACCATCTATATATTCGGTTAAACCTTGTGATTGTAACAAGAAACTCACTTCAAATTTCCACATCACAAAGTTTTGCCCATCTAATTTCGTTCTCACAAAACTTACAAAACCCTTTGCCTTTAAATTTGCTTTAGCACTGGAGTGATCTGAAGCCCATATGAAGGGTACCCTGTTATTCCATTTCCATGCCAGTTTAAACTTGAAGCTGTATGAACTGAATGCTTTTAAAGGAGGCTTGGCTATGGATACAAATACAGTTGTTTGCTCCTTTCATGTCTTTGTCTAGGCATTCTCGAAAGCAAAGGCCTACGGTGTGTAATTCCACCTGGAAGATTGGTGGGGGGTGAACCTAACCTTTCTTAAAAATGGGTGTTAATACCACGAACCTTTACAGCCATCCATGTATCTGTCTTAGATCCATCTCCTTCTCAAACAAGTGATTTTCAAATTTTGGTCCACCAGAACTTCTTTCTTCAGAGCTTGGAAATATCATCTTGAATGGTCTCCTTAATCATTTGATTTAACAAACTTGTGTTGGTATTTTGTGTCCACTTTTCAATCGAGGATGTTAAGGTGTAGTGGATATCACTAGGTGTAGTGGGCTTCCAAAAAAAAATCAGAATCAGTATTGACACGGTTACTGATATTGAAGTGGCAGGTTTCAGAGTAGTGGATGACCTTGTCATCCTATCAATCTTTCCAAGAGTACCTATTTTTATTTTTTTAAGTGAGGAAAAATGCCTTAACGCATCATAAGGGACGAGACCCGTCCCCTGTGTGTGGGGCTCGCACCCACTAAAAAACCTCACTTTGTCAGGTGTAGAATCCATCCCGGAACCGCTGGTCGCATTAGATCAGGATAGCACCTCGTAGTTAGCCTCGGTCGGCTGACTTCGAGGTGCCATCCTGAAGTATCCTAGAGTACCTATACGAGTAACAACCTCAATAAAAGATCAAAAAACATTATCTCCAGGGTTTCGATGATGATCTCCATCTGCTGCACTTTATATAAATTGAAAATACAGGCTGGTGACTGATATCCGGATACTTTTCTATTTCACCGCATTATCTAGATTACCATGAGAGCACACGTGCCAAATTTCTGCAATATAATAATGTCTCACGAGCGACGACGTATCAAACTCAAGATCTCACAGTATACGAAAGTACATGTATCCCATATCCTCTCTATCTCTGCAATTTTTACCATCGACTTTAGCCAAGTAAAAATATCTTCGGTTTCAATTCGCATTCACGCGCTTGAAGTGAATAAATGAAGGAGCTATGTAGTTGGAGATTGGCGAGGACGTGACGCAATTTATTCACGGAAAAACACATATGCAAAAGGTTACCTTCTATCCATCTAATCCACAAGCTAGCAGTTCGAAGCCGGAGCCGTTCGTGGAAAAAGGGCAGAGCTCGATATCGCGGTGAATGCGCTTCTCCCATTTCTAATATTGTCACGTAATATGCGATGTGGTTTCTAATGAATTTCAGTATCTTGGGTATGTATAAGTACATTGCTTCCGCTAGCGTATGGATATGTATATATAAAAGTATCTAACTACATACGTGTCGTCGCATGCGAAAAAGTATGAAATAAAGTCCGTCCATCATTTGGGATTATGGAAATTTAGAAGGAGAAGATTGAATAGTAATGGAGATCAAAAAGCAAATTGGCTTCGTTTGATGCTATAGATATATGTATGTATATGGAGGAGGTTTTATTTTCTACGTTTTTATGGGGGTATCTTGGATATTAGATATCGATTGTATAGGTTGTGTGTATGGTGTTTTGGAATAGACAATATATTTTTAATAAAACAACATTTGTATTATCTGACGCCCTTATCATTGACGGATACATGCTGTTTCGTGAAGATCGTACTGCTGGCAGAGGTGGTGGAGTGTGTTTCTATAAACGAGCATCTCTTAATCCAAATCCAATTATGGGTAACTATTAAACTGGCATCATTTTCAGCTTCTCTTGGTGACTTTTCTCGGCCACCGGATGTTAATTGTGGGCATTTTATTAACCATCTAGAAGAATCGTCGTCGTTGCACTATACTATGGACATGCCGGATAGAGATGGTTCTTCTACGTTATGGTTTCAAGACATTTTCCTTTTCTTTTATTTTTCTTTATGAATTATATACATACTTGTTTTGTTTTATATCACGTCTGGTATTACAAACAAATGAAATTCGTATTGATCATAAAATACTAACACTAACTAAGTATATGCTATTCTGGGACGTACATATTTAGAAAGTGTTCCTTTTCACTTTTCTTTCATATTGGGATGAAGAACATTCCGAAATTAAAGTCCAACAGTAGTCAGCAAGCATCTCACTATTCCACTTGCCCTGATAGCGTTTTTCAATAGTGGAGATATCCTGATGAAATCTTTCCCCATGCTCCTCACTAACATCGCCAAAATTCGGAGGAAAGAAGTTCAGGTGCGAATGCAAGAAATGTATTTTAAGACTCACATTACAGCCTAACGCATGGCAACTTCTAACAAGTTCACTAACAATTTCCTCGTAATCTTCAGAATTTTCTATTTCCTAAGAAATTCTTTGTCACACTTTTAAATGCATCGCAAGCAGTCCGTTCTAAATCGCTCAAGAGTACGTCAAATTCTGTTGTAACAGATTAATCTGGGGTTCTATAAAAATCCCGTCTTTAGGTTTTGCCTCAGATATATTAGGAAATTTTTGTTTAAGGTATCGAAATTCTGGTCCCCCTTTGTCCAATGCTTTGGCGAAATTCCTCATCAGAGCTAATTTTATGTGTAATGGAGGTAAAAGTATTTTATGAGACTCCACCAACGAATTATGGACTACGTTCTTTTCTCCAGGAGTATATTATATTCTGGTTGGCCATTGCTTAACAGTATAGTGCAAATTTCTTGCTCGACTATCCCATTCACCAAGAAAACAGCACTAGTTTGTGAATCCAAGTTGTAGACCAAGTAGAACTGCAACTACTTTGAGATCAGCACTGATGTACCATTTATAAGTTTTGTAATTGATTTTAAAAGGAGACGTGCCATATTATCATATGTTTCCTTCGTGAGCACGGCATGACCAATAGGAATGGAGGCGTAGATGTTTCCTATATGTAGAAGGACAGATTTCAAAACTCAATTTAGAAGCATCTATAAAAAGACGCTTTTCTTCTTCTTCTGGTGTTTGTAATCTAATTCAACATTTTTGCGAAATGAAAGACCTTCTTCAGTTGAAAAATACTGTGACAGTCCTTTCTGGCGATTTCGATATAGAGAAATACGCGTACCCGGAGCTAACAACTTCCATCCTTGCAGTCTTGATCCTAATATTTCTGCCTGAGTTTTTGATAAATTGAGATCTCGAACTAGATCTCTTAATTCAAATTGATTTATTAAATGAGGCGTGTCCTCTTGAGATTGCAAATATTCTTCATCTGTGTCCGACAACTCTGAAATGTATTCTTCTATCTCGGTTTCAAGATATTCTTAGTTCGAAACATCCATAGGACTTAGTACTGGCAAAGCTTCCGAACGAGGAACTGGATGAGTAGGAGAAGGTAAATTAGGATAGGTAATTTTATCCTTATTTTTACTGGAAAACCTGAAGGTCTTTGTACAAGAAAAGAAGCAGTCTGTCGAATGATCCTTTTGTTCTCGCCCAATCATAGGCGTACCACATGGCATAGCTATGCTCTTACCTTTTATCCAGCTCCTCAAAGTAAGACAGCATGATAATAATTTGATAGTTTCTTTTAATTTACTCATAAAAAAATAGCTTTAGACATACAGTACATTTAATACATATATGCATAAAAAAACATTTTTCAGAAACCTGACGTGATGGCCAATTTTTGAAAATATTTTCAGAATTACAACGAAAAAGTCCATAACGTACACGTATCAGAGTGTAAGAAAAAAATACCCTGTTGACCAATGTAATCATTACATTTCGAACACCCTGTAAGAGTGTAATTAATTGTTCTTCTATCTTTGGCTGTCTCCAGCAGAAATATAAAATAGAATATAAGCTGCTGTTGGTTGGCATTGACTTTTTGATATTAGTTTATATTTGTCAGTTTGTTGCTGATTTAAAACTAGGGTTAAGTAACTTGAATTAATAAAAATGCAGCGTCTTAGTGAAGATAGTATGAACAATACCCTTAGATTAAATACAAAATGGCTATTCCAGCACAGAAGTGGCTAGAATTTATAATGTATCTCACAGTGTCTTTAATAGAGTTGCAATACGATTTCGTCGAAGTGGTAGTGTAAAATTTACTCATGGAGGAGGCCGACGGAGGTGTACAACTCCTGCACAAAATGAGTATTTGAGACTCCAGGTCAAATGAAATGGAGTTCAGTCGTCTAGGAGTGGTTATATCTAATCTAGCAGTTAGAAGAAGGCTGCACGAGCTTGGTTTAACGGCTAGCAGAAGAGCCATATGCCCACTGTTGACCAGGCAACACAAGATCGCTAGGAGGCAGTGGGCTGCAAATCACTTACCATGGGAGGCTCTTGACTGGAGAAGATGCCGTTTCTCTGACGAGTCCAGATTCACTCTACATCATTCTGATAGTATAGTTTTAGTGTGAAGGAGGCGTGGAGAACGGTCTCTTGACAGGAACATGGCCCCGCGTGTGCTATTTGGGGGAGGGGGAGGAGGTTTACGGTTTGGGGTGGCATAAGCATTATTTTGAGAAATCAATCCATAAATGCAGAGAGATACAGGGACTTATGTATTTTGCCAATAGTTGTGCCATTTGCCCAAAATTTTTGAAGAAATTTCGTGTTTGTGGACGATAATGCTCGTCCCCACCGAGCCCATATCGTCGAAGATATCATTGTTGCCAATAATATTGAAAGAATGATATGGTCTCCTAATTCTCCAGATTTTAATTGCATCGAGGGGGACAAACTTGATCTACGAAAGCAGTGCGAGAAGAATGGGAAAGAATATCGTCAGAATTCATCAATACTACTAAGATGCTTAGCTATGTCACGAGCTCGAGGAGGATGTTTCTTTTTAGTTAAAACATTTTTTTGAATTGTCACTTAAGTTTATTTTTTAACAATTTATTAATTCTTATCATTAAGTTAGTGCTTAAATGGTTTTTAATAGTTAAAAAATACATACTTTGTTATATTCCTGCCGGCTTTTGCTTTTTTCTTAATTTATTTTGGAAAAAAATTGATTTATACACACATCAACATACTCTAAGGATATATGTTATTTGCTTCAAAAAATAATTTAGTGCATCTTTTTACCCATTTTTGTCTTGAAAGTTACACAATTTTAATAATAATTTATTAATTAGAAATTATAAATTCCACAAAATTGAACTAAACAACAATTCAAAATTAATCTTATATTGAATTAAAAAATTTGAAGATTAAGGAATCAATAAAGAGTGGGACCTCTTCTGGAGTTCTTAACATAGACAGAATAAGATTGTCCAAGTCTTCTTGTGGAAGAAGATTCTATTGTTGTGAAAGAAGTTCTTGCAGTTGCCGTCGATTTTGTATAGCGTCCATATGTGGCAGGGATCTTCTCTGAAGCATATCCTATGCATGCTCAATGGGATTGTGGTCTGGGGATTGAGCTGGCCATGGCAAAACCTCAATTCTTGCTTCATTGAGCCAATCGGTAACAACTCTTGCCACATGTGGTCGTGCATTGTCTTGCATAAGGGTCACATTTCGGCCCAACGCTTCTGCAAATGGCTGAACAACAGATTCAAGAATATTCTGGATATATTGCTCAGCATTTAAGAATTGATCTAGAAAAACGAGATCAGTTTTCCTACCCAGCATAATTCCCGCCCATATCTTTACAGTACCACCCCGGTAGCTGTGCACTTCTTGGGCATGCTGTAGCCTTGCTGTATTACCAGGCTGACGCCAGACTCTTAATCTGCGAGTATCTGGTCTTAATCCGAATCGCGACTCGTCAGAAAAAAAGTATAGTCGACCATTGTTCTCGAATCCAGTTTAAGTGTTCTCGAGCCCAGTTTACTCGATGTCCTCGATTTCCCCTGGTTAATGGTAGAATCCTAAAGGGGCGTCTGGAGTGAAGATTGACTTCTGTTAAACAACGCCTGATGGTTTGGCTGTGGACTGTCACGTTATGCACTGCGTGGAGACGCGATTTTAACTCAGTAGGAGTTAGTGAACTCTGTCGGCGAGCCTGAAGTGATGTGCCGGGCCTGAGTAGCAGTGGTGGCGCGTCTTCTTCCAAGATGTTGTTCCCTGGGATTACCTGTATCTCTGTAACGTCGCCATAGTCGGCTAATTACGCTCTCTGTTGTACCTAGCCGCTCTGCTACGTCAACTTGTCTTACTCCAACTTCCAGCATTCCAACTGCCCTATTCATTTCGTTAGGATGCAAATGACGACGTCTATTTTGTTCATTCATGTTTGCTTTTAACGCAATTTATGCTTACACTAATCAATGGGTACTAATTTTTGTGAAACAACACAGAAATGGTGGGAGAAGTAACACACTAAAGTTAAAATTCAAAACATTTTAAGATTTATCATTAACTGTACTTGTTTAATGGCTACTTTTGACAGATAGTTGTTTATAAGTTACCTAGCAACCAAACTAAACAACAAAAGACAATATTAACGGAAGTAAAATCAAGCAAATAAAATAAAAATTGACATCCTTAGATTATGTTGATGTGTGTATTATTTTTTTATTAGTGGACCAATTCAATTAAACAGCAGTTTATATAGAAATTAAAAAAAAATCCACAAAAAAATCAAAATTATTCAAAAACTTTATAAGGAATCTAAAAAAGCAATAAAATATATAATATTCCATTTAAAATATCATAGTTGGCTATGACTAACCTATGAGGTGAACATAGAAAATATCTAACAAACTGGTTATGTGAAAACCCCTGTACGGGGTGACAGAAAGAGTACGTTGCATAGTGCCACACAATAGAGGACACTGAAATAAGAAAAAAAATTCCTATGAACATGGGTCCGCAAGACCTTCGGTTAAAAGATACGGCGTGTTGAATTTTATTTATTTTTTTGGGTTTTTTTTTGAATCTCTATGGTTCCAGTACAAATGCATCTGAAAGCCGACAATGCACGCTAATTAATCAAAAAATAACAATTGAATAATGTGTCATAATGACACTTGTCAAACTGATGTAATTGTTGTTTGAGGAATTTTGTGTTCGTGATTAAGTTTTTTATTGGTTTTCTCACTGATTATTCAAATTTGCTTTCAAAAATGGTTCACTACACTTTTGAAGAATACAGGGACATGATTATGTGTTACGGCGAAGCTAGATCAAATTCTTACGAAGCTCAACGTATTTATCGAGAAAGATATCCTTTAAGACAAGTTCCTAATGTTCGAACATTTATTGATGTGCATAGGCGTTTGAGAGAAGATGGCTGTTTTAGAAAACCCAAATTGAATAGTGGGGTTTCCAGAACTCGTCGCACTGTGCGAAACGAAGAAACTGTTTTACGAATGGTAGAAAATAATCCAAGAACAAGCACCAGAAAAACAAGTTCAGCGGTACGAAACCTTAACCTTGAATCAGTTAGAAAAATTTTCAAAGAACAACTTCTTCGCCCATATCATTTCCAGAAAATTCATTCACTATTGGAACATGACTTTGTTCCTCGTGTACAATTTTGCCAATGGTTGCAAAACCAAAGACAAAACATTATTTCATCAATTTTGTTTACTGACGAAGCTGGTTTTAGGCGTGATGGTATACTGAACCTACATGACATGCACCATTGGAGTGATGAAAATCCTCATCAAACTGTAATTCGAAGTCACCAATATGGGTTTTCAATTAATGTGTGGGCAGGTATAATTGGCAATTATTTAATTGGCCCATTTCGATTGCCCAATCGATTGACAGGTGCACTGTATCGAAATTTCTTGGAGAATGATTTAAACACATTATTAGAGGATGTCCCATTGGCCATTACTGGAAGAATGTATTACATGCATGATGGGGCGCCAGCTCACTTTTCTCGAGTGGCAAGGGAATATTTGGACAGGAGATTTGGAAATATGTGGATTGGTCGAGGGGTGCCTGTACCCTGGCCAGCTCGTAGTCCCGACCTTAATCCCCTCGATTTTTCATTTTGGGGATTTATGAAAAATGAAGTTTATGCTGTAGAAATACATAAGGAAGAACAATTGTGGATAAGAATTATGGAATCGGCAGATAGATTTCGTAATAACCCAGGAATATTTCAAAGATGCCGTCAATCATTAGAAGAATGGAAAAATGTATTGAAGTACAAGGGCAACAATTTGAACATCATCTAAAAACTTAATTTTTTGTTTTAATTAATCATTGTTTTTGCAAATAAATTAAAGAAAAATTCAACACCCCGTGGTAACCGAAGGTCTTGCGGACCTATGTTCATAGGAACTTTTTTTCTTATTTTAGTGTCCTCTATTGTGTGGCACTATGCAATGTACTTTTTTCTATGTCACCCTGTATATACGGGAGGTTTTATTTTCTATTTTTTTATGGGGATATCTTGGAAATTAGATAACGATTGTATAGGTAGTTGTATGGTGTTTTGGAATAGATAAAATATGTTAAAAAAAACAACAAATTGTAACATTTTGGACCACGTTTGGTTTGAGATAAGACATCGTCCTATCGCAATAGCACATCCTGTATATCGATTACCTTGAATACAGTCCCAATAAAAGCAAACACATCAACAAATTTATATTCAGAAGCGGTATTAAGCTGCCTCGCAAAAAAAACTACCTACTACGGATATAAAACGGTCGTCGGAAAGCGTTAAAACAAATAACGGTATTAACGGTTATCAGGTATAGTAAAACAGGATATTCGAACCGGACGTATACACACAAAAAATCGAATCCCTGTTTTTTGCGCGGCGGTTTGCAAGTTCGCCAATTATATCGTATAATGGCTTCGGATCGCACCGGCTACAATAATTATTATCATTAATATCAGGAAAAGAGGACGAAACAGGGTGTGGGGGGAAGAGATTGCTAGCTGGCTATAAAGGATCTTCGTTGGCTATTAAAACATCGTTTATCAATTTGTCAGGGAGCCAGAGCAACCCCTTTTTCGTGAGTCGAGAAATTGTTTTGCCGCAGGAAGTGTGACGCTTCATTTAACAACAACTGTCGAAGGGAAAGAGAAGTTCTTCGGGAGGGACGAAAATCCGGCATTCTTGTGTACGTGCGTGTAATTCGGGTATCCCACCGTTTTGAAATTTCTTTTCACAATTAAGTCCGCGTAATTATGATTGATAGCGTTCCGAGGGGCTATAGATCAACGGGTGTTCTTACTGTATCGCGTCTAAAATTGATAGATTTTGATGAATCTGATTTTGATGAATGTCGTCGTGATAAATGGAAAGATACTTCAAATGAGCCGGAGTAAATCTCGTAACTGTTTACGATATTAAATTCATAAGTTTTCTAGTGGAATTACCTACGTTTCTTTAGAAAAATATATTACTACCACCTAATCGCGAAGATATCCACCATTCGAAATTTCCTCCTTCACTTAATTCGAGAAATGAACTCGCTAACGCATGCCATATTACCACCAGTTCACTATACTGATACATAATACCCTGTGGAATCTCTCCCGAAAAGGGGGCGATATTAATCCCAACCTTTCTTGTGCACACAAATTTCGCATTCCGAAAACGCGGAGAGAAGGAGCCCCTCACCCCTCCTACATAACCCCTCCGCAGCTTCGGTGACAATAACATCTTCCATGCCAGTTACAACATCTGAACCGAACAATATATTTTTCAAAGTCTTTGAACGTTTCCAGATGTTACAAATAATATTGATATATTAAATAAGTTTCTGGGGGAGTCCCTAGCTGGCGGTGAACGCCTCCCCCGTACATTTCCAGAATCGGGAGCGAACTGACAAAGAGGAGTAGAACAGGATTTTGTACCTTCTCTGCTCTCGATTCCATTATCCTAAAGCTTGCTTCGATTTCGCGACTGTTACAAAGTAAGGAGATGGATATATGATATGTAAGATGTTAATATGAAATTCATCGCAAGTATATTAAATCATGTCGGTATTCATAACGTATATATTACGTAGAAGGGAAAAAAATGTAATAAGAATACGTACAGTTATATCAAAGTACAAGATTATTATAAAGTGAAGAATTTTTTTTGTAATAATAACAGTTAATGTAGGTAACTATATTTTAAACAAGAATTATATCGGTGAAACTAAACAATATTTAAAGAAGCGACTTTACAATCATTAAGGGGATCTTCCCACACAAGCTCAAACTAGCAAAAGTACCACCAATCTTCCAAAAAAAGCAACTTGTGTGAAGTTACTAACTACAACAATAAGTAGCCTGTCATCTTCGTTCTCTCAAGTATTTACGACTATTATTATAATCAGCATGATTTTACTAAAGACAATGGAGTCAAGGCACATGACAAGAACAATTTCCCAGTTGGTGTTTTCATAGATTTCAAAATGCTTTCGATTTTGTGAGGCAGAATCTATTGCTACGAAAATTGGAAAGATATGAAGTGACGGGTACAGCACTGGACTGGTTGAGATTTTACTGAAGTAATAGGAAACGGCAGATTATCGTAAATACTTGCAAACCTGATGTGTGCGATGTGACGGTTACTTCAAGGATCTATTCTTTGACCAACGCTCTTTGTCGTTTACATTAACCACCACTTTAAGTTACTCTTATGACACCAATGTGTTTTTTTTATTTTTCAATATAGTCCCCTAAGATGTTGGCACACTTGGTATAAAGAGGTTTAACGCTCTCAGAAGAAAATGTGTTGTCTTGCGCTGCAAACCACTCGTTCACTTCTACCATCAGTATCTCATCGTCGCAAAAATGAATCCCACGAAGATGTTCTTTGAGTTTGGGGAATACATGGAAGTCCACCTAATCTGGAGAATAGGATGGTTGTTGAAAAATTCCAAAGCCTGCATTAAGAATTGCGGCTATTGAAACACATCTAGTATGGACAGCAGCATTGTCCTGATGAAACAGCATACCATATTTGAGTTTTCTTTTCTCTTTGATCAAACCACGGAGTTTTGAAATTAAAGCAACCCAGTTATAACCTGATGACGTGGTAAAAAGTTTATAAGAATAATTCCTTCGGCATCTCAAAAACAAACTACGGCCATGATCCAGTGTTAGGAGATCGTTGATTTTATCTCTAAATCTAGCGATTTTTAAGCCATCAACGAACGCAGGCTTATAGCATTTTAAGACAAACTTGGGGATAATTTTTTGCCAGTGATTTTGTTGGAGACTTTTTTGTTGACTCAGTAGTTGTGCCATTTGCACATATCGCATAAACATGTTATGGGCATGCACACAGAATATAATTTTAAGATACGCAGGCTTATAGCATGTTCAGTCGTTACCGCGATTAAGGCTATAATATCTGATCATAACTTATCGGAAAAGTCGGAGTACCCGTAGGCATGTGAATTGTTTTTAACTTGTTCGAAAATTAACGCATTAATTGTGTGTTCTATACTAATAATGTCCAAATATGTTCAAAAATATCGAAAACAATAAGAAACGGAAGACATGTTCAAAGGTAAATACAACTAAAACGATCATTAACTTTCGTACCTATTAATTTACTGTAGTAGTTAAATTAGACTACTAAGCACAATTGATTTATAATATAAAGTAGATGCCCGTCTTCCTATAAGTTATATCTGTCTTTTTATTACATTTACTTTGTAGAATTTACTCTTTAATTTAAAATTAATATGATTTAAATCCGAATATGCTCTGTTTCACCGTGTATTCAAATCTCACACTATTAGTTCGACAGTAGATAGCAAATACATGTACATCTAAATCTGTTCATTTTGTTCTAAGGTTGGCTCACGTTATGCCATGGAGATGATATGAAGGCTATCTGCAAAGGGGATAAATGTAGTTTAAATGCACGCAAGACAGATGAAACTTGAAAAACAAGCTAATACGAGTACATCCAAGCATGTTGAATATCTTCGCAAGTCTAATTTGGTGTCAAGTACATCAAAAATAACAATTTTTTTCCCGCAATCAATTACTTATGAAAGAAAGACTGCCGAATTGAAACTTGCGACTTTTATTGCAGAGCACTGCTCTTTAAATACAATAGAACACCCTGGTTTACTTTCAAAGACGTTAGATAAAATTAGTCTCAGGTATTAAATATTATGCTACACAGAAAAAATGCACAGCTTTAATAAAAAACATCATATCAGAAATATCATAAAAAACATCATATCACCATGCTTACTTGAAGATTTAATTAATGATATCGGTAACAGCCATTATTCTTTAATAATAGATCAGTCGACTGCAATTGACGACAATGATAAAATATTACACCCCATCAAAAAATAGGATCCACACTAGGTTTTATAAATTATTAGAAATCGAAGGTGGCGATGCAAATTCGTTAACAAATACTTTTAAGAAAGAATTGCTGACGGATGGTTTAAATATCCAAAAACTTGGTGAACATCATTCTTTTTCATCTACATTAAAAGAACCGAATCCTGACTTAATTACAATAAAGTGCGTTTGTCACTCACTCTATTTGTCAGCAGAAAATGCTACAAAAGAATTACCATCACATTTAGACTTTTTGGTGACAGAGTTACATAGTACTAAGAGGCAAACAAAATATGAATTACTTTATGAAGCACTTGCAGAAAAACAGCCATTAAAAATAAAAAAATGTCGGGTACTAGGTGGCTTGTAAGACATGATGCCATAATAAAGATTGTTTATATTAACATATTTATTATATTTGGTGTTTCTAAAAACAAATCTTCAAGGAATTATAGATTTAAATAAAGTATTTCGAGCTAAGAACGCTGATCCACGCTCCGTTGAGAGAAAGAAAGGCGAGGAGATATCAATCGTTTTCACTTTGAAAGATAATATGATGAGTTCAAAATATATGAATTTTGGGTACACATTCACAAAGTTATGTGATGACTTTATACTTAAAGGAAACGTGGTTCTCATAAAAGAAAATTGCAAACAAATTTAATTAGATTGTGCAAACAACTTCAACTGAGAATTCCAAGTAACATCCAAATTCATCACCATATTTTTTTTTTCCAGACCCGTCCGACCTATAGTCACCGGTAGGCACCGCAGCCATCAGGCTTATTGTGCCACATCTGTTTGTTCAAGTCACCCACTCTAGCACGGTAGTCCCCTCCACTAACCTGTACAGGTCCCTAACCGAGTGGGTAAGGTATATCTCTGGGTCTCCTTTCGTTATCTCAAACATATTCTGCCTTCTGCGATCTAGTGCCTCGCAGTCGCGCAGTATGTGATCGGCTGTCTCCGGTTCTATCCCACAAAGTCTACACTTTGTGTCCCCGTCAAACACTCCGATTCTGCGTAGGTGTTATTTCACCGCAGCATGTCCGGTCATTAGTCCCGTTACGATGCAGAGCTGTTTCCTACTAAGATGTAGTAGTTCTCTAGCTCTTTTCCTGCATGGGTTCCCTATAAAGGTTTTGCCATGTACTATACCGGGTGAGGCTCCCCAGTATTCCTGCTGTTTCGTACGAACCCAGTCTCCTATATGTCTCCGGGCCGTATGCCTTGTGACCCCGAAGAAAGGTTCTGGGCCGTACATTTCCATCTCTGACCCTCTCTTCGCGAGTTCGTCAGCCCTTGCGTTGCCCTCAATCCCCTGATGGCCCGGTATCCAAGTCAACCCAACCTTGTTCCGGTTCGACAGTTTCACCAGTTCGTCGAGGCATTCCATCACCAGCCTGGACGACACCTTCCGGCTTAATAACGCCTTCAATGCCGCTTGGCTATCAGACATGATGTGAATTCGTCTGTTGGTCACCGCTTTCACATTCATTGTGTGTGCGCATTGGAGAATAGCATATACTTCCGCCTGAAACACCGAAGCATACTCCCCCAGTGCGTAACTGTGGCCCTCATTCTGAGAGCATATCCCTGCACCGGTACCATTAGCCGTCTTAGATCCGTCTGTGTACCAGACTAAGTCTTGCTCTTTGATTCCCAGTGCATACCTGGCAGCCTCCTCCCGTCCGTCCGCTATAGACACCGTGAAGGGACCGGCATGTGGTCGGTCCGCATTTCTAACACCCCCTTTCCCACATGCTCAATTATCGACATATGATTTGTGTTGACCCTTTTCGGGGTCGCTGTGTGTTGCAGCCTGTATGCCCCCATCCTTGCCTCCCTGTATGACCAGGTGCAACGGTGGCAAGTCCAGGAGTGCCTCCATGGCTGCAGTCGGTGTCGTCCGCATTGCTCCCGTTATTCCTAGGCAGGCAAGTCTTTGCACCTTGCTCAGCCTCTGAATAGCGTTCCTTTGTTGCGTCTTTGTCCACCATACCAAAGTTGCATACGTCATTACTGGCTTAACCACCATGTATATCCAACTCAGCATGTCTGGTCTTAACCCCCATTTCTTTCCATATGTGCGTCTTACCAGCGTTAACGCTGTCACCGCCTTTTTGGTAATTCTGTCCAAATGTTGGTTCCAGGTAAGTTTGGAGTCTAATGTTACTCCAAGGTACTTTACCTCCCCCACCATCTCTACGGTAACCCCCTTCAACGTAAGCGGATTTAGGCCATCCTGCTTTCGTCGGCGGGTAAAGGCCACGATGTTGGTCTTATCAGCACTGATACTCAGGCCCGCCAACTCCGTCCATCTACTACATCACCATATTAGTTTGCTGTCTGTTAAAAATGCAACATCTCAGATTAAGCTAGATATTCCTCAATTAGTAAGTGGTTACATTAACATATGTTATAGTGCTGATAACGCAGTTCAAAAATGGAATTTGTTGCATAGAACACAATGGTTCCAAATTAACAACAATGAAGGATTTTGGATTGAAGTATTTAAGCATAAAAACTCTCTACGAGAGCAAACATATAAGCATACCTCATATTTTGCATTAGCTATGCTAAGCTTGCCTCTTTCTAATGCAGAAGTAGAAAGAGCGTTTTCTATTGTAAATATTGTCGAAGATAAATAAAGAAATAAGTTAGCAGTACAGATGGCCGATTCGATTTTAAGATTAAGGTACAATATGGATAACGGTTGTCAAAGTTTTAATCCCACACCAAGCATGTATGAAAGATTTAATTCTGAAAATATGTACGGTAGTGAAGTAGTAGATTGTGAGAATACTATATTAAAAGCATTTGAAAACTTGCCTATATAACTCATCTGAAAGCAATTTTGCGCGATTTAATTGCATATTTATAACTTTATCGTCGTATTTTGTTTATAGTTTTTTTTGTTAAATTATTACATTTATTTATAATTATACAAGTGTTGCCATTTTCGTCATTTTTCCGTGCCTAGTTAGTGACATCAACACAACATCATCTCGCAACACTGCCATGATCTTGCCTGCAAATTTTCCTGCAGATGCTGTTGCATGAAACTTTCGAAGAGATGGTGAACTCATGTGCCTTTTTGATTCAGGTTCATAATGGTGAATCCAGGTTTTCTCCACAGTAACAAATCTTGCTAAGAGGTGTTCAGAATCTCGCTTAATGATGTCCAAATTCGTCTCTGGAGTGACCTGTCCTGTAACATAACCTCAAACGTTGTACCACAATCTCAATATAATTGTCATATTCACATCTACATTCATGTATGGTAACGTATCCTCACGTTATTCAATTGTATATTGTAAATGTCTTGTTCCTTCCTACAACACGTATGTAGTAACAAACACACGCCTATGTAATCCAGATCAGTACATAAATATATACATCTATATTTCCAGGTATTTGCAGTGAGTTGCATGTTAGCGCGGACAACTCATTGTGTACAGAATCAATTTGTAAAATCGGATCTTTTGTTTTTGATGTTGTTTCTGCCGTTCGAATTTAGTCTGCGTGTGTTGTCGGAGTAGGTACCGACTCAATACGAAATCAAAACAGGATTTCGTATATACATTATGTGCCTGTATGTATGCATGTACGTAATGTAGTCGTGGAGAATGAGATTTTCGTTTCGGCAAGGTATTTTTCCGGGAAATTTGCCAGTTCGCGTATATTTGCAATTGAGATTGTTTCCTGCTTCGTACTTCGAGAATAATTTACTTTCCTTTTTTCTGATATCTGCGTATAAACGTCAGGAGTCTAAGATATATTTGAGTGGATGTTATTTTATAAAGTTATGTTTATATTACATAATTCTAAAATTAGCATACCTGTGTCTTGTTTTCATAATATCATGTATGTGTGTGTAAAGCAAGAATAATCCTATACATTTCCCTGCTAGATTTTCCCTGATGTTCACATTCTGAACACTTGACAGTAATGGTTCTGTGTTTCCTACAGACATTTCTTTCACATTATTGACAAACTGATTTTGTTCTGTTATTTTAGTGACTGATACAGATGTGGCAGATGCCTGACTTTGTTGGTTCCTTAGTTTGTTCTTCGTCTTCTCTGTATTTAGATAAAAATACAAAGACATCTTTAGGGAGCGACTTTATTTGAGCCCTGTCTTTCAAATAGTCTTCCATAAATTGTAAGGCAAGATTTTTAGAAAATACTCTTCTTCTGTCTTTGTTATCGATATTGTTAAATTTGAAAATGACTCTTGAATTTATTCCACATATATCTAGATGTCTGAAGAAAACTGCAAACGGCCATCTTCTTGTAATTCTAGACGTAGGTACTATAGGAAGCGCACATTTCGTCGACTGTATCGACACCTCCTTTTGTACCATTGTAGTCTAAATTTACAAGTGGCTTTTTGGTGTCATCATCTATATCAGAGGAGATGTGCATCGTTGAGAGAAAAATAACTGCTTTATTTTTTTTTGGGAACAGTTGAAATAAAACAAATATCATCTTGAAAGCCAAACTGGCTGGAATTCTAGTCCTTTTGTCAACAAATATATTGCAAGTGGATAACTCTTTTTGATTTTTCTATTGGTACGACCAGTCTCTTCACAATATCTTCGGCTTTGTTTGATTTCAGATGCAGTCCGGGTACCTGCTTTCCACAATAAATTTCAAAATTGAAAGTTTAGAAGCTCTTGGCGTCACAAAGAGCATAAATCTCAATGCCATACTTCAGAGGTTTGTTTGGAATATAACAATAATAATAATAATAATAATAATAATAATCTTTATTAATGCTAGTACACACATGTGTTTACATACGTCAAACAACAACAAGAACAGACACATAGCCAATATAATTACAACTAATAGTTATGCAATTCACTAAGATCACTGCATAAGAATTCATCGATTGAATAGAACGCTTTTTGAGATAAATAATTCTTCACAGTTTCTTTTAATTTTGGGTTTGACAACTTTTCTTTTATACAATTTGACAGTACATTGAGAAACATAGCAGCAAAATAGTTTATGCAGTTCCTACTTTTGTTTAGTCTACTAAACTGTATTCTAATGTTCTTATTATATCTTGTTGGGTAATTATGAATATCATTACCGGTAACATAAGTATCGGAATTGTCCAACAAAAAACTGATACTTTCCAAAATATACAAACTGGGGACCGTTAAAATTTGTAGGGTTTTAAAAGCTTGTCTACAGTCTTCTGTGTACTTCAAACCAGAGATAAGCCGAATACAACGTCGTTGTACCCGGAAAATCTCCTGGAGGTGGCTTGGATGACCCCAGACGAGAATACCATAGCACATAACCGACTGAAACTGAGTAAAGTATATTGTTCTTAGATATTTCAACGATAGCTTACTTTTCAGCGACCTAATTAAGAAAACCTTTTTCATTAGTTTGTTCGACAAATAGTTGATATGGCTGTCCCAAGTTAATTTGTGGTCTATATAAATGCCTAAGAGCTTAACCGGTTTAATAGGTGAATCGTCTTTTACCAGTCGTAAGGAGAGTATTTGTTTCTGCAGTTTGTTAGCATTTAGTTGGAGTTTATTAGACAGGAACCATTTCTCAATTTCTAGATTTATATTGATTGCGTTGGCGTCGAGCTCTTCCAAAGAGTTATCAGTAGCGATAGCTGTAGTGTCATCAGCGAAGAGGATAAGGTTGCCGTCAGCATTACAATGTACAAGGTGGATATCAGGAACAAATACGGGCCCAAGCCAGAACCCTGGGCGACTCCGTGCTCTACTCGTTTGGTACCATCAGCTTGTAAATGGTTGTACTTGACAAATTGAACTCTTTCGCTTTAAAATGAGCGCAAAATATTATGATGTTTTTAATAGTTTCAATGATTTTCGCATCCATACCATAAGCGTATTTGCTAGAAGATTTCTTCAAAGTCTCAATAATTCCGCGAACTACTACCAGACTAACGTGGTGAAAAGCAAAGCGGTTGTTATTAGGGATATTCCCCATGAATGTCAGGGGGTCGACATCAGTTTGAGGTAACTGTTCGGTAATAGTCTTTGCGATATTTACGAAAAAGTCATTCACCATATCGGCGTTTAAAGAGAAACTTGATTGCATTTGTTGGTATTATTGTTTACAATTTTCCATAAGGCTTTTGTTATTTTTTTCGTTGGATTTATGACTATCATAGGCAGTTATTTTAGCCTTAGCTATTGCAATTCTACATCGGTTTATCATATGTTTTAGACACGTGTTAGTTGCAAGTAGGGCGTTAGTTTGGCGTTAAGCTGTTTGAATAAAGCGAGGTTCTCCCGCATAGAACGAAGTTCGTTAGTGAACCAATTAATGTTGTTTTTATTTTTCATATTCAGTTGCTTAGTTCTTGTAGGAAAACTAAGATCCATAGCGTTATTGATCGTTTCTAAAAACATCTGCGTTTTAATATCAACGTGCAAATATGAGTCCTTAATGACTGTCCAATCGACATTTTCTAAGATGGTGTGTAATTGAAACAAACCGGATAATGTTATAGGTGTATAGGTAATAGAAGTGGTTTTGTTAATGTCTGTTAGAACGAGACCTGCATGATATGACGTGAAAGTATCAGTTTTCATTAGGTTCACAAAATCAGAGTTCAGATTAGTAAAAAAATTATCCAGGCAATTTGTACCACGCGTAGCCATAGTGGCGAGACAAGATAGGCCATGTGATGCAAATATGTTACATAACTGAATTGCGTTTATGTCGGAGGTTCCAAATTTTACATTAAAATCACCGCTGATAATTAAAGTTTCCCCAAAGAATTGATCTAATAATTAGTGAATCTAAAAATTTTTAAAAATCACCTGACGGTGATCTATAAATGGTAATAATATTGCAGTACTTATATCTAATACCGGCACATTCAAAGTGGATTTCCTTGTTAAGGTGATTAAGTTTAAGTGGTGGGTATTCCAAATCGAGACGTGCAAAAATACATACTCCACCGTGGAGTTTATCGGATCTGGAGTAATGTGACAAAAGTTTATAGTTATCAATAGCTAAACTTTCTATTTCAATATTTTGCAACCAATGTTCATTAATACAAATAAGCGCGGTGTTATTATTGAGTGCACAAATGGACAGCGACCTCTGAATCCATGAAGCATCTCATAAATTGTAACAAATTCACTTACATTGAAATGGGCCATACAGTTGTCGACGAAATTATCATGAACATTTCGGATTGGGGCTAATTTGTCTTTTTGTTTTCTTTCTTCTCGCGTATGCAGATTATCGAATCGTAAAGCGCGAAGTAAAAATTTGGAACGCTTGTAGCTGAAGAGGACTCTCAAAAGAATCATTCCCATACCATCTTGATCCCACAGCTCCAGGCAGTCGGTATGATTTCCTTTTTTAGTCCCAATCAAATACAATGCACTTAATAGAGCTTTAATTTCAGTTTGAGTTGTGTCTCTGCAATCTCTCTCTCTCTCTCTTTTGAATAGTTTACCCCCAGTCTTCTTTTCTTTATACAGGGTTTCCACGGCCGAGTGGGACATAGGAAAAATACATGTAAAATCGGTTTTCGGTGAATATTATCTCCCTAATACTACTTCATTCAAAATTAAGGGCCGAATATTATAACTGGGTTAACAATGAACATTTCCACAATCATAGTACAAAGAAAATCATTTTAATAAAGCCAAAAAAATTATTATTTTTACACCTATTGTACATGAATTCCTAATAAGGCTTTTAACACGTAAGTTAGTGCAAGTGGCCGTGGCGCAGACGTTCACGCGACGCCTTAATAACTTAAGGCACAGATTGTTTAGGGTTCGAATCCGAGAAATGAATATTATTTTTTTTTTTTTTTTAATCTTTATTACGTTTTGTTGTTTATTTTGACAAATGATTCGTCGTTAGTAACAATTAAGAATCGAATAATATAATAGCACGTGATCATTTTTGTTATTGTAAAAATTATTCATTATTTACGTTAATCCTCAAAAAATCGATTTTATAGTCTTCAAAATTTCTGATTTTTGTAGTGTTATTTAATTTGTAGCATTATTGTTGGAGTTAAAAAATAAAACATAAAACTAATCTGTCGGGATTCGAACCCTAAACAATCCGTGCATTTGCGTTATTAAGCCGTCGCGCGAACCATTGCGCCATGGACGCTTGCACTAAGTCACGTATTAAAAGCCTTATTAGGAATACACGAACAATAGATTTAAAAATAATAATTTTTTGGCTTTATTAAAATGACTTTCTTTGTACTATGATTGTGGAGATGTTCATTGTTAACCCAGTTATAATATGCGGCCCTTAATTTTGAATGAAGTAGTATTAGGGAGATAATATTCACCGAAAACCGATTTTACATGTATTCTCCCTATGTCCCACTTGGCCGTGGAAACCCTGTACATATGTTAGTATTTGTTACTATGTCGTAAATTATTTGATCACTAATAAACAATCTAAATGCGTCAATTTCTCTATGTGTATTCTAAGCACTTGCTTTTGGACCAGGTAATATTTTTATGATATTCTTTTCTTTTGTTTTTCCATCTGAACTAGGTTTGCTTCTCCAAAATGTTTCATTATCGCGTCCTATAAAATACGGTAATCATCTTTTTGTTGGTTTTGTTCGTTATCGTCTAAGACCTCATCGATTTTTTCTGCTGACTGCTCAGAATCGCTGCTGTATAAGTTTTGTATAATCTCCTCTTCTGTGTCTATATTGCTATCATTTTCGTCACTGTCAAATTCATATACATATAGTTTCCTTCCTCGGCACATTCTCCCTTTCTTCGGCTAATTCCCTAACAACGTCTTCTAAAGCATTCTCCAACACTTCTTGTGCTAATCCTTTACGTGACCTAAAATTCAATAAGATTGTGCTATTAATTTACATGTTATACACAATAGTACATGTAAATGTCACATTACACATTACATATTATCACATACCGCGCCAAAACTGTAGGTGGGCGGAGCCAATAACATAAATAACGAATACCTATACCCACAATATTACAGGGCTGACCAAATTTTAGTTATAACAATAAAAGAGAGTTAATTTAGTCGTCAACCTCTATCAAGCAACCATAATAAGGCATAACCCTATATGTAGACCGACAACTATAATCCACCAGTATCACCTATAGAAGCGGAGAACTTTGCTGGCAACGTGTATCGTCCAACGCAAAACTTTAGAAAGGAAGAGAACGTTAGAGAGATTGTCCTAACAACGTGAAAGCGGCGCTAGTGAACCGTGTGTGATTCGTACGATTCAGTTTTTCCAGTAATTAATCAGCTAGTTCTAAAATATCTCAGGAGATAATTTAAAATGATATTTAAAGACTTCATAACCTAACTCTATCCTTAATTTATTTCAGTATAATTTTAAATTAACGTTATTCGAAATTAAATTTCTGCCCGATTAAAATCCACTTAAGTTCATCACACTGTAGATGATCTGCTTTATTTCGTCTCCATCGAAGTAACGGACTTCTTCCTCGATCTACCAGGGCGTAGCTTATATCTATAGATATACATATCGAATAACTTAGTCGGTATGCCAGAGGACGTAATATCGTATTAATTAAAGACGTGATAATGTTACTTTAACGAGTCTCATTATCTGAGCATAATTAATCAATGCCTGCAGATGACGCCTTCATTTGCTTCCGACACGGCTTCTGGGCAGCCAACATCCGTTCATAAGATGCCTGAAGCGGGAGAAAGAAAGGAGAGACGTATATATACACGGAATGCTATCAGTGAGAGGTGGCAATTCAGGAGGTGTTTCGGGTGGTAAAAAGGGGGGAACAACGTGCTGCCATCTAGTATGAATTTCGCGATATCGATATTATGTCATTGCTGAATTTAAATTTATCGCAAAGATCGCGACCGTAAATTACATCTCTTTGCGAAGGCAGCTCTAGAATGGTGAGTCATAGTGGTACGTGTGAGTCCTTTCACGGCCAACTCACTTACTCCCATAAAACTTTCTCGATTGTTATTTTTCGTAATAATTCGAATAAAATTAATTCCATAACAAGATGAGGGTTGACCTATTTTATTTTTAAGATCAAATTCTATTTCGATAGAAGGAATTGTTATTTTCAAGAATATTTTCCCCTTAAGTATGAACTCATTTTCAAAAGGAGTATATAGTAACCATCACCGTTAGTAGGCGTAATTTTCCGCTTCATTCAATTCTTCCCCTTTCCACGATAGACCGCTTTTTACTAACTAAAAGATAAGTCCTTTTAAGTTGATCAAGGCATCTTTACCTCCATTCTACCGTGGTCGCATTATCCGCCATGAAATTGCTTCCTTTGTGTCTTTCGACTTCATATATTAGATGCCGTACAACTTTGTAAGGTATACTCGATATTAAAAGGTTTGCCGTATATCCTCTATTCATCGTATCGAATTAGTTCCTTTTCGATATTAATTTAAGTGAAATTTACACCGTTGCGATAGCATCGCGTACATCGCCTTGAATTACCGATTCAGAAATCACCGAATAGATTGCTCTATATATTTTTATACCGGTTGCAATATTTATTATAAGATTGAAAGAGAAAAATCGGAATAGAGGGAACGTAGATAATATATCGGATCTTCCTTTCTAGCCTACCGAAATGTACATACATATATTGAAATGAATGGATTTCCTCCTTTCTGATATACACATGTATCTCGATTTTTTTCATCAAGATCAGATATTCCCCACATCTCTCCGGTGAAATCCAAACGGGTTATCGCTACCGCCGAACTAGTATATATATATTCCTTCGGGGGTGGGCTGGCCCGCCGTGCCATTTTAGTCGGGTAGAAAAGACCGAATCCAATTACAAGGCACGAAATAAATATCATGTAGCAAATAGCCTGGATCATCTCTCCGTCTATTATCTATTGCTTTCTAAATTCAGAATGTCTATAATAAAACAACATCCCGTCATCCAGAACGAAATTGAACACGCTATGCTACGTGCGCAGAATTCCAAAATCGGTAACTTTGTACATATGAGGTTTCTTTTTTTTTCCGTTCAGGGAGGGAGTGATGTGCCAGCGTGAAGTAGCGAGGAATATAAAAGCTAGAAGGTGGAATTTGGTCGTGAAGGGGGAAATCTGTGGATTTCATATTAAGGATATACGGCAAAAAAAAGAGAATTTAAGAACCTCAATGACGCACATAGCTCTGGAACAAACTAAAGAGGTGTCATGTCCACACGATAATGTCAGGACTTCATAACATCCTTGTAGAGCTTGTAAAAAACTTGCATAGATAGGCAACCACCAGCTTTTCTGCAAGAAGATAAAAAGAAGCTGGCAAATCACTTGAAGAATGAGCAATCCATTCATCGTAAATTAATATTTCAATCAATAGAATCTAAACTTGTTGGATAAACCATAGATGGTTTGAACGAGTCTACTATTTCTTCTGATACTTCAAAGACCAAAATTCTTGACCGGAGCGGAGAATCGTGTTCGCGACTTGACGACTTGACTAAGAGCAGCCAACGCATCTGGAGCAAAAACTGTAGCTTTAATTACACTGGACAACAAGGTTTTTCCCCTAAATTAGTAACTGATAAAATTGAACAGCATATATAAAGTAAAAATGATTCGAAAAGCGGCAGTATTGCCTTAGCTCTGGTTGCAGAGAAAATGCAAGTCGAGACTTGACTTGACTGGTTCACTTAAGAATGTACTAGTTTGCACTGTTATAATTTAATCTGTTTGGTTGATAGGATTTAGGGAAGGGATAACCAGATACATAGCCGTGAGTGAAAGTTTTTAATAACGAAATTAAAAACGATGGAAAGAACAAAAGAATCATCTTGAAGATTGCTATTTTTGCCTTAACAAAACTGCAGGACCTAACACCCGTCAGAAATGAAAATATAATTATGTGGAAGCTGAGTCAGCTCAGAATCCTCGACCCCATGAGGAACAGCATCCTATTTCACAACTGCCAATTCATAAAGAAAGCGAGGAGAGTGCATTTTTGAATTTATCAAAATCACATGCAGAACTTCTTGGGTGGACACTACAACAATGGAATCTCTTAGCAAAGGACACAAGAATAAGTAATTTTCGCAGCAGACATGAAAATGTTGATTTTTATAGTATGGCCGGTAATCTGGTGTACTGCAATAATGTTTATAAACTTTCTGTAGCTTTTGGAATACATCATTGTCCCAGTTCTCGAGGATTATTCATAGACTCACCAAAGACCAGCCTAAAAGCAGTTTTGTTGCATAATGGAAACCATTGTTCTGCTATTCCGATAGGTCATGCTGCTTCTATGAAAGAAACTTACGAAAATCTGAAAATTTTATTTAAAAAGATAAAGTACAAAGACTATTTGTGCATATTTTAAAGTCATTGCAATTATTATGCAATCTGGTTACACCAAATACTGTTGCTTTTTATGTCTTTGGGACAGTCGTGACAGGGAAAACATTACCATAACCAAGAGTGGCCACTACCACAACAGTTTATACCAAGACAAGACAATGTACAACATCAGCCTCTAGTATCAAACGAAAAGATCATAAAAGCATCTCTCCACGTGAAACTTGGCCTCATGAAAAACTTTATAAAGACAGTGGACCGCGAAGGTGAGGGTTTTAGATACCTTCCTTCCAGTTCCAGTTTCCAAAAATAACACAAGGAAGACTGAAAGAAGGTATTTTTGTTGGACCTCAGATACTCGAAAGATAGTAAATGATGAAATCTTTGGAAAAAAACAGCGAAGTTTTCACGAATTTCTTGGGAAACAAAAAAGCTGACAAGTATAAAACTTTAGTAATAGATGTGATACAAGCATTTAATGCTGCTGGCTGTAATATGTCCCTTAAAGTGCACCTTCTACATTCTCACTTGGATTTTTGTCTGGAAAATGTGAGCGAAGTTAGCGATGAACACAGTGAGCGCTTCCACCAAGACGTCATGGGAATGGAAAAATTGTATCAGGGGAAATGGAATCCTGTTATGTTAGCAGATTACTGTTGGACGTTAAGAAGCGATGCTGTAGATGTTGTTTATAAGAGACAGAGCAATAGTACTTCACATTCTGATCTAATCTAAGAAACCTTTTTATTGGAATACAAAAAAAATTCGAGCTAATTTTACCTTGTACGTTTTATTAAAATAAATGTTTATATGTTTTCTATTGAAATTCGTATAAATTATTTTATGGCAAAATCAAAAGTTGAAATTTGTTGGCCAGTGTTAAATTTAAAGGATCCAATGTTTGATCCATTTGGATTCCTGAATCAGAAGCAAGCATAAAAATATCTGAATTCCAACATCACGACAAGGAAGGCCAGTACTTATGATTTATGATGATCATGTATGAACATGAACATGTAACAGATAAGGTGATAATGCTAGCTCAAGAACATGACATGACGATCATAAAATTGCCAACCCCCAGACACCCCACATTTTGCAACGGCTAGACCTATCAATTTTTAAGTCTTTTAATCGCTAGTGAACCAAAATCTATGTGGCATTCTGGCTTAAAAATCCCGAAAGAAATACTATGATTCTGATGCATCGAAACGTTGCAAATCATCACGAAATCTTGAATACAATGAACCAGAAGACAATTCCACTAATCAAAATCCTGAGAATGAAACTCTAAATTGCAGGAGTAGACCAAGTAACTTCATTGAAAACGAACTGAAAACAAAACCTTCGATCACAGTACACCTAGAAAAAAAACTTGCTTCTGGAGCAGAGATTATTATCAGCACAGAATAGACGAGAAGAAAAACCAGTTCCTAATAAAAGACAGAATAATAGAAAGCAAAGACACAAGTGAACACAAGTGAAAATGAACTATGAAGAGGAGTCTTCTTCCTCAAGCAGTGACAGTATTTTTTTTCTTCCTAACACCAAACCCATCCGACCAATGGCCACCGGTAAGACACCACAGCCTTCAGTCTTCTTGTGCAACGTCTGTGTATTCAAGTCACCCATTCTAACACGGTAGTCTCCTCCACTAATCTGTACAGATCCCTAACCGAGTGGGTCTCCTTTCGTTCTCCCAAATAGGTTTTGCCTTCTGCGATCTACTACTTCGCGGTCGCGTAGTACATGTCCGGCTGTCTCCGGTTCTATCTCACAAAGTCTGCACCTTGTGTTCTCGTCAAACACTCCGATTTTGTGTAGGTGTTCTTTCATCACAGCATGTCCGGTCATTAGGCACATAACAATACAGAGCTGTTTCCTGCTAAGCTGTAGCAGTTCTCTAGCCCTCTTCAGTCTTCAGTGACAGTCTTACAGATATAGAAAGTAAGTCAAGGCAAATACAAATATGCAATAGATTTTGATGAGGTACAATAGCTTTTGCAATACGAATACAATTGCATTTGCCCAAATTCTGTTTCAATTTGTTTAAGGACAACCAACAAGGAAAAAGCAATCGCCCTAAGGGCTTTCAAAAACATGACTCCTCTTTATTAACCTGACATGCTAAAGAAACCTGTAATCATTAAGATACGACACATAATCTCCAAGAGGAAACTATTTCAGAGTTGCAGAAACTATATCGGAGCCACAGAAACTATGTCGGAGTTATAAAGTCGCCTATTTGTCAAAAGCAGGAAATTGCATCGGATCTATATAGAAGCTACGTCAGAGCTATGAAATTGCTCATTTTCGCACCCAGAAACTGTCTGGTCCTTCTAAAACCAAGTCGGAGCAAAAGAATCTACTTTTGGGCTATAAAGCTAGCCATTTGCTGATATGCTGATTTGCTCATGTATAAGCTTAGAACCTGATCTAATTGGCATCAAACTCACCTATTCAGATGAAAAACTGCTGTTGAGGTTTGGACAAAACAAATAAATTTAACTGGTTTTTGCCTAAATACGAATACGAAATTAAGAAACATCCTGTATAGTAACGCAAAAGGGCAGCAAAAAATAAGACCGTCAAGAGTGGTAGATGTGGGAAAACTTTCCTCTTTACTTCGTTTTATTAATACTTGATGGAGCAACGGTTCTCGCTCTCAGTTCCCTCCACTACCACCCATCCTCGCGTCCCTTAACGTACGCCTTGCTTTTTTCTCTTCTTCCCGGTCGCTGTTCGAGGCGCAAGACTTATTGGAAGCAGTTCGGTATCCGGAAAGCAGTCGTTTATATACGTCTCACGTGTAGTAGGAAGAGTTGACGTTCCTACTACCCAATCATTCATCAAAATCAGAATTGATAAGTTAGAGTGTGTACGAACCATTGCGCGTTAGATTTCCGTTACTGTGATGCCGGTAGATGCAACATAAACTCTGGGGAATATGAAATTACGATCGGAAAGTCTCGATCGGTAAAGTATGCAATCTTTAAGATGTTGTATAGCGCACAAGTCAGACATCAATATAACCGCATTAAGGTTGAGTTAGAACTAGAGATAATCGAGTTCCGATAGAGATGGAAACCATCATAGGCGGTGGAATTTTCCACCTCTTGCACCTGAGGTCGGTCGCTGATACACTCTCTCATCGAGTTCATCCGAAATTACGGAGCGGGCAACCGACTGCAAATAAGCTTTCTTCAAATTGGATGTTCAACTCCCGGAAACGAAAAAGATAAATTATCGCGAGCACAAAGGGACCACCGAGACGATGACGATGACGTCGACGACGACGACGACGGTAGGAGAAGTAAGAGCGCTTAGTAAGAGGTCTTTTGTGCGGTTTACTTAGGAACGAAAGGATAACGAAAAGTACGTCCCTTGACTGATGCTGAACGGCGAAATAAATTAGACAATTAGTAAGTGTTATATTTCAGACTATGGGGGAAACGGCTTCAGCACGGTTTTAACTATTTTTATGTTCGTGAGTATTTTCTAATTAACTCGCAATCGGAAGGGTTTTTTCCAACATAAAAATTCTTGTTGGGTGTCGCTTAAAATTAAACAGAATACGGAAATAATTAAATGCAAATGGATTGCCCACATAAGATTTGTGTCACTTGGCAAAAAATTATCAGCTCCAATAAATTTAGGCCTTCGCGAGGGGATGGGAGGAGGTTAGTACATTGGAAAATCTGATATCATTACAAAGCAACGAAGCGATGTAAAATAAGAAGCTCTGAGGGTTGAGTAACCATGGTGGGACGTATTGAGACCTGCTACAAGTCCTTAGAAATTTTTGACTATGGGAGAAGTTCTGATTACTTGCACTGTTGCAAGAGATATTCCTAATGAATGTCCAGCCTATCATAAATTTATAGATACTCAAATGATTGATGACATTCTAGTGTATATTAACCTATACATTCGAAATCAGCAACTCCCAAATATGGAAGAGAAAGAGACGCCAAAGCCGGGACAAGAGCTGAAGAGCTGGGATTTTTGGGGGCTGTCAATCTAATTAAGAATTCTTGCTACAATGCATTAAAAAAGAATATCAAGTTCCGTAAAAAATATACAGAGGGTGGCCAAATTTTTGTACACCCTTTGCTCCATATTGGAATGAATTTTATAGTAAATGACCGTCACATAGCTAAAGATTGTCGTCAAGAGCTTTCGCTAAAATTAGAGATAATTTAACAAGATTTTTACATGAACGATTTATTCGCAGGATTTGATTCAGAAACCGATGCTATGCGGGTCAACTGTTTGCCACAAAATCATCCATTAAGCATTTTTTAACATTTTTCTTTGTCCTTTTCGTTGGCTGGACTTATAATAAGGTCTCTGCTGACCAACACCCCCCCTTCTACGTCAGACGGCTACTGAGCCAAGGGTTGGTGACTCTCAAATTGGTGCCATTTGCTATTGTTGCACACCCTCTTCTCTTGACCGGTAAGTAAACGCGAACAGTCGGTAAGTAGAAGCAACTACTACACCAACAGTCATTTGTTGACAATTTCCGAAGAGAGAAGAGTACTTCCACATGCTCCTACGTTTCTTTGATGTACATTATAAGCTGAACTTATGTTGATCACAAACGTACACCAAAGAAACGTGGGATCATGTGGAAGTACTCTCTCTCTTCGGAAATTGTCAAGAAATGACTGTTGATGTAGTAGTTGCTTCTACTTACCGACTGTTCGCGTTTACTTGCCGGTCAAAATAAGAGGGTGTGCAACAATAGTAAATGGGGCCAATTTGAGAGTCCCCAACCCCTGTACTAAGCCAAAATCTGGCATCGACTCGTACATCATGTTGAATTAAGATAAAATGAATGCATTTAAACAAATACTTCGCATGTGTGCAATCGTGTTACTGTTATTCAGTTGAATTTTGCAGTAATTATTTTAATTAAAAAGACACAGATCAGATAGCTGGTTGTAATATCATAAATATAAAATTAATTTAGTACTTTTTTATGGTTTTAGATTACCTACATCTGGATGCTCATCTGTCAAGTGAAAAATGGAGTTAAAGACGGGAATAGGTGTGTAATAACATTACAATATGTACAAACTAGTACTAATACACTTCAAAATTAAAACAAACAGTACACTGTTATCAACTGTCGTTAAAGTATTTGACTCATTAGGTTTGACAAATCCATTTATTGGCATTTGCAAGATAATAACTTCAGAAATTATGGTGATTATGGTCAACTAAATTGGCATGATCCCTGGCCAGATGACATGGCTCGGTAGTGAATATATTTTGTCAAATAGATTTGATTAGATAAAGGGCCCGGGTGGTGTTACCGATTTTAATCTGTATCTTACAAGTCCGCAGTCCTTGAAATCGCATAAATAGATCTGTAGTTAATTGAACGTCCTGGTCAGACTGCACACGATTCCATGTACACTTCTATACGATAGAGATAATCCTAGCTTGGAAAAGCCAAAGAACTTCAAAATATTACATCATGCAAGTCCTCAGTCCTTATTGTACTAGGAGAGAGGTTCGCCAATAAATTTGAATCGTAAAGACCGCGGATGTATCTTTCAAGTGAGGTTGTTTACAGGTCCACGAAATTGCTATCACAAACTGGTCAAAAATCCACAAAAATGAAAGCAATTTCGATTGATTAGCTTTCTCTCAGACCATAGCCATTACACCCATATTTTGGAGTTCTGTGACAAAAATTCCAAAAATTGAAATATAGATTTTTATGGGGTGTCCACAAATAGGTTCATCATGACAAGAACGAATGATTTTGCTACGTTTTTCTTTAGGCAAAACAAGTTTCCATTCCATATTCGGATCGCTCAAGTCAGAGTACCGAGGCTTAACATATTTAAATAATTGTTCGTTCTCCACTCGGCAAAGAGGATGTCTATGTCCTTTCACTTTCCCTAACATTTTAAACTACCACTTGTCGAAAACAAGTTTGGACCAATTACATGTTGATTGTACGGTCGTCTCGTTGAGTTGAACACTGTCGATAGATAGTGGTACAGCTCGTAATAGCAATTCAGGAACAGCATGCTCAGAACCTTTCCGATGGATCATCTCAAAGTCATAGGGTTGAAGTCGAAGACTCCAGCGAGCTAGTCGGCCTTGAGGGTCTTTCAGGTTATGTAGCTATAATGATGAGTGGCAATCTGTAATGACTTTGAAATGGTATCCTTCTAGATAGTGACGTAGTTTTTCTACTTCCCAGATGACAGAGAGGCATTCTCGTTTAGTGGCACTATACTTACGTTCTTGTTTTGTCAAAGACCGGTATAAATCGCAAATTACCTTTTCACTTCCATCTAAGTTTTGGGTAAGCACGGCGCCAACGCGATAGGCGGAAGCGTCTGTAGATAAAAGGTTCGTGAGTGTTGTAAAGTCTACTTCGCACTCTTAGGCACGAATCGCCGATACCAAGAAGCTGTTTCCATAAATCTTGGATTTGGTTCTTTTTAACATTTTTAGGAGGTCCTATATTCAAAATGGCTTGGATTTTCTCGGGATCTGGTCTTAACCCTAAAGCGTCAATTATGTATCCTCAATTATGCCTCCTTCAACTGCGATCGACAAAACTGAGTTTTGTCAAAATTCACGGTGAGGCCCGCATGACATAAACGCTCGAAGACTTCTCGTAACATCTTCAAATGCGCCTCGAAATCTTTCGAAACCACGACTATATCGTCTAAATAGACCAGCACTGAAGGTTGTAAATCTGCACCAAGTACTGAGTCGAGCATTCGTCAAACCATTAAAGCGATAAAGCCCGTTTCGAACGCAAAATGCTGTACCATCCTTTGAATTTTCTGCGATCGCGGTTTGCCAATACGCACTCTTAATAACTAATAAGCTGATCCAAAATAGAAGAAATATGATTTTCGATAATCAACGCAGAATCGATAAGTCCGGTCACTCTTTTGTACAAGGCAAACAGGAGATGCCCAAGAACTCTTCCCTGATCCAACATTTTCCGAATCTCTCCATCGATGACCCCCTGCTTGATTGGAGACACTGGATAAAGGCGTTGCTTAATAGGTCGGGTGTTAGGTAGCAACTCGATTTCTTGTGAAAAATGCGATGAACCGGTGGGTGATTAAACGATGATTTGTAGTTTTCTACCATGTAGAGACCTGAACCTACAGATAGTGACGTTTTGGACCTCATTCCAAAGTTTTTTAAACTTTTTGGTTAGGAATAATTTCAATTCGTAAAGACATTAATTTGTTTATGCTTATTATTGAGTTAAAAGCAACTTACTTGGTGGTCAAATATGCTCAAACAATGGTCAATCCTATCATGCAACAAAAATGTTGCCCTTGGAGTCAGTAGTGTCAGTAGTGATCAAGAAATGATCAATCCTTTCCATCGCTTTTGTAGATTTTTGAACACTTGACCACAACATTTTCCGAATCTCTCCATCGATGACCTCCTGCTTGATTGGAGACACTGGATAAAAGCGTTGCTTAATAGATCGGGTGTTAAGTAGCAACTCGATTTCTTCTGAAAAATGCGATGAATGTTGAAACCCCTATTAGATATAAAATTGACCACCCACCGGTTAGGGTTGTCAAACGATAATTTGTAGTTTTCTGCCATCTAGAGATCTGAACCTACAGATTGTGACGTTTTCGACCTCATTCCAAAGTCCGTCAACTTTCTTGTTAGGAATAATTTCAATTCGTAAAAACATTAGCTTGTTTGTGGTTATTATTGAGTTAAAAACAAATTACTTGGTGGTCAAATATGCTCAATTGATGGTCAATCCTGTCATGCAATAAAAATTTTATCCTTGGAGTCAGTAGTGATCAAGAAATGATCAATCCTTTCCATCGCTTTTGTGGATTTTTGATCAGTTTATGATGCTAGCTTCGCGAAGCTGCTAGTTTATTATCTCACGCCTAAAATGTTAAAAACAAACATGGTTATAGCCTGTAAAAATGGACAGAACTTTCCTGGGAAGTCGATTAACGTCCTGATTTGGCCTCTCCTAGTCTGCGATGTCCCATTGCAGGACTATTTTTGATCTAAACCCTTAGCGGTATAAGTCCGAGAGGGTGCTGCCCAGATGGTAGTAAGTAAACAATATTGGAGTACCCTTCGGTAGCACATTTAGTCCTCTATCATTTTCCGACTTGTTAAATTTTTTGTTTCACATATTTTACCCAGCCCGTTTTAATTCCTCATCACCATCTTCGCAATCTCCCGTACAATTCACGACCATATCTCATAAACATTCAACGATATGGGTTCATATATCCGCAAACCATCATCCGTAATATACATAACGGGCGTAAAAAATTCGCAGAATTTTTTTTAATAATCATGCTGCGGCTATCTTCATGTCAGTTTGAACAAGAGAAGTGCTCCGGGTTCGTCCGCCAGAAGATTAAATTTCATTAATTCGCGTTGCCGAGGCCGCAACGGCACTAACAATAAATTACGCGGGGAGGGGAGGAGGGGCAACACACAGAAGCAAAAATACGTATAACCAGACGGGAGGACGACTGCCTGACTGAGCGAAAGTAGAACGTTATAAAGCGGGGCATTTCGTTTAATTCCTCGCCAACAATAACCATTAAAATGTTTCTTAAAAAGAGTTGGATTCGGCGGCAGATGGTGAACACAATTTTCCTATTAAAATAAGCAATAAATAGTGTACATACGGCTTTTTCGTCTTTCATCGTTTATCTACGAGGATGGTGTAGATTTATAAACGCTATAATGGCTAAGAAGAGTTCTTTTGAGTTAATGCAGTTTAATCGTTACTGTACTAATGATGGTTGATTCTGGTTCTTTAAAAATGTGCTCAGAAAAGTTCCATGACGGGCAGCGGCAACTGCAGGGGATATGACGTCACGCATTCCGGAGAGAAGTAGAGAATTATAAAAAAAAATTATTAAAAAAAAAGTTTAAAATTGTAGGCTAGTGTAATCATGCACAACTATTAAATAGAGAACTCGACGCGACTGTATCAATTCTATTCTAAACATCTCGTTTTCCAAACACATCACCAACGCGAAAATGTCTTTTCATCGGATGCAAAGCTTCATGAGCTACAGTCAATCAATCCATTCCCCTTCAATAACATCCCGGGAAAACTTCAATTTCGACCCCATGTCGATGTGTTTCGCGCAGAGCAGCAACCTATCCCTCTTCTACAGACGCCGACGTTACACACTGATGGCGCCACGATTCGCTTTAATGACGTCATCGGGCGAAACGACAGGAGAATGCGAATGAATTCTATTAAACGCGGGATGGGGGAGCAGGGTTAGAAAAAGAAGGAATAACTCCCGGTGATGATGACGGAACGTGCGGGGGTGGGTGAAAATAATGTAGCAGAATTTTTCGCTTTTCTTCACCCTACTGACGCGATCGCTTATGTTTCGTTCGAGAAGTGTGCCACCCCTGATCGAACGATGACATCTCCAATACGGCACTAAAGAGTGTTCGGAATACGTTTATTTTTGGAATATTGGCATCATCGCGATACCAATAAAAATGTTTTCCTTTTTCGACCACCTCCCGTTTCCACGTCGCTGCCAGTTCGACAGACACAATAACATGTCCCTTATATGCGCATAATTTCGAGTGTTGCCCCGTAAAATTTTACGGTCATGTTAAGCAAGAATTTTTCTTTCGAGTTCCGCGTTTGGGAGATGAAGATCACTGGAAAACATCAACGGCGAATATTATACACGCATATTATTGTATGGCTAATAAAAACGTCGTTAAAAATAATGAAGCCTAGAACGGTTCTTTACGGAGATGTTATTTATACTGGATGGTGTATTTTTACGCAGGGTAATGGCGTTGAAAGCGTTCTACTTTGACAATTTCCAGCATGTTTACGAATTGCTCTAAATGCACTGTAAAATTCTCTCTAACATGTCCGTTTGCGTATTAGTGATGCAAAATGTACTACAATGTTAATTAAACAAGCTCAAATAAGAATTTTAAAAACATATTTTTTTAATTCCTTAAAAATTTTGAACTTGAGATATGTTGCGTTAATGATGTATTAAAGCAAAACCGGCAAAATCTAGTGCTGAAGTCATAATGAAAAATGTTTGTCTCTAACATTACTAAGATAGATAATCATGCACCAGCATCAATGTACAGCAGTGTACGAAACAAAACTTTGGATTAGTGTTACAGTAAGTAGTAGTAAGCTCATAACTGGATGATTTAAATAGACTACTCTCTAAAACCATAGAGGATAAAGAGATAGCAATGTCCTCCTTTTTGGACATAGAAGGAGCGTTCAATAACGCTACAAGGCACTCTCTTGTAGAAGCACTAGCAAAGTAGATAGAGTAAATAGATGAAGCCACCTTAACGGCAAGGCCTGGGGGAGGCTGTCCACAGGTAGGGGTACTCTCGCCTACCCTACTCTCTACTGTGGGTAAACCTAGTTTATAAGCTGTTAGAGGAACTGTCAGCCAAGAGGTTTTTCGGATTGCAGACGACCTGGCAATCATAGTAAACGGGAAATTTGCAGGTGTGATTTCTGAACGAATGCAAATAGCCCTAAATACAGTGAACAATTGGTGCAATCGGGAAAGGCTGTCAATTAATGCCATGAAGACACAGATTGTCACATTCACAAAAAAGAGAGACGTTAGGGAGCTCAAACCGGTAAGGCTAAGGGATACAGAAATCCCAATGGCTAAGGAAGCAAAATACTAGGGGATTACCTTTGACCAAAAACTCACCTGGAACACACACATACAAAAGATATACAATAAGGCATCTATGGCCACTGGCAGATGCTGAAAATTGTATGGAGAAAACTGGGGATTAAACCCTAAAATAACATTATGGTTATGGTGTGGTGGCTGAAGAACCAACAGGCCGGAGTAGTAAGGCTCCTAAATGATGTACAAAGGCTAGCATGCAAGGTCTGCCACGTATAGGCTGATACAAAATCAAACACCCATCACACACATACATGGGAGAATTTATCAGAAGTTGATTAAAGAACTAAAAACCGGGGAGGTAACCTGTTTAGCTACAGATATAACGGTTCCAAAATACAACTTCAACAAAAAATATAAAACCATAATACCAGAACGAGAACAATGGCAAGGCCGTTCTCCCGTTAAAGCCTTTCTACACTGGTAGACAGACGGCTCGAAAACGGAAGTCGGCCTAAGTCTATTGGAAGAAACGAAAGTTTTCCAGGCAGAAACAGTTGCGATTCACCATTGTGTCAGAGGAATATTAAGGCAAGGGACAGAAAGAAAGCCCATAGCCATCTTCACTGATAATCAAGCTGTGATAAAAGCCCTTGACGCTACAAAGATCACATCAAAACTGATATGGGACTGCACATGCGCACTAAATGAACTAGAAGCGCACAGCAAGATGATCCTAGTTTGGGCACCGGGACACGAAGGTATTAAAGGAAATGAGAAAGCTGATGCCCTTGTCAAAGAAGGAACGTCTAGGCCACTCATTGGATCTATACCATCGTGTGGAACCACGAAAAGGGAAATAGCCAAAGCCATGGAGAAATGGTCGGCAAATAAAGCCCTCGAATGGTGGAAAAGCTCCCCAATACAGCGGCAGGCTAAAGAATTCATCAAATAATACATGCCTAAATATACTGATGACCTTCTGAACAGTCAGGCTGAACAGTCATCTTTTAGTAGGTCTTTTAACAGACTCGATAAGCACATGAGCAATCTTGGTCTAGCGGAAGACGCCATGTGCAGAATCTATCAGACAAAAGAAGAGAGCTCGCAGCACATCCTGTGGTAATGGGAGGGACTAGCCAGATTGAGGCTAGATTGGCGAACCATATTGACGAACCATGAAGACTAACCCGGCAAGGCTAGAAAACCTCATTAAAAAGGCTAAGCTAGACCAGGTAGTCTAGATAATATACAATAGACCTATAGGTCGCAATAGCAAGAGGCCACAAAGCCATCCCGTATAATTATCTATCTATCTATCTAAGCTCATAAGATAATAATCGATAATACCAAACACCACAATGCTTGATTAATTCGGGACACGTGCTTCAAAGACTCGTAAGTTTTCGGATGGAGGTATCGTTTTTGTGTAATTTTGGAAAGGAATATAAAATAGGGATTTTTTTGGGTTCATTGGTGTAAGTTGTGAGTGTTTCTTTAGATTGTTGTATAATTAGTTTTGTGTCAGCGTTAAATTTGTTTCATGGTGTTTCATGTAATGAAATGAAACGTGGGAGGGTGAAACCTCTAATTGTACACTGGCTATACGCGTGAGGTATAGTACCTTCTATAACTTAAGCGTCACTAGTTTGGTGGCACAAACCCAGTTTGGGCTATGCAACCAACGCACCTAACACCTACTGCAGTGATGGAGACGATCTTCGGGTTTCCTTCATTGTTCCAATAAAACGGAGGTCCATATCAGCACCTTGACCTTCATCGAAGAGACGGTACCACTTTCTTTAAGATCTCCCTCGTCTACAGTTTCAGTAGGGAATACAATATAGACATCTCCAGTAGAGAGACTGCAAAAGCCCTCGTTCACAAATCGAAGCGAGGATTCTCCAGCTGATTTGTAGATGCTTCTCAAATACATTGAAACAAGGAAAACGTTTCTGGGACGTTAGAATCACGGTGATCTCTCTCTTAAATACATGCAAGAGTAACAGTTTTTTGTTAGTAGAAGTGTTTGGTACACAGCAGCTTCAGATGCAAGGAGACATCATGTTTTGTCATGTTTAAGGTTATGTTACGTTTAGGCAAGTGCCATGGCAAACTGTGATGAATTCTTGCAGGTGAACACGCCTATGGTTTGTAGATACTTCTAAAACGCCGAACAGCACGGGAATTGAAATTTAAGGAGATGAGGCATCCAATGAAGAAGCCATCAGTTTGGGGGACCCCCAGGCTGGAATAATTGCCATCCAGACCTGCATAGAAGACATTTTACATTTTAGGGTTTAAAAAATATCTAATTCCTGTCTTCAAACACTTCTTAATTTGTAAAATTGTTGTTCTAACTTGAGTTGAGAAGTTGATCCAAATGATTCGACTACAAAGTTAAAGAATTTGCCACTCGAACGATGGCAAAAATTTGGGACTGAAATAATGGAATACCTTTTGCATTTTTAATTAGTTGGGAATTTGATGAGAGAATTTTCGAACCAAAATGTTTTGGCAATTTTGCAACCCAGACCATAACAGAAATTTTTGATAGAAGAAATGTTAAAAACTTTTTGACAGATTGAATAGGCAATTTCGTACACAAAACTATGCACCAAAAATAAAGAGATTTGTGTTAGATTTTGTTTGTTTCCCCTATTAGTAATAAAGAATAGCAACTGTTCAGTTTGAGTTGCCAGAAACGAGAACGATAACGAGATAATTTAGAAACCTTTAGAATCCCCATTAGAATAAGAGTATGAAGTAGATATGAAAAAGTAAACCAGAAGCACTCAAAACATTCTAATAATTAAACTTCCTGGTTGAACTGGTAACACGTTTTTAATAATTTAAATTCCTCCCTTCCCCGACATAAACCCAGCCTTCTACATATTATTACAATAATCACATTCTCGAAATTATCACAACGGAACGAGTTGTGAAACAAAAGCAAAACGCACTCGAATTACTCGTAAGCAAGCGAATAACACGACAATCCAAGAAGAGAGCGTACATCGTTTACAACGGACGACTCGAAACACGAAACTTCTAATTTGTCGCATTTGCGAAAGTAGCTATGCTTTCCCCTAATACCATGTTAGCCAGTATCTCTATCTCTCTTGTCTCATCACATCGACACACTTCGCAAAACGCAACAGCGAATTATGAATAAAACATTAGGCAAGCAGGCAAGGCAACACAATGGGCACAAGTAAATATATAGGGTAAGTACAGTGTGATATACATCCACCTCCCCCTCCCCTCCTCAATCCGCCGTCATTGGATGAAAACTTTTTCAATTTATGCAATCGGTCTATTTCGCTTTTTAATTAGATTACAGGCGTCGTCGGTAGTAGTCCAAATGGCGGGCCAGATCTTTGGTACTTCGGGGTAAATTCCGGGGAACAGTGAAGGTTGGCTCGTTTCGTCGCCGAAAATATCGCATGATGTCCGGAATCCGGAGACGGGTGGCTTTACATCTAGATGAGGCCGGAAGAGAGCAACGGAGGAATAGTAGCATCATCCTCCCATTAACTCGATCAAAATTTAATCCGTTTAGTGTCCGGACAATTTCATTTCCATTAACAAATAAGACCATCGTGAGGCTAAGCCTGGCGAATTATGCTCCCGGAGGCGCTAAAGTGCCAATATGTATATGTGTGATACTGTTGGAATGATGCTCATACAACGCAAGCAAAATATACATCATTTGTTTCTCTACGGACTAAGACAAATGATTGTTATGATTATGAAGCATAAAAAAGAAACCGCGGTAAGTAGGGAAATTTTTCAGGCGAAAGTGTAAGTACTCTTCTCCAACAAAAAGGAGAGGAAGATGAAATAAACCACGCTCGTAAATGATGGCAAATCATTTTATGGAAGGGACGAGTGGTGATTCTTGCGAAAGTTTGTACGAAGCGTGAAAAGAAGTTCGGGGCGAAATATTTTAGAAATTGCTTAGAGTTGTTTGCTTGTTTTAATTTACGACTGTAGTCGTAAAAAAACTTCCCGGAAGGGAAAGGACGCCCTCTGGATGGTAAGATTCTTACAAGTTTATACGACAATTTAGACAATTATAGAAGTTTTAGAATATATATCGAGAATGACAAAAATCTTGTAAAAAAATTCAAAATAATCTGTTGATCCCATTGATCGAAATGAAAAATAAATAACAAAAGATGGAGACGTTCGTTATAAAGCTCAGAACTTTCGAATCATGATTTATTATGATTTTAGAAAAGGTTTAGGCGCTTAACAAGCACCTTCCTTGACTATAATTCTATTCCTCATCACAAAGGAGCAGGGAGTCTTCCTACTACTCACCGACAAAAACGTTGTTGCTCTTAACTTTATCTAGATTAGCAAAAAAACGTTATGAATCAAACTGATGACATATCTCTGACTCTTCCTGAGACTAATCCACACATACGATGCACTGTCTTGCATCTAAAGCGCCTCGAAACCCAACAAAACAGGATATTGCGCATGATTATTGACTCTACCTGATTTATCTGGATCGTCGATCTAGGCATCCTTCCTTGCATCAAGATGCCGTCCAACTGGCGACGAAAACCCTTGAAAAGATCTCTACATCCACTCACCTCATCGTTGCGGAGACAACTGAATTGGATCCGAATGGACAACCCCATCCAGACTTAGAGGAGACTGTCTACCTCATCACCTAGCAGAGACAGATGGTCTTGAAGAATTTCCAGAAGCAGCATATACAGGGTGCCTCGAAATGTGGGATTTAAAATGGCCTAAGCAGATATCTCCGCAATAGGGAGATAACGGATGCCTTGGCTAGCACCGTAGAAGAGAGAAGTCCACGAGATGGATCCAAATCCACCCCCCAACAAGAAGGCCTTTGGAAAAGACGGCAAATGGGAGTTTGTTAGGATCATACCCGAAATGAAACCTAAGAAAGCACCGCACTATCCTGAGAGCAATCGATCAATTTAATTTCTTGACACAAGTTTTACAAACTTGAGCAAGACTTCAGACAGAAATCCTGAACTACATTGAATTCGTCTTGATGTTGTAATCTAAATAAGTTTGCATTTGACGTTTCGTCAATTATGCTGTCAGCTTATTCAGAAAGTTTCTAAAGATATAAACAACTGACTTGCTATAATGATAATTGGCCTAAATTTTACTCTCTTGTTAAAGTCCATAAGGCTAATTACCCTGTGAGACCTATTGTATCCTTTGTGGGCTCTCCTACTTGCTAGCTGTCTCCATTTATTACTTCTATTCTAACTTTTTCCTTCTCTAATAAGACAACTTACAATATCACTGATTCCTTTGCTTTTGCGGTTGCGATGAAACAGAAATACATTCCGGATGACTTTGTTGTAGTATCTCTGGACGTTGTATCACTTTTTACTAATATAACCCTCAAATTGGTGGTAGAAATCTTGGGTACAGAATGGTATAGAGTTAGTCAAAACACCACTTTGTTGGAGGTTTCTTTTTCAATCGGCTTCTTTCACATTTGATGGTAATTACTATCAACAAACCTTTGGCACCCCATGGGTAGTCCACCTAAGCCCGATTCTAGCTCGCATTGTTATGGATGAACTACCTGCCTTCCGAAACTGGATTTCGAATGCCCTTTCTATACAAATATGTAGACTAATCATTACCGCCTTTCCGAATACAAGAACTGATGCTATCTTGGATGTTTTTCATTCTTTCCATCACCAATCCCCTTTCTGGACACTTTAGTAATTAGGAAACCCGATCAGAAGATTGGACCTCTTCTGGAAGGTACATAAACTATTTTTCCAATCACCCTATGAATATGAAAAGGAACATTATAATTTCCATGAGAAATAGGGTTTTAAAATTGTCGGATATTTCCTTTTCAAAAGAAGAATCTAAATTTACTCTCTCAACTCTTCGATATATTGTCCAATAACAGCTACCCGAGGGGGCTACTAAAAGGCTTGATTTTCAACACGTCTACTGCTGGTCTAAATATAGATAACTCTGAGTAAGTTGTTACAATCTTAATATTAATTTTTAGTGCTTTTCCTAATGCACCTTTCACTTATTAATTGTAGAATTTTCTCTGAAGAGCTTAGAATATTAAATGGAGTTTTTTGAAATCATTGTTTGATTTTGGCTGCCTATCCCAATATCCCAATTCCTTTTTGACCTTAATGTCGTACAACCAGTACTTCCACTCTACTTTTTCTGCTTATTTTCTAATTCCATGCATTCCAACTGTGCAGATGACCTATACAGAAGATTCCGAGAAACTCAATCACCAAAACCATGGCAGATATCTTCAGAAGGAATGGAAATTTTGGAAGAGAATCACTCTAGAGGAAGCCACATACTTCTATTATAGTCACCCAGTTTATATGCTGCTTTCGTTTGCCCATTACTGTATGTAACCATATTTTATGAAAATGTAACATACACATAACCTATAAACTTCACCTAATTAACTATCAAATATTCTATTAAACCACACAGAATCATATACCCGACTAACGCAATTAATTAAGGTATTTAGTAATGTGGAAAGGCATACTAGATGCATGTTTAAATTTTTAATAAACACGTAAATAAACAGGTGGTCTCTATACGACAGCATAAAGCAACGTTTTGAACCAGCTAGGTTCATAACATTTTTATTTTCGCACTATAAACCCCTGCACAGCTACGAAGAAGCAAATTTTTCACGTTTAACACCGTCTTTTAAACTTCAACTCATTACCACGACCGTATAGCAAACGCGAGTAACGTCATCGCTCCGAATGGAACACAATATTTCCAATGAAGACATTGCAACGTGGCGAAGTTATGTGCATGTACTATGTATACGTGCTATATCAGGACAACTTTGTAAACAAATTAACTTGTCACAAACTGACGAAGCTAACGATGTTATTGGCAAAGTGCAAACGACTCGAATCAGTGTCGCAACAGTGCATTTATGGGTTTGTATAGTGGAGCCTGGCATTTAATTAAATAGTTTCGCATGGTAGCGCTCATTAAATTTTCGAGATCATCATATATGTTCATCCGTACGAAGAGATGGATGCGTTGAATTGGGGTTAAATTTTAGCTTTATGCTCAACTATATTATGCATGCGAGAGAGAGAGAGAGATAAGGAGCTTAGTTAAATTATTAACGAGATTATTAAACAGGATTTACAGTTTAAATCGTAGTTTTAGAACTATGTACTACAATTTTGTACATATTCTGTATGAAAGTTATTAACTTAACTATTAAGGCATATAATTTTGTATATAAAAGACTTAAAAATGCCTGTAATAGGCGCTCATAGTATATTATTGGATTCGCCTTGCAAACGATTGCAATAAAGATACAGATCCAAGTATTAGAACCGACCGCGTAGTTTTGACATTTCTGTCTTGTAAACGTTCCTCCAAATGATAGACGTAATTTCATCGTAATAAGTAGCGCCACCGGGTGTTAAAACAGCACACACAGCACACAGCAGATACTGTTCTAGCTTGAACAATTCATGGATTGTCAGTCGCACTAGATATCCTCGGATCTGTTAGCAGTTTAATGGCGCACCATGACGTAACAAGTTGGTTACCATGCTTACCATGACGTAAAAATTGAAAACGTCGAGAAACGCTACAATATAAAAAACAAAAAAATGCCTGTGTAATAGACGATCATGGTATATTGTTGGAATCACTCTGCAAACGAGAGCTATAAAAAAAAATCAAGCTGTTCTATTTTGATTGATTAGATCTTTTTCGGGAACATTGTTAGAAAATAGTCATCATCATTGTTCTTGCTGTTAATATTTAGCTTCGAAGATATCACACACACACACAAAATGCAGAAGACACACAAAAAGTTTTGAAATACTGGATTTTAAAAGGCTATAAAAGAAGCACATTTTGGACAGATGATCTTGATGATGCTTCTCGGTGTACCGGTAAACTTATATTTCGAGGAACCTCCTCTAACGCGCTTGCCGTGTTTGCAGTCTTCAATCTTGCCGACATCCAAACAGAGTATTCAGGAAGCTTATCAGTCAACACGGTCGACCAACAACAAGCTTACAACTTTCAAATTGTCAACACTTTCGACAAACGGGCACTTCAAAAATGGACGTTAAATCGCCTTCACTACCTGGCCAGGAAATCTGGACCAGGTAGGAACTCAGAAGAGGAATGGTTATTTGGCCTCTTCACAGGTGGGCTCAAGCTTCACTTCCCCTTTGGATGTCCTTCTGGCGGTCTGCGGTGTTGAGGGGTTGGTTTTTTTGAGTCTTCTAATAGATCAGAACAGAATTAGGTAAGGCGGAGAATCCTCGGTTGGACTTCCTCAGAAACTGATCAGGTCCTGGACATCTGGAGGATAACCAGAGAGGTGCGTTTAGAGAGTCGGAATACAAGTCGCAAAACGGGATTTTGTACCCGCACCAGGGATGTGTAATGGAGTCACCGTGGCCTAGGCTGGATTGCCGTAGGTTGTATAGGATATAGCTGAGGCAGTCAACCGATGGACCTGTTCCTAGTTTTACCTAGATGCTCGATGAAAGTTAGCTCTCTGTCGAGGATCATTCTCAGGTATTCGATCTTCTCGCTCTAGTCGATCTCCGTCGATAGAACGGTTATCTTTTAGGACGGCAGTTGTCGTCTCCGATTGAAGAAGGCAATGGCTTGCGTTTTTCTCGAATGAACTATTTCCATGTGAATAATAAATCAACAGATACTGTTCTAACCTGGACAATTCAGATTCATGACATCCCGCTAGATTTCTCGAGTTGCTAGCAGTTTAATTGAGATTTACTTTTCAGTTGTCTACATGCAAATACATATATCAAACCAGGAGTGGAACATCGAATTCATCCTTTTAGATGATTTCGATTTATTAAAGCAAAAATAAACGATATTATTTACAACTGTCAAACGCCAAACAAATAATCTCAAAACGTTAAATATTTATATATCTGTTAATACATAAATTCTTAAATGGCAGCGCTTCGCTAGTATTAATGGCATGGTGGAATAATAGTTTAGAA